>OY754308.1:39454616-40690335 GCA_963573325.1 Astragalus glycyphyllos
TTGAGTTTCTTGGAGATAGCTTGCTTCGTCTAATCCGACACAACCATTACAAAGGACTTCCAATGAATAAAGTTAGAGAGATTTGCAAATGCATTTTAATTGGTTTGGATTACTTGCATAGAGAACATAATATTATCCACACAGACCTTAAACCAGAGAATGTTCTTCTAGTTTCTACTATTGATCCTGGTAAAGACCCTGTTAGATCTGGTCTCAGCCCAATTTTAGAGAGGCCTGAGGGAAATACAAATGCTGCAGTTTCCAGTCTTATTGAGAAAAAATTGAAAAGGAGAGCAAGAAGGGCAGTTGCTAAAATATCTGGTCAAAGAGGTTCAATGGGAGGAATAGGAGATACTTCAAAATCTGAAAGAAATATTGATGGTATTGATGTGAGATGCAAAGTTGTAGATTTTGGTAATGCATGTTGGGCTGATAAGCCTTTTGCAGAAGAAATTCAGACAAGACAGTATAGAGCTCCTGAAGTAATACTGCAGTCTGGCTATTCTTTCTCTGTTGATATGTGGTCTTTTGCTTGTATTGCTTTTGAGCTTGCCACTGGTGATATGTTGTTTACTCCTAAGGTTGGACAAGGTTTTAGTGAAGATGAGGTATGCTAGTTTGGTTGTACATTATTTGTGTTTAAAATTATTGGCTTAAATGTAGTTTTGGCCCCCCTAATTTATCGGATCAGCAATGTTAGTCCCCATTTTATTTTTCGCAATTTTGGTCTCCTAGTTTTATCAATTCCGCAATTTTTGATGGAAATGCTAACGTGACAGTAAAGTGTGGTACTAGCATAATCATTGGTTACTCCAATAGCTGGTTAAGGATGTATCAGTCGTTATTGCTTCAGCTTGGTGAACCACAAGTCTCTACACCTCAAATAGCATGTTAGAATAACAAGACTTTGCATTGTATTGGTTTCAGGATCACCTTGCCCTGATGATGGAACTCCTTGGAAAGATGCCCCGGAAGGTAGTACATTCTCACTGTCTCTTCTGCATATTTTATTCATATAACCAATTCTAGCAAATCTATAATACTAGCATGTTACAGCTTGCTACTGCAGGAGCAAAATCAAAGGATTTCTTTGACAGACATGGGGATCTGAAAAGAATTCGAAGGCTAAAGTTTTGGCCACTTAACAAATTGTTGATTGATAGATATAAATTTTCAGAGAGTGTTGCTCATGAATTTTCAGAATTTCTTTTACCACTTCTTGATTTCGCGCCTGATAAGCGACCAACCGCGCAGCAGTGCCTGCAACACCCATGGCTCATGGCTAAGGAGTGTATTGCTAATGATATGAGAAATAATTCCAGTGTGGAAAAAGTGGATGTTGGGATAAGCAACCTTAAAATCAAGGTGGGGAAGTGAAGGGGAAAAAGGCATTTGACAAAGTCCTCTCTTCAGCTTGAATGACTTTTGGTTGTGATTTTTTTTTTTGGGTTTGATTATGTTCAATAAGATTTATTTTTTTATTGGATTAATTACTACGAAATGTAAATTAGTTAAGAATTTTGTTTATCGAGAGATATTTGACAGAAATTTGTGTGTATATTCTACATATGATTTTATTTGATGATGGAATTCACTCATGTCAAGTCTTTATGCTCTCCTAATGTGAATAATGTTTCTGTTGGTTTATCCAGTGATATTTAGGCATCGTTGGCTATTTAATTCTAGGTGAGCTTAGGTCACTCTACACACATTTAAACGACTATTTAAGGCTAATTTTCTCAATGTATACAGTATCTTTCCCCCCACATGTAGTTGATATGGTAGCTCCTCTACAGCAGAATCCTAACTTATATCGCACGAACCCATTTGCAGAGGTGCTTCCACAGTGTACTCGATTCTACGCAATCCAACAGGCATGCAACTCAACCTAAAATCAATGCCTTGCAGAAGCCCTTATCATCACATCTAAAGATGGCAAAGTCAGTCTGTTTGCCCTGATCCATTACGTTATGTTGTGAGTCCAGAAAAAAAGATGGGACAAGTCGGCCCACCAAAGAGTGGTGGGTTCAGAAGTTGGGTTCACCCCACCTTGTTCGGGTTGGTGAACTATCCCACCATTAAAATAAAGGGTTAAATATGTTTTTGGTCCCTATAATTATAGCGAGTTTTGTTTTTAGTCCCTACAAAAAATTTTGGCCACTTTTGGTCCCTACTTTATTTTCCGTTAGCTCTTTTAGTCCCTACTATTAAAATCCACTAACGGTGTTGACGTAGCATGACACATGTGGCATTTTAGGTTGTTTTCGTCATTTAAATGACACAATGACACACGTAAGCTGACACGTTGGAATTTTTTAAAAGAAAAATTAAACTAATTTTTAAAATAGAAATTCAAATCTGAAATTGAAATGCAAACCTAATTCCCAATTCCGAATTTCACAGTGACGACGATTGAACAGTGGGTGAGGTTGTGAGACGAAGGGTGTTCTGATTCATGGTGGTGTCGTCGCGATTTAGGGAGCTACAGCGCCATGGTTGTTGAATCAAGGTTCAAAGGTCGCAGCCATGGCTGGGTTCGCGAGAAAGCTTAGAAAGGTGCCTCGATTACATAAACAGATAGTATAATCGTGTTCGGCAAGTGATTTTGAGTCGGGATGTGGAAATTTGGGAACTAGCCGTGGCTTGTTGGGTGAAAGCGCGAGAGAGAAACTGGTTTAGGGTTTAGGCGTTGTTGGATGTCAGAGGAAGAAGAAGAATGCTGAAATTTTAACTTTTTTAAATTGCATACGAGTACGCTTAAATTTAGCAAAGTAATCATACATAAGCTTCAATTTCCATTACACAAAAATGTGATAAAAGTTCAGATAATGATCATAATTGTTATTATTTCGTAGGTGGGTATTGCTAGAACTGGAAGATTCGGCAATGTTGTGATTGCACCATGCCTGTGAATCTTTGCTTCTTTCATACGAGAAGTGACTTCCACTATTAGGTTTAATTTGACTTTTGAAATGAAATATTATTCAGATCTGGGTGATCTGGTTTCACGATGAGAATGAGAGTGAGAGGGAAACCAGAGTGAGTCTGAGAGTGGAAGAGGAAGAAGAACGCTAGAATATCAAATTTGTTTTAATTTGTTTTTTTAATTTCATACATGTACGCTTAGCTGGAACATTTAAATGACATGTAATCCAACTCAGCATTTCAGCACACAAAAAAATGCCACATGTGTCATGTCACGTCACGTAAGCGCCGTTAGTGGATTTTAACAGCAGGGACTAAAAGTGCTAACAGAAAATAAACTAGGAACCAAAAGTGCCCAAAAAATATTGTATGGACTAAAAACAAAACTCACTATAATTATAGGGACCAAAAACATATTTAACTCTAAAATAAATGAGCATAAAAAAAATTGGATTAAAAATTGTAGTAAACAATTGGCTCCCAATAAAATGCAAGACATGATCAAATAACGACTCATAATTTGCTAAGACTAGAAAGTATATAATAGAATAACAATAATGTTATAAAATGATGTTTAATTGCAATGTTGCCCTTGACTTCCGCCAACGGGTGAGTTGTAGCCTTGTGTAGCAATAGTCATAACCTTGATTGCTCTTCCTTAGTCTGAATGTGGAAACCGTACTAATACTAATGTGATCCTCAGCGATCTGCACAACAAATTGGCAAGTTTGCGACAATGCAATAACTACCATTTATTTCTTCTTGTACTATTCTTTATTGTCTTGATAAAATCCACCAGGGGGTCTCAAAGATGTTTGATAGATGGCGCGGTAGCAACAAGAGTAGCCACTACTAGAAACGTGATGCGTTACTCCTTTGATATAGCCCTTCTATGACGAAGTATAAATATAAATATTATGGGTGAAGCTACACGTATCCAATCTATTCTTGATATTTATGAGAAGGCTTCCGGACAACAAGTTAACTTCCAAAAGTCAGAAATCTTTTTTAGTAAGAATGTTTCTCCTGCTGATCAGGATTCCATTGCAACTTATTTGGGAGTGCAGGTGTGTTTGGGAACCGGCAAATATTTGGGACTCCCATCTATGATAGGGAGGTCTAAGAAAGCTTTGTTTAAGTTCATTAAGGACCGAATTTGGCACAAAATAAACACTTGGGGAGGAAGAATGCTGTCTAAAGCCGGGAAGGAGATTATGATTAAATCGGTATTACAATCTATACCATCTTATTTCATGAGCTTATTTGTAATACCATCTACCCTTATTGTGGAGATTGAGCGTATGCTCAATGGTTTTTGGTGGGGCGGTAATGCCGGGGCTAGGAGAGGTATTCGGTGGATGTCTTGGGAGAGGTTGAGTGTTCCTAAGGTGCATGGAGGTATGGGATTTCGGAACCTTAAAGCGTTTAATTTGTCTCTCTTGGGGAAGCAAGGATGGCGCCTTCAAACTCAACCGGATCTTTTGGTTACTAGATTGTATAAAGCCAAGTATTTTCCTCATAGTGACTTTTTGCATGCCAACAAAAAGAGCAATGGAAGTTTTGTTTGGAATAGTATCTTTTCATCTCAACAATTGTTACTACAAGGCACTAGGTGGAGTATCGGAGATGGTTCATCTATTCGTTTGTTTGAGGATACGTGGACTAAAGTGCCTAATTCCATTCGGTCTAGGAACTCAGGTACGTATAATCCACTTCTCCGAGTTGATTATTTGATTGTGCAAGATAAGAAGTGTTGGAATGAGTTACTAGTTCGTTATCTTTTGGATGCTCCTTCGAGCAATGCTGTATTGTCTACTCCTTTATTCTCTTGTGTGTCGCATGATTTTTTGAGTTGGCATGGTGAACAGAATGGCTTATTTTCTGTACGTAGTGCTTATAGGCTGGCTCTTCAATTGAACCAGCGTTCTCACGATATGGTTGTGGATGGTTGCTGGAATCTTTTGTGGAAGCTTAAAGTTCCTCCTAAGGTCAAGAATTTTTTATGGAGACTTGGTAGAAGTTGTCTTCCCACAAGGGTTGCTCTTGGCCATCGTGGCATGGATGTACCTTCCGCGTGTCTTTTTTGTGGCGATCACGATGAAACGGACCTTCACCTCTTTGCAACTTGTTCCACAGCTGTTACTTGTTGGACAGCAATGGGAATTAATTTGCTGGTTACTAGAGAGGTAGCAGCAACTAACAATTTCACAGCTTGGTTTTTCTCTATTTTGCAGCAACTTGATGGTGATTTACGATGCGTTTGGGCTATGAATTTATGGAGTATCTGGTCAAGCCGCAACAACCTGCTTTGGAACAATAATCGTGATACAGCAGCTGTCATTATTCGGAATGGGGCTAGCTTTTTTCACGCCTGGTTCACGGCCAGTCAGGCCAACCCGAGGCAGCATACTACTGCTGTAACAGCAGCGTCTCTTTCTGCTGCAGCGCCTGTGTTATGGGAGAAGCCTCCTCCCAATTTTGTGAAGTGCAATATTGATGCTGCTTTTGATGCTAATGGCAACCGAGTTGGTATTGGAATGTGTATTAGAGATGAAGTTGGAGTATTTGTTGCTGCCAAATTGCATTCTGTTGCACCATTGCTTGATGTCTATAAAGGTGAAGCGCTTGGGCTTTTATTAGCAGTTGATTGGGTGCGTGAACTCAACTATCGTGATGTTATTTTCGAATTGGATGCCAAAGTGGTAGTTGATGACTTTAACAAAACTCCTACAATTATTTCTGATTATGGTTGTATTTTAAACTATTGTAGGGAGGCTTTTTCTTTTTTCAATGTAAATCTCATGTAGAGTTCTCCAAGAGAGAGACTAACAAGGTGGCTCATACATTAGCAGGGGTAGCCTTGTTTTTCGCCCCTTCTCATACTTTATTTGAAGTACCAGCATGTATTACCGACATTATTTTGATTGAAATGAATTAGAACTTTGAGGTCAAAAAATAAATATAAATATTAAATGCACGTTACCCCCCTGCAAATATCCCCATTTTCCATTTACCTCACTGCAAAAATATTTTTTTAAAAAAACACCTTGCAAATATTAAACGTTTCTAGTTACCCCCCTCTGTTAACTTTTCTGTTAAAAAAAAAAGATGTGGCAAACGGAACTGCCACGTGTCACCATATTATTGGATGACTGCCACATCAGCAATGACATGAATGGCTGCCACGTCAGCAATGACACATTGTTACTAAAAAATTATGGAATTTGGGAGATATGGGTGTTGAACCCAAGACCCTTTAGTTATACCCACTCACTATTACCATTGAACCACATCAATTCTTGTGAATGTTAAGCAAACTATTAATATATATCACATAAAAAATGATTCTGTATCAAAATTCACCATCATCATTCCTCATCATCATCAATTCTGTAGCAGAATTCATCATCATCCTCAACAACAATAATAAACCCAGAAACTCAAATTGAAGAAATCAAAAAACGAATTGAACAAAATCAAACCCATAAACGAAATGAAATCCCCTAGATGAAATTCACAAAATCAAACGAAATCAAAACGGAATCAAAATAAAATCAAACGAAATCAAGCGAAATTAAAACGAAATCAAGCGATATCAAACGTGTGGGGTTTTCCATTTCGTTTTCAATCGTTTTCCAGATCTGAGTTTTTGTTTCCATGGTGTGTGGGGTTTGCTTCTGTTTGATTTGAAAAAGAAGAATTCGAAGGAGCAGGTGGAGAAGAAGAATTCGAAGGAGCAGATCTGGAGAAGAATGATTCGAAGGAACAAATCTGAAGAAGAAGAACTTTAACAACATAAATAAATAAGAACTGGTGTAATATCACAAATATAGCATTGGTTCAGTGGTAATTCCCCTTGTTTGTGAGTTAGAGGTTGTGAGTTCAAGTCCTACCCAAGCCATTTTCAAAATTTATTTTGAGTGTAACAACACTGCCACGTGGCAGCCATCTACTGGTTGCTGACGTGGCAGTGATGACATAGGGTGTTGACGTGGCGTTCCGTTTGCCACGTCATTTTTTTAACAGAAAAGTTAACAGAGGGGGGTAACTAGAAACACTTAATATTTGCAAGGTGTTTTTTTAAAAAAATATTTTTGCAGGGGGTAAATGGAAAATGAGGATATTTGCAGGGGGGTAACGTGCATTTAAGCCAATATTTTATTCATAAATGTCACATTCCATCTTAGTATTTGTGCAAGTACGGGAGCATCATTTACTTGTGAGCTACATTTCGCTCCAACGCTGGATAGTATATTCTTGGTTAAATTATACTAGAGGTCCTTTAAGGTATTTAATTTTAATAAGTTGGTCCTTTAAGTTTCTTTCATACCACTTAGGTCCTTTAAGTTCTTTAATTGTAACAAGTTGGTCCTTTAAGTTATTTTGTATCACTTAGGTTCTCTAAGTTATTTTATTGTAACAACTTAGGGCGGAAAAATGTAAGTTTTTTGGCCTTTAAAAGTTATAATTAAATAACATAAAGGACCAACTTATTACAATTGAATAACTTAAAGGACCTAAGTGGTACGAAAAAAACTTAAAGGACAAACTAATTACAATTAAATAACTTAAAGAAACTAAGTGGTACGAAAAAAACTTAAAAGACCAACTTGTTACAATTAAATAACTTAAAGAACATCTTGTGTAATTTATCCTATATTCTTCATCACTGCATTGGTCATGTCTACCATGTCTAATGCTGTTAGGTCGTTCATATATTTTTTAACTTCAAAGATATCTTGGTCTTTGCCAACAATTGAAGCGCCTGTGAACAACATAGTTGTGTGAATCAAGTCCTTGTATTCTTATTGATATATCAAAAGTAAGTTACAATTTCCAAATATAGGTCAATAAACTCTTTGTTTAGTCCTTAAACTATTACTCTCTCTTATTTAGTCTATAAATTATGAAAACTTATTCCATAGCCCTTAAATTTATTTTCAGCTATCAAGATTAAATAAAAAACCAAAATAAATTTCAAATTTTATTCATAATATAAACAAAATTTTATTCTCTCTCTCTCTGTGTGTCGCTCTGTTGCTCGGCAAAAAAACAACTGTAACACAAAAAAAATATTAAGTACCAAAATAGCACACTTTTGAAATTATTTACCAAACTAACACACATTTTTGGTGTAGTTGAGAAGTTGCCCACCCACCAAAGGGACTTCTCAACATGAGATTTTTATTTTTTTTAGTTGAGGGTAGGGGCAGTGGTGGGTGGTTGTTCTTGTTGGTGCCATGTTGATGACCTAGCACCGCCCTAGTTGGTGCACTACATTCACACAATTACTAACTGATTGAGGGATACATCGACGCACGACTATCTACAGACGGTTTTTGCCTTCTTTCGTCTCTAAATTTCCGTTGCTATTTCAGTTTTTTCTGATAGTGTTCTATTACATTTTTAACGATGAGCGCGTTTTAAAAAAATTTCCACGCACAATTAGAGCTTTGGCTCCAAACCAAAGCCTCAAACCCCATTGGTCCCCTATTAATGGGTTTTTTTTAGCCCCACCCCACACTTTTGTGAGGCTGAAACCTTCATATACTTATAAGCTAAATCAACAAGGATACACACTTCCATCCACCTTGCTATGATAAAATGCCAAATGAAGAGTCAAAGGAAGAGAAGGCATAACTCCTCTGCATTTTGCAACTCAAATTGGACAAGTTAACCTTTTACCTTAATTCCTCTTTGCTTGTCCGGATTCCATTGATGATGCCATTGCGAGGTGTGAGACTGCACTCCATATTGCTGTAAAAAATAATTAGTACTATGCTCTTCAAGTCCTCGTTGGCTGGCTCAACAGAACTCAAAAACTTGGGCCTCTCAACTTGGAAGGAAAAATATCGTTTTGCACATTTCAGCGAAAAAGAACAATTCACATGTAACTTCTTGTCTATATATATATATATGTTGGTAAACTCCCAACTTTTTTCTTTAAATAAAAGGAAAACTATCAATTTAGTTCTTAAAGTATTTCTATCTTTTATTTAGTCTTTAATTTATGAAAATCTATTAACTAGTTCCTAAAACTATCTTTGGGTTGGTGCTACGAGATGAAAGCTCGATTCGATTATGCTCCACTCGTTTAAAATATCTAAACAGAACTTACAATTTAAAATTTATTTTCGTCCATTAATTTAATCTCTGAAATTTTCTTCTGATAGACTAAATTGATAGGTGAAAATAAATCTTAAGGGCTATTTAATTAATAAATTTTCATAATTTATGGACTAAATAAGAGAGACTAATATTTTTGGGACTAATAATGTGAGCACGAACACCACCACTTCCCAAACAAACATTGAGGAATCTATCTTGCCAGGGGGGTGATTTCTTATTCTTGTCCATAATAAATACAGTTTCTCTTTTGTTCTCAACCAATTAGTGGGTTAATTAGAAGGCTTCCTATTGCAAGTCAACCGCTGGCCGAATTTAAGAGAAGCTTTGCAATTAAACATCAACTTGTATTGCCTTCTTTCGCGTCTTTTTCTTCTATGTATTGCCTGGTAGTGGTGGTGATTTATCTTTCAATGGAGTAGTATCATGTTTTTCTGGTTTGTTGTGTTCACATACAGAGCCATTAGGTAGGCCAAGTATGGGGCAAGTTGTGCAGTACTTGGAGATCGATGTAGCTTTGCCAAATTTGTCTTTGCTTAGTTTGTCTTCCTCTGGCTTAACTTTGAGAAAAGGATGATATTAACAGAATTGATCAAAAGATCTATTTTACTTCATTGAATTAATTGAGAGTTACACATTGGTATTTATACAATGTTTTCCAAATCCAGCTGGCTAACAGACTTAAATCCAGATCTAACTGACTAATCAATCTATCTAACTGAATATGCTGAGTCAGCTTTGACTCTTTGCTGACTCATCACTGTGGACTTTATCTGCTGAGGTGGCTCCAATGTGTGTGATGGTTGACCCTTTAGGAATGACTTTATTATTTCCTATTACTCCCCCCCTCAAACTGAAGGTGAGGCAGGGGCAGAACCTTGAGTTTGGTCTTCAAGTCACGAAACTGTGGAGCAGGTAGGGGTTTTGTCAAGGCATCAGCAATTTGATTGGTGCCAGGAACATGCAAGATCTTCAATGTTTTGTCTAGAACTCTGTCCCTTACAAAATGTATATCTAATTCCAAATGTTTGGTACGAGAGTGGAGGACAGGATTATGGGCAATAGAGACTGCACTCTGATTATCACAAAGAAGAACAGGTGTATGATGCTGCACTCTGAGTTCTTTGAGAAGGGACTGTATCCATTGTAGTTCTGCAGTGGCATTAGCTAACCCTCTATATTCTGCTTCTGCACTCGATCTAGCCACGAGTGTTTGCTTTTTGGAGCACCATGAGACCAAGTTAGGGCCAAGATAAATGCAAGAGCCAGATGTGGAACGCCTGTCATCAGGATCACTACCCCAATCTGAGTCACTGTAGGCTCGGAGAGACAGAGGACCAGTGGTTGTGGCTGGTTGTAAGAGGAGTCCTTGATGTGTTGAGGAACTGAGGTATCTGAGGATACGTTTAACTGCTTTCCAATGAGATTCAAGAGGAGAGGAGAGGAATTGACACACCTTGTTGACTGAATAAGAGATTTCTGGTCTGGTTAATGTGAGATACTGCAGTGCACCCACGATTGATCTATAAGAGTGAGGATCAGCCAGTTTATCATTACCAAATTTGCTGAGTTTCACGCCAGAAGCCATAGGAGTAGCAATGCCTTTGCAACCTGTCATGACAGCTTTGTGAAGCAAGTCTCTAATATATTTGTCTTGAGTAAGGATGATAGAACCATTAGCTTGATATTTGAGTTCAAGACCAAGAAAATAGTCAGGTTTGCCAAGGTGTTTGAGGGCAAAGGTAGCATTGAGTTTTCTGACCAGATCATGAATTAAGGGGGTAGCTGACCCTGTGATGAGTATATCATCTACATAAACTAGAGCAAATTGTTGTACTCCAGGT
Source organism: Astragalus glycyphyllos (assembly GCA_963573325.1). Classification (NCBI taxonomy): domain Eukaryota; kingdom Viridiplantae; phylum Streptophyta; class Magnoliopsida; order Fabales; family Fabaceae; genus Astragalus; species Astragalus glycyphyllos. Next base: position 39,465,512 of record OY754308.1, read on the forward strand.
CTTGAATGAACAAAGAGTGATGGGTCACATTTGCTGGGCATGAAGCCAAACTGTTGCAGAACTTGTTTCAACCTGGTGTGCCATGCTCTGGGGGCCTACTTCAGGCCATATAATGACTTGTGGAGCCTGCAAACTTGTGTCTTGTCAGAACTTGTGAAGCCAAGAGGTTGAGACATGTACATTTCTTCATCTAAGTGGCCATTTATGAAAGCATTGTTTATATCAATCTGTTGCAGATCCCATTTGTTGGTGATTGCAAGAGACAACAGAATTCTAATGGTGGTAGGCTTCACAACAGGAGAGTATGTTTCACCATAATCCTTCCCAGGTAGCTGATTGTAGCCTTTGGCTACTAAACGTGCTTTAAACTTGTTGGCAGTCCCATCTGGGTTTTCCTTGACTCTATAAACCCACTTACAGCCTATGGCTCTCCTATTTGGAGGTAAGGAGGTGAGAGTCCAAGTGTTATTGTCTGTGAGAGCTTGGAGCTCTGCTTCCATTGCAGATTTCCACTGTGGGATACTGAGAGCCTGTTTAATTGTAGTAGGTTCAGTGTGTGCAATGAAGATTTTAGGTTTCAGAGAACCAGTTTGTGATCTTGTGATCATAGCGTGAGTTTTAGTGACCTGTGGAACAGGGACAGGAACAAGAGCAGGAACTGGTGTGAGTGAGGGAGATAGTGATTTTGTGGAGGTTGAGTGAGATACATCAGTGGGTGTGGTGGTGTCTGTTTCTGTATGGGAAGGAGAGGTAGTGGTAGCAGGTTCAGTATTGAGAGGTATATCAGTTGTGGTTGGTGAAGGTGAGGGGGAAATATTACTGAAGGAAGGTATAGGGAGACTGACAGTTGGAGAGGGCTCTATGAGTGGTGAACAGAGAGGGATATGGAAAACAGGATTCATTGAAGGATAAGTCTTTAGAGATGATGATTTTACCTTCAGAAGTGAGACATTTGTAGCCTTTGTGACTAGGAGAGAGCCCTAGGTTAATGCATTGAGTGCTTTTGAGTTGAAATTTGTGTTTGTTGTAAGGTCTGAGGTTAGGGAAACATGCACACCCAAAGGTTCTGAGTTGAGCATAGTTGGGAGTGGCCTTATATAATGCTTGGAAAGGGGAGATGTATGATGACAAACCAGTGGTTGGTAGCCTGTTTATAAGGTGAATAGCAGTAGTGAATGCATGATCCCAATATCTAAGGGGAAGTGAGGCATGTGACAAAAGAGTGAGCCCCATTTCAGTGATATGCCTGTGTTTTCTTTCAACTGAACCATTTTGGTGCGAAGTATAGGGACATGTGAATCTATGAGTGATACCCAAACTAGCTAAATACTTGGTGAAGGGTAAAAATTCACCACCACCATCAGACTGTACAGACTTTAATGTAGCAGAAAATTGAGTTTGAATCATTTTATGAAACAAGATAAAAGCCTGCAGTGCATCAGATTTCTGCTTAAGGAAATATAGCCATGTGAACTTAGTGCATGCATCAACAAATGCAATATAGTAGTAAAAGCCTGAACTGGAAGGCATAGGAGCTGGCCCCCAAAGATCAGTATGCACTAACTCAAAAGGTTTATGATAGTGAGTGTGTGATGGTGGAGCATGCAATCTATGAGTTTTACCTAGTTGACATGCATTGCAAAAATCAAGAGAATGTTTATTGATTGCTGAAATATTACACAGTTTCATAACATGTGAGACAGCTTGTGAATGTGCATGACCAAGGCGATCATGCCATAGAGAAGTAGGGGAAATAGACACATCAGTGCTTACAACATGTAAACTAGGAAACAAAGATTTTGAAACAGCTAAGTTGGATGAGGTAGACTTAGATTTATGCCTTTTGACAATAGGTAAACCTTTGAAAATGTAAAGTCCATCACTGCCAAGAGTGCTTTGAAGGACCACTTGATTAGAGACCTGTGATTTAACAAGGCAATGAGGATCATGGAACTCAAAATAAACATGATTATCACGCACAAACTTGGATACAGACAATAAATTTTTGGTGCAGTTAGGCACATGCAATAAGTTATTCAACATGAGGTTTATGTGTGGATGAATTGGTGAGGTAAAAGAAGAGGAACCTACTGATACAATGACAGAACCATCACCATTTCCCATTTTAACCGTTGTTTTACCATTATAGGGATAACTTTGCTGCAAATTGTCGTCTTCTGGTGTGACATGGTGTGAAGCACCAGTGTCACCACACCAGTCCTCAAATTCATCACTATCAGGTGAGGAAAATTCAGAAGTTATACCTGGAGCGTCTAGTGAAAGCGCTTCTGCAAGAGCAACTGAAGGAGTGGCTTCGTCAGATGTGCGATCTGCCTGAGAATTGGTGGTTGCATCAGATGCAGTTGCTTGAGTTGTTGTTGCTGGAGGTACGAATGTCTCATCAAATCGAAACCAGTAGTCAAAGACAGAGTGTCCGTAACGTCCACATAGCTGGCAAGTTGGTCTGTTGCCTGTTGAACGAGCACCACGAGCACGGCCACGAGCACGACCTTGACCACGAGCACCGCGACCACGAGCATAGGGATTGGAAGCAGCATTTCCTCGAGCACCTTGAGTGTTGTTATTAGCATTGGTGTTATTCCTAGATTGAAGATGAGTTGAAGCGTGAGCAACATTGGCGAAGGCGTTGGCCACAGTGAGCTCTTGCCTGTACTTGTCTAACTGCGATTCTTGAACGAGAAGGAGCGATTCAATTTCGGACACAGAAGGAGTCTCGCTTTTGCCAAAAATCATCATGACGAAGGAATTATATTCCTCCGGTAAGCCATCCAGAATCACATCAGTGAGGTACGACTCCGTGATCACTTCACCAGTAGAAGTTAGGGCATCAGCAATTGAGTGCACTTTGGTGATGAATTCAGAGATTGATTGCGCACCTTTCTTGGTGTTCTTGAGTTCGTTGCGGAGTTGACGAACCTTGGCTTTCAGATGCGAGAAGTAGTGTGACTGGATCTTCTCCCAAACCTGCCAGGAGTGGTGGCAGGTTAACACACGCGGTAGTACAGTTTCTGAAAGAGTAGATAGGAGCCATGTGAAGAGTGTTTGATCTTGAACAAGCCACTCTTCAAATTTCTCAGAGACGATATCAGCCAAGCAATCAGCATCAGAAGCGTATTTCGGAGGGATAACAGGATTGACAAGAAGACGATGCAATTTATGCATCTTCACAACACCTTCAACTTGCTGGTTCCATAGCAAGGAGTTCTTGTCATCAAGCTTGATGGACAATTTTGGTCCTGAAGCGAAACGAGGCGAAGATGAGGATTTCGCGCCTGATTGAAAGATGGATGCTGTCGCAGAAGGAGAGTTGTCACAGGAGAGTATGTTATGTCTCCATGTTTGTTTATAGTTTGATGTACATTAATGTGTTGTTCATATTACAAAATGGTTGATTTCAAATTATATCAATGAAAGGGTTCTTTGAGTTGTAAATAGGTTGATCTTCAACCATTGCTTATTCATCATTACCAATATATGATGTTTGGAACTAGACATGAAATGAAACCAGTCTCCCCCGAGCCCTGTTAGTATCATTGGTATTGTGGCTGCATCATGTGATTTTTATAGATCCATATTATTCTTTTTCATTGCCTGTAATTATTATAAAATCTCAACTCGATAGTGATTTTTACTTGTAAAATGTTCCTCGTTGCAGATCTTCTTAATCTGAAAACGGGTTATTTATTTCAGCTTAAGTCAAATAAAAGCCTAGCTAGTTAGTAGACATTATTGACATGCAGGAACCTTACAATGCCTAGTTAGTGTGCAACTGTTTATGTTTCAATGTATGGTGGATATTGATATGGGATGCTATGTGAAATATTGATATGTGGCGATTAAGTTATATTAAGTAGAATTTAATTTAAACTCTTGTGAGTTGTAACTAAGTTTGCAATGTTGGGCTTACGCATAACTTCAATGGATTTTCAGGTGTTTAAGGTGATGCAAAAGCAGGAGTGGTACAAACCTGATGAGTTCCCTAGAGTATAAGATTGAATGAGCAGGATATTAGTATTTTATTATCATTATATCAATCAATGGAAGTATGTATAATATGATTAGTATTTTTGTCAATACTTCTTTTGTATTTCATCCTCTGCTTCAATAGGTTAGGGTTCTCCCAAGTCAAATGTTCATAGGCCATAGCCTGTAGCATCAGTGCCACTTCTAGTTAGACAGAGATGGAAGAGGTCGAGGGATGAGGGAGAAGGGTGACCGATGGAGTTGAGAGTAAGGCCGAGAGAGGGAAAGTTTAAATATATGCACCACAAAGTATCGTTGTGGGTACTACGTACATCTTGTCTATAACTTGGAAAATGTATTATGTTTGCATGACCAATTTGTAATTGAACGACTTTATCTTCTTGTCAGTATGGAACTATTGAATAGATGATTCTTAAGTCTTACTCTTTTCAGTACCTTAATCCCAGCAATCTTGACATTAGAAACTGTGCAAGAAAGATTCTAAGATTTAACACTACTAATGCATTGCAAAATAGCTACTATGCTTCTGCTTGTCTGATACAGAAATGAAATATAGCTACTATGCTTCTGCTTGCTGCGAATTTGAACTAAAATAATTCTATGGTCAACAGGTCATCTCACCTATTTTTTCCCGAATTGGGCGGGATGAGCTAACCCTCCACCTTTTAATTCAATTTTCTAATTATTTTTCATGCTAATTTATTTTATGGGCATGCTAGTTCGCCAACCCCCAACAGGGTGGGGCGAACTCAACTTCTCAACCCATTACTCATTGGCGGCTGTCTTGTCCCACCCTTTTTCTGTGGACTCACAACATAGTGTCGTTCATCAAAACATGACATCTTAACTTAAATGAGGTTGTGCAGCAAGCCCAACCACCCGTTGGTTCCCCTCCCCCCATTGACGGCGAAAACCCACCTCGGCACTAGTCCACATTGTAATCACCGGCCACCACAGTGTGGGATAGGGCACCATTTTGGAGATTAAAACTCCATCTCTTAATTTAAGTGTTCAATTATTGTAATCGAGAATGTTGATTTACGTGTCCAATTTTAGTCTTCATTCCATTCTTTGGTTATTTAATTTTACCTATTTAGTTATATCACTAAAATTGTAAGTTTTAATAATTAAAATAAAACAAAAAATGTTAATTATATCATTAAGTAAATTAATTCTCTAATTAAAAGCTGATTTAATTATTTAATTAAAATATTAATTTTACAATTTAATATAATTAAATTCTATTTTAAAATATAAAAAAAATTGTGAAGCTCCTCGCATTGGGTACGGGGCAGCTTTAAATCCCTGGGCCAGCTGTCTCACCTTTCGAGGTGCCTCCAATCCAACGAGGGGATTAGTCACTGCGTTCGACAGTGGATACCCTAGTCTCGAAAAAAAAAACAGCCATGTTTCAAATTTCAATCATTCTCGGTTTGGCATGTGCTTTTGTTTTTTGCATAGCAGCTTGTGATGTCTTAATTGTGTTGTGTGGTTTTTATTTCCTTGTGGCTTTAATTTTCCTTTATTGTGTATTTAAGTGGTGTTGGTGAAAAGTTAATGAGATATTAGATGAATGGTTGGTGTCTTGTTTGGACTATATATGCAGGAGGAGCAAGTCTGGGTATCATAGCCTGAGTAATATAGTAGAATGGTGGACTTGAAATTAAATATTAAATATTCCGATGCTGACACTTGAATGGATGTGGTTCTTTTATCTCTTTATCTTTTCATAGTAGAAACTCTACTTGTATGGAGTAGTGAATTAGCATATATAGCAGCCTATCAATATTTCTACTGAAGAATTATATTCCAACTTTAAAGATGAACAGCGAATTATGATGACAAGTTGAAAGCTGCAGCTAGAGAAGGTGATACGAGATGAACATGCTATTATAAGTAAAGAAACATGATTCCTGAAGCGATGTAAGGTTGAGGTAATAGAAACTCTTAATGAGATCTATACTCTATGTGGAGTGGAGTACCTAGCTACAGGAGTACTCTTGATAGACTCACCATTGTGAATATGGAAGTGGGGCCGCTTCCTATGGAATCGTTGGCAGGATTCTTAGAGCGTTCACTAAACCGAGATAGACGTACTGGGCCATAACAACACGGGCTTATAAGAATACACCCATGAAAAGGTTGTGTGTGGTTTTGATGTTTGAGATAGAGTTCAAGACTACAAATCACTCTTGTTGAATCGAAATCCTAACCGCTATGCAAAGGTTTAAGTCATAGACACCTTTGTTTATTCACAATCTTATAGAAGCGTTTGACGCTATTTCTAAAATTTCTTTTTAAATTCAAGTGTGGGAATGTTGGAATTTTTAAGGAATTGTGTGTGAATTGTAAAAAGTCCCACATTGGATAGATCGACTAAGCACTTCTATAGTGTTTACAAGTGGGAATCTCACCCAATGGTTTGGGGCCCAAGGGGTACCCAATTTTGTGGATGGGAGAGGACACACACAAAATGACCACCACACACGCTCGTGCGCCGCCGCCGTCTGTCCGACTGGCCGGCCGTGCCGAGCTGGGCTAGGCTTGGGCTTGGGCTGAGTGGTGTATAATTTGTATTTCTGAAAAAATAAAATATATATATTTTATTTTTTGTTGACTGCTTTGACCAAGTTAAGGTCAATCCGTAACAGAAATTTTTTCCATTAAAAATCGTAACGTTTTTTTTTTAATTTTGCAACGGTTTTGGAGAGAGCTGTTGGCTCTTCACTCTCTTCCAATGGATCCTTCCCACTCCTCTCCTATAAAAGGAGTCCTCACCCTCACTTGCAAATCACACCAAACACTTGAAGATTAAGAGTTTTCTCTTCAAGTGTTTCTCTCTTCTCCCTCAACTACTTTCTTGTTCTTTGAAAGGTTGAAGCATTTCCAAGCTAAGAGTGATTTTTATAACCATATTGAAGGTGTATATCTTAGAGCGAGTTTCTCACGGTGCAGTGGAAATTCATAACAGTTTGTCTAGGCTGTTTTATCTTGGGGACGTCGGGGTTGATAGCCTGCTTGCACCTTGGAGCAGTGGAAATTCGTAATAATTTGAGATCCCCTCGTTGGATTTGAGGCACCTCGAAGGGTGGGACAGTTGGCACATGGATTTAAAGCTCCTCCGTACCCAAGGCGAGGATTGAACCCTCAACACTTGGTTAAGGGAGGATGAGCCCCAACAGCTCAACCACACCCCCTGGGGAATTTTTTTATTTAAAAAAAAGACTTTTTATATCAGTTCATCTAGATAACCGATGCCAAAAGTACTTTTTAATATCGGTTCACATAAAACCCGATGTCAAAAATACGCTTATACTAGATAAAAAATTGACTTTTTATAACGGATCTGCGCGTAATAGATATGAAAACCATTTTTTGCATCAATTCCGCGACTGATGTTGAAAGTCCATATTTTTTATATTAGGTAAATAGCCAATTTGGTCCCTGAAAGTGTAACTCGCTGTCAATTTGGTCCCTCAATCAAGCAAAAATGCAAAAAGGTCCTTCAATGTGTAATCCGTCCGTCACGTTAGTCCCTCCCGTTAATGCGCGTCGTTAACTCCGTTAATCTGTCTGTTACTGTCAGTTTAGTCCCTGAAAGATGTCACTTACTGTCAGTTTGGTCCCTGAAACATATACGCGAATTCATTTTAGTCCCTCGAATCTTCAGTTACTTCTACAGAATTTTAAACCGAAATTTACTAGCAGTGCAATCAGTTGATCTCACACTTCACATAAACCAGAATTTTAAATTAGAAACTTAACCAAAATATTTCAATAACATATTCATTTTATAATTTTATTTTGGTATACAAGTCAATTTATAATTTTAATTGAATATTCATTTTTCACAATAGTTTAACAACTAAGTCTTTTACTATTTAAAACTGTGAATATAATATCAGATGATCACTCTTTTACGATCTAATATTACAATAAATTAATTTAAAATATTAGTATTACTTTTATCAATATTTAATTTTTATCTCACGATCTAATATACTAATTAATTATTACATCATTATCAATCTCCGTGCTACTCAAAATATGGTTAAGAATGCTTAAGGGGATAGAAATCTAGGTACGAAGTAAGGGTTTTAGTCACCAACTGTTGAAGTTCAAGCATCAAATGCTACTGCACCTGCTCTTGAAACTGTAAGTCAGTTATAATTTCTATATCATTTATCATTAATAGAGTATTTAAGATATCTTTTGAACTAGTTATGTAACTATGCAATTATGCATATGTTTTGGACAAATTATGAAGTTGTAATAGAGTATTTAGGATATCTTTTGAATCACTTATGCAACTATGCAATTATGCATATGTTTTGGACAAATTATGAAGTTGCAATTATGAATATGTTATTGAAATATTTTGGTTAAGTTTCTGGTTTAAAATTCTGGTTTATGTGAAGTGTGAGATCAATTGATTGCACTGCTAGTAAATTCTAGTTTAAAATTCAGCAGAAGTAACTTAAGATTCGAGGGATTAAAATGAATTCACGTATATGTTTCAGGGACCAAACTGACAGTAAGTGACATCTTTCAGGGACTAAACTGACAGTAACGGACGAATTAACGGAGTTAACGACGCACATTAACGGGAGGGACTAACGTGACAGAAGGATTACACATTGAGGGACCTTTTTGCATTTACACTCGATTGAGGGACTAAATTTACAGCGAGTTACACTTCCAGGTACCAAATTGGCTATTTACCCTTTTTATATCTTCTTTTTCTGCATCGGTTCAGAAACCGATATGAAGTGCCTTTTTTCCACTAGTGTTTCTAGTTGGTCAACGGGTCATCTCACCTATTTTTTCCCGAATTGGTCGGGTTGAGCTAACCCTACCTTTTAATTCAATTGTTTGATTATCTTTCATGCTAATTTAGTTTATGGGAATGCTAGTTCGCCAACCCCCAACAGGGTGGGGCGAACTCAACTTCTCAACCCATTACTCATTGGCGGCTGTCTTGTCCCACCCTTTTTCTGTGGACTCACAACATAGTGTTGTTCATCAAAACATGACATCTTAACTTAAATGAGGTTGTGCAGCAAGCCCAACCACCCGTTGGTTCCCCTCCCCCCATTGACGGCGAAAACCCACCTCGGCACTAGTCCACATTGTAATCACCGGCCACCACAGTGTGGGATAGGGCACCATTTTGGAGATTAAAACTCCATCTCTTAATTTAAGTGTTCAATTATTGTAATCGAGAATGTTGATTTACGTGTCCAATTTTAGTCTTCATTCCATTCTTTGGTTATTTAATTTTACCTATTTAGTTATATCACTAAAATTGTAAGTTTTAATAATTAAAATAAAACAAAAAATGTTAATTATATCATTAAGTAAATTAATTCTCTAATTAAAAGCTGATTTAATTATTTAATTAAAATATTAATTTTACAATTTAATATAATTAAATTCTATTTTAAAATATAAAAAAAATTGTGAAGCTCCTCGCATTGGGTACGGGGCAGCTTTAAATCCCTGGGCCAGCTGTCTCACCTTTCGAGGTGCCTCCAATCCAACGAGGGGATTAGTCACTGCGTTCGACAGTGGATACCCTAGTCTCGAAAAAAAAAACAGCCATGTTTCAAATTTCAATCATTCTCGGTTTGGCATGTGCTTTTGTTTTTTGCATAGCAGCTTGTGATGTCTTAATTGTGTTGTGTGGTTTTTATTTCCTTGTGGCTTTAATTTTCCTTTATTGTGTATTTAAGTGGTGTTGGTGAAAAGTTAATGAGATATTAGATGAATGGTTGGTGTCTTGTTTGGACTATATATGCAGGAGGAGCAAGTCTGGGTATCATAGCCTGAGTAATATAGTAGAATGGTGGACTTGAAATTAAATATTAAATATTCCGATGCTGACACTTGAATGGATGTGGTTCTTTTATCTCTTTATCTTTTCATAGTAGAAACTCTACTTGTATGGAGTAGTGAATTAGCATATATAGCAGCCTATCAATATTTCTACTGAAGAATTATATTCCAACTTTAAAGATGAACACAGCGAATTATGACGACAAGTTGAAAGCTGCAGCAAGAGAGGGTGATATAAACCTTCTCTACACACGGTGGCGGATTAGCTAGGGAGAAAGTCCAAAATACATCTCAAAGGATGAGACTACTACCATTAGAATCATGAGTCGCTCACGATGGTAACCCGACCTAAAACACTGGAGATCCCAAGAATTAGGTTCAATGGGCAATAACAAGTTGTGAAGTAATACGAGATGAACATGCTATTATAAGTAAAGAAGCATGATTCCTGAAGCGATGTAAGGTTGAGGTAATAGAAACTCTTAATGAGATCTATATTCTATGTGGAGTGGAGTACCTAGCTACAGGAGTACTATTGATAGACTCACCTTTGTGAATGTGGAAGTGAGCCGCTTCCTATGGAATCGTTGGCAGGATTCCTAGAGCGTTCACTAAACCGGGATAGACGTTACTATTGGTAGTCATTATCAATGATTTTCATTTTTGTTAAGGTAAGTTTGTATTTTGTTAGCCATAAGTATATATTATAGATAAAAGCCCTTACTGTTGATAAAAAACAAATGAATTGTTTAAGTAAATTTTGATACCGTTGCCAAATTCTTATATTTCCCAACAACTTTATTGAGCTATACTCACTCTAGACCTATTTATAAGCAAAACTACACTTTTTAGGTTGGTTGGAAAATTAATGTATTTAGACTATTATGTAGTTCAGATACATTAGTTGTCCAATGAACCTAAACAATGACTTTTTACTTATAAATAGGTTCGAAGGGAGTATATAAGATGAGGATAAAAGAGAAATTTGATATAATTCCACAAATTAAGTGCCAGCAACCAAAAAAAAGTATTAATTGGTACTCGTCTATTAAAAAAATAAGTGGTTCAATCAAATGGCAATTAAGAAGTGTCACAACTATAGTCAATAAATAAGTAATTTAATATCAGAATAAGGTTTATAGTAAAAGATATTGAAGAAGTCATTTCATGAGAACGTGACACACCTAAAAACTTTCCTAAGGTTAAGACCGACTTTATTATGATATTTGTTTTTTTAATTAACTGAATTTTAGGGTGTGTTTGTCAAAAAAAAAGTAAAATTTCCTGGTGCTATCTAAATTGTTAAAATTGGTTGCTCATCTAAGGTCTGAACTTTGATGATAGGCCATTGTTTTTTATGCCTTTTAATATGATCACTTTTCATCCATTTCAATAATACTCCAAGCGAAGAGCATAACTCGTTAAGCCAGTTCATTCTATAAATTATGTTTGATTGTACTGGATTAAATTCATCATCAATTGACATTCATAGAATAGTTAAAATAAAACAAATTAACAACAAATAAGGCAAATTCATCAAGAAACAGTTAGGAAAATTCAAGTGGTTCTCATAACAGATTAATCGCTATAAACGCATTTCTCAACAGCAAAACAGGAACACAACAACACAGTTATAAAAACCATAAAACACTAAAACATATAAACTAACTTCGAAGTATTAAAGAACCTAAAACTAAAACATTGTGGCGAAAACAAACATTTGTAGAAAAAGAAGTTGAACAACTTAGTCCAACTTTAGTAAAAAACCCAATCCTTCTCGAGCTTTATATCCTTCCTCAACCTACTTGAATAGGAGAATCTCTTTTAAGTGGATCAAAGTCCTTAAAATCTGTTGACCAATCAATTCCCACTTTTGACCACATTTTTAGCAGCAATACAATAATACTTTGCATAGAAAAAGACACTATAGTTTATCAATACATTCTCAGCAAAGGGGTGAAAGGTAGGAAACGACTACAAAATTAAACTTCCTCTTCCAAGCCATGTTTGCTTCTAGCTTCAATAATATCAAAAGTAAAAGAAGTTTCCACATATAAATTTTTCCATAAATTGGATATGGCTTCATATTAAAAAAAAATAGTTTTGCATGCACAATCAGTTATTTTAATTTTTTATTTATCTTTTTTAGTATTTTTATAGATGCCAATTAAGATGTAAATTATGATTTGCATTAAATAATTTTTTGGTGAAATTCACCTATGATTGACACCTAGGATTATGAGCCTATAGAGGCATTTTACTTTATATGTTTATATATAGATATATCATAAATATTATATTGAAATATGTTTCATTATATTTTTCTTGTGCAATTAGAACCTCCGCAAAATAACCTACACAATATTACTGTTTTTTGTAGTGTACATAATAGAAGCACATTATTTTTTTCACTGGAACAACACATTTTTTTAGGTAAATGCATTATTTTAAATATATACAACTTTTAACAACAAAACATTGACAAATAGATACATTGTCAACATCCTCATTTTAATTCTCAAGGATTTTTTTATACATATGAGGAACAAATTAATCTCAATCAAAACGCAACCCCGGAAAAGAATAGCTAAGAAAAACCTAAAACAAATAAAAATAAAATGCAATACCATTGATTATTTCTATCCCAATAACTTGGTTGATGGTGTACATTTATTCATTCCACCATAAATTATTTCTATCTCAATCTCTCAGGGACAAATAGTATACTCTCAGTGCAAGGTTTGCATAAGGCGCACAATCTTTCTCCTTGAGATTTTATCGTTAGGCGGCGCCTTCCAAATAAGTCAATGACAAATTCCCTCCAACGTTAATCATCTATAGTGCCTCGCTCACCTATCATATCCATTTCGTCTGTTCTGATATGCAAAAAAAAAAGAAGAATAAAACTGAAGAAGATGCACTCATGAGAAAATTTTGAGATGAATTTCATATATCAGCTAAGGATGAAAAAGTAAAGTTATAAATAACAAAAAAAGATGGACACTTTCCAACTTCATATTATTTCTCGATGAAAATATAAGATGCAAATATAAATTAGAAAGAACAAAAGAAAAGTGTACATGGACTTCGAGCATTATCATACTCTCATCGAAAAGAGTGCAAATGCTATATAGGATCGGAATATGAGACACACTTGATTTATGCTTTGAATTGAGTTGAACGACATTCACAAATTTTATAATAATATTTTTCATATTTTATTATAATTAATTTTTTATTCAAGCAGCATTCATAAAAAAATTTCATTGCCAATTTTTTTTGGGTAAACATTGCCACCATTTTTATAACATAACAGTTACTTTTTTTGTTATTATTATAATTGAAAGCATTGTAATTAGTCAATAGATATGCATTTACTATTATAAAAATAAAACGAAAATGGAAGGAGTTTCAAGATTTTGAAGAAAGATTGTGTACTGGATATTAATAATAAAATCATCACTCATCGTCTGTTATAATTTTTATTTTAAAAGCCATAACATTTAAATTTAACAACAATAATAATAATATTAATGAATACTAAAATGACTCATGCCAATAAATTGAAGAACTAAATAGGTATATGTAGACCTATTTAGAAATAGAACGTACATTTTATTTTTTAATTAATTAGAATAATAATATTTAAATTTACCAAAACAAATAACTTGAGAGGAATCCATAGGACTCACATATTAAATCAAAGATGTTTTTCATAAGCATTAGGACTCACATATTAAATCAAAGATGTTTTTCATAAGTCATTTATCAATCTTCTTAGGAACTCGAGAGGGAGCTTGTGCAGTATTCTTGAAAGCAAATATCTATCTTCGTTGGGATATTTTGCTCCATGAATTTTTTTTCTTTATTCTTTCATACATATCTGGAGACTTAAATATTAGTTTTATTTAACAAAGCTCTTATAAAAATTAACAATTTATATATCAGATCAAGATTTCTATTTGCAGCATTTCAAGCTATCTAATTCAACCCCACTCCATTGGGGGTATTTTATCAAACAACAGGTGGTTACTACTGGTCTAAATTATATAGCCTTCAAAAATGCAAATGTAGAGAAAAGAGTTTGTTACCACTGGCCTATGTAGATGTCAATTTTGCGGCATGCGATCGTTGCTTCTACGTCATGTGATCCGTCGCTATTGATTTCTTGTGATGTAGCAAATTAATGCTCTCTGCGCCATATTAGTATACCATGTGACGCAATGCCGCTCACCACGCTTGCTGCCAGAGGTGGATTGCCCCTTTCGAATAGCAAGAAAGGAATCATGTTTATGCCCCGATCAACGAAATGGATAATCTCATATCTTCTTTTTGGTACATGGCTAATTTCATATCTCATTGATAAACACAATAACAAAGTAAACGGAGAAGAAAATACGGTTGATGTGATACAAATGAAAAATAGGGGAAGAGAAAACAAAAATAGTGAAAACGAAAATAGGGAGAAGATAAAAACAAAATGGTGAAACTCAAGAAAAACTAAAAGTGGAAGGGATGATATATAGAGAATCAGATAAAAATTTCTAGCATTAATATTTTCAAAACATATTATTAATAGATATTTAATCAAAACAAAATAAATGAGATATAAATATAATATGGTAACCGAAACATATATAATAGCTATAATTTAATGAGTAACGGTAAAAAAAAATTGAAAATTGAGTTAATGTCACATCAAAATTATTAATTAAATTATAAATTTAAAATAAATAATTCAATTAAAATATTGTGAAGTGTATGGAAATTAATTAGAATAGGTGTATTAATTGTTAAGTTGCTTATAAGATGACATTTGGCAAATAATTTAATGAGATTATTTTCAATTGTAATAGATATAGAATATAGAATATAGAATAGATATAGATATAGATATAGATATAAATGTGATAAAATTGAAAATTGAAAATTTAGCTAAATTTAAAAAAATTGGCGCCATAATAAAATATGTTAATTTCAAAAAGATAAAAAGAAAAAATAAATGATATTTGAATACCTATTTTAAATATAATTAATGCATATTATGATTTCCGATTTTTTGTTGTATTAGTTCTTTTATGATAATGTTTGGGAAAAAATACCATCTAATTCAAAGTCTCATTACATGAAACGTTTATTTGGTGCAATACTATTGCAATTTTAAATGAAACGAACGTTTTTGTTTTTTCATTTGAGTGCTTTTTTGTGTGAGTCATCTTTTCAAGATTGGTTTTATATACAAAATAAATTGTAGTTATTGGTAATAAATGAGGTGTTGACCAAATAAGAATGGGCCAAGTCAGAAGAGAAATGACAACATGGCTGTCCAAGTAAGCAATATTGTCTGGCCATTAGGATTTGCATTAATTATATTTTGCTAAAATGCTTGTATGAGCGACACATAGGAAAAGGAGCCTTGAGAGGCATTTTCCTTTGTATTTTTATAGATATGTACTTTCGTAATCATTTGACCGTGATATGGGGCTACAAACTTTGAAAAGATAAGACTTTTTTCGAAGATCAGCCATTCGAATTTCTCCAATTTCGTCCGCCATATGCTTTTCATAAAAAGAATAAGCAGCTCTGTCTTTTAAGATAAAGACAGTGGAACTTGAGTGATCAACCACTTTTAGATGAATACAATACATATCAACAAACAAAAAATAAGTTACTAAATTTTTACGAATCTGAGAACAAAGTAATTTAAGATTTGCAATTCACCTGTGAACTAAAATGACATCGTCAATATGGGCCATGACGATGTTAGGAGAGCTCTGAGACAATTTTAAACGTAAAAACATCAGATATGTTTGATACTTTGGATAAGCAAAAAGAACTATAGCAATGGAAGAAAATAGGAATGGTGTGTTCCAAAATATTGACAGAAACATAATGCTAAATGAATTGGAGAAGAAACACGATAAAGTGGATATACATTTGTGCCAAAATGGTGAAGTGCATTCAAGTTGATATTATTAAGAAATAGGAAATCAATAGCCATTTCAGCACTGCTCCATTTTGTTCTAAGAAGCTAATAGGATGATTATAAAAAATGGCAAAAGTGTAAAGGAGAAGAGGAGAAAATATGTTGGATGGAAGTTTGTGATACCAATAGAGTCTATTTATAGTGTTAGTATGGATGTTAGTGGTATAAAAATGGTGCACAATTGAAATTTAAAAAAGTTGTAAAATTTTGGAAAATTGCACCTATAAGGAGTTGAAATTCATTTTTCAAAAGAGCATATGACATTGTAATATGAAATTTGAATATGAAATTTGAGCATATAGGTAATTATAGGTTAGCCAATTATTTTTGGTTGTACAACATAAACCGTAACCCCTTACGGTTATATAATCCTTAAAAGGTAGCATTGAATTTGGGGGGATCCGTTACCTTTCTTTTAATGTATGCATTACACTATAATATTCTTAAATATTTCGGCTGGTTTTTTCTTAATAATAAACTATGAGATATTTTATCAAATAAGTAATATTGCTGCGTAGGAAGGACATTTAATGAATTTGAGTGAAATGCACCAATGAGTGACACCTAGGAAAAAGTGCCCATAGAGACATTTTCCTTTGTACTTTTATATATATATATATATATATATATATATATATATATATATATATATATATATATATATATAAGTTGTGTTTTTAGGAACACAAAATCTTTGAACAAGATACCGCGCGCCCTCTCAGTTAGGAGGAGGACCTACATGCACAACATCAAAAACACAAAAATAACGATCCAAAATAATGAAAACAGACCATCTCATCTAAGCATTAGGTAGACCTAACCCAAATGCTAGGATACACTATTTTCTTTATGAAACAATAACAATGCAACAAATATTTATTAAACCACATGTCCCCTTTATATCTTTCTCTAGTTCACTGCTTTTGAATATATAGTTGCTACAAGAAAGGATATATGACAACTATGTTGTTTTATAGGCACTTCAATTATTGGTAAAGACAAAGATAAATTTGAAGGCAAAGAATTTGGAGAACTCAACAGCATTAGACATGGCAAGCAGTGCAGAGATGAAGGGTATACTATTAAGTGTTGGAGCGAAACCTAACTCAAAAGTCAAAGACGCTGCCACACTTGCACAAAAAATAAAATCACGTGTGGCATTTATAGATGAAAGAGTAATTTATATACTTCACATTAGAAGGGACTTATCAGAGGAGCAACGCAACGCATATTTAATAGTGGCTACTCTTATTGCTACTGCCACCTATCAATCATCTCTTAGTCCCCCTGGTGGAGTTTATGGGGACAATAATGTGAGCATGAACTCCTATGAGCATGAACCAATAACGTGAGCATGAACTCCTATGAGCATGAACACCACTACTTCCCTCACAAACACTGGAAAATCAGCAATGTCTGCAAGTGATTTCTTTGCCTTGTCCATTTTGAACTGACTTTCTATTTTGTTATCAACCATCACGATATATATTCTGATCCCAAGTGGGTCAGTAGGGAGCCTCTTGTTCCCGCCAATCATTTGGTTTGCCTACTGTTATGTCTATAATATGAAGTTGATATCTCCACCTAACCATTGCTATGCGCATGTGTGGTTAGTGACACCTAACCATTGTGGCACAAATTTGTGGTTAATGAACGATTTTTTTGTGTGTGAAAAACGGTTTCAATCCCACGATTTCAACCCCAAAAACACGGTTTCAATCCCATGATTTCAGCCAAAAAAAAACGGTTACATTATTCTATTTCCTGGAAATGTCTCTTTTGCCCTATTAGTAAGAATTACTAAATATTAATTTAGTAACCTAAATCAGACCGTGCAATCTCTTCATTTTTAAATGAATGGCATGTGCGCAATCTTTTAGATAGAATTAGAATTCATCTAAAAGAATTAGAATTTATGAATAAATATTTTTATTGTTATATTATATGAAACAATTC
The DNA here is from genome assembly GCA_963573325.1 of Astragalus glycyphyllos. NCBI lineage: Eukaryota > Viridiplantae > Streptophyta > Magnoliopsida > Fabales > Fabaceae > Astragalus > Astragalus glycyphyllos. The sequence goes on from OY754308.1 coordinate 39,483,294, forward strand.
CAATATTATTTTTGAAAATAAATCAAAATTATCTTTAATAATCACAACATTTTAATTTCTTAACGAGTCTCTATGTTTTGCTAAAAAAATTGAGTCTCTATTGTCAAATCAATTTTTTAAAAAAATTTAGTTTTGTTTGTGAAGATAGTATTTTTAGTAAATATATATTTGACTATTTTCGCTCCCTCTAGTATTTCTCTAAAGATCCGCCACTGTTTATAGGCACTAGGTGGGATGCTTTGGCCACCCCAGCACGTGAGTGAGATGGCGAGCCTTGTGGCACATTGGATCTACGTATGTGATCTCGGCTGTTGATTGGCCCCGTGCACGGATCGACCAAGTCGTCTTTTGCTGCGCGTTATTGGGCTGTTGTTGGGCCTTATGCGGACATGGGCTCAGCCCAGTCCGAAACAAAATATAAGGATCTCATAAATACACGGTGCACCAGTCCGTAACATTTTTTTAGTAGCTATGGAGATAACAACTACCGGTGATTTCTTTCAGCAGCGATAGTCCCTTATTCCCATAAAGTTTTAATCCATTGGATAACAATTTTACATTTGACGAGGATCATTGAATGAACGACTGAGATTAAAGAGTCTTGTGTTCCTTTCTAAAAAGGCGTAATAATAACACTGCCAGAATTTACTTCGTTCTTTTACTGATTGCGCGCTATCTTTTGGTCTTCGCGCTTGATATTTCACTTTAGAGCTATTTTTTTCACTCTGTATCCACTCTCCCTCTCTCTTCATTCTCCGTAACACACTCCCTCTCTGCGCTCTCTTCTCCGCATCCACACTCTCCCTCTCTGCGCTCTCTTCATTCTCCGTATCCATCATCTCCGTTAATCTCTGCGCTCTCTTCATTCTCCATATCCACACTCTCCCTCTCTGCGCCCTGTTGACGGCTCCACTCTCCATCTCCGTTAATCTCTGGTGACGGGGCTGTTGAAGAAGATGACTCCATCTCTGCTGACGGTGCCCTGTTGAAGACCATCTCTGGGAAGTTTATCGACGGCTCCATCCTCTGTGCAATTTTGTGAGTTTGGGTTCTGAATCCCTAATTTCCACTTTCATCTTTCATTCTTATGTTTTATCTTCAAATTGGTTCTCCATTGTTGAATGTTTAATTGAATCCCTAAAATAACATTGTTGATAGTTTAATTGAATCCCTAATTGAACCCCTAATTGAATCCCTAATTGATGTCTCCCTCTCTACATCACGTTCAACTTTTGTGTGTTAGGATTTTTAGGGTTTTGTTTATCTTTCGTTTATGATGAGTGACATCGAAAAACCCATCGCCGCCGAAGTGTTTACTCGCATATAAGGAACACAACTCTAAAACCCTATTTTCTAAAACCCTATTTTAGAGTTTAATTTTCTGGTTTAATTTGCTGCTGATTTAATTTCCTCCCATTCTTTTTTAGGGATTGTGCTTGGAATTGTATGTATTAATTTTTTGCTGGTTTGATTTTGGGGCTTGCTGCATGTTTAATTTTCTTGATGTTGTTGTATTGTCTTGGCACCTTCCTTCGATGTTGTTGTATTGTCAAAGTTACTTGAACAAAATCAGAGGGTGAAATCCATTTTGGTTTATGAAGAGAGAGAAGTGTTTGGTTTTGTTGTAGGACATTTGAGCTTCTCTTTCTTTCTTTCTTTCTTTCTTTCTTTCTTTCTTTCTTTCTTTCTTTACTTCAAACATGAATTTTGGTCCAGCTGGGCTATTGATGAAAGAGAGAAAAGAATGGTGTAGATGGAATGGAAAGGATGCATGTAGTTTACATCTTTCTTCTTTTATTATATTTGCCATTTCCTAGCTGTTGTTGCCCTTTGGTGTATTGAAATTGAATTGATTGTTCACCTATGAAAAGATTCTTATAAGTTTATAAATGTTATGGAGAAGATGAGTTGAACAATAGAGCTTTTGAAAGAAATTATAAGATGCAGAAGCTAATGTCTTCTTCTGGTTGAGGTTTCAGATTTAATCAAGGATTCTCATTCGGTTGGCTCTTGAGTTGATGTTCTTGTTTTTGAATCAACTTGATCAAGAATTGGTAAGTTCTTCGAAACTAAATTTGTATTTACACCTAAGCATCACATATTTTAAGTGCATATTTATTTTTTCTAACATATTGTCTTCAACATGGCAGGTAAGAAGGAACACTTTGGAACTCAACTTTAAATTAGATCTCTATTGATTTTGTTGGCAAAGAACTACCAAAGTAATTTCTTATTATACTATTTTATTTCTACTATATGATATAATGTTATCTCCTCATGTATGGCTATTTAATTATTGACACTCATTATGCAATATTATATTTCCTTTTGTAGTCATGTCAATTGATAAGTCATGGATTCGCAAACCGCGAAATACTATTGAATATAGAGTTGGATTAAATGTTTTTTTGGATTTTGCATTTCAACATAAGTCTACTGATGGTCGTGTCATTAAGTGTCCATGTTCAAAATGTGGTTTCACGAAATGGAAAAAAAGGGGTGTAGTTCATGAACACCTAACTCGTAGACCATTCCCAAGAAATTACAAGTTTTGGTACCGACATGGCGAAGTATCAAATGTAGTCCACTCTGAGGCTACTGAAGGAACACATATTGAAGATGTTTTACAGCCTCAAAATCCAATGGAAAACATGATCAATGATGCGTTTGGGTTTGTGAGTCACAATCGTAATGACCTTGGTGCATCTTTTCAGCATTCTTCCGAAGGGCATAACACGGTGCATGATGAAGATAACATAGAGTTTTATGAGTTGCTGAAAGACAGCGATCAAGATTTATATGAAGGGTGTAGAAAGTTTTCAAAATTATCATTCCTTGTTAAATTGTATCATATAAAGTGCTTGTGTAGGATGAGTGACAAAGCAATGACTATGATTCTAGAATTGCTAAAAGATGCATTTGAATTTGCCAAGATTCCTAGTTCATTTTATGAGGCCAAGAAAATCATCAACAAACTTGGTCTTAACTACATAAAGATACCAGCATGCCCAAATGACTGCATGTTGTATTGGGGTGAAGAGAATGAATCTTTAGAAGAATGCAAAAGATGTAAGATATCTAAATGGAAAGATAAGAAGAAGAAGCAACCCGCAAAGATCTTGCGTTATTTCCCACTAAAGCCAAGATTGCAAAGATTCTTCATGTGTTCTAAGACTGCCGAATCTATGAGATGGCATGTGTTGGAAGGTAACCAAGACGGATTGATGAGGCATCCTAGAGATTCTAAGGCTTGGAAAACATTTGATTTACTTCATCCAAATTTTTCTGAAGATCCACGAAATGTACGACTTGGCCTTGCTAGTGATGGTTTCAACCCTTTTGGAGCTATGAGTACTAACTATAGTATTTGGCCAGTGGTTCTTATCCCATACAACCGCCCTCCTTGGGAGTGCAGGAAGCAAACATCAACCATTCTCTCCATGATCATTCCTGGAAAACTAATGCCTGGAAATAACATAGATGTGTACTTACAACCTCTCATCAAAGAGTTGAATGAGTTATGGCATGATGGGGTGCAAACATATGATTCGTCAAAAAATGAAATGTTCACAATGCGGGCAGCTCTAATGTGGACAATTAGTGACTTTCCTAGGCTTGGTACTTTATCTGGTCGGAACACACACACACAGTTTGCTTGCCCCACATGTAATTTTGACACCGACTCTTGTAGACTAAAGCATGGAGGAAAATGGAGTTTTATGGGCCATCGACGATTTTTACACGAAGGTCATAAATTTCGATTGAATCGATCTCGTTTTAATGGAAAAGTTGAGCAAAGAGATCCACCGGTAACTTTATCCGGGTCAGACATCTTGAAACAACTTGAGGGCGTTAATGTTACCTTTGGAAAAATACTAGAGCCTACTGATAAAGGTAAAAAAAGAACAAGAGGAAAGAAACTTGTTGAAGATGGATCGGGTCAATGGAGGAAGAGAAGCATATTTTTTGATCTTCCTTACTGGGAGTCTAACTTGTTGCGTCATAATTTGGATGTTATGCACATTGAAAAAAACGTGTGTGATAATGTGTTGTTCACTTTGCTTAATGAAACTGGAAGGTCAAAAGACAATCTTAAAGCTCGAAAGGATCTAAAGGAAATGGGCATAAGGAAGGATCTTTGGCCAGATGATAATGGAAGATTTCGTCCATCTTTGTTCACAATGTCAAATGCAAAGAAAGATGTCTTTTTAAGGACTTTGAAAAATGTCACAGTGCCGGACGGGTACTCAAGCAATATTTCAAGGTGTGTTGACTTGAAAAATCGGAGGATTTTTGGAATGAAAAGTCATGATTGCCATATTCTTATTGAGCAATTACTACCACTTGCCATACGCAATGTGTTACCAGACAGTGTAACCGTAGTGTTAATAGAGTTGTGTTCATTCTTTCGACAATTATGTGCCAAAAGTGTAAGTTGCTTAGATCTTGACAGGATCCAGTCTCGAATCATTGTCACTCTTTGTCACATGGAAATGTTGTTCCCTCCTTCATTTTTTACAATCATGGTTCACTTGACTTGTCATTTAGTTGGTGAAGTGAAACTTGGAGGGCCTGTACATTATCGTTGGATGTATCCTATTGAGAGGTGAATCTCTTATCTCTTTGAAGATTATTCTTTTAAACTCGAGTGTTATGAGTAGAGTTTACTAATTCTCAATCATTTTAGGTATTTGGGACATTTGAAGTCTTATGTTCGAAATAGGGCACAACCAGAAGGTTCTATTGCTGAAGGATACCTGGCTGAAGAGGTTCTTACCTTTTGCTCTCAATATCTCGAAGGGATTGAGACAAGAATCAATAGACCTGCACGTGTGGATGATGTTCCTAATAATAGAGATTTTACCCCATTGTCTAGTATTTTTCCATCTATTGGTAAAGCTGTTGGAGCTTTCTCAACCTTCGAGCTATCAACCTTGGAGAAAACTAAAGCACATCGATATGTGTTATTAAATTGTCCACAAGTCAAGCCATACATTGAGTGAGTACCAATTCCTAAATGACATTAATCTTAGTTAAACTCTAAATAACATCAAATACATTACATTGATATATAATGTTTATATAGTGAATTTAAGGACTATTTGCGGAGACGGTTTAAAGGGAGAAGGCCTACAACTACAGAGATAGAAAAGATAGTTAATAAAGATTTCATTGATTGGTTTCCTAGAAAGGTAAGTAAATTCGCAACAAAACTTGGGGCTATTTTTTAATGAAAGTTTATACATTTGTCTAAGGTAACTAAGACATTCTATGATTTTGTTTTAGATTATGAACCCAGACATTTCAAGTGGAGTGTTAGACGATCTCAAGTATCTAGCTAAAGGTCCAACATCACAGGCTCGAAGATTTTCAGCATTCAATATTAATGGGTTCAAGTTTCGCACTGCAAGGCGAGAACATGGGTTGAAAACCCAAAATAGTGGAGTTTTTCTAACATCTTCAACATCTTGTGTTGCTAGTAGCGTTGATGGAAACCTTAGAGAAGCAGATTTGTCATATTATGGAAAACTAGAAGATATCATTGAGCTTAATTATTATGGTCAGTTTAAGGTTACTCTATTCAAATGTAAATGGGCTGACACCACTAGAGATCGGGGTTCACTTCCATTAATTTTTCGCTAGTGATTCACATCGGTGATCGTGAAGAACATGAACCATACATTGAAGCTTCACAAGCTCAGATGGTCTATTATGTGGATGATGAAATGAATAAAGACTGGAGTGTTGTTGTCCATATGAAGCCGAGAGACTTGTATGATATGGGAGACCAAGAAAATAATGATGTTTGTGAGAATGATCCATACCCATAACAAAACTTGAATCAATTTTTCATAGACACTGATGATTTTCCATTGATAGGAGAAGACGCAGATGACGAATTATTAAGCTCGGATAATGCCAATGATGAAGTCGAAGAAAATGAGCATATGTCAGAATAGAGTTACAATTTGGTGCCTTTAGTATAGGATTTTGTATGACATTAATTACCATATGTTCAGTTATGACATTATTTAGTATGACATTGTGTATTCAACTTGCATTGGATTTTTTACGACATTATTACCATATGTCCAGTTATTTTGATTTTGATGAAAACTCCACTGGAGTGTTGGTGTCACAGCTCTAAATAGACACAATCAGTGTGTCCTTTGCATTTAATTAGAAACTAACCCTTGTTGCAGCTGATGTAACTCCTTTAACATGATCATTTAGTCATTAATGTAGTTTATTATTAATCGATTCTTTTATCTTTATGCGCAGATATGACAAAGCCAAGGAGAATTAGGAATTTCCGCAAAATAGTTGGCAGGAGCTCCACACATCAGGAACCATCCTCCTTGGACACATCTGGACAGCCTAGTTTGATTCTCAATGATCCAGATTTTAGTCCACCTGCTGTTGGTAATGTGGCTTCTCAGCCTAAACGACATTCCACTCATTACTGGTTTGTAGATGCTATAGGTAAAATACATAAATAAATCTAATTTGGTCAGTTACTTTTATTTTCTTATATCTAGTACTTATTATAATGTTGGTATGTGATAGATGAACATGGTACTACTCATAAAGAGAAGGTGACAGTGAAGGGTATACATGACTTGGCTGATGGTCTACGTGTTGTGGTGGAATTTGATGATTGTTTTGAACCTATTGGAGAAGCTGCTGGATTACTCTCTGGAGTTTGCGGACAATCAGCAAACGATACTACTGCATTTCCTATAAGTTATGAAAAGTGGTCTGATATGTCAGATGCTTTCTTTAATAAAGAGTGGAATTCTCTCTACATGGTAACTCCAGTTTATTTTTGTTTTTAGAGTTTACACATGTGAAAGTTTAAGGAACTGACTCTTTTTATTTTAAGACTCGATTTTTTTTCAAGGACATTCACATGGATCTTGCAAAAAGATCTGTTGAGCGTTCAATTGGAAAAAAGTGGAAGGAGAACAGGCTTAAGCTTTGGAATGAATTCTATGACCCGACTCTTAGTAAAGAAGATATCATCCAGAATGTTCCTGAAGGTGTCAGCATGGACCAATGGGCATCATTTGTTACATATCGCTTAAAACCAACGACAATGGTAAATACTTCATACATATTGTTGAATTATTCATTTATAATTCATTATTAATTTTAGAAACTCTGTTATGGTTACAAATTAAGTTAATCAGTTAATGATAAATAGATTTATATTGGAATTAACATACCAAGCCACTTTGGTTATAGGAGCTTTGCAAGAGGAATCGAGAGATAAGGGGAAAACAAACTCTTCCTCATACTTGTGGTGCCAAGACTATAGCAAGAAGAAGGCATAAAGTGGTAGTTTAAAATTACTAATGTCACATTAGTTGTTTACATAAAGATAACTTTATTGTTTCTGAATTATATTTTTGACTATAAAAATTAGAAAATCAAGACCGGCAAGAATTTGGGTCGAGGCCCAATGTGGAATCTGACTCACAAGAAAAAGGATGGGAGCTATGTGAATGACAAAGCAATGGAGATAGGGGTAAATTATTTATCTTTCTCCTTATCATTCCTATTTAATTAGTGTTTATTGTTTTGAAATTAAAGAAGAGTCATTTTTCTTGGTCTTTTGTGCAGGAGAAAATTGATAACCATCTTAGTTAAAATTTAGAAGTTTCTTACGAGATTTCTCCAAACGATCCTGTTGGTGTACTATTTGGCCCAGAACATCCTGGACGTGTTCGAGTATTAGGCCTAGGAGCAGTACCTACCCTTATATTTAAGGATACTACCACGCGACTTAGTGGCATGGACTTTGCATCATCAAGCAATGCTCCATCTTATGAAGAGTTACAAAAGAAGGTGGAAAGTATGGAATTTGAATTAAAAGAGGTAGCAATTGTGAAATCTCAAATGAAAGCACTGGCTGCATATTGTACTGCACAGTTTGGAGGAAAAATACCTGATGACTTAGTTGGCTTGTTTGCTAGTTCATCACAACAGGTATATCACTAAATGAGTATCCAGCTTTAATTCTTGTATCAATTTTTTTGCCCTTCCAAATTCAGTTTGCTGCTGTGCTTCTGCTCTTTCTAAATGACTTAGTTGGCTTTAATTTAAATTCAGTTTGCTGCTGTGATCTGCCCCTATTTCAGTTTAAATATTGTTTTTCAGTTTTCTGTTGTGCTTCTGCTCTTTCCAAATGACTTAGTTGGCTTTAATTTAAATTCAGTTTGCTGCTGTGATCTTCCCCTATTTTAGTTTAAATATTGTTTTTCAGTTTGCTGCTGTGCTTCTGCTCTTTCCAAATGATTTAGTTGGCTTTAATTTAAATTCAACTTGCTGTTGTGATCTGCCCATATTTCAGTTTAAATATTGTTTTTCAGTTTGCTGCTGTGCTTCTACTCTTTCCAAATGACTTAGTTGGCTTTAATTTAAATTCAGTTTGCTACTGTGATCTACCCCTATTTCAGTTTAAATATTGTTCTATGATTCATCCTATATTTGTGTATGAAACTGATGATGGAAGTGAGAGTTCATCACCAACTAATAGATATTACAAAATATTTTGTTTTGTAGGCAACTTATGATGGAAGTGAGAGTTCATCACCAAGTACTAATGTTAGAATATCATCCGATGGGAGTAATGGAAATTAGCGGATCTCTCAAGTGATCCTCGCCCACTCAATGACATGACTTATTTTGCATATATATCAAACTTTGACATAAGATGTAACTTTTGAATTATTAAACACGTGTTTTGAACTTATTACATCGACTATATGTCTTATTTAAGACATCTATCAAACTGACTTATTATGTAACTTTTGAAATGTTAAACATGTGTGTTTGTATTACTTATATTGACTATCTAGTTTAATTATTATGAGTAATTTCATCTTATTAAGTGTGATATTAATTTATAGTTATTATTTTTATATCTTAGTGAATGGTAATTGTAGTTGCAACTAATAACAAGTAAGTGGCGCCCCGCGCGCCACTGGAAGTATAAATCTCGTGCGCCACTGGCGCTGGGCATCCTCTCACGCGTGAAGCATCTTCCAATCTTAGGTTTTCTAAAATTTTCTTGATCCAAGGAGTTTTAATCTAAAAGTTTGTTGTGGGGTTTTGAATTTACACCTTATTGTCTTCACCCACATCAATTATCAAGTAAGTATTCCCTTCTCAAACTTAATTTCTTTCAAGATTCATCTCATTGCACTTAATGGGTAAACTCAAATTTTGATGATGATTTTGATAGAAATTGTAATATGGTTGTTGTTGTGTTGATTTATGTGTTGAGAAAGTGATGAAAATCAAGTTTGGGGTTGATTAAGTTGATTGTAGGTTGTTGTTCATGTGTGGAGTGGATGTGCACACCACTTGTTTGATAAAATGTTTAAACTAGAAACCATGAACAACATGCTTGCATTTGTAAACAACAACCTTGTGCTTGAAAATAGTTTGAGAATTTGGTTATGTGAACTCAATACCTTCTTGAAAGGTAAATTATGTGTGATTATAGTTGAACAAGAAGAGTTATGTCATGTTTATTTGTGCACTAACCTTGACCAATCTTGTGCACGAAAATTTTATTATGATGTGAACAAGATATGGCCGGCAAAGGAAAGAAGAGGAAGACGGTTGGTCGTGGTTCGACATCCCAAACTCATAATTCCGAGTACAACTCTGAGATGTTTAGATCATTGGGATGAGAGCCCTCTACAGAGCCATGTGCACGGTTCAGAGTGGAGGACAGTTGGACCCGGAGGCTGACATCTTTCAGGCACCTCCGCAGTAGACCCTGGACGCGGTTGAGTAGTCTACTCACCGCTTTGGTATTTTCTCTCTTTCCCTTATCCTTGCATTAGTTGGTTGTGTACTTTGGTGTTTATTTTAGTTAGTTGTCGCTATGTGATTCTGTTTTTGTTTTGCTTTTGTTTTTGTAAATAGGCCTTCCCCTAAATTACTCAGTGAGGACACTGCAAAGTTTTGAGCGGGGGGAGGACCTATTGTCAAGTCAGTGTCAGTGTCATGGATTATGTGCAATCATGTAGCGAATTATTGAAGAAGAAGAAAAAAAGAGTTGAGCAAACTTAGTGATGAATTGGTGAGAATTGAGCGAATAGTACCCCTGTGGTGAATGAACTAGTGCACTCTTGCTTCCACACTTAAAACATAAACTCAGGTGGAACTTAGTGAATCTAGAGATGATTGTAGCTAAGCTAGCTGTTTGGTGGACCAAAGGAATTGCCAAATTTTTACTAAAAATTTGGGGTAGCATAAGAAACTAAGTTTGGGGTTCTCTAAGTTATACTAAGGCACAGCATGAAAGGATGGGATTAGGACAAGTGCACATAGTTAGAAAGTCCTTTAAGCAGTGTTATTTGTATTGTGCTAAGCTATAAAGCACCAGTTTAAATTCGTGTAATGGTTGTCATTGCCCATTAAAAAAAAAACAGACCAGAAAATGAAAAGAAAAGAGTGTAATAAGCTGCCATTTTGAACTGAGTAGGGGGGCTATTCTGTGGAGACACATTATAGTTTCAGTCAAAAGGATGATAAACGGTAGTTAGGTTGGTTGTGAAGTAGGGAGGCCAATTTGTGGTGACACACTTTGGTTTCAGTCGAAATAAGCAGTCAACCTGTGAGAAAAGTGAGGAGAAAAAAAAAAGGGGCAATGCAGCACCAATGTCAAGTATTGTTTGCTTTTAATTTCTTGTTATGTTCTGTATTGCTGCAGCACTGGTAGTCTGATGTAACAAGTGCACTGGTCTAGTACCCTATAATTTCTAATTCAATGCCCTTTGTCATGCTTATTCCCCATTTCTGTGCTGAATTGTTAGTCTACCCTTAGTTTTGAAACATCTTTGGCTATCTCAGAAGAAAGCCCTCTAGTCTTAGCTAAATGCATTTTGAAACTAGCTATGGTCCAAACTGAGTTAAGTGTCACACACGCACTATTGAGCAAGAGTATTCTAGTGAAAGTACCATCTAGTGGTTTTGCAATTGAGTGGCCAGTCTGAAAGTTGATGCTCAACTTGATTTTCTCGATGTGTGTGTTAGTAATTAATTTCTACTGATTGCATGTTATCTGAGTGCTTGTCGTGACAAGTATCTTTGCTTGAGGACAAGCAAATGTTTAAGTTTGGGGTTGTGATGAACCCACATCACATGATAGTTTTCAATGATAAGGAGGGAGTTTAATTGGAGATTTTGATGAATAAAAATAAGAAGTTTGATGAAAATTTAAGAAGTTGTGAACTTAGGAAGTTGGCTTGTTATGCAGTAGTTATGTTGGTTTTCTTCGTGTTTTTGTGTGTAGGAACTAGATCGAATTGAAGATCGAGTGGTGCAAGCAAGAAGAACAAGTGGTACAAGCCAAGGACTTGTCGTGCTGAGTGGCGCGCAGGAGGCGCGCAGGTGGCGCTTCACGCGCAAGAAAACAGAATTGGCGTGCTGTGGGGCGCGCAGGAGGCGCGCAAGTGGCGCGCAAGCGCCAGTCACGCACAAGAAGGCAGAAGCAGAGGCGCGCAGCTTGCGCTTAAGTGGCGCTTAAGCGCCAGCTGAGCGTGAAAAACGTTAAAAACACGTAAGGCCAGGGGGAGAAAAGGGGGTCGACGAATTTTGGAACGCTAGAACGCGAAGAGCACTCATTCCTTCTCACCGGTATTGAAGATTCAAGGCTTGGGGACAAGAATTGAAGCTTCATATGTGTTCATCATCATCTTTATCTTGTAATTCTTCCTTTCTCTCTTCCCTTATCATGTGTAGCTAAACCCTAATGTTAGGGATGAATTAACTTTGACGTAACGCTATTGTTGCTGGTTTAAAATTATGTTTATGTCGTACTCTCTTATATTTTGTGAATTGAATTTCTATGCTTAACGCTTTCTATGGTTGGAAAACTTGTAGAACGATATTTTATTCAATGATCGAATGGAAGTTTTATTATTGAATGTTTGAAATTCAATTCCTACCATTCGTAGTTTAGGAATACTCTTAGAATTGTTGTATGTTGCGAATCCTCGTTGTTAATGCTTGTTGTTAATTGAAATCGCCTAAGGAATTAGGGCTTTAGTTATCGGCAAAGGACTAGTTACCTAAGGAATTAGGAATTAGTTAGAATTGAGGGTTTGATAGCAAAATAAGAGAGAGGTGATCTTTCGAAATTAAATCAGTGACAATAGTGTGAAATCAACAGGCATTCATCCCTAGCGTTCTTCCCATCGTATCTTCTCCTAAGCATTTTAGTTTTCTCTTATTAAAAACACAAAAAGAAATATTTAATTGCTTACTTTAGTATTAGTCGCTCACTCATACCAATCGGAAATTTATTTCAACTTGGTTCGTTTAGTTGTTGTTAACGTAATTGGTAAATTAATTCGATCCTCGAGGACGATACCCGGTCTTACCGGTTTTATTACTTGCAACGATTCGGTACACTTGCCGAAATATTAACAAGGATCAAACACATGTATAATAGGACCAAAAAATAATTAGTTGTAATTGTTAAAAAATGTAACTAATGGCGGTTAAAACTGCCAATTTTTGCATCCACTTTCGGTAGACACCTGTATATTAAAAACGCCACTATTTTCAGCTATGTTGGCGGTTTAAACCGACAGTATTTGCAGAAAATTATCTGATTTTGTAAGTAAATTATGGCAGTTTAAACCGCCACTTTTTGCAAATAGAAAACCGCCATTTTATACACGGAATATTCTGGCGGCTTCATTATGACCGCCACTTATTGCCGAGTGGCGACCGTGATTCTGGCGCTTGAAGATACTGCCGCTGTCGAATAAAGTGGCGGTTAAAACTGCCAGAATTATCAAATTAAACCGCCACAATTTTCTCGTTTTTTTGTAGTCGTGAAGCTAAAACCGAACCTACCCACCCGCCGGAACTACCACCTGTCTAAACTGCCACTCACCGGAACCGCCGCTACAAATGGTCGGAGATGGATGTGGGTTTCTGTTATTCGGTTTTGTTAGGATAATTAGTGAGGTAAACCATAGTTAAGTCATTTTGGTTAGTCTAAACCACACTAGTTAGGCCTAACAGTTTCTGTTACTAGTGTTAGTTAAGTCTGTTTCACGATGTAACAGTTTTAGCTCTATAAGAGCAAATTCTCATTGAATGCAAACACAAGTTTGAGCCATTTTCTCTGTGTACAATCTAACAATTGGTACCAGAGCTCCGATTTGGGGTATGGCTTGAACAAAGCAAGATTAAAATTCTTCGAGTTTCAACAATGGCGACGACGACGAACGGTAACGGCGGTGAAAGTAACTTCATGCAACCATCGATTCTGCGTCTTGACAAGCATTACGAGCACTGGAGTATGCTTATGGAGAATTTTCTATGATCAAAAGAATACTGGAAATTGATTGAAGATGCAATCAACGAACCAGAAGAAAGGGTGGTGCTATCCGAAGCACAACGCAAGAAATTGGATGAATCTAAACTCAAAGATCTCAAGGAAAAGAACTATCTGTTTCAAGCAATTGACAGGATCACGCTTGAGTCAATTTCAAGAAAGGATACATCGAAGGATATCTGGGAGTCTCTGAAGAAGAAATTCCAAGGGAATGCGAGAGCCAAGAGATCAACACTCAACGCATTGAGGAAAGATTTCGAGTCTTTGGAAATGAAATCAAGCGAAACAATTGTTGATTACATTCCCAGAGTTATGTAGATGGCGAACAAGATGAAGATTAATGGTTAGAATCTTCAAGATGTGGTAGTTGTTGAAAAAATTATCAGGTCCCTCACTGAGAAGTACAACTATATTGTGTGTGTGCCATAGAAGAGTCAAAAGACACGGATCAGATGTCAATAGATGAACTTCAAAGTTCTCTAATTGTTCATGAATAGAAACTTCTCAGAACCAACAAAAGCAATGGAGAAGAACAAGTTTTAAAGACTGCTACTCAAGAAAGAGGGAATGCGAATTCTAGTGCAAGAGGCAGAGGCAGCTTCAGAGGAAGAGGCAGAGGAAGAGGTAGGCAAAATAAAGAAACTGTGGAATGTTACAAGTGTAAAAAACTGGGACATTACAGGAATGAATGTCCAGATTGGGACAAAGAAGCAAACTATGCAGAAGAAGAAGATGAGGATACAATGTTACTAATGGCCATAACAGGATCAGATTCTGCAGAAAAAGAAGATGAGGATACAATGTTGCTAATGGCCACAATAGGATCAAATTCTGCAGAAGAAGAAGATGAGGATACAGTGCTGCTAGAAGAAGAAAGCAATGATGCAATAATGTTGATGACCACCTCTGAATTACAAGAACAGAAAGAAGGAATATGGTACTTTGACTCTAATTACTCAAATCACATGATTCAAGATAATGACATAATGTTACTGATGGCAACAACAGATATGCAAAAGAAAAAGGAAGATACATGGTATTTGGACTCTGGATGCTCAAACCACATGAGTGGAAATAAAAGGTGGTTCACTAATCTTGATGAGAGTTTTAAGAAAACTGTGAGACTTGGCAATGACACCAGAATTGAAGTTGCAGGGAAAGGCAGCATTAAAGTACAAGTGAATGGAGTGTATCACATAATAACTGAGGTCTATTATGTACCTGAACTCAAGAACAATCTCTTGAGAATAGGTCAACTCCAAGAGAAAGGTCTAGCAGTATTATTTGATGATAACAAGTGCAAGATATATCATAAGAAAAAGGGCCTAATTCTGGAATCAAATATGGAGAATAACAGGATGTTCAAGTTGATTACTGAGCCAATGAACAAAATGATCTGTAGTGAAACTGAATGCCTTCAATCAACCACTGAAGATGAGTCCTACACATCGCACTGCAGATATGGTCACTTAAGTCTCAAAGGATTGAAGGAGTTAAAGGGTAAAGACATGGTGAAGGGTCTGCCACAACTAGCAGAAAAAATGAAAGTATCTGTAGACTGCTTAAAAGGAAAGCAACACAGAGACACAATGCCAAAAGGGAGTCAATGGAGAGCTGCAGAAAGATTGGAGCTCATACATTCAGACATTTGTGGACCTATAACTCCTGCCTCCAATAGCAATAAAAGGTATTACTTGACCTTCATTGATGATTTCTCTAGAAAAACTTGGATTTACCTATTAGAAGAAAAATCTCAAGCTTTTTCTAAGTTTAAATGCTTTAAAAGTATGGTAGAAAATGAAACTGGTCTAAAAATAAAATGCATGAGAACTGATAGAGGAGGAGAATACAATTCTGCTGAGTTTGATAGTTATTGCATAGATCAAGGAATCAAAAGGCAATTAACAACAGCCTACACCCCACAGCAAAATGGGGTGGCAGAGAGAAAAAATAGAACAATTATGAATATGGTAAGATCTATGCTGTGTGGAAAAGGAATGCCCAAGAGTATGTGGCCAGAGGCTGTGAATTGGACTGTGCATATATTGAACAGATCACCTACATCAGCAGTGAAAGACAAGACACCAGAGGAGGAATGGAGCAAATGTAAACCCTCTGTGGCACATCTAAAGGTATTTGGATGCATAGGTCATGTGCACACCAGATGTAAAGAGGACCAAACTAGAAAACAAGAGCAAGACATCTGTCTTCTTAGGCATCAGTGATGAGTCTAAGGGCTACAGACAGTATGATCCACAAGAAGGAAAAGTTGTCATTAGCAAAGATGTAGTTTTTGAGGAAAGTGAGTGCTGGGATTGGAGTAAGAGTCATGAGTAGGAGGTTACTGCTGATCTAGAATGGGGAGATTCAGGATTTGAATCAAACAGTGATGATGGAAACGAAGATGAAGAAGCCCTTACACAATTGAACACTAATGAAGAACAAGGTGAACAAAACAATGAAGATCACAATCAACCAACTGAGACAACAAATGAAATTGAGAATGTTAATGAAGGAAGAAATAGAAGACCATCTACTTGGCTTAGAGACTATGAAACTGGTGAGGGATTGTCAGAAGAAGAAATTGAATTAAACATGATCCAAAATGATCCTGGTACCTATGAAGAAGCTGTGAAGAGCTCCAAGTGGAGACAAGCAATGGATGCTGAAATAGATTCAATTGTGAAAAATGAAACTTGGCAACTAATTGACTTACCAAAAGAAGCAAAAAGAATAGGAGTAAAGTGGATATATAAGACCAAATTGAATGAATTGGGCCAAGTAGACAAGTATAAAGCAAGATTGGTTGCCAAAGGATACTCTCAAAAACAAGGAATTGACTACACAGAGGTGTTTGCTCCTGTTAGCAGACTTGACACTATTAGAACTGTGATGGCTCTGGCTGCTCAGAAGGGTTGGACATTGTTCGAACTTAATGTCAAATCAAGCCTTTCTCTATGGCACACTGACTGAGAATGTGTATGTGGATCAACCAAAAGGCTATGAGAAGAAAGGAAGTGAACACAAAGTCTACAAATTGAAGAAAGCTCTTTATGGATTGAAGCAAGCTCCAAGGGCCTGGTTTAGCAGAATTGAAGCTTACTTTCTTCAACAAGGATTTGAAGCAAGTAAGAATGAACAGACACTGTTCATGAAGCAGAGAACAGATGGTAAAATTCTAATTGTAAGTATATATGTAGATGATCTAATATATACTGGGAATGATACTGAAATGATGACTAGTTTCAAGGATTCCATGAAGCAAGAATTTAGCATGACAGACCTGGGAAAAGTGAGATATTTCCTAGGAATTGAAGTGTCCAAACTGATGAGGGCATAGGAATATGTCAAAGAAAATATGCAACAAAAATTCTGGAAAGATTCAACATGTCTGGATGTAATCCAGTGAAGGTGCCAATGCAACATGGTTGCAAGCTTGTCAAAGATGAACTTGGAGAAAAAGTTGACAGCACTCACTATAAACAACTAGTTGGAAGTCTTATGTATATGACTTCCACTAGACCTGACATCATGTTTGCAGTGAGCAGTATTAGCAGATTTATGAGTGCCCCTACTCAGTTACATTGGCAAGCATCCAAGAGAGTGTTGAGATATTTGCAAGGAACTCTCAATCTAGGAATTATGTACAAGAAGGGAGGGAACACTGAGCTAGTTGGCTATACGGATAGTGACTATGCTGGAGACTTAGAGGATAGAAAGAGCACATATGGTTACATTTTTATGTTAAGTAATGGTGCAGTGGCTTGGAGTTCAAGGAAGCAACCAATTGTAACCTTATCCTCCACTGAAGCAGAATTTGTAGCTGCTGGAGCAGCAGCTTGTCAAGCCATTTGGATGCAAAAAGTTCTTAAAGACTTAGGATTCATGCACAATGAGAGCATAACTTTAATGTGTGACAATACCTCAGCCATAAAACTCTCTAAAAATCCTATTTTGCATGGCAGAAGCAAACATATTGAGGTGAGATTTCACTATCTCAGGGACTTGGGCAAAACTGGAGCTGTGGAATTGAAGCATTGTGGGACAAAGGATCAGCTTGCAGACTTGTTAACCAAGCCAGTCAACAGAGAAAGTTTTTTAAAGCTCAAAAACCAGCTTGGAGTTTGTGAAATGCCTCTGACAGAATGATTGTGTTCATCTCAGGAAATTTGTGTCTGAATTGTTCTCTTGTCTGTTATTGTTCTCTTCTCTGTAATTTTTCTGTTTTGTGAATTGTCTGTCATTCCTTCTGATGAAAAGATATAAACTGATTTAGCAATTGTTGTATAGGAAATCAGTTTAAGGGAGGGTATGTTAGGATAATTAGTGAGGTAAACCATAGTTAAGTCATTTTGGTTAGTCTAAACCACACTAGTTAGGCCTAACAGTTTCTGTTACTAGTGTTAGTTAAGTCTGTTTCACGATGTAACAGTTTTTGCTCTATAAGAGCAAATTCTCATTGAATGCAAACACAAGTTTGAGCCATTTTCTCTGTGTACAATCTAACAGATTTTTGTTGGAGGAATCATTTCCGGACTGAACCCGACCAAATCCGACCGGTGTCCACCCCCATACCATTTTATATGCATTTTTTAATTTAATAATTTTTCAAACTAATATAAATATTGCTCTCTTTTTTGGTGAGATATAAATATTGCTTTCAAACATTATTTAGTTGAATGATTTACAACGTTCAATCTATACTAAGCCATATTTTTTTGGTAAGCCAATGTATCCTCCACGGCCATATTTTTGTTTTGAATCTTCATGTATGTAGTATTACTTTATTTTTATATTACAATATTTATTGTTTACGAAACTTCTTACCTCAGTCTAATGGGCTAGTATATAATCGATAGAATACATCATAGGGCAAGAAGTTTGACTTTTGACAATGAAGTGCATGATACGTTATTGGGAAACAAAATAAAAATCACATTAGAACAAAAACCATTTAATTCTAACTTAATATTAAATTCTACAAAAGATTATTCCTCTCTAATCTCCCTTTTGTCGTGTTTTCTTCGGCTGTATTCAAGGTATCTTCGGTGCAGTGACATGCCTGTCCAAATTACAAATCTTAACGTGAGGATAATAGCCACAAGTGCTATCAATGTATTGAGAATCCTCAATTCATCTCCTTGACTTTTTTCTAAACTGCACCCCTTATTTATAATTTCTGCCATGATAGATTTTTACAAAGATGATTTTTTGGATGCTAATCGTATACCTGTGCATACAATCGTATACCCGCGCATACGCACAAGCCGCACCATATTACTTTCTATGGATAATTCTTTGCTTAATTTTATAAAAATTAATTATTTTGCCAAAAATGAAATTTTTTGTATTTGAATTCAAAAGGAAAATATACATTTTTTTTCCAGATGGCTTGTTGGATGGCTACCCACGGAGTGTCCCAACGCTTTCAACGAAAGATCAATCTCCACTCGTGCTTAGGATCAAATTTCACTCTGGCTAACACCAAATTTGTCAACTGCAAGAATCGAGCTTGGGAGCATCGAATCGACCTCCCTGGCCTATCCCAAATAGATTAAGCCACTACAAAGGTAATGCCTCCCCTTCTTTATCTCTCTCTCTCTGTATATATATATATATATATATATATATATATATATATAGTAGTCACTAGGCGTATCTTGTTTTAACTTCTAAGTTTGGGTGCCAATTTGTCCGCCAAAATTAGAGGTAAAATGGTAAAAGTAAGTCTATAGAACTGGTGTCATGTAATACTTGCCACATGGCCCGTGTGATGCACGGGGTGCGCTAGTATATATGCAAGTAAATTAAGAAACTTAGTAAAAGTAAATATCAATCCAAACATAATTAAGAATTCATACATAACACAAATAAAAAGTCTAGAAGTTTAAGGATTAGAACAATCATGCATCCTAGAAAAGCAATTATAATATCATAATTGGATAATCAACACTTTTTCCAACAACCTCATCATCTTGAATACGGTCAATAGTCATCGGGTAATGTATTACATATTTCTTTACATTTCAAAATTAATTAAACACAATTAAACCATGGAAAAAAACTATCTCCAAGATTTTGAGTCTACTACTGCGTGTTGTAAAATCAAGAAGAGTCGCTTTCCAATATTCGAATTTGAAATCAATCATCTCAATAACTCAATTATAAAAAACCAAAATAGCTAAACACTTAGCCTTTTCAGGCACATCAGTGGGTGTGGGTTTCACAACTATGACTCCATATTCAAGCTTTTTTTTTTGGCTTAATTAGGAATATAAAGCATACATAACAATATTGTGAAATCAAGACAGTACCAGTGGGACACTATGACACCACTTTCAAATTTAAACTTACTGATTTCAAATTAATATTGCTAAACATAACACGTAAGAGTATCATTAGTGGGAAAAAGATTCATAGAAACACAATATCAAATACCAAGTTCTAAATTTATTATGGAAATTCAAGAGCAACCAGAAGCCATAAAAGGGAGAGAAGTTAGTAGAACAAATGAAACTATTTAACAAAGATACTAACCAAACCAAAAGCACAGATATGACTAAAACTATCTCCAAGTGAAGTGCAAGATTAATGTTCATTATTTGCATCCAAACATGAACAAAAGAGGATAGAAGTAACTCTAATTTAAAATGATTGGTATCAACATAGTTATTCAAACATAACATAGATTGCATTGGATTTAACCCCCCCTTCTAACACCAAATCAAGATTAAGCCGAATAATTTCAACAAACCACCAAACCAAGAAACATAGTCGCACAAATGAAGACCATATATATCAAACTCAATTCATTCCAATAGCAATAATAATAATCGATTAACAATAGCTTATGATCGATAATACCAACAACTATTCTATGTGTTTTAATAGCAATAATAAATAAATACCAAAATAATCTAATATAAAGGATCTCAGAATCTATATATCAAGTAATTCAATACAACTTATAGATCCCCTCAAAACCTCACCTCAAAAGATAAATGTAAAATATCCAGGCATAAAATGATTGCTACTTTTAAGTAAATAGCCATTGTCCATTAACAGATACATTATATAGATGGATATATAGATAAAGGCCTAAGCATAGTAGCTTAAGTGATAATCATACATTTTCGATCACAGGAATGCTGAGTATGCAATCAAATACTTGTACAACTTTAATAAAGGGTTGTTAAACTATATCTTTTATTTTTTGGACTCAGTTGAACTATCTTAAGACTTATAATACACCACACACACAAAAATATTTGCACATTAATTGTGTATATTACATAGTTAGGGAGAATATTTTCTCCCTAACTATGTAATACTACCTTCGGTCTATACTACCTTCGATCTATTTTATAAGAGACAATGCAGTTTTTGGTAAAAAAAACTACACTGTCTCTTATAAAGTGGACCGAAGGTAGTATTACTATTAGTCTTTAATTTGTGAAAGAATATGAAAAAAGGACAAAGTGTCCAAAGCCGAAGGTAGTACAACACCACTTTTTTTTTTTGATACAACACCTCTTTTTAAGGAAGGGAGATTACGCAACCAACGAACAATAATTAAATTATGGTTTTATTTTTAAATTAATAGAACATTTTATTTTTCTCCAAAATAATGAACCCATATCTTTCTAACAAGATGGAAAATTCTATAGTATGATATAAAATGTCCTGGACCTGGAGGCAATAATTTAGTTGAAATGTAAAGATCGCATAAATCCATGGTGCACCTTGTCAAAAAATAAATACATGGTGCACCATACCGTAACAATTTGTTTACATGGTTCCCATACAATTTTATATGCGTTTTTTTTATTTAATTTTTTTCTTTTAAACTTATATAAATACTGCTAGGTTTTTGTGAAATATAAATATTGCTTTTAGACATTATTTAGTCGAATGATTTACAATATTGAATCTATATTTTGCCTTATTTTTCTTTTGCATCTTCACGTAATTATGTAGTATTCATCTTATTTTTATATTAGTCATGGCATGACAATATTTATTGTTTACAAAACTTCTTACCCCGTGCATCACATGGACAATGAGCTACTATATAGATGGAATATATTATAAGACAAGAAGCTTGACTTTTGACAATGAAATGCACGACACTTTATTGAGGATCTCATGTTAATAGGAGTAGTACAAATTGTCAAAAAAGGAGTAGTACAAAATAAATCACATCAGAAATAAAATAATTTAAATCTAAATAAATATTAAATTCTACAAAAGATTATTCTTCCCTAATCTCCCTCTTGTCATGTTCCCTTCTGTTGTATTCAAGATATCCTCCGTGTAGTGACATGCCTGCCCAAATTACAAATCTTACGTGAGGATAATAGCCACAATTGCTATCAGTGTGACCAATGTATTGGGAATCCTCAATTCATCTCCTTGAATTTTTCCCAAACTACGTGTGGTCATTACTTGTAAGACAGTTGAGCATAAAATGGCTGCACTAGAGAGAGTAAAACATATAGCCATGGACAATTGGACATGATCTACACCAGGATCCGGTGATTGAGCAAAAACAAGAGTAAGTTTAAGGCTAAAACACCAATGGATGAACCTAACAATACTCTAGCTTTCTTTAGGTAATGAGAGAAAACCGTTCTTTGAATGCTATCCCAATTACAATTTCTCCCGAACATGCATTTGTGAATTTTATCTTTTGATGCCCTGCAAAAGATAGCCTTATCGACATCGCTTACTGTAACCAATCCTCTTGGTGGATTTATCATCTCAGCTATACTTGCACCTATTAACGCAAGAACTACAAAAAAAATTCAGAATGATCAGCCATTAATTGGAAAGAGTAAAGAAATAAAGTACACAAGTGGATGTGAGATAGGTAAACCAGCAACCTATTTATATATAAGGAACGAGAATTTTTATTCTTTCTGCCGTTAATGGTCAAGCGAATTTTAAGTGATCCATACTTGCCATCTTGACCAATGGTGTCCATGAATGAGCACGAAAATCTGGAACAGCATAATCACGTTCCTATGAAAGTGGAAGCTAACATAACAGAATGGCAATTTGCTTGCATCTTCTACTAGTCTATAGCCTAAAAAGAAGGCAAGGCAATTTCAATTCAACACAGGCCATGATGATGCAACGGAAATAGCCCATGCAATTGGGCCTAGTGTGGCCCAGAATGTTACACCTTCTTATTAATATCTAAGGGTAGCGATTTTTCTACCCCACAGCTAGTTCTTATACCCCTACCAAGAGCATATATTCCTATTTTACCCCTATAATTTAAACTGTTATAAAAAATTAAATTGTAAACGGACAGTAGATAAATCCGTTTGAATTTTTTTCACTACACACTTATCAATTAAACTTATAAATCCGTAAGGCATGTATCCTTTACTAATTGGTAATGCCGTTTGAGTTTTGACCCACATGCATATAGAAACAAGTTTATATAATTTCGTTTATATGTTTACCATCTCATTATCTAAGAAACGGATTTATATTAATTGGAATGATAAATTTGTTTCATGCATGGTCAATGACAATTGGATGTATTGGTAAATCCGTTTTATTTGAATGTATATATCCGTTCCAATTTCTTTTGTCAAAAACGGATTTATGTTAATTTCGTTGATATGCTTACAGATTTATATGTTGAATTGGTAAATTCGTTATGCTATTTTTAACTATGGATACATCTAATCAAGAGATAAATCCGTTAAGCATTTTTTTAACTACAAATTCATCTATTTTAAAAATTTTAAACACGAAAAGATAAATCCGTTAAGTCAAAATTTACAGGAGTAATATTGGGATAATTGAAATATGTGAGGATATGAAGACTAAGTGTCGAGGTACAAAAATTCCCACCCAATATCTAATTGCAACCCTTAATCATAATTTCTGCCAAGATAGATTTTTATTTACCCTGTGCATTTAATTATAATTTTATAGGAGGAAATTTAATTAACAAATAATTTATGGTACCAATTACATTGAATTTATTTAAAAAATAATTATTTTTGGTACCGGTATTTTTGGTTATTTTGATAATTTACATCAAGAAATAATTTTTGTTTACCTATAACTTTAATATAAATTAATTGAATTTACGGAAATTTAGTTCCCAGACGACTTTTTAATTTATACGTCCGGAAACTTAATTTCCGAACGTGGACCAAACTACTCCAGAGTTCATCATGTACACAACCACGGGTGCTCCGGAGACTGAGTTTCCAGAAACCGCGATACCTTAAATTTGTAGCTACGATGGGTGAAGGTGGAGGCACGGTGGTTGTGGAGGGGAGAGATGATGGCGCAATGGTTATTCTTGTGGGGCGATGGTGGACAGTGGTGGTGAGGCGATGGAGGGTGGTTATCCTTTGAGAGGGGTGAGGTTGCTTACATGTGAAGGGGAGAAAGTGGTGTAGGGAGGGAGGGGAGAGGTGGTGGTCGTGCTGTACTATGGTGGCAACTGTGGAGATGGACTGAAGTCCAGTGGTGGAGACAATGAAGGTCCAATGGAGGTGGGTGTTGTAGATGATGAACTGGGGTTGGGGGTGTGTGAGGTAGAAAGGGTTAGGGATTTGGGTAGTAAGGATAGTTTGGGTATTTTACGGGGTTTAATAAGTTTTTTTGGGTGTGAGGGGGAAAAAGTGGGGTGTGAGGTTCAATATTTCTATACTAATACTAATGCCCTGAGTGATCTACACGACAAACTAAC
The DNA here is from genome assembly GCA_963573325.1 of Astragalus glycyphyllos. Taxonomy (NCBI): domain Eukaryota; kingdom Viridiplantae; phylum Streptophyta; class Magnoliopsida; order Fabales; family Fabaceae; genus Astragalus; species Astragalus glycyphyllos. The sequence goes on from OY754308.1 coordinate 39,507,383, forward strand.
AATTTTGCAACAATGCCCTAACTCCCATTTATTTCCTCCTAGGTTTTGCTCCAACACTTAATAATATACCCTTCATCTCTGCTTTGCTTGCCATGTCTAATGCTATTGAGTTCTCCAAATTCTTTGCCTTCAAAATTATCATTTTCTTTACCAACAATTAAAGTGCCTATAAAACAACATAGTTGTCATATGTCATTTCTTGTAGTAACTATATATTCAAAACCAATGGCTTGGAGAAAAAGATAATGGGGACTTGTGCTTTAAATCCTTGTATTGTTCTGGATATATCAAAGAAAGCAATTTATCCTAGAATTTGGGTTAGGTATAAAATGTTGGTTGTTTAACACCAAAAGTAAGGTAGGAATCTAAGGTAAGTAAGTTTCTATAATACATGTATTTATTAGTTTGTGTAATTAATTAATTTTTGTGTATTAGTTTGTTTAATTAATCAATTTTTTGTCTTAAATTTGAATGATATGACATCTACAAATTCATAATATATATTTTTTCTTAGGCAAAATTTTTGTTTTGGTTTACCTATTTTCACAAATTTAGATATTTAGTCCCTTTATTTTAAAACTCAGAGATTTAATCCTCCTATTATGAAAATTCAAACATTTAGTCCAAAGGGAAATTTTAGATATTTTTTTTGCTGAATTGGAGGTCTGTCAAAAAAAACTGACATGACACTCATTAAATGAAGTGGCGTCTGAGAAGTAGGTACCACACACGACTACCACGTCATTTAATGAGACACATAAGCATGCCACGTCATTAATAAAATATTAAAATTTAAATTTAAAAACAAAATTAAAATATTTAAAATTAGAAATTATTAAAAACAAGACAGTAGATCTGAGTTTATGCAGAGATGCATTTCTTCTTCTGCTTTCTCAAATCCTTTCCTCTCTTCTCAAACAAAAAAAACACAGTCTCATTATAATAGTCAGTGGAAATAGAAAAGAGAGAGAACCCAAACCACTACTAACAGTATCATCCACAAATGCGACACCTTTTTTCATGCTTTCTTAGCCAAGATTTCACCTACAGAATCACACAAATTCTTTCACCACCATCGTTTTTCCAGGCACCATACCACTTTTCTCAACACCATCTCCCTTTTGAATCCACTCCATTCCCTTCGAATCCTTTTTTGTTCGTTGTTGGTACTGCAGATCTGGGTGGCCCAATAAATATTGGACAGACTTTGATATTATTTTAGAATTTGGGTTAAACTCAACTCAACCTACAAAATAGGCTTGTAAGGAAAGAGATGTCTCCTCCTTACAAACACTTTTCAGGTCGTATTACATTAGACTCTTAACAAATTCCTTCTAACTTCTAAATATAGAAAGAAAAGTCACCTCTAGCACTGAAATGTGCAAAACGGTGTTGCCCGCCGCTTCCTTCCAGTCAGGGCCAGCCTTGGCTCTGTGTGGGTTGTGCTACGTATCACACAGGGCCTCAGCCCAATGCCATTTTATAGGGCTCAAATAAATGTTGGAGATATTTACATGCTATAAATATATATACGCGACTTTGAAATATTATCTCAAACTTTTTGTGTGGTCCGATGGTCGGAAGAGCGTAATGCGTCCACTTCCTATTGAGTTTGAATCCTACAAGGAGTAGTTTTTGATTTTTGCTTGACTTAATAAAATAAAATGGTGAGAAAATACAACAATCTTTTTAATTGTTATGCATTGAGTTACATCAAAACAATATATAATATTATGTATTTGGCACACAATAATCTTTTTAGTGCAATAGTAATATTTTTTTCTTCAATGCATAAATAATAAGTAATTATATCCAAAAAAATTCATACAATTTATCTCCAAGTGAGGAGCAAGATTAGCGTTCATTATTTGCATCCAAACATGAACAAAAGAGGATAAAAGTAACTCTAATTTAAAATGATTGGTATCAACATAGTTATTCAAACATAACATATAGAGTGCATTGGATTTAATCCCCCCTCTAACACCAAATCAAGATTAAGCCGAATAATTTCAACAAACCACCGAATCAAGAAACATAGTCGCACAAATGAAGACCATATATATCAAACTCAATCCATTCCAATAGCAATAAACATAGTGGTGCACCATACCGTAACAAATTGTTTACATGGTTCTCATCTGCTGTATTCAAGGTATGACATGCCTGCCCAAATTACAGATTTGTAATTTGGGCAGGCATGTCACTGCACCGAGGATACCTTGAATACAGCAGAAGGGAGCAGAAGGGAACATGACACAAGTGCTATTATCAATGTATTGAAGATATAGAATAGTACACATGTGGATGTGAGATAGGCAAGCCAGCAACCTATTTATATAGAGAAATAAAGAAGGAGAATTTCTATTTCTGGCGTTAATGGTGAAGCGAATTTGAAGTGATCTAGATTTGCCATGTTGACTAATGATGGCCGTGAATGAGCATGAAAATCCGGAACAGGTTAATCACGTCCCTATGAAAGTGGAAGCTAACGTAACTGGATGATTCTTCTACTAGTCTATACTATAGCCTAAAAAGAAGGGAAGACAATTTCAATTCAACACTCAGTAGTTTTTGTTTGGGTTTTCTTTTTTTACTCCCACCACCTTCCCATATACCCCTCCACAAGACTTTTTTGGAAGAAAATACCCCTAAAAAATTTGACCAAAAATCGTATATACCTCACCCTACATATAAACGACTTTGAAAAATTCAAATTGTATATATGTAAATTTTTTTAAAACAAGTCGTATATACGACTTTGTAAAATACAAGTCGTATATACCCCAACACCTACATATATACGACTTTGTAAAATACAAGTCGTATATACGTAGGTGTGGGGGTACATACGACTTGTATTTTACAAAGTCGTATATATGTATATACGACTTGTTATTAAAAAAAATTGTTTTAATTTTAAAAAAAAAAGGTTAAAAATACTACTAAAAATCAGTTAAAGAGTCAAAATTAATCCAAAAATTATAAAAACACCACTAAAAATCTAATAAAACCAAAATAAGGCTATGCAAATTTTTTTTAGATTTTTTGGAGACTATGAAAAATTAAAACAATTAATAAAAAATAGTAAACGATGGAATTTGGGATTTTGAGCCCCCCATCCTGAAAGAAATCCCTTCTTGAGGAGAATTGATCTTTGATTTTTTTCGGATTTAATGGCTGTGGTTTAATCGGAGTAGGTTGCCCGAAAACTGATTTTTTAGCCTAAATTATTCGCTCGACGTATAACAACGTCACGTGTTAACGAACTACACACTAAACTGAACCAAAAGACGGTCAATATTCATATCTAATTTATTTTTCGAAAAAAAATAATAATTTAAATTTTTCAAATGATTTATTTATTTATTTTTTGGGTTACAAAGTCGTATATACCTAGGTATGGGGGTCCATACGGTTTTGTAATTTAACAAATCATATATACCCCCACCTTAGGTATATACGACTTTATTTTTTTAAATTTTTAGGGAAAATCGTATATACCTATATACGATTTCCAATTTTTGGGGGAATTTCGTATATAGGTATATACGAAATTCCAATTTTTTTTTAATTTTTCTTTATTTTTTTTTGAGCTGGGGATATGTTGGGGTTTTCAAATTTTGTGAAGGGTATTTTGGTCTTTTCGCATGGGGCGTGGGGGGTATATAGGAAAGTGGTGGGGTACAAAAAAAAAACCCTTTTTGTTTTGGTCAAATAGCTCATGCAATTGGGCCTAGTGTGGCCCAGAATGTTACACCTTCTTATTAATATATAAGGGTAGCAATTTTTCTACCCTACAGCTAGTTCTTATACCCCTACCAAGAGCATATATTCCTATTTTACCCCTATAAACGATTCGACCGTCTTTAAAACCCCTACGAAAAGTCCCTCTGAATCTTAACAAGCTCTTGGATAATTGGGGACGTTAAAGAAGGAGAACATATAAAGAGGGATACTATTGAGGACAGAATTTATGAGAGTCACTCTACCCCCAATAGACAAGAAACGCCCACTCCACGGCAAAAGTCTCTTTCTCACCTTATCAATAATTGGAACCCAAGTATGTTTTCTTCTAGGATTGGCTCTCACCGGAATACCCAAAAAATTTAAAAGGAACAGTGGCGGTGCTGCAAGACAAGAAAGTAGCACCTGCTTCAAGGAAATCATCGCTCAAGTTGATGCCATACAAATAACTCTTATGAAAATTCACCTTCAACCCCGAAACAAGTTCGAAAATTCTGAAGATAGACTTTATACTCCACAAATTATCCCACGAGCCCTCACCAACCACAATAGTGTCATCAGCAAATTGTAACAACGAAAAACTAAGATTGTTATCAACCATGAACTCAGAAAAGAGACCATCCCACACGGCTTTTTGAAACATACCGGTTAAGCCCTCGGCAACGATTAGGAAAAAAAAGGGAGATAAAGCATCTCCTTGCTTAAGACCTCTGTGAATCTGAAAGTCTTCAGTAGGACTCCCATTAACCAGAACAGACATCGAAGAGTTATATAAGCAAGCTCTAATCCATTTAATCCACAAAGCACCAAAGCCCATCCGACCCAACATGTGTTCAAGAAACCCCCAAGAGACAGAATCATAAGTTTTTTCAAAGTCAACTTAAAAAGCATGCACTCGGACTTCCTTCTCTTAGCGAAATCTACCAATTCATTAACCACCAACACCCCATCCAAAATCTGACGACCAGAAAGAAACGCCGATTGACATGAATAAATAATCTTGGGTAACACCTTTTTCAGTCTACCAGCTAAGACTTTAGCCAAAATTTTATAAATTAACCCTATAAGACAAATCAGACGATACATCTTTGAAATTTGAAACTACTTGATGGGAACCAGATTCACAATAAAGGAAAATAACAGAAAAACAGTATGAATTACTGAGAAAGTGCTTGTATTATTAACGGGAAATAACACTAGCAGCAGGAGGGAACAACAAAATGAAACTTGCATAAAATGAAGTGTCACGCGCAGGACGACTCTAAATAACTAAAATGACCCCACACTAATTCTTTTTCTCTTTCCTTGCCACCTCAGCAGTGAGTGTTTGCTTCTTATTTCTCCTCACATAAACCTTCCACTCTCTAGGTTGCTTATCTCCACTATTAACAACCACATCAGCAGTAGAGTCTCCATCACTACTTCACATTGCTTTTTCTACGTTAAAACAGGATTATTGTTACGCACCACTGTCATTAGAGCAGAATTAGATAACACCTCTTATTCTGATACTTTCCTTAAAATTTAAAAGTTAATTTTGTTGTTCTCTTATTCCTTAGTTTTGTTGGTTTCAATGTTTAACTTTTATTAAAGATTAGCATAATAACATGAGTTACCCTCTCAAATCTAATTGTGTTTTTTGTTTTCAGATGCATGGTCAGTCTGCTGCAAAAGAATTATATTGCAAATGGATATTGATGATCTTTTTTAATTGAATAGAAAATAATAGACCACACACATAAAAATATTCGCACATTGATTGGGTATATTACATAATTAACTAACTTAGACTATGTATTGTGTAGCTATCAATCTTTACAATAAATCAAATTATGGCTTCTTTTTTTTAAAATAATAAAGCATCCTAATTTTCTCCAAAATAATGAACACATATCTTTCTAACAAGCTGGAAAAATTCTATAATACGATAAAAAAATGTCCTGGTGGCAATCATTTATATGCCCTTTTTAATTTAATTTTTTTGTATTTTTAATTAAACTAATATTTTTGCCAAAAAAAACATATAAATGTTTCTCTTTATTTTGGTGAAATATAAACAGTGCGTTTAGACATTATTTAGTCGAATGATTTACACTATCAAATCTATACGTTGCCATATATTTTTAAATCTTCATGTAATTATGTAGAATTCATTTTATTTTTATATTAGTCATGGTATGACACTATTTATTGTCTACAAAACTTCTTAGTGCAAGCATCGTACAGGCAATGGGCTAGTTATTATTAAAAACATAAATTAAAAATATAAAAAATAGAATATTAATTTAATTTTTTAAAAAAGAAATAAAGTTGCACAAGGTTAGTTTGGTCATTAACATATAATATATATTATATTATAATTTATTAATTTATCTAAAATATATAATATATATAATAATAACATTTGTTATCTTTGAACCTAAAAAAGGAATAATATATATAATATAATTTCTTATAAATGTCACATCAAGCACATCATATTGAAGTCAAATATAAGTCACAAGAAATGGGGGTTTGAATTGTGACACATTTTAAATTCCTTCTTGAGACTCAAATTCTTTTAGAAGCTAGTTTGGTGCTTAGAGAAAAGATTCCCTTGTGAATAAGTATTGATTAAAAGATATACTTGCACCACTTGCTTTTTTCTTTTTAGCGCATCATGATGTCAGTAGTGAAATGCTGTGGCATTTTAGGTTGTGAAGAATGTTGTGGCATCCAGTGTTGTGGCATTGAATTCTGCAGCATTGAACAAACACATAAAAACACCACAAAATATCAAAGAATATCAAGTTGCTATCAAAACACTTCTTATCCCTCACTGTTATATTTTCTTATATATTTGCAAATTTACACAACATTATTACTGTCCTGGACAGGGCCGAGGGCCCAATCCGACCACAAACGGACCAAGAAATGGCCCAAAACGCAAACAATTAATGCCCACAATCGCATGATCAACTGTCACGATCGACCAGTACAGATCCAACGGCCAACGCTGACCGTCTGACACTATATAAAGAGTCCTCCCCTTGCTGACAACTGGTACACTATTCACCCATACCTTACTCCTGCTCTCACTCTTACCCTACTGACTTGATTGTCAAAGTGTCTTAGCAGTTAGAAACCGGGCTGAGCTCTGCTCCCGACCAACAAATCAACAGAACGACCAGACACCTCAACCGGCCTATTCGTCTGATCTTGTGTACGATTCAATTAATTACTGAGAATCTTACAATACTTTAGGTCTAGAAGCATAAATAACTCTATATAAAATAGAGTTATCAAGAACAAAAGAGAAAGTGTATTTATTATGGAAAAGAATAAGAAATCATCTACAGGCAAGATGGATTTCCTAATTTTTGTTTGGGAAGCGGTGATGTTCATGCTCACGGTGGTGTTCATGCTCATATTATTGTCTTGATAAAATCCACCAATTAAGGGAACTCGAAGATGATTGATAGATGGCGGTAGCAACAAGAGTAGCCATTATTAGAAAAGTGTTGTGTTGCTCCTTTAATTTGATATAGCCCTTCTATGACAAAGTATAAACATAAATATTTTATTCATAAATGTCATATTTGATCTTAGTATTTGTGCAAGTGTGGGAGCATCATTGACTTGGGAGCTACGTTTCGCTCTAACGCTGGATAATATATTCTTCATCATTGCATTGGTCATGTCTACCATATGTCTAGTGCTATTAGTTAGTTGTTCAAATTTTTTAACTTCAAAGATATCTTAGTCTTTACCAACAATTAAAGTGCTTGTGAACAACATAGTTGTCATAGATAATTGAGGGGGCGACGATAAAAAAGAGAAACATAAAAATGGGACATGTGAATCAAATCATTGTATTCTTATTGATATATCAAAAGTAAGTTACAATTTCCAAATATAGGTTAATAAACTCTTTGTTTAGTCCTTAAAAGTATTACTCTCTCTTATTAGTCCATAAATTATGAAAACTTTTTAAGTAGCCCTTAAATTTATTTTCACCTATTAATTTAGTCTCTTAGCAGAAAATTTTAGAGGCTAAATTAATGGACCAAAATAAATTTTAAATTTTACATTTTGTTTAGATATTTTTAAAATGAGCCACTACAAAAAGTTGCTATTTACCTATGGAAGTTGCGTGCTTCAATTTTATCGGTAACTTATGCATTTCCGACGGATTTCTCCATTGGTAGTCGTTTCCACATTTTTGAGGCATTTCCCACTTTGTTTTTGACGGAATCTGGTTCGTTCGGTACTTACCGATGGTTTAAACGATTGGTAAGTTAAAAATTATTGAATTTGGGAGTTTAATTTAGCTTTAATTTGGGGTTTCAGTAGCTATTGGGGATTCAGTAGCTGTTAGGGGTTTCAGTAGCTATTGGGGATTCTTTTGGGGGTCTATTTGTTTATTTGGTTTCCAGTAAATTGATTTAGGTTTGATTTGGGCAGAACTTGTAAATGGTATTGTGTTGAAATCAATCTGCTTGTAACATGTAACTGGTATAAGGCATGATGTACATTTTACTACTAGTATACTATTATAATGTACATTTTAATGTTGTCTAGAAAGGACATGATGTCACATAGGCTTTGAAATTGATTCACTTTGTATTCCTTTGTTGTTTTGTATGTGGTTGTGCAAACATGAATTGTTGGAGTGTCATATACAGGAGGCCTAGTACTAATGAAGTAGCTGCATGTGCTTGCATTTCAATTTTAACTCAAATAGTTTAAGATTGAGGTCATATACAGGAGGCCTAGTTGTACAAAGATAGCATGACTAAATTGCGGTCTACAACTGCAACAACATTGCAACCTGAATGGTGGTCGCATTAACCACATTTGTTTGCATTTTGCTGAAATATCATAACCAAAAATCCACAATCTATCACCAATATTGTACATATTTATCCTGATACCCAGTAAAAAAAATACAAAGATAGAACAACAACGTGAACCCAAGAAGCGTAGATACATTGAAAAATGAGGTGGCAGAGGTAGGGGACATGAAAGTCATATTGGAGATATAGCTGGAGACCAAAATAAACAGCGGGGAGAGAAATATGAAGCTTTGTGATCCACTAATTGGTGTCAGAAGATATATTGCGATGCTTGAGAACAAAAGAGAGAATGTATTTATTATGGACAAGAATAAGAAATCACCTTCGGCTCATGCTCACGGTTGTGTTCATGCTCACATTATTGTCTTGATAAAATCCACCGGGAGGACTCAAAGATGACTGATAGATGGCGGTAGCAATAAGAGTAGCCACTATTAGAAGAGTGTTGTGTTGCTTCTCCGATAAATCCCTTCTATGACGAATTATAGATATAGACATTTTATTCATAAATGTCACATTTGATTTTAGTATTTGTGCAAATGTGGGAGCATCATTAACTTGTGAGCTATATTTTGCTCCCGTGTTTGATAATATACTCTTCATCACTGCATTGGACGTGTCTATCATGTCTAACGCAGTTGACTTATTCAAATTTTTTGCATTCAAATATATCTTCGTCTTTACCAACAACAATTGGAGCGCCTAATTGAGCAAACTACAACAAAAGAGAGAAACATAAAAACCGGACATCTGAATCAAATCATTGTATTCTTATTGATATATCAAAATTAAGTTACAATTTCGTAAAAAGGTTAATAAACTCTTTCTTTAGTCCCTAAAATATTAATTTGTCTTGGTTAGTCCATAAATTATGAAAACTTATTAAATAATCATTAAAATTTATTTTCACCTATCAATTTAGTCTCTTAGAAGAAAATTTTAGAGATTAAATTAATGGACCAAAATAAATTTAAAATTTTAAGTTCTGTTTAGATATTTTAAAATGAGTGAAGCAGAATGGAGTGGAGCTTTCATTTCATACCACCAACTCAAATATAAACAAAATTGATAGATTTTCATATTTTAAGAACTAAATCGATATAGTTTGCCCTTTATTTAAAAGAGTTCAGAGTTATATACCAACATGATTGATGTATAGAGAAAAAAGTTACCTGTGAATTGTTCTTTTGTGCTGAAATGTGCAAAATGGTATTGCCTTCATCATCCGTCCAATTCAGTATCTTAGTTTCCAACTTCCTAGCAAGTTTTTGAGTTCCCTTCTTGAGAAAGCCAATGAGGACTTCCAGAGCTTCGTACTGATTATTTTTTACAGCAATATGGAGTGCTGTCTCATCCCTAATAGTGACATCTTCAATGGAATCTGGACAAACAAAGAGGAAAGCAGCTAAAAGCTTAACTTGTCCATTCTCACTTGCGAAGTGCAGAGGAGTTATGCCTTCCCTTCCTTTGACTCTTACAAGGTCTTTATCGGTATCCACTAAACGAAACACCATCATCATCATTTTGCATTTTTGTATGGCAACTTGGTCAGGGTCAACTCCTTGTTGATTATTTAGCTCCTGAACACGTTGCATGGCAACGTGGATGGGGCTGAATCCTTGTTGATTTAGCTTATAAGCATATGAAGGTTTCAGCCTCATAACCTCCATGGCAAATTGAAGATGTCCTGCATATACGGCCACATGCAAAGGGGTTTGAACAAAGGGTTTCGAATCTATCTGATCTAACACGAATTCATCTTGCTGAATTACTGCGTAGAGATGGTCTATATTACCCGCTTCAGCTGCAGCTTTCAACTCTTGTTCATACTTCGATGTGCTCATTTTAACTTGAAGCTGTAATGTAATTCTTCAGGCAAAAATGAAAGGCTGCTATAAGAGGGAAAAAGAGGAAAGAAAGAGATTTTTGACAATAAGAGGTGCATTATCATCATTAAAATTGATAAAAAAGAAAACATCATTAAAAGCACATAAAGTGGTGCTGTTTCTTTTGACAATTAGAGGCACGTCATTTTTTCTTGTCCAAAAGTGTACATAGAGTTGGAATAAGTGTGTAGGTGTAGGGAAAGATTATAATACGTTGGGTCCACAAGTCAAGTATGTGGCTAAGTGAAATGAGTGGTGTTTTTTTTTTAAGTCAATCTTGCACCATAAAAATATACGGTAATTTGTGTGAATAGAAGTGATGTGATAAATTACTCACATTTTTTCAAAACAATCTAAAACTCACTTTTTTTTTAATAATAACAGTACAAATCAGTCCGGACCGGCCCTAAAATCAGTGGGTCAATATGCAAATAACAAAATATATCTATATCTGTAAAATATAATTATATGTGATTGGATTAATTCCATCATGATCGTATTGGATTAATTCCCCACATTTTTCTAAAGGTAACCAATGATTTACTATATAATTTTTTTCTAATACACAAATGGAACTCATCCAATAGGTAATTATTAACATGTGTCGATCTATCAGGATATCTTAATTATAAGTATTTTAATATTTTTTTATACCCAAATTAGTGCTAAGACTACCGACATATAGAAAAAACATTTTTTATTCAAAAGATCCATAGACCATCAAAAAGGAGGTCGCTTTCGGCCTAAGTGAAAAAGCTATAAAAAAACCAAAAAGGAAAATACATGCACCATTATTTTTGATTTTTCTACCGGTGTTGGTTAGAGTGGGGAAATGCAAAATTTCCCTATCAAACACAAATGTAGTTTTGAACCATTGATTTATTATATTTATATTGTGTGGATGAGATTTGTGACTTAGTACTTGTTTATCTTATCATGTACTATTTATACTCTATTTAATAGGAAGTCCTTATATTTCACTAAAATTAGTTATGCTATCGTTTTTTTAAGCTAGTTATGTTATTGTTATTTATATTTATTCCATTAATTTTGTTTCAATCTTTTAATACTTATTTTTGTGCAGCAGTTTTTTTTTTGTAACTTTTTTTCAATGTTATGTTTTTTATGCTTTATCTTGTTTTTTTCCCATTTTATTTTATCGTTTTCATCATTAGTCCCTGGTGTTAAATCATGCCTACTAGACTAACAGAAATTGAGGTGATTTTTACACATGTATTTTTTAATCTATGTGGCAAATACATCCACCTTTTTATTATCCACGTGGCTTTTTTTACCAAATTTTCTATTTTATTAATTTTTGTTGTTTTACAAAAAACAGATCTTCTTCCTGTCCTCCGGCACGGTGGTCGCCGGTGTAGGTTACTCTGACGATAAATTTTTTTGAGGGCTTAGCGAGAGGATGACATGAAGATTCTGAATATCAAACTCGTTTTTTGAATAAAGATCCATGGTTGCCGTAAAATAAGAAAGAAGGTGGCGGTTTGAGGTTTTTCAGATCTGTTTTCTGGCGAGTCTTTAGCGTTTTTTTCTTCTGTTGTGGAAGTGGAAGAGGTTCTTCAGATCTATTTTCATTGCCGGCTACTCTGCTGCGTTTTCTGTCTTCGTGTGGGATCTTCTTGTCGTTGTTGCTCTTCGTTTTGGGATCTTTTTCTGTTATTGTTCTTGTTGTTTCAGATCTGTTGATGCACCGGATATGCTAGTAGATTATAATATTGAATTATAAAATTGCAATCGCCAGGGATGATAAAAAGCGTTCACCTTTGAATTATAAAATTGCAATCACCAGAAAATGGCTAGGTGTATCAATATTGAGTTATAAAATTGCAATCACCAGATCTGTTGATTCACCACCTTTTTTACTACCTCGCTGAAGCACAAAGGAAAAGGTGGAAAATTGCTATCGATGCTTCAAAGTGAAAAACAGTGACGCCAATATTGTATGGTGTTGGTATTGTTTGGAAAATACCTTTTGGGAGAAAGGTGCATGCTGGGAAAATACTTTCTGGAAAAAAAGATCTGTTGATGATGTTTTTCGTAAAGAAGGAATGATCGTTTTTTGGTTTTGTAATTTTTTAATTTAATTTTCTTTTTAAAGTGTAATAAATATAAATATTAAGATAAGTAATAAAACATATGAGTCAGCATGCATGTGGACGCCACATCAATTAAAATGTCAACATGGCGTGTCCAGTCATGATTTCTGTTAGTCCAAACAGCAATAATTAACTCCAGGGACTAATAATGGAAACGGTAAAATAAGGTGGGGACCAAAACACCTATTTTGTTAATGTAGGAAGTAAACTTAGAAAGACCCAATTTTATAAAAAAAATTTTTACCCTTTTTTTTGAAAAGGTGTATGGAATTCTATCAAAGTTGTAGGGTTCAACTATAAAATAAGTAAACTTTGTGGTCATTTTTAAAACTAAGGTAAAAATTGGATGATTGGCTATAGAGGGTCACAATGGGAGTTTGTGTTTGAAAAAGCTATAAAAAAAGCAAAAAGGAAAATACATGCACCATTATTTTTGATTTTTCTACTCCACAGTTGGCTCTTATGCCTCCACCAATTTCATTTATCCCTCTCAATTTTTTGTGTTTTCAATTTTTAAAGTTTTATACGGATTTATCTATTTAATAGATAAATCTGTAGTTTAAAAAAATGAAGTACAGATTTATCAAATAAATAGATAATATCGAAGTTAAAAAATGAAATATGGATTTATCTATTTAATTGATAAATCTGTGTAGTTAAAGAATGAATTATGAATGTATCTATTTAATTGATAAATCTGTACGGATTTATCAATTAAATAGGTAAACCCGTAATTCATTTTATTTAATTATAGATTTATCTATTTTTATTACTTTTTAAAATGAAATAGATATAAATACGAGTGAGCTTTCACAAGAAAACAACAACCACTAAAAATTAAAAGGTTATAAAAACAACTATTGATATATGAGTTCATAGAAGAGATTGGTTAAGTCAGTTATATTAAGTTAAACATTTAGTTTAGAGATTGGTTCCAACTACAGATTTATATTACAACTACAGATTTACTGTCCAACAACTACGGATTTTTATCTAAAAAATGTATTACAACAAGATAAAAGCAACTATTATAACAAAAACAAGTCTCCACTACAATATTTTTTTGCAAATTGCGGCGGTTTGGACTGCTGCTAAACTTAGTTTGCGGCGGTTACGTTGTGCCGCGGTTTTCAGCGCCGACAGCCATTTTGCGGCGGTTCTGACAACCGACATCGTGCAAAACTGCTGCCGTGCGTTTTCAAATTGTGGCGGTTGGAAACTGTCGCTAAATGTAAGTTTGGTTTTTTAAAAAATTTCAAGTTGCGGCGGTTTGAACCGCCGTTAAAAACAAATATTTTTTTCTCAATTGTGGCGGTTTGAACAACTGCTATATATACAAATATATATATATATATATATATATATATATATATATATATATATACATACATACATATATATATATATATATAAATCCTAGCTTATCATATTTGTTTTTGATTTTTTTATATCTGCTGACTTATTAATTGTATTTAAATTTCAGTTTTTGTTAAACAATTACTAATTTTATTTCAACGAAATAACGCTAATATGTGAATTTATATAAATTCACCTATAAGTACACAGACAAATGATTTTTGGGAGGATAAAGGAACGATTGAACTGAAACTTACTTCTCTTTCAAGCTTATGTAAAGACCCTGAGGATACTTAAAGATGCTCCCCCATATTTCTGGAAAGCTTCACCAACCGTTGGAGTATAAACAACTGGGAGCAACTCCTCATCATGATCAGTTAGAAGCTTGTAAAACAGCCGTTCATTTCTCTACATAAAAGCAATTCTTAATCACCAACTAAGTTACTAACTCTTTATAAACAATCACAGTAAACGATATGTTCCCCAACCATAAAACTGCAGTGCAACAAGCATTTGGTAGGTTTAGCTTCTCTGAATCATGCATCTAACATCAAAGGATCAATGAAACAGTAAGTCCAATGTAAAAGAACAAAGAATATTAAATGTTATAGACAAGACAAATACAATATTACTGTAAGTAAGTGAAATAGTAGGCTACGGGAATTGGTGTCAAGAACAAAAATAGTGTACTTTCATGTAAGAACACAAATAATTACTATTATTGTTTCTAAAAAATAATTGTAAAGCAGTGAATGCAAAACATGTGAACATTAAATATAACCTTTTTATCATTTGATGCTCTCATAAGACGAACTTATCGACAATGCTTACTGTAACTAATCCTCTTTGTGGATTTAGCATGGCAAATATTTTGTTCTTTAATTTAAGGTTGTTCTTTATTTCTTTTCTCATTCTATTAAATGCAAGAACTATCCAAATTGACAAACGGATGTTTATCAATTTGATTTTTGGTTCGGACCATTGTTGGCTACCCACGGAGTGTTCCAACGCTTTCAACGAGTTTGTCTACTGTACGTGGGAGTCGAACCCAGGAGCACCGGGTCGACCCCCGTATCCCAAGGTATATTAAGCATTAGACTAACGGTGTTGGTTTCAATTTGATAATTCTGCTTTAATTAGAAAGAGTAAAGAAATAAAGAACAACCTCAAATAATCTTTTATCCAAGAAAATTGTATAAAAGATACAGAAGTGGATGACACATACGCAAACCAGCAACCTATTTATATAGCTTATTTTTACGCAACCTATTTATATAGCTGGTCAATCGAATTTAAAGTAATCAATATTTGTCCTCTTGACTAATGATGTCCATGAATGAGCACGAAAATCTGGAACAGCATAATCACGTTCTTTTGAAAGTGGAAGCTAACATAAGTGAATGGCTATTTGCATGCATCTTCTACTAGTCTATAGCCTAAAAAGAAGGTAAGGCAAGCAAGACTCGGTATTTTTTGCTTGGGTTTTTTTTTTACCCCCACCATCTTCTCATATACCTCCACAAGACTTTTTTTTGACGAAAATACCCCTAAAAAAATTGACCAAATCGTATATACCTATGGGTGGGGGTATATCCGACTTTGAAAATGTCAAATCGTATATACGTAAATTTTTTTAAATACGATTAAATTTAAAAAAAACAAATCGTATATACCTATGGGTGGGGGTATATACGATTTGTTAAAATACAAATCGTATATACCTAGGTGTGGGGGTACATACGATTTGTAATTTAACAAATCGTATATACCCCCGCCCATAGGTATATACGATTTGTATTAATTTTCTTTCTTTTTTTTGATAATAAGATTTGTATTAAATTTTTAAAAAAGGCTATAAAGATTTGTATTATTATTTTTAACTAAGTCCCTGCAAATATAATTTTTTTTATTTTTATTTTTTGATAATAAGATTTGTATTATATTTTTTTTAAATAAGTCCCTGCAGGGACGAAAATCAAATAACTCCATATATACAGGGACTAAAAACATATTTAAGCCTAAAAAATGATGATTTCCTTCTAAGCCACTGATTCTCAAGCCAAACGTACTATAAGTATTAAAGACAATTAAAAATGCCATTTCCAAAGTTGTGTATCATGTGCAATCTTCAATAGCCTTATTATATTATTATCTGACCATGTTTCTTTGACATCATTAAATTAAATTATACCTTTAAAAGGATTTTGTTAAAGAGGATTTACAAGTAATATATATATATATATATATAGTTAAGCTTTTCGGAAATGTAATTAATTTAATAAATGATTAAGTACTTATAGTATTTTACTGAATAGTTATTTATTGATTTTGCATTGTTTCGTGATTGTTATACGGATCTTTAACCGGTCCTTGACCGAGACGAATAATGGAAAAAGCGAACAAGACTATGAGGTGCACACGAAGATTACTACTACGTGGAGCGTCGTCATGCTTGAAGAAAGGAGCGACACGAATAATAGTGGAATCGGCTAAGGTGAGTGTTCCCTCGTTTGGGTACCCAGTTACCCCAATTGTGTTTATGTGTTATTTGCTATGTGTTATGTGAGCGCCATTGTACGAGCAATGGACTATTTGTGTAATGTGTTTTAAGTCCTGTTATGTGTTCATTGTAGGATCAATGAACTAGATAGTTTAAAGGTGGGTATATTTATCTCTTGATGATGTTTGTGACTATATGTGATTGTGATTGATTCGTTGGTGAATGTGGTGTGACAATATAATTGATATATTCATGACTGTGCTATATTCATATAAGTTGTGTCTATTCTGTGAAAAGGTTGTGTTTGGAACCATGATGAGTTGTTTGCTTTCGATAGATGAAATGTGTTTCGTGATTGATTGGTTGGATTTCTTGAAATTACTTGTGTTGTGCGTATGAGTTGATTTCTCTGTTGATGTGATGGTGTGATGCTCGGAGTGACTATGAGAGATTCCAATAGGGTCTAGTTATCGATTATGGTCCTTACGAGACATAGTTACGATTAGAGATGATAATTATAGGGTAAGTTATCCCTTAGTTGATGATGAATACCTTCGGTCCTAGTCTTTCTATTGAGAATTTCAATAGAGGTTGTCGCTGTTGTTGCTGTTGCTGTTGTCACTGTTGTTGTTGCTACCAGGTTGTTGTGGTTAGTAGGGCATTATCGGGCAAGATATCTCGTTCAAGCATGGTATCCTGGTCTTGCGCTTGTCGTTGTTAGTAGGGCGTTATCGGGCAAGGTATCCCGTTCGAGCATGGTTTCTCGGTCCTGCTGTTGTCGCTGTTAGTAGGGCGTTATCGGGCAAGGTATCCCGTTCGAGCATGGTTTCTCGGTCCTGCTGTTGTCGTTGTTAGTAGGGCGTTATCGGGCAAGGTATCCCGTTCAGACATGGTATCCTGGTCCCGCGCTTGTCGTTGTTAGTAGGGCATTATCGGGCAATGTATCCCGTTCGAGCATGGTATCTCGGTCCTCCTGTTGTTGCTGTCGTTGTTAGTCGGGCAAGGTATCCCGTTCAGACATGGTATTTCGGTCTGTTTGTTGTTGAAGTATCTCGTTCTTCGTTGTTGTTGTCGTCGTTAGACTGTGATTGTATTGAGTTGAGTCTGTTGAAGATTTGTGTTGTGATCCACTGCTTTAGGTATGCGCGATTGAGTTTAGTCTGGCCTCATGTCAGTGTTGACTGGATTGATTTGTTGTTGTTGTTGTTGCTGCTGCCGTTGTTGTTGTTGTTATTTTTGTTGTTGTTGTTGTTATTTTTGTTGTTTGTTGTTGTTGTTGTTGTTGTTGTTATTTTTGTTGTTGTTGTTGTTGTTGGCATGGTCATTGTATAGTTTTACATTCGTTGATTTTGCATGCCGCATGAAAAACTGTTTTTGCATGATTGCCTGGTTGATGTCGTGTGCGTGTGTGTCGGGAACGCTCGCTGAGATTTTTATCTCATTCTTTCAAATTCATGTTTTTTTTTTACAGTGAACCCGCAGGAAGCATTGAAGATAGATTGTTTACTAAATTTGTAATGAAGTAATTGTTGTGGAAAGTTGTAAATAAAGTTATGAGGATGTAAAATTAATTGGCATAGAGAGCTAAATTGCATTATTGTATTTATAAAAAAAGTAGAAAATGATTCGCCACTAGTTCAGTATCGTAGGTTGTTTTAAAATCGAAGATAATTATTTAGATGAGATAGTATTCTTTTGAAAAGTTATAGTTACATGATTTTCGAATGAATAAATTATGAGTTTGGCATTTTTTTTAATAAACAAACGGTTTCGATTTTCGTTCTTTATTTCCTCAAAATTTTCCGCAACTACGCTTTTGCTATAAAATAAGCTATAGCTAAATAGGGTGTTACACACCGAGTGTTCCAACGCTTTCAACGAAAGACTAATCTCCGCTCGTGCATAGGATCAAATTTCGCACTGGCCAACATCGAGTTTGTCTATTGCAGGAATCGAACCCGGGAGCACCGGATCGACTTCCCGTGTCTCAAAGTAGATTAAACAACTGGGCCAACGGTGTTGGTTTCAATTTGATTGTTCTGCTTTCATTAGAAAGAGTAAAGAAATAAAGAACAACCTCAAATAATCTTTTGACAAAGAAAATTGTATTCAAGATATAGAATATAGAATAGTAAAGAAGTGGATGACACATACGCAAACCAGCAACCTATTTATATAGCCGTTAATGGTCAATCGAATTTGAAGTAATCAATTTTGTCATATTGAGGATGTCCATGAATGAGCACGAAAATCTGGAACAGCATAATCGGGTTCTTTTGAAAGTGGATGCTAACATAAGTGAAGGTCAATACTTCGTACAACCCCCAAGCTACTCGAGACACACCCCCTCTCGTTATGAAATAACAAAAAATACCCTCATTAAAATTGTCAAATTTCAAACTTATCCATCACTCACACCCCCTAAACCTCTCATTACTCTCACTCTCATCACTCTCACTCCACACCCTCACATCTCTCTAACCTCTCTAGCTCAAATCATCCTCCCATTATCATCAATATTACGGTATGTAGCATATCCTTTCATCGTTTTCATTTTTTTTTCACGTATTTTCGTTCATTTGGTTGTGTAGACTGTTCTGAAAACGAGCTAAGTTCGGACCTACAGCGTCCGAACCGGTTCGGCCAACCGTGCTCCGAACCTGTCTTGGGGTGTCTGTTTTTGGGTGGTTCGGACCATCGTGCACCGAATTGGTTCGGCAGTTCTGCGTCCGAACCGTGCTGTTGCACAGATTATGCATAGACTCTGTTTTTTAATAACTATGTTTGACTTTTTTCCAATTTTAGGTACTAATATGGATGAAAGTGGCTCCCAAGCTGATTCAATGGTTGTGGACCATACGTGTTCATTCCAAACTGATCAAGTTTTTGCTACTCGTACTGAATTGCTTGTATATGTTCGTTCTATTGTGCGCACTCTTGGGATGGTTATTGTCATATCCCGATCGGACAACGGACAGAGATCGGAGAAAGAATTCTACGAACTGGTTTGTGAGAAGACAGGAAAATACAAGCATGCTCATTTGGTTCCTATGGGGAGTAGAAAATGTTGTTGCAAGTTTCGGCTAAAGGGAAAGTTTATCAAAAAACTTGGAGGATGGATATTGACTGTTATGTGTGGAACACATAACAACGCATTAATGTCTTACGGTGAAGGTCATCCATATAATAACAGATTAACGGTGGAACAGAAGGACGTGGTTTCTAGAATGACCAAGAACTTGATTCCACCAAATTGAATCTTGGCCGAACTAAGGTCTATGTACCCTATAGACGACCACTTGAATCTCAAACAAATACACAACGCACGTTCAAGGTTACGATCGAAAAATCGTCAGGGTAGGACTGAGCTCCAACAGTTGATGACTTATTTAGAGCGTGATAAACATAGTTGGTCAAGGTCTATATACAATTACACAACACACGTTCAAGGTCTATATACTTACATTTTATACAAAATTTAAAATATCTAAATTAATGATTAATATAGTTGGTCAGACAACAACGTTGCTTTTGTAAAACCTAGATTGGGTTTGTTCGGGTTTAGGGGCGAGTTAAGATCTATGAAATGACCAATCAAAATTTGGGACAGTTATTGTTATGTATATTGCATCCTAACATGTCCCTTGTTTCCACATGTGATTTTTTTTTGGCGAATAAAAGGAAACATGTGATGTGAATTTTATTTGAGCCTCGTTAAAACCTTTTGATGTAAAAAACATGTGATGTGAATTTTATTTGAGTCAGCTACGCATTGTTTTTAAGCAGAGACAAATTAAGCAAAATAAAGTTTGAGAGAGAAATTTTCTCTCTCAAAATTCGTATGTATTTTGTGGCGGATTTGGTTACGAAACCATTAGAGAGGGGTATTTGTGTCACTAAATTCGTCACAAATGTAACCCAATTTTTATTATCAGGGAAGCGTACTTTTCGTAGCGAAATCCCTCACTAATAGCGAGGGATACTTACCTGTCTCGGAAATCCCTTTAAAAAAATATTTTTTCTAGTAGTGCGCTTTGTAGTGAGCCAACCAAAAGAAGGGTGGGACTAGTCATCCTACCAATGAGTGGTGGATAGAGAACTAGAGACCACCCCCACCGTGTTGGGGGTTGGCCAAGTAGCTGGCCCATAAAATAAATAAGAGGTGTAAGCATACCAACACTAATACACCACATCCCATATGAATTCTGCAGTTAAGCGTGCTTTGGCGAGAGTAGTATTGGGATGGGTGACCTCCTGGTAAGTCCTCGTGTTGCACCTCTTTAAAATTATTCAAAAATAAATAAATAAATGAGCATAAAAAATAATCAAAAAATTTGGACTAAATTTTGGATTAACAATTTGCTGCCATAGCACAAAAAAACGCATTCAATAAAAACAAGACATGATCCGATAGTGACTCATAATTTTCTAAGACTGGAAAATATACAATAGAAAAATATTAAATGTTACGAATTGATGTTTAATTGCAATGTTGCCCTTGAATTCGCGACCAACGATTGACCTACCCATACGAAAACCAACAACCTATTTATATAGAGAAATGAGGAAGGAGAATTTTCTTTTTCTCCTATTAATGGTGCTAAAGTAACTGAATGGCTATTTGCATGCATCTTCTACTAGTCTAGCCTAAAAAGAAGGGAAGCCAAGCAACAACACTAGCTCCGTATATTTTGTTGGCTTTTTTTTTCATCCATCTTCTCCCTTATACCCTCATAACCCATTTAATTCTCAAAATATTCCTCAAAATTTAAAAAGAAAACTGATTCTTTTTTAAATTTTTGGAATTACATCAAAAGAGAATAATTCCGTAAACAAATTTTTAGAACTTTCCGGAATTACCTCAAAAGAGATATTTTCGGAAGTCAAATACGAGAACGAGAACGATAAATACGCTAACCACAAAATACGAGAACAAATACAAATACAAATACGAGAATTATAATATATCAAATCGGATAAAATACGAGTACAAATATCATAATAAAATACAAAAAAATACATCTAACGGTCAATGTCACAATCAGTTAAAACACTCAAGAAAGCTCATATACAGGAGGTGGAATGCCCTCGAATGCCATGACCTGCCGGATACGTGAGTCTATCCTCCATAGCCAGTGGACCAATATCCTCATCTGGTATAGGTACTTCCTCCGGAGGTGCAGTGAGGTGCGAAATCGACACCTGTAAGTACCATGGGAGGTAGCCCTCATCGCACTCACCCAAATGTCTAGCCTATCTAGCAGATATGACCAAAAGCCTGACCGGGCTCTAGTAATACAACCATCTCTCCACAATAACCCTAGAAGATGGACGTGATGCACCAACGGGAAGAGGCTTAGTAGGGATGGTCTGGCGGTATCCAAACTGGCATAAGACCGTTCCGGCATGTACGACACAAGGATATCATCCCATTGCAGATGACCTCTGAAAAGCGCTATGGAATGAAATCACAAGTGTTGCCTGTGGTCCTCCCAAGGCCTCCGTACGACAACTGTGGGTCTTAAGGCATGCAGCTGACCTCGAAAATCATAAGCTTCACAATGTCATTCTCTTTATTTTTCCACATGCAGCAACGTCGACGCTCAGATGAACCCAAGTCTCTGCGATTGCCGATGGTGGAAAAATACTCGAAAATCCAACACTGAAATAATAATATGAATAAATAGATAAATCAATTAATTACTATGTAAACAAAAAACTAATAATTCAAAAAGTAATTAATTATTGGTAAAAAAAGTAATTAACTATTGCCTGGAGCAATGAAGCGTATCCTCCAACCTGTCTTGTCTTCCAGAAACAAGCATCATTCATCTGCTCGTATAACTGGCCACACTCCTCAAATGACTGAATCAGCGTGATCCACTTGACAGGCGCGCGCACACACACAGATATATATATATATATATATATATATATATATATATATATATCTTGTCGGCAAAGACGGTGTAGCCCAACAAGAGCAACATATAGCACCATTCGTCTTTATCAAAATAGCCCCGCTCCAAGTTACCTCGGTAGGCCTCCTCCAAAAAGCTGAACCTGAAGTTCGGTCCTCTGTTGAAACGACACTCTCCCAAGCAATCACTCTGCTCTCTACTCGACATAAACGGCATCTTCATCAGTAAATACATTGCTAGGTTTCCTAAACGTGCCGGTCGGCGGCAAATGGAGCAAGTTGGACACGTCGTCCAACGTGGCAGTCATCTCTCTGAAAGGAAGGTGAAATGAGCTCTGGTCTCTGAATGCCACCTCTCCACAAATGCCAAGATCAACTCGTGATTGATTTGGTGCAGAGGCGTCGAATCAAGCTCCAATAGACGAGCCTGTACTAACCATCTCTCCACATATGGGTGGTGTTGTGCAGGTCGAAACTTAAATATTTTCTGACCATGGGCTGCAACCTTAATTTTACCACAATGTTGTATAAAATTAAATTATATAAATAAAAAATATTAAACTACTATAACAAAAATAAATTAATTATTAAAACTATTATCTGTTCCATACGAAGCCTTGACACCACGTGCGTAGGAAGCCAATGCAACAAAACTTGGTCCTTAGGACCCTGATCTAGCTCCTGCTCAGCAGCGTCCTGCTTAAGAGCCTCATCATATTGCTGCTGCTACGGAGCGTCTGCAGTCTCCATAAAGTGGTCCTGATCAACGACAGCAGCGTGATCAACATCAGTGAAAAAGAAAAAGAACTCAATCAGTGAACCCATTTGATTCAGTGTTTAAAGTCCTTCGATTTTTTTTAGAACAACGCTTAATACATGTAAATGTTTGGAAGGGGATATCCATAGTGATAGTCCACTTCATTTTTTATCTCTGATTGATTATAGTAAAAAAAAAAATTGGTTGTGCTAGTTGTGTTTCCTTGGTGTATCTTTGGGATTGCTCCCTTTTAGAAAAAATATATTTTTTAATCAAGGTGTTGTTTATGTTTCTGATCCTAGAATCATGAGAGCTTAAGAAGGTTGAAGGAGCTTCTTGAAAGTGTAGACATCAGTGCTGTTGGAGGTAATAATTTCATATTTAATACCTTTTTTTGTTATAATTGGTTCTCTTAAAACTTTTCTATTTCTGTTCACTATCGCTGTTATTTTTTTAGCTCAAAGACATGAATTCTGTAAAAGAATCAATGAAAGAAAAGCAGAAACTATTTCCTATACAGTTTGATATCTTCAGTCTGAAGTAGAATTGAACCACCGATAGAATGAACTACGAAGTTTAGTTAGTTAAGAGGCCTACCATTGCCTCTTGTGTTTGCTTCCTACTAACCAACATCGTTTGTAAACTCAAAATGGTGGTTATTGCTTTCTTCCTCAATAGATGAAGGAATATTGAGATCAAGGAAGTTCCTTATTTCTGGTAGTGATTCTTGAAGCATAACTAATTGACTTTGACTGTGTAACTCATCAACTAAGTGAGATTTCTTGTGACCACCTAATGCTTGTCCAAAAGAAAAAAATCTTGAGACAAATTGGACGCTCATGATGCTCTTTGTTCTTCTTGAACTAGCTAGCTATACCTTCCTTATCATCAATAGATGTTTTCATTACTTCCAATTGTTCATGTTCTTCTTCCACATACTCAATGTTGTCATGACAGTGTTCTTCATGAGCTCACTACTTTCTATTGTTGGGTTCTTCCAATTCAATGGTGTTTTCACTGCTCTCATTTCTTGAAGCAAAGCATCCTTTAGTCCTTTTATGACTAGCTCTATGACCTCCAAGAGCTTGGTAAGAGCGAAAGATTTTGTTGCAAGTAGTACACTCAAACTTTTCCTTTTTATGAGATTTCTTGTAGATTTTACCATTCACCCAATTCCTCAAAGAACTAGACACTAGTGCAGAAAAAGGGACTTAAAGTCAGGCAAATTGGCCTTTTAAAGTCAGACGCCAGCGTGACTTCTATTAAGGCGACTTCGTATGTCAGGAGCTTTAAAGTCACGCGATAGCTTGACTTCGTATGTTTGTTTTTAAGTCGCTCAACCATTGCCTGACTTTAATTATTGATGTCATGCTACATACCAGCTTGTCTAAAAATGTAAAAAGTTTTTACTTTTGAGGTCATGCATGTTTACGCTTGACTTAAAAGCTTGCGCGCCAAATAAAAATTTTCATCCTAATTACAAGTTTGCCACCGCGTCAATGTATTAAGTCAGGCATCTAAGCGCCTGACTTTAAATGTCTAATTCTTTTCCTTATTTTGCACTAGTGAGACTTCTTTTCTGAATCAGAAAACTTTGCGTGGTAGATTTTCTTTCAAATTAGAAAATACTGCATAAGTAAATATGTTTTTGAGTAGTAAGAACATATTTAATATCCAACAGATGGAAAAGGTTGGAAACAATGTTCTATTTATTGGAAAGTGGTTTTAGTATCTATGTATCAGAAATATATAGGTGACATTGCTTATTGTTTTAGATGGACTAATGTTAACAAACAATATTATGATATAGTTTAATGTCTCTCCATTTGTATTCAGTACAATGGCACCCTTAAGTCATATTTCAACTTCAAGACATCAAAATTCTTCAAATACTGACATAAACCAACAAGAAGGTATATTAATTTGATTTTTATTTGATTATCTGTTCATAAATTGATTACAATATTTTTTCTATGTTTTTGTCTTAAAGCCTTTTCTTTCTTTCTCTGATAATCAAATGCAAAAGAATGTGCAAATACAAGAAAAGTTGGAAGAGGAAAAACCATTGCTTTAAGTGTTGCGAAAAAAGAGGAAAAGTGCACCCCTAAATGTTGAGAAGTGGAAAGATGTTTCCGTTAAAGCAAAAGATAAGATAATCGAAAAAGTTTTGGTAAAATTTACTTTTGTCCACATTATTTTGTTTCTCTGTTTTTAATATTTACAGAATTATTAAAATCACTTTATTTAATTATCAATTATAGGATACTTTTTTTTTTGATATCAACTTCCAATTGCATTAACGAGAAATAGAGTCATTACAACATAAAGGAATATTACACGTGGAAATTAAACTAGATAAATGATCAACATGATCGCAAACATGATTTTTAAGAGACTTTGAAAGACCCACAAGATAGTGAGCATCAGAGTTTAAAGCTCTGTTGATGTGGAGGAAATTTGCACCATTTGATTGCCTAGTCAATTCTTTACAATCCAGAATGAGAGGGTTGATTGCTGCTCTAAAATTTCTGCCCATCATACAGTCAACAACAGTGGCCGCGTCTGTCAAGAAGCACACTTGAGACAAACCTAAACTTAGAGCCACAGATAGCCCCCAGCACAGTCCCATTGTCTCGGCCAGCAAAGGATCAATAGCTATATTCTCCCATTTGCAAGCAGCATAAATTAATTGACCCATTTGGTCCCTGATAATTAGACCCCAACCAGTGCTGCCATTGTCAAAACAACCCGCATCCACCTGAACTGTGACACCAGATCTAGCAGGCAAGGTAGCAGAGGCTTGCTGCTGGGCAACGTTTCCAGGGGACAGTTTCTTATTAACCGAGTTAAATTCAGCAACATATTCCTTAGTAGATTCAGCAATTTGAGCAGGATTAGTAATGACATTCTTGAAAATAAGTTGGTTCCTAGCAAACCAAACTTTCCAAAGAATCACAGTGAATAATTGGATTCCTAACTCTTCACTACAAATTAACCAATGCATTAACCAATCATGATGATGTAAATGAAGAGGAATGTGAGTACCTATTTGAGATGAGAAAAGAGACAGCTTCATAAATTTACATTGCATGAGCATATGATCAGCACTCTCATCACCATCATTACAAAGAGGACAGACTGTATCAAGATTGATCCCTTTCTTCTTGAGATTGCACCTAGATGGGAGTATGTTTCTAGCTAGTCTCCATAGAAAGTTACGGATTTTATTGGGCACAGGGGCTTTCCAAATGACATGCCACAGCTTCTCAGAATCAGAGGTTGAGGAACTAGCTGCAGATCTGCTGTTAGTATCACAGAGGGCCCTATAAGCTGATCTAACTGAGTATTCCCCATCTTTCTCCCAATGCCAAATAAAACAATCAGATGGTAAGCGAAAAGAGATTGGAATACTAAGGATTTGCTGAGCCTCATAACTGGAAAAACAATTCATCACCAACTCATGATTCCACTTCTTCAAATCAACATCCAGCAACTCAGACACCAAAGCATCAGAATCCAGAACTCTTGGAGGACTAGAAAATTTGAACCCCGAATGAGATGGGATCCAATTGTCTCCCCAAATCTTTACTTTTCTACCATTCCCAATCTGCCACCTTCCACCTTTAAGAATGACCTCCCTAGCACTTAGCATACTTCTCCAAGCATAGCTTGGTCGATATCCACACCAGCCTCCATGAAAGGGTTCCTAGGATAATATCTGCTCCTGAAAATCTTCTCAATCAAATAGCCTTCTTTAGAGAGTAGCCGCCAGCAATGCTTGCCCAGAAGTGCCTTGTTGAACTCACTGAATTCTCTAAAACCCATTCCTCAAGTTTTCTTGTTCTTGGCCAGGTTATTCCAACTCAGCCAATGGATCTTTCTAGCCCCCTCTTCAGAACCCCACCAGAATTTAGAAAGCATGGTCTCAATGTCTTTGCAACAACTCTCAGGCATCTTATAACAGCTCATAATATAATTAGGAATGGCTTGAGCTATGGATTTTATGAGGGTTTCCTTGCCTGCTCTAGATAAACACTTTTCTTTCCACCCTTTCAGCTTTTTCCAAACCCGGTCAATAACAAAAGAGAATATGGTCCTCTTTGATCTACCAAAGGAGAGTGGTAGGCCAAGATACCTAGCATGAGCTTCAACAGTCTTAACTTCCATCCTGTTACAGATAATATCTCTATCTCTTTGAGGCACATTTTGACTAAACGAAGTCTCTGATTTCTCTAAGTTTACCACTTGACCCGAAGCTCTTTCATAAGTTGAAAGGATCTTAAGAATAGTGTCAGCTTCATTCAAATTTGCTCTAGCAAACAACAGACTATCATCTGCAAAGAGCAGATGAGATATTTGTGGAGCCCCTCTAGCAACTTTCAGCCCATGGAGAGATCCACTCTGAATTTCTTTATGAATTAAACCAGATAAAACATCAGCACAAAGAATAAAAAGATAAGGGGATAAAGGGTCACATTGTCTCAACCCTCGCTCTGGTTTGAAGCTCCTACTAGGCTGGCCATTTATTAATATCTGATAAGAGACCGATGAAATGCACTTCAAGATAAGCTGAATCAAGTGTTGAGGGAACCCCATAGATGATAGAACACCTTCTACAAAGCTCCATTCAATTCTATCATACACCTTAGACATATCCAGCTTCAGTGCCATAGTCCCCTTCTTCCCCTTTTTCTTCTTTTTCAACCAATGGAAGCATTCCATAGCAATAAGGGCATTGTCTATGATCAGTCTCCCCTGGATGAAAGCACTCTGCTCCTCATCTATCACATCAGGTAGAATAGGTTTGATTCTGTTAGCAATCGCCTTTGTGACAATCTTCATGACAACATTACAGAGGCTAATGGGACGATACTACTTTGGAGATGACGGGTTCTTGCACTTAGGGATGAGCACAATAAAGGTCTTGTTAATATCTTCAGGGGATCTATTGTTGTTGAGAATATCCAGAGCAAGAGCAGTCACTTCTCTCCCTACAACCCCCCAACATTTCTGGAAAAATAAAGCAGGGAGCCCATCAGGGCCAAGACTCTAAAGGGGGTGCATCTGGTTGATGGCAGAGAGTACCTCATCACCAGTAAACAGGGAGCTACACCAGTCAATCATCTCAGGCTTCAACTTATCTTTAACAACAAGGCAAGTACTATCAATATCAGATGGACCCGAGGAAACAAACAAATCAGCAAAGTATGAAATAAACACCCTTTGCACGTGATCCTCACTCCTCCACCAAACTCCATCCTCATCTTTTATCTTTTTAATTTCATTAACCTTCCTTCGTTGACTAGCCACTGGTTTTGTTGGAACACCATCTCCAGGACCACTCTTTCTACCCTTCTTTCTCACCCAAGGCCTCTGTTTGTTTCTTATCTTACTAGCTGCTTCTTTTGGCTTGGTCCTATTAGTACTCTTCTCCCCATCATTTTGTTTATCTTCAGGGTTCTTTGGAGTGATATCAATGACTCCCAAAGATTCCGCCACCTCTTCAACTTCCTTATCCACCTTGCTTCTTATATCCACAATCTGAGCTAATGTGGGTTCCTTTTCATTAATGGGTTGGTTAACCTCTCTATCTTCTTTCGCTGATCCACTAGCTCCAACATTACCACTCTTGGAGGAGGAGAACAGGCTTCTACTACACGAAGCTTGGTGATTTTCCTTTTTTACTTCAAAATTCTATTTTGGGAGAGGTGAGGCCCTCAACCAAGGTCCAAAAGGCAATTCATTCTCCTCCAGGTCTTCATATTCATTTCCATCTTGTGTTTCCTCTTCATCACATTCCTTCATTTGATGCCCAAGCTTTCCACAAATGAAGCAAAATGTCGGGAGTCTTTCATACCGAAAAAGAACTTTCAAATCCTTTCCTTGGAACCGAATTACAGTTCCTCTTTTTACAGTAAGCTTCAGATTGAGAGAAATTTTGATCCTCAAAAATTTCCCAAGACGATTACAATCACGATTGTTTGCTTCCTCGAACTTTCCCATCATATCCCCCAATCGCTTCGCCATATTTTCTGTTCGAAGACGTAACGGCATATTGTAGATTCGTGCCCAGAGAGGGGTGGAATCAAGCGCCATCTCCGATGGTTGTTCTATTCCAGTGATACGCTTCACGGGCCAGAGTTCAAGACATTTTCTAGGTCACGTTTAGAGGAGAAAGTGAATAGGAATAAGTTCTTACCTAGTTCCAGTACTTCGACAGGTTTCTTCAACCTCCAGGCATCAACTATCGTTTGCTTGAATGCTCTGGTGTTGAATGGCTTCTCAGTCCAGAGCTTCCCAGCTAGCGAGCGTTGAATAGTTTCATCGCCTTCTGCTTCTTCATCGCCAACAATCAGAACCGAATCTTTCTCTACTGGGAACTCAGGGCTTTTTCTCCTTTCCATCGGTCAGCACAATGAAACCACAAACGAAAGACCTAACAAGTAGGAGCGAAACCCAGAAAGGGGGCAAACCAGCGAGCTGGGGTGATTACACCACCACAAATTTAGGGTTTGAGTGGAGGGTGACGGCACTATCCTAGAGAGATGTGGGAGCCTCTCTCTCTAAAATACGTGGACCGCAGAATTTTTAGTTGGCTCCTTATATATTGATGATACTAATCATAACAAAGATGTTATACTTGATACATCAAAACGACTCTACCGAAATTATAGGACAAGACTACATAACCACTTTAAAAAATATGAGACAAACGAAGAGGCTCTGGAGCATAAACCTGACACAGTAAGTGAAGATGATTGGGAATACTTGGTAAATTATTTTTCAAGCGACGACTTTAAGGTACGTTGACACTAACTCATTTATAAATATAGACAAATATACTATAAATGCAAAAATAAATTACTTGTATTTTATGTTTGTATTATTTCAGGTAATTAGGAACAAATCAAATAAAGCAAAGCAAGTTATCAATCATACATGTGGAAGGAAATCTTTTCAAGCTGTTAGTTATGATGCGGTAATATGTAGTAAAATTTTAAAATATTTTATTCTAAATTGTGTTCTAAAATTTGTTTACTAAGTGATTATGAAAATTATTTTTAGAGAGATCCTAACATGGAAAAGGAGCCTAATTTCAAGATTTATGGCAAATGACTCACATGAAGAATAATGGAGAATGGATTAATGAGAGTAGGGGAGAGGTCAGGCTATTATCGTGGTTTTGGTGCCTGAATTAAACTATCAAAGGGGAAATTTGCTACAGGTTTACATCAGGAACTAAGAAAAGAGTGTGACCCAAGTGGTAAACATGTTTGAATATAATTATTAGTCAATCGATTTCAATCTTATATCTAAACTAATGTTGAAAGACCACCTGCAGAAATACATGATTAAAATCCTGAATGTAAAGCAGAGGACGTGCTCCGCGTTTCTTGATCACTATCTTTGTTTTTACTTTTGTGTTTTGATTGGATAAGAAATGTGACTAACTTAGTACTCCCTCTGTTCTTAATCTTTAGTACTTTTGGCTTGTTACACACATATTAATGTACTATTAATTTGTATTGTTTAAGTACTAAAATGCCCAACTTGTAGTTGTATTGGGATAATTGAAGTTAAAGTAAAATAGTCTTGGGACAATTAATTCATGCGTTGGAACTCTAAAAGGATAAATAAATATAGAGAGTATATTAGGTAAAATTAGGTGAATTGTACATTGGGTTTTTAAAAATACCATTGTTTTGGAACAAAAATAAAAAGGCCAAAAGTACCAAAGATCAGGAACGGAGGAAGTAACATTAGATTACTGCGATCAATTGCCCTGATATGTTGCTTTGTTGCATTAACTCGGTGCCTTTTAGTTTGAAAAAAACTCAACCTTCATTTGTTCCATATGACACTCACTACAAGAAAAATGGGATTTTTTGGCGGGCAAAATCAGTCGGAAATAATTGAAATCTGCCGAAAAATTGGATTTTCCGATGGATTTTTGGCGCGAAAAATCCTCCGAAAATTACCGGCGACAAATCCGCCGAAAAATCCGTCGGTAATTTCCGGTGGATTTTTCCGCCAGAATTTCCGGCGAATTTTTCAACCGGTAATGGTCGTTTCTGACGGATTTTAAATTTTTTTTTGAAAAATCCGGCGAATTTTTCAACCGGTAATGGTCGTTTCCGACGGATTTTAAATTTTTTTTTGAAAAATCCGCCGGAAATGTACATTACCGGTGGATTTTTAAAAAAAAATTAAAAATATTTAATATGTATTTTAATAAAAACTAACAAAAAAACGAAATTGAAGTAGAATATTAAATGATAATGTTGAAGTAGGAAGGAATGAAAGAGAATATGAGAAGAAATAATATAGAAGAGAATAAGAATGAAGAAGTATGAAGAAATAAGAATGAATGAGTGAGAATGAATGAGAATGAAGAAGAAATAAGAATGAAGAAGTGAGAATGAATAAGAATGAAGAAGAAAGGAGAATTATAGAAGAGAGATATGTAGAGAAATTTTTGGAGACTAGAGAGTATGAGAAAGAAGAAGAAAGATAATATAGAGAAAATGTAGAAGAGAATGGGAAGGAAAGAAAGAGTTAAATGAGAGAATGAGAGGAGTGTAGGAGAAAATTATATTTATAAACAGATTTTTTTCCCCTCCAAATTTTTCCGACAGATTTTTGAAATTTCCGGCGGATTTTTTTCCCTCCAAATTTTTCCGTCGGATTTTTGAAATTTCCGGCGATTTTTTAAAAAAAAAATTTAAAACAAATAATCCGCCGGAAATGTGACCGGTGGATTTTTTTACATTACCGGCTGATTTTTTTTAAATTTTTTTTTTTTTTTAAAAAATCCGCCGGTAATGCCGGATAATCACCGGTAACATTTTCCGCCGGCGGATTTTTGTAAAAAAAAAAAAACAGCCGGTAATACCGTGTTTTCGGCCAGAAATTTTCCGGCGGAAAAATTCCGCCGGTATTGCATCGAGGGAAAAAATCCGTCGGAAATACGGGTTTTTCTTGTAGTGACTACTTTTAATCAGTTGGGTCAGATGTCCCAAACTCATGCTTCACTTGGCTATCTTCCTCCTTCAAGCTCGATAATGAGTCCTTTTAGTTCCGTGGGATCTGACATCTAGGGATGGTGCTTACTTATAGTGGGCAATTCCTGCAACGAAGTATGCACATTCATATGATCAATTTAGACATACCGTTTATCATACTCCATTTGGTCAACAACCATTTGACTATTCACACAACTATTAGAAGACATTTGGATGCATAAGTTTTTTTTCTTCGATAAATATTTGGATGCATAAGTTATATATTAGCTTTTTAGGACATTTCATATTATTAGGTTCATTTTTCAGTAATTCTTCATAGACCTTTGTTTCTGTTATGGTAGTAGTATGTGTGTTTGGTTTTCAGTTTTAATGAGTACTTCTAATGTGACAGAAAGTTTATTAAATAGTGAATATAACTGGATTTAAAATATATATTATTGTGTTCCTGCAGTAAATTTAAACAAAAAATGAGAGTATATTATTTTACCATGTAATGGATTAGGGGTGTTGTTATAGGTGATTTGGCTTGGACTGTCGTGTGCCTTGTAGGAGTAGTTCATGTCCAGCTGTCTTAAAAGTCTAATTCTTTTAGTTGTATGTAACTATCAATTAGAGAATGGGGTGGGACATGTGTGGTGGTAGGTATATTCAGCAAGTTAGTCTTTTGCTGCTATCTTTTCTCTGTTATTTGTGCTAATCCAACTCAAATATATTCATATCGATTATAAAAAGTAGTAACATTTTACTGTCTTAAAATTGCAGGTCAACCAACATGATGTCAATGATGCCAATCACTGCACGCAAATTTGTTCAAAACAACTTTAGACAAGAAGATTAGCACCGCAGATATAACAAGTATTTATGTTCATTTAGTATGATTCAAATTTGAGTAATAATGATAACTAATTCAATAAATTTAATAATCAAAATACTATTTTATGTTTTTGATAAGATAAAATTTAATAAATAATTTTGCAACTATATAAGTTGTTGCTAAAATGTACTTTATTACAACAATTTTGTTTGTTAAGATTTGTCAGGTTTGGCAACCAGTTTTGTTATTGGTAGAAAACTCTATCACAACGACTTTAATTGTTTACCTGCAATTAAGTTAACCTATCTATGTTTGATTATTTTATTTTAAGTCTCATGAAAATTCAAACACTGGTTTTTCTGAAATTAAAAACAAACAACCTATGAAACTCTCAAAAGCAAGACCAAAAGTCCAGAACTAACATATTTTCAAGACCAAATTTGTAGAACTAAAAACCGTGATTAAGCTTGAATTTTTAATGCATTCTCATTTCCAGTTTTTTAAAACTAATGGTCCATAAAATAATGGTCCACAAAAAATCAATAAATAAAGAATGAAACTAACCAAACATTTCATTCCTGTAACCAATTTTTTGAAACAAACATGCCTCTAGGCTTTCATTATTTATTATTTGTTGTATGTATCCTTTAAGTTGGATTTATCGGGGCTTTTCTGGAACCAAATAGGTAGTGGGCTTACGAAAATTTTGGATTATTTGGAAATTTTGGAAACTGACATTTAACCAAAAAAATTTAAGGTTATAAAAAAATCGATTTCTGCTTTTTCTAGTACCTTAAATAATTTACAACATTCCGGAAAAATGAAATTGTTACTTTTCCGGAACGAAATAATTTTTCAGAACAGAAAAAACTCACCTATGTTTTCTGGGATTTTCAGAGGAAAATGAAAGCGTATGTGGGTTTTAGGGAGACAATAAAAGCGTATGTGGGTTTTGGGGGTAGTATGTAATCTAATTAAGGGGTACCAAGTTTACCAGCATAAAGATTTTGCAACTACATTTTTCCTTTCCTTTCCTTTCCAGCATAATGAAGCCTTTGGGAGTTGCTGTGGGCTATGCGGCTTTTGCAATTTTTGAAGTCGGTACCTACAGGCAGTAATTCAATCAAGGTTCCATGTTACTGAATTCCTTCAGTCCATGAGCATGTCAACAAGGGAAAGTGGCAATTGGACATCTCTAAGGGCAGGGTCTCATTGGAGACCTCCGCCAGTGTACACGATGAAAGTTAATATAGATGCATCATACAACAAGGAGAGTGGAAAAGGAATGATGGGGATCGTAATTCGAGATTCAATTGGTACCTGTTTCACAGCTGCAGCTAATCAACTGGTTGCTTCATCTCCACTTATGGCCGAAGCTTTAGCACTGAGACAAGCAATGTCAATGGCGGTCAACCTCCAGATCCCTTCACTCATTTTGGAATCAGATAATCTCGATTTAATTGAATCTTGCAGGGGAAACTCAAAGAAACACGAGATTAGGGGTATAATCAGCGACATTATCTCAATGAAAAGGAACTTCCAGCATCTAGGTTTTACCTGGATTCACAGAGAGGGGAATGGTGTAGCTCACAGCATCGCGAGCCTTGCTAATCGTGGTGTTCTATCAGGAAATTGGTTTGCAAATCCTCCTCAGGAACTTCGCGAAGCAATAGTGAAGGATAGAAGATCGGTGGTTGAAGGTTGTAGTTGAATCCGTAATTGAAAGAAGTGTACGTTGCTGCTGCGAATTGAAGTTTTTTCTCTCGGAAGTGGTTGATGGAGTAATTGAAGTGTAGAAAGATCTCCATGTTTCAAGAGCTCAATAATTGAGTTGCTCTGGTGTAGGTGAAGAGAATCAATTCTCTTTGCCGAATTAGGGTTGGCTTGGCGTTCAAACTATTTCCAGTTTTAGATTCTTATTTGGCTCGAGACCTTGAGATATCCATTAGGTGTAGCAAGTGATGGTTATTTTATCATTAACTGTGGTAATAGAGAAAGATGTTTTATTTGAAATAATAGTTTATATTACCTCTTTTTATTATTATGTTTTCAAGTACCAGAATATTGATGTATTTTTGTACTATTATCGAATGACATTTTGAAATTATATACACCTTAGTGGTGCGAAATGTAGAAAAGTGCATTATTAGTGTATTTTTAATAACAAATTCTTATAAACGTTTAGGTATCACATATATTGATGACCAAAACTCACATAATATTTATTGTCATATATTTTTTTCTTCGGAATATCATTCTATAGAGCTGAATATAAATTTACACATAAATGAAATGTTTTTATAAAATTGTAATAAAACTTAGAGCTAAGTACTTAAGTCACAAACCCAAAAGATTACATAAGTTTTTGAAATGTTTAATTTCTCAAAATTTTAGCAATTAAATCAACTGAAGTATAATTGTTTTGTGATGTTTGATATATATATATATATATATATATATATATATATATATATATATATATATATATAAACACACACACACAAAATACAAGCACATTTTTCTTTATTTAATTTTCCCTTTTCTTTTAGTTTTTTTCATTCAGTTCAATACTATATATACCCATCAATATTTAACAGGAAGCCATCGAGGATGGAGCGCTAGCTAGAACCAATAGGTGTTCCAAAATTCCTAATTACTTATTTTACAAAAATATATGTGTGTGCAAAGAGAGCGGCTACGATCTCACATAAACATTCATAAAAATGTCAATTTAAAAATAATAACTAATATCAGTAATCCATTAAAAGATTATGTATATCCTTGCAAGGCAAGAGTCAGTTTTTTGAACCAAGCGTCTTACAAATATACTAATGACTTTAATTTTAAATTTAATAAAATGTATTACATCTATATAATCTATATTATTAAAGTTTTACATTTATGTGGAAAATGAAGATTTCGATTCCAAATAAAATTACTATCTTTAATTTCTCTAGATCCATCCCTTTCGTTTTTCTACAGATCTATTTCGTTTTGACAGAGGAAAATGGGTTTTAGAACTGGAAGAGTTATCCCATTTTCTTTTGTGTAGAAAACTGGATTTTTAAAATGGCAAATCTATCAAAAATGGGTTTTAAAAAATGCCTATTGTAAGTTTATTACGCAGTACTACCTATTGTAAGTTTTGAGCCATCATGAAGAAGTAGGAAAAGATTGACATTTGTTGGGTGCAAGAGAAGATAAAAACATTTGTATGATGAATAGGGTTCAGAAGGAAGAAGATGAAGATTATAAATAGGTTCACAATTGTTTTATTTTTAATTAAAATTTATTAAAAAGTAATAAATCAATAAATATAACTGCCACGTAATCTTACATAACAGACACCTAGGCACAATAGTAATCACATAAACATTTTTTAAGGACTTTAACGGTGATCATGGAATAGGTTAACGCTGCTAACGTTTTAAAACTTAAAGAATTAGATTGGGGATAAAAATTTAAAGAGCTAAGTTGAAAATTGAAATTAAGTTAAAGGACCTCGAGTGCAAATTTATCAAACAATATTTTTTGTTAATTTAGACTATTTACACATTTATCAATATAAAAAGTAGATACTCATATTATGTACACGAAGAAATAAAATTGAAGTATTAAAGTACTAAGGATGAATATTCTCTCTATATCTAAACTATAATTTTTTTATATAATTTTTTTCATATTCATAAAACTTATTAGTTATTGTAATTTAATTTTTACATAAAGATTATTGTCAAAAAAAATTACATAAAACTTCTCAACCCGTGCATGGCACTGTTATTCTAGTTATAGTAAATAGTAAAAACAAAGTTAATTATTTTATGTTTTTCGAATAAAAAAACTGACAGCGCGTCAGTCATATTTTCTGCAGTCCGTTATTTTTGGCCATTTTGTTTTTGTTTTTGGTCAGTTTAATTAATCTTTGATCTGCTTTTTTTACCACTGTCAGTTTCAGTTTTTACCTGCCGCGTCAGTTTTTACTGTCATTTAGTGGTAAAATGACTTAATTAGCCTAAAAAAAGGACATGTGGCATCTTAGTAGAATGTTTATATTTGGCATTTTGATAGCATTGTCTTTTATTGTTAGTGTTTGATTTGATTTGATATATTAGTATTTGATACATAATTCCGAATATATGTTTGTGTCCCTCCGGATTTATCTTTAAACATGATTTCATTATTATTCATTTTGCTTCCAGATAAATCTGGAATTGTTCTATTTTGACAATTAATTTTTATTTGTTTTAATTAAAATAAATATGGATTCAATTGATTTCGGTTCCCTTCATTGTAGATCTATCAGGCGCATTTACGATAATGGAGGTACATTTTATTAATTTTTTTAACGAGTATTCATAAGTTATTATTTATCGTAATAACGAAAAATTATTTATTTTGTAGATATTTTCTACCCGTGATGAACTCGTAAGTTGGGCTAGAGAGGTTGGGAAAGCCAACGGAGGGGTTGTTATTATTCTTACATCAGATACATCCATCAGTAAAACGGGGGAGGAAAAATTAAAAAAATTGGTTGCGAAAAGAGTGGGAAATACATAGGCAAAGGAGTAGACACCGTCGGTTGTGGTTATTGTTAGACCCTAAATAGTTCTTATAAAGCTAGAATCATTCATGTTAATCACTAGCAAATACCGAAGCGGAAGCGTACCTGAACTCATGATGTTGGTCTTGATGATCCCGTATGTAGTTTGGCCTTCTAGGTCAACGCGTACTTTCTCCGAGAGAACCTTTTAGTTTCTCTCTGTATCTTCCTGATAATGAGATGTCAGGTAAGAACGGCTTTGTAAAGTCTTGTAGTGTAGTGTGACCTGGGGACCATAACCTCCTTATTTATAGAGCCCTAATTAGGGTTATAGATCTATTGGTATTTCTAATTTAGCCCATCATAAAATCAGATTTACCGTTTAGTCTCTACACATCAAAGGCCCACACCCTATTAGATACTCAAAAGCCCATATTAGCCTGACCTTATTAGATCACTTTAATTGGGCTGAATCTTAAGAGACAGTCCATAACACATAATTACTCACATATAATGCCAATGTTTGATTAAGGATCCAACAGTTATCGGTCTGTTGTTGCCAGACATCTTCGGCAAACTATGAGAAATCCATTACTTGGTAGGCATTTTAGGGAGCAACCGATAGAGAAGTGGATGGCGATGCCTGATATGGGGCACATTATAGCAACTAAAATAGCGTCGCCCAGGGAGGATCCAGGATTTTAAAGTAGGGTGTTCCTTTTCCTTCAATGATTTAACAATTGTACGATTTTAAAAAAAACAATGATAAAGTAAATGTTCAAAAAAAAATCAACAATAAAATAATGTTCAAAAGTAATGTTCCAAAAAATAAATCAACGATAAAGTAATGTTCGAAATTAAAATAATGAATCACGAAGAAGAAGATTAGGGATTGTGTTTAGGATTTTGAAAAATTAGGGATTGTATTTGGGATTTTGTGAAGAAGAAAGGAAGAGGAAGAGATTAGAGGAGAAGAAACAGACACGAAAATGGTAGAGGATGTTTGGGGTGGGTCGCTAATAAAAGAGACGTGAAAACTCAAACGCATTAAAAAAGACATAATACAATTAAAATAGATAAATTTAAATTTAAACTATTTTTAAACAAAATTAAATTATTAAAAATGGAAAAAGATAATTTTAAAATGCCAAGGATATTTTTTTCAAAAATTATCAACCATCTATTTATAATTTCTAATTCTAATATAAGAGATGTGTTAATATTAAAAATATGAATAAAATTCTACTCCAAAAATATAAAAAGTACCACATAAAAAAATATCACCTGTACGTTTTGTCAAAAAAAAAATATATCACCTGTGTACGTTGAGTAAAAAAAGTTATATTAATGTTTAGAAAATATATTAGCTTATTTGCTATATATATATATATATATCAGTCAAATTTGTAAATTGAATATCAAATGTAATACATGATTCCACGGTTATATATACTGTTTGTGTTTCTGGGGGCATGGTTCGATTCCATTGTGGCATAAAATTTTGTTAGGCCATTGTTTTTATTATAAAAGAGAAGACGTCAAAACAGAAAATTTTTTAAAAACTGCCTGAAAAGAGAATTGAACACGAAAGCATATACTCCACCCAAGTAGGACGCATGTAACAACCCCTACATTTATCTAATTACTATCCCACCGACACTATTGACAAAAATCGCTATAATTGATCAACAACACTTTTGATATATCTAACAACTAAAAAAAAAGTTTTAAAAAAACACAAATCCATTATGGATTTATATCTAAGCGATAAATCTGAAAGTTTATCTATTCTGGAGTTATCTTTTAGGTTTAAATCTAGAATGGATTTTTTTAATTCCGAAACTATATTAAAGAAGATAAATCCGGAAGTATGTTTGTTTTTCAGATTTATCTCTTATAAGGTAATTCTGTGAAGAATAAAAAAAACCTTCCAGACTTATACCTAAATGATAAATCCGAAATAGTTCAAGTGGTAAAATGGGAAAAACGTGTAATTGTGGGGGTATGTGGGTTAAATGGGTAGGGGGTATATAAATCATAACCCCACTAAAATATATAAGTACTCAGCCTAAAATCAATGTCTCGCAATGTCAAAGGGGTCAACCCAAACCGACCTGTTTTACTTTGTCGTGAGCCCACTAAAAAGGGGTGGAATAGGTAAGCTTACCAAATGAGTTGTGGGTTGAGAAGTTGAGCTCACCCTACTTTGCTGTGAGGTAGTGATCCAGCAAGTTAGCCCGCCCATAAAACAAATAATCATAAAAAAAATAAAATTGATTTTTTTTTGAAAAAATAAAAATAAAAATGATTTTAAAATTAGAGTATTAACATGTTTTAAGCATTCAAAATGGCGAGTTGGCAGCTGGCCCGCCAGAAATAGCTAAAAACACGACACAGATGCAATAACAGCTCATACTTTGCTGAGAATAAAAAACATACAATAGCCATAATAACAGTGAATAATGATACAAATTCTGACAGCAGATAGAGTTGCAGGCTCGAAGGAGCGAATTAAATCTTACCATCTATCAGCTGCTCAAGACCTTGATTGCTCTTCCTTATTTAGACTATATTGTCCAACAAACTGGCAACAATGCTCTTACTGTCAGGGTATTTTGGATATTTCTCACTATTGTAATAAAGTTGACTATGGTTAGTAGACTAGTTAAAACTGCTAGAATAATTCTGTTTAGTTAACCACTAATTACTGTTAAAGTGTGGTTAACTGTTATGACTGTTACAACAACTTGTAAGTGAGAGTATTGATATAAACTCTCTTTTGATCAAATGAAAAGTAGTTGTTGCCATTAATTCACAACAAATTGGTACCAGAGCTCCAACGATTGGGCCTGGCAACTCTCAAACCAGAAGTAGCGAAATTGCAATTCCGCCATGGCAAACAATCACGGGAACGAAGGGGGAAATTTCATACAGCCACGGATACCGAAATTCGATGGTCACTATGACCATTGGAGTATGTTGATGGAGAATTTCATGCGTTCAAAGGAATATTGGGGTTTAATCGAGAATGGCGTCGTCGAACCAGAGAAGGAGAAGAAGTCACTGAAGCTTTGCAAAAGCGAATCGATGAATCCAAGCTCAAGGATATGAAGGCGAAAAATTATTTGTTTCAAGCCATTGATCGTGCAATTCTTGAAACAATCTTGGAGAAGAAGACATCGAAGAACATTTGGGACTCAATGAAGAAGAAATATCAAGGCAATGCACGCGTGAAGAAATCATTCTTGCAAAGCCTGAGGAAAGAATTTGAGGGACTGGAAATGAAACCGGGTGAGAAAGCAAATGATTACGTTTCTAGAGTAATGACAATCGCAAACAAAATGAGGATTCATGGAGAGAATATGCAAGATGGCATAATTGTAGAGAAAATTCTTAGGTCATTAACTGAAAAATATGACTATATTGTTTGTGCGATTGAGGAAGCTCATGACATTGATGAAATGAGCATAGATGAGCTTCAAAGCTCATTAATTGTTCATGAACAGAAGATGTACAGGAAAAGTCGTGTTGTTGAGGAACAAGCCCTCAAGATTGTGTCACAAGAAAGAGGTGAATCAAGCAATAGGGGGAGAGGAAGTCTCAGAGGAAAGGGCAGAGGAAGAGGCAGACAGAATTGTGATACAATTGAATGTTACAAATGTCACAAGATTGGGCATTACAAGAACGAATGTCCTGAATGGGATAAAGAACCAAGCGCAAACTATACTGAATCAAATGATGAAGAATTGATGCTGCTGATGGCAACCACTGATGATGATAAAGAAAAGGAGAAGGACATGTGGTTCCTGACTGAAGAAAACTTGATGGCTTTAATGGCCAACATAGAAGAAAAAGAAAGAAAGAGGGAAGAAGTCTGGTTTCTGGATTCAGGATGCTCCAACCATATGAGTGGAAACAGGAAATGCTTTGTTAAACTGGATGAATCAGTCAAGCAAACTGTGAGATTGGGAAATGATCTCAAGTTGGAAGTTGGTGGCAAAGGAAATGCTAAAGTGAGAATGAATGGAGTCATACACATAATAGCAGATGTGTACTATGTGCCTGAACTCAAGAATAATCTCTTGAGTATAGGGAAATTGCAGGAGAAAGGTCTCACAGTTCTATTCAAAGGAGGAACTGACACATGCAGGATCTACCATGATGAGAAAGGACTAATTCTAGAGTCAAAAATGGCAACAAACAGGATGTACAAACTCATTGGTGAAAGTATTGAAGAGAAAGGAAAGACTGATTCCACCTGTTTTCATACATCTAGTGAGGATGTAACTCATTTGTGGCATTGCAGGTATGGCCATCTGAGTAGCAAAGGATTGAATTTACTCCAAAAGAAAGAAATGGTGAAAGGATTGCCTGAACTGGCCAAAGACAGTAAAGTCTGCATTGACTGCATGAGAGGAAAGCAACACAGGGATCCTATTCCAAAGAAAAGCCAATGGAGAGCAAAGACTAAACTAGAGTTGATACATGCTGATGTGTGTGGACCCATCTCCCCTGCTTCAAACAGTCACAAAAGGTATATACTATGTCTTATAGATGATTTTTTTAGGAAGACTTGGGTCTATTTCATGAATGAGAAATCTGAAGCATTCATTCATTTCAAGAATTTTAAGTGCATGATTGAAAAAGAAACAGAGTCAAAAATTAAATGTCTTAGGACTGATAGAGGTGGTGAATTTGTGTCAAATGAGTTCAATCAATTTTGCATTGAGTCTGGAATAAAAAGGAATCTCACCACAGCTTACACTCCCCAACAAAATGGGGTAGTAGAGAGAAAGAACAGAACCATTATGAATATGGTAAGGTCACTGCTATGCTGTAAAGATATTCCCAAAAGATTCTGGCCTGAAGCAGTTAAATGGGCTGTGTATTTACTCAACAGGTGTCCCACATTATCTGTGAAGAACAAAACTCCTGAGGAGGCATGGAGTGGTCTCAAGCCCTCTGTGACACACTTGAAGGTATTTGGTTGTATAGGGCATGTTCACATACCTGATGCAAAAAGAACCAAACTTGAAGACAAGAGCTGCAAATGTATATTTCTAGGTGTGAGAAAAGGATTTAGAATGTATAATCCTATCGATGGAAAAATTATAATTAGCAGAGATGTGGTATTTGATGAAGGAGAACAATGGAACTGGGAAGACAGAGTTGCCTCTGGTGCAACGGTTGAGCTAGATTGGGGAGAATTAGATTCAACTCCTGAGGAAGAACAGGAAAGTGAAGCCAATGACTCTAGTGAAGCAGAGTCAGAATCAACCAGTGACAGTGAAAGTCAAGATGCAAATGCAGAAGATAGTGAACTCACAGAACCTGATGAACACTCTGGCTCAAACTCACAGACTGACTCAAAAGAAAATGATCACACAGTAGAAGGAAGAACAAGAAATAGAAGACCCCCCACATGGCTCAATGACTATGACAGTGGTATTGGGCTCTCAGATGAGGGAGAGATAAATCTGGCAAATGTTGAACAATTTGATCCTGAGCAATTTGAAATAGCTGTGAAAGAAAAGAAATGGAGACAAGCAATGGATGAAGAGATAGCATCCATAGAAAAGAATGAAACCTGGGAACTAACAGAATTGCCTCCCAAAGCAAGGAAGATAGGAGTCAAGTGGATCTATAAGACAAAGTTAAATGAACTTGGTCAAGTGGACAAGTATAAGGCTAGACTAGTGGCCAAAGGATACTCTCAAAAGCAAGGGGTGGATTACACTGAAGTGTTTGCTCCTGTGAGCAGATTAGATACTATCAGGCTTGTGATAGC
This sequence comes from Astragalus glycyphyllos, assembly GCA_963573325.1. NCBI lineage: Eukaryota > Viridiplantae > Streptophyta > Magnoliopsida > Fabales > Fabaceae > Astragalus > Astragalus glycyphyllos. The sequence goes on from OY754308.1 coordinate 39,550,663, forward strand.
CACTGCTGCTCAGAAAAACTGGAGTTTGTATCAGTTGGATGTAAAATCAGCTTTCCTATATGGAAAGCTAAATGAGGAGGTGTATGTGGAACAACCAAAGGGATATGTCAAAAGAGGAAATGAGAGTAAAGTGTACAGGCTTCACAAAGCACTCTATGGACTAAAACAAGCCCCTAGGGCATGGTTTAGTCGCATTGAGTCCTATTTTACACAAGAAGGATTCACTGCCAGCAGGAGTGAACAAACACAATACTGAAGGAAGAATTCTTATGGTTAGCATTTATGTTGATGACTTGATCTACACAGGAAATGATCACAATATGATGACAGAGTTCAAAAATTCTATGAAAAGAGAGTTCTCAATGACTGACTTTGGAAAAATGAAATACTTCTTGGGAATTGAAGTGTTACAAGAAACTGATGGCATCTACATATGTCAAAGAAAGTATGCAACTGAACTTCTTGCCAAATTTGATATGTCAACTTGCAACTCAGTGACAGTGCCAATTGTCCCTGGTGCAAAACTTGACAAAGATGAAATAGGAGAGAAGGTGGAGATGTGGTGTCCAAGTCTCTTGGTGGTCCGGTTCATTGGATAGCTCGGTGTTGTTCCCGGTGCTCCCCCGGTCTCCCCACTTGGTGCTCCCCCGGTCTCCCCAACAAGTGGTATCAGAGCCATGGTTCGGCTCGGTGGGGGGAGCGGTGAGCGGGATCCTGGTTTGGATCCCAAGCTAGCCATGTGGGTGACTGACACCTGAGGGGGGAGATTGTTGAGAACTCAAGTGTGAGTGGTTAGTCCCACATCGGCTAGGAATGAGCTAGATGAATGACATATAAGAGAGGGGACCCATATACCTAATACCTTAAGGTTTTGGGTGGAGATGTGGTGTCCAAGTCTCTTGGTGGTCCGGTTCATTGGATAGCTCGGTGTTACTACTACCATTTATTTCCTCATATACTAATCCTTAATTTGATTTACCATTTCTTTGCTTCTCGACCATGTCTCCTTAAACCTATATAAAATGTACAACTCACCAGAATGCCCCAGGAGGCAAGGGACAACGCAATTATACTGAAGTGTGAGGTGTTAATGGTAGGGGATATAACATTGATATTATAGATATAGCCAAAGCAAAACAAATAGTTTGCCACGGTCAGTAGCCTCTTTATTAACCCGCCACCACTTGGGATCAGAATATGTATTACCATGATTGATGATATGAGAACCACTAAATTCAACACGTACACGTAAAAGAAATCAACTTCGGTCATTACAGATTTCCCAACATTTTCTTGGGAAACAGTGGCATTCTTGTTCAGATTATTGTCCCCAGGGTTAGCTTGAGAAACTCCACCAGGGGGGCTCAGTGATAATTGATAGGTAGTGGTAATAAGAAGAGTAAATACTATTAAAAAAGCATCGCGTTGCTGATCTGATAAATCCCTTCTAATGCGAAATATATAAATCAATACTTTATCCAGAAATGTCACATTTCCTCTTAGTCTTTGACTTTTGAGCTAGGTTTCGCTCCAGCTTTTAATAGTATAGCCTTCATCTCTGTCTTACTTGCCATGTCTAATGCTGTTAAGTTTCTCAAATTTTTTGCATTCAGATTTATCTTAGTCTTTACCAACAGTTGAAGTGCCTGTAAAACAACATAGATGTCATATGTCATTTCTTACTATATGAGAGAATTTGTTATCCCAATGAGTTGTTTTTTTAATTCCTGGTATAAATTAGGGTATAACGGACAAGCTAGATGATGATTAACAAATTAGTTATAGCGGATGAACTAATATTAGATAGCTGATAGTTGATAAGCTAGTAACTAAATTTGGAGTGTTTGATAAAATTAGCGGTTTAACCTTTGGTTGATGCAAATATTCTCTGCAACCTTGGAACTATTGGCTAATAGAACATTATATTTACAGGGATGAGTTTATAATTACGTTTTCCCGCTTTACGAACATGATACCTCGACTTTCCACAGAATTTGCTTTCAAGTAGTGCACAATTTTAAACTTTGCAATTAGGTCCATAAGTTCTTCCAGCTTTGACAATTAAATAAATATTAAACTTTTATTCTAGTTCCCGAACTTACAACATCTCTTTTGCTTGATCCTTAAATTATATAAAATAATAACTAGTCTCATTAGTTTGTGAAAAATGTCAAATTAGACTCTAAAATTTCGAGAAATTTTTCTCATTGATTTAGTTTAAAAAAAATCAACAATTCTATAAACCAACACTTATGATAGTAAAAAAAAATTGCACCCTCTAGTCTTAGATCCACAACAGCATTCAACCCTATAAATGATTGTAGTACCCCTAGTACTCCCATTAATACAATATTTTGCTTATCAAAAGAAAAACCTATAAAATCGACTTGTAAAGCGGTGATGTCTCCCATTTATAAACTATTTTTTCAAGCCATATCATATATATGAACTTCAACGTATTGCACTTTTTCAACAACAGTGATTGGTAACTATATATCAAAAGTAAGTTTAAACTTCGAAATATAGAAAGGAAAGTTACCTGTGAGTTGTTACTTAGCACTGAAATGTGCAAAGCGGTATTGCCTTCCTCATCCTTCCAGTTCAGTATTTTACTTTCTAACTCGGTAGCAGATTTTAGGATACTTGTCTTAAGCATACCAACTGTTATGGAATGACTTTTTGCCATATACACCCCCTTTTTGGCATCTATTCACACCCCCTGTAGGCCCAATATCAAAAGGGCCCAATCCAAACATCAAGGGCTCAAATCAAACCACCAGATCGGACGGGCCTGATTCATTGGAATCAACCCCACCCACTCTATAAATACAACATTCATTGCCCCATTAATGGTAAGCATTCTCACATTTATTACTTTGTCAAGACTATTCCTCTGACTTTAGCATCGGAGTGACTTTGCAGGTACAACACCAGCTAGGATTGGATACGGTCATTGACTAAGGATATTCACCACTAACTACCTCGGACCATCCTTCAAGGTCGGAAATACAGTGCAGAACATTGGCGACCACAGTGGGAGGACTTCAACTCAAGATCCTCTCCCCTCGACTTAGTAGATGACAACTCGAAATCTCCGTTCTAATGCTCACAGACTCGGGGTCGGTATTCCTCTCGAACCAACTTCGAGACAGACCATAATCGGAAGGCCGACTTTGGGAAGAGTAACCGAACCCCAACCAACCCCGGAAGGATTTGTGGATGATCTTCCGAACTCTACACAAGCACAAATCCAAAACCCTCATCCTCCACCTCCACTTCCGGCCACGGTCGATGCTGTTCAACAGCTCGTCCTGCTGCTCAACCAACATGAGGCAGCCAATCAAGAAAGAAGCCACCGATTTACTAACCTCGAAGGAATATTCCAGATCAGGAATCCCCCGATTCAGTTTCCCCTGAAAGAAGAAATCCTGCCAGAAGACGCCACCGATCTCCGCCCAGAAGACACCACTACCATCGATCCCCTCCACGAAGACGCCGAGGGAATGGATCCCGTTCCCCCCGAGCCAATTCCTACGACGATGAAACAGAGGTCAACTCTTCTCTAGCATCTTCTTCCCCAAGGCAACGTTCGAAAAACGGGGAACATTCTCCTCAAGAACATCACCACAGGGGTCGAAGGCAATCCGACCCTCATCGGAACCAACCTTCACGAAGTGCCCGAGAAGGAGCGTCTTCTTCTCCAAGGCGACGTTCGAAGAGCGGGGAGTATTCGTCCCAAGAACATCATCCGAATCGAAGGCACTCTGATCCCCATCATCGGAATCGACCTTCACGAAAAGCCCGACCAGGAGAAACCAAAGGACCTTTCACCAAGAGGATCGACCAATACCCGGTACCCAGGTATCTAGAAAAACCACCGGAAGGCTTAAAAACTTATGACGGGACAGGCGATCCAGACAGACATCTGAGTTATTTTGACACGATAATGAGGTATCGGAATGTCCCAATGGAAATGAAGTGCCGTATTTTCCCCCTAACATTGGAAAAAATCGCCTCGGAATGGTTTGAAGTCCTTAAAACAAACACAATCTCCTCGTGGGACCACTTGGCTGAATTATTCTCAGCCAATTTCTCCCATTCCAAAAGTAAAACAAAAAACAAGAACGTCTTAGCGTCCATCATCCAAGGAAGCTCCGAGTCTCTAAGGGAATACATAGAGAGATTTAATAGAGAAGCAGTTCAAGTTCGGAACCTCGACGATTCTTTCCGAGTTTACTTTATGGGGATGGGGTTACGCCCTCGAAGCCCGTTCAAGAAACACATAAATACTTGGGAACCAGAGAACCTCCAAGATTTCCTCCAGCTATCCCAGTGTTTCATCAATGAAGAAGAAAGTACCAGGACCGGAAAAGAACAGCCCCTACAACCCCTAATTGGACGATCCGATAATCGAAATGAAAAAGATCAAAAGGGCGACGGCCGAGGTAACAGGGATCCCCGACCTCGAAACCGTCATCAATTCTATACCGAACTCAATGTCGATCAGTCCCAACTATTGGCCGAGTGCTGGAACACAGAGTTCAGAGACGAAAAATTCCCAAAACCACTCACCCAGAGACCCGGTCAACGATCCAATAAATACTGTCGATATCACCGGAGCAACGGTCACGACACCAACCACTGCAACGCCTTGAAAGATGACATCGAGGATATGATCAAAAGGGGAAAATTAGCCAGCTATGTAAGCAAACCCAGACATCAACCAGCTAAGATTAAAGAAAACCAAGAACAAGAGCCCAAAACGAGGAGTAAAGTCAAAACTGAATCCGAAGATGACGAGCTTGATCCAAGGAGATCAAAAGGACGATCAGTAATGATGATGATCGAGGGAGGCTTCTCCTACGAAGAATCTGGGAAAACAATGAAACGAAAGTGGAAAGAGCTACTAAATACAGCCTCGACATCGGCCGCACCTACTCCTTCAAACCGACCTCCGTTATCTTTCGGAGATGAAGACCTTCTTGACGGGAAACCCAACAAACACATACCACTCCTAGTCACGACCATAATTGCTAACAAAGAAATTAGAAGAATTTTGGTGGACCAAGGAAGCTCTTCAGACATCATTTTTTTCGACCTCATAGAAAGAATGGGGATCGACAAAGAAGACATCGCTCCTTACCGAGGATCCGCACTATCCGGATTCAATGGATCTCGGACTATACCCCTTGGACACCTGGAACTGATAGTCTCATACGGTCAAGAACCCTTGGTAAGAATTATCAAAACGAAATTCCTTATCTTACCATGTGAATCAATCTACAACTGTATAATCGGGAGACCGACGTTAGGAAGACTCGGAGCGGTGACCTCCACCACTCATCTGAAAATCAAATTCCACTCCCTCTGCAACAAAGTTATTACCCTAAACTCAGACCTTGAATCCGCCTCAAGATGTTTCTTCTTATGGACAAAAGCAGAAAAGAAGGCTCAAGCAAGTGAAGAAGTTTCCCCGATTATGACCAAAAAAGGAAAAGTCGGAAAAAGATCCGCCGAAGTAAATTTAACTGACTTAGATGCAAGATACGATCCAGTTAGCTCGGAAGAAGACGATGATGACGACTTAACCAAAGAACTCAAGAAGAAAATGAGGAGACCTGAACCAGATGGGGAATCTACCGAAATACAGCTCGGAGACGATCCTACTAAAACGGTGAAAACAGGAGCAGACCTCTCCGAAGAGGTAAAAGTCAACCTCACTCAGTGTTTAAAAGATCATGCCGATCTTTTTGCATGGTCGGCAGAAGACATGCCCGGAATCCCTCCAGAAATCGCATGTCACCAACTCGCTATTGACCCAGAAGCCAAATGGGTTGCTCAAAGGAGACGAGCACAAAATGGAGAAAAGGCAAAGGCCACCGCAAAAGCTGTTGAAGATTTGATCAAAGCAAACTTCATATCAGAGGTCAAGTACACGACTTGGTTATCAAACCCAGTACTAGTAAAAAAAAGCAATGGTAAATGGCGCATGTGCATCGATTACACCGACTTAAACAGATCATGCCCGAAGGACGCTTTTCCGGTCCCGAGCATCGATCGCCTCGTCGATAATGCTTCGGGTTTCGGGCTTCTATCTTTTATGGACGCCTATTTCGGCTACAACCAGATCGCCATGTTCCCTCCCGACTAAGAAAAAACGGCTTTTATGACAGACCAAGGTAACTTCGCATATCGAGTTATGCCCTTCGGCTTGAAAAACGCCGGTGCCACCTACCAAAGAATGATGAACAAAGTGTTCCAAAGGCAAATAGGCAAGACCGTTGAAGTCTACCTTGATGACATGATAGCCAAAAGTGAACAAGAAAACACCCACGTGGCGGACCTTCGAGAAATTTTCACAGAAATCAGACGAAACGGCATGAGGCTAAACCCATAAAAATGCACTTTTGGAGTACGAGCTGGGAAGTTTCTCGGCTTCTATTTAACAGAAAGGGGAATTGAAGCAAACCCAAATAAGTGCCGATCCGTAGCTGAAATGCGAACACCGACTTCAAAGAAAGAGGTTCAGAAACTCAACGGCATGATCGCCGCCTTATCCCGTTTCCTATCAAATGCGGCATTTAAATCTCTCCCATTGTTTAAACTTTTAAAGAAAGGTAAAGAAGAAGAAGAAGAAGAAAAATTCAACTGGACACAGGAACAAGACGAGGCTTTACGACAACTCAAAAAAGCACTTTCAGAACCTCCAATCCTGACTCGCCCAAGCGAAGGAGAAACTTTATACCTATATCTTTCAATCTCAGAAGAAGCTTTGGGCGCTGTCCTTATCCGAGAAACACAGGCCGATCAAAAACCGATTTACTTTATAAGCAAAGCTCTCCAAGGACCCGAATGCAGATATCAAAGAGTAGAAAAGATCGCCCTGGCTTTAGTCATCGCAGCTCGGCGCCTCCAGCCCTATTTCGTGGCTCACCAGATAGTCGTACGAACCAACAGATCCTATCTATCAAAATTATAACCGGATCAGAATAGTTACCTACGTTCCACACTTATGATTTTCGATTCAATCAAAATTATAAATCGGATCAGCATAATTACCTACGTTCCACACTTATGATTTTCGATTCAATCAAAATTATAAACCGGATCAGCATAATTACCTACGTTCCACACTTATGATTTTTGATTCTATCAAAATTATAACCGGATCAGAGTAGTTACCTACGTTCCACACTTATGATTTTCGATTCAATCAAAATTATAAACTGGATCAGCATAATTACCTACGTTCCACACTTATGATTTTTGATTCAATTAAAATTATAACCGGATCAGCATAATTACCTACGTTCCACACTTATAATTCTTGATTCTATCAAAATTATAACCGGATCAGCATAATTACCTACGTTCCACACTTATGATTTTTCATTCAATCAAAATTATAACCGGATCAGAGAAATTACCTACGTTCCACAGAACTTAAAAATAAATTCATTACAAAAATCTCTGGGTACGACCGAGCCCTCAAAGTTTTTAAACCCAGAACTTTACAAAAAGTGTTCTAAAGCAAAATCAGGCGGACTTAGGAAAAACGACGGTCTTCATATTGGTGCCGACATCAACCTTTATGATCCGATCTCCCTCAATCTCATGATCCACATTCAAAACGGCCTTGTCGAGATTAAGAGAGGGGTAGACAAGAGCAATCTGACCAAGTGCAAGATCGAAGCCATCCCCCGCCATTTCTAGAGCAAGATCGGCGGCAGTCCGCGCATCCTTCTTAGATTTTACCAGCTCAGCACGAGTTTGGGCGAGCTCTTTTTCCAGCACGGCGCATCTATCTTCAGGAGTGGAACTAGTCTCAGCCTTGTTCTCTTCAAATTTTTTCAGCTTAGCCATCAACTCTTGAATTTGACCCTCCAACCTTTTAATTGTCTCTTCAGCACTCTTCCTTTCTTCTTCAAGGGCCGTGATCCGACCGTTCAACTGACCGATGCGGACAGTGCTATCCTCAACGTGCGACTTAGCAGAATTATGGGACTTTTCAAGATCGTCCACATAAGCCTTCAAAGTCTTCAAGTCGCTCAAAGTGTTGCCCAGGACTTTATTCTTTTCGGCCAGTTCTTTCAGAGCATTGAATAACTTGGCCCTCTCAATGGTTACCAACTCTGAAAAACAAATAAATTTTAAAGTCAATAAGGTAGGTAAAAAGAACGACAAAACGAATTCCAGAAAGAATACCTCACCTTCATGACAATGTTCCATCTCCTCCCTCTGCAATTTGGTAATATCGGCCAAATGAACAAACAGCTTTGCGGCCGCACTAACAAGATCGGTAAGATATTCCTCCATATTCTTTTCCATAAAACTCGCATCCACGGGAACAGAAGTTGCCTTCTTAGAAGATTTATGCCCCTTAGAAGGCTTAGGATCTGTTGGAATCACCACCTTCTTCTTCTCCTCAGTTCTCCGGGCTATCTTCACCTGCATTGTAGAGGGGTCCCTCATTCGCTGATTTCCTCTTCCGATGTTGAAGATCATCCACAGGATTCTCCATCTGTTCCTCATGGATGGTCCTGATTGGAGAAACATGAACGGCAGCGCTAAGATCGGGAGCATTCTCTGGAACCCCTTGGTTTGCATGCTCACCTTCCTCGGCCCCCAGGTTCTGCAACGCCATCCTTTTTAATTGAGCAATCCTACTCCCTGCCATCGTATCTGAAAACAAAAACAAACAAAAAACAGAACGAGTTGGACAAAATGATAAATTAACAATTCCCAGTCAAAAGATAAATTGACAATCCAATAAAACGACCCTACTTAAAACCCCCATAACCTTTCTTCGGGTAGCACACTTAACCAATCGATCAGCAGGAATACCTCGGTATTTATGCTTAGTGTAAGGTATTTGAGATGAAATAAACAACAAGATATCTCTGGTCAGGATATCGGCACGGCAAAGATGAGATTCACCGACGTGATAGGATCTAGGAGATCGGTTATAATGACCGAGTCCCCATCCTATGGGAAACTTAGTGGACACCAAATTTCGCCCATCCGAATCAAATCTCCCCACATAGTCCATTGCCTCACTATTCACCGGCTCCACGAAATAAAAAAGCTCCTTCCACCTCCCCTTTAGTGAATCTGAATAAGCCCGGAAGATCTTCGCACCTTTCAGAGACCGAAGACTCACATGCTCCCAAGCATTTCCTTCCTCGCCTTTTTCACTATTCCTATTAACCTCAAACAAATGAAAGAACAGATCGGCGGACACTGGACGTTTAAGTTCGAGGCATATCAATTCAAAGGCTCGAAGAAACGCCCAACCATTGGGGTGAAGTTGCGAAGGTGCCAATTCCAATCTCGCCAAAACAGTCTGTTGAAGATTAGTAAAAGGGGGACGGATATGCATGTCCGATACCAATACATCATACATGACAAATTTCAAAGCTCCTGGCTAGGTCGCTGCATGCTCATCGGATCTCATACCCTCGACATTCCAAAGTCGGCCCCGAATGGATAACTTATCTACAATGACGCTCATATCTTCCCCTGCTTCGTACAGAGACCTTGTTTCAGTAACAGAAGAAGCGACCCAATTAAGAATGCGAGGAACATTCACGTCATAAGGCATAGGAAGATCGATTCGCCCCGGACCAGTGCTAGAATAACCGTCAGTCAAAGCAGAGGTACGATCATCAGCCTCGGAAGCCACGTCATCAGCAACCTCATCGTTTCTTTGCTGCAAATAATCTTGCCTATCCTCAACTTCTTCAGCAAGTCTTTTGCCCTTATCAACCTCGGATCCCGTATGGCTTCTCTCCCCTGTCTCGGTACTAGACTCCGATTTCGACTCAGAACCCCCCACTTCCTGAGTATGCGAAGACCCTTGCTCATCATCGGAATGCATTTGTTTAGAAGATACCGTCTCCACGACGACAACGTCGATCTCAGTGTTTTTTACACCAACAACAACCACGTCCTCAGAAAGCTGCTCCCCACCATCAGGCTCATTGGAAGGATCTTTAGGAGCATGGCGATCGACATCGGGATCGTCCTCCACTTGTTCGCTGGTCGGGGCTGAATCAGGGTGATCTTGAACTTCGGGAATAACGGGGGCAATTTCAGGACGACGACCCTCGACATTCTCTCCTCCAGAAGCCATCACGTTCGCGAGTTGCGGGGGTTGCTGTGAAATCTGCCTACGAGTTTGTTTAGTAACCGCCAGTTTTAAAAACCTGCAGGAATGGGGGCATAGGGAAGTCAGGAATAACGACCTAACGGGTCCTTACCAATTTTGAAACCCGACCTGACGACCCCCACCCTGTGGCAACTAAAGAAATGGGGGCAAATCTGACTGTTTAAAGAAAAGAAAACAATAGAGAAATTGAGAACAGAACTAACCTCGCTCAAACGAAGCTCCCGCTGATATGCTTTTACGGAAGTCAAGCACTTGGACCCACTGGAATGGTGAAACCCTAGCCACTATCCTCCTGATCGACGAACTTAAACTTGGATATGAGGATCAGTATGCAGAGCAAATTGAAAATCAGGAATAAATGAGAGGATCTAACCCCTATTTATAGTGGGCCTCGCAGAACTGGATTGGGCCTAAGTCGAATCGACGCATCCCATCAATAGCTTTCAACACACGCGCACGCCTACCAAAGCGTCACCATCATTAGCCGCCATTGGGAAACGCACTCTGACAGGCGCAATAAATGGAAAGGCGCCAATTCTAATTTCAAAATTATTTTAACGGTCGAAATCACTTCATCACTATCAGATACCAAGCTCGACGTCGGCAAAAATTTCATCACTATCAGAAACGAGACTCAACATCGGTAAAAAAGAACACTTCGTATCTCATCAAGTCAAGATCGCCTCCAAAGACGACCAGACTTGGGGGGCAACTGTTATGGAATGACTTTTTGCCATATACACCCCCTTTTTGGCATCTATTCACACCTCCTGTATGCCCAATATCAAAATGGCTCAATCCAAACATCAAGGGCTCAGATCAAACCACCAGATCGGACGGGCCTGATTCATTGGAATCAACCCCACCCCACTCTATAAATACATTCATTGTCCCATTAATGGTAAGTATTTTCACATTCATTACTTTGTCAAGACTATTCCTCTGACTTTAGCATCGGAGTGACTTTGCAGGTACAACACCAGCTAGGATCGGATACGGTCATTGACTAAGGATATTCACCACTAACTACCTCGGACCATCCTTCAAGGTCGGAAGTACAGTGCAGAACACCAACCAATGCTTAAAGAGCCACATACTGATTATTTTTTGCAGCAACATGGAGTGCAGTCTCACCCCTAGCATTAACATCTTCAATGGAGTCCGGACAAGTAAAGAGGAAGTTAGCTAAAAGGTCAACTTGTCCATTCTGAGTTGCAAAATGCAGAGTAGTAATGTCTTCTCTTCCTTTGACTCTAACAAGGTCCTTATCGATTTCCACTAAGCGAAGAACCATCCTCATTTGCATGGCAAGGTGGATGGGGTCGGAATCGGATCCTTGTTGATTAATTAGCTCCCAAGCACGCAGCATGGCAAGGTGGATGGGGCTGAATCCTTGTTGATCTAGCTTATAAGCATATGAAGGCTTCAATCTCATAACCTCTATGGCAAAGTGGACGTGTCCTGCATATGCAGCCACATGCAATGGAGTTTCAACAAACGGTATTGAATCTATGTGTTCTAAAAGGAATGGATCCTCCTGAATTAGTGTGTAGAGAAGGTTTATATCACCCTCTTCAGCTGCTGCTTTCAATTTTTCATCATTTGCTGTGTTCATGTTTGAAGTTGTGATTTTTTAACATGAAACTTGAAAAGTGTGCACAAACTAAATTCCCTCTTACTATATACTTTTTCTTATAAAATAAGTACCTACGGCTAAGGCTCTTTGTTCACAAATTGTACGCTACTAAATGGACTTGTTTTTTTTTCTACAAATTAATTGACTTGGTAGACTGTGGACGACCCTTTTTATCTCTCCGTTTAGTTGGATCATGTTGTAGTTCTAAAGTATTGAAATAAGGCCATGACGTCTCAGTTGGCAAGGGTGGGAACTCGACAATGTAAGTATTGAAAACATTCTCCATTGTGTACGGTGGATCCACGAATTGCATGTGGTCGTAATTGCATTTTGAGCATGCTGCGATGACATGTGAACAAGGGTAGTGAAGTGCCTGAAATTCCCCACACTCACACGTTTTTGCTCTGAAGTTCACCACGAATGTTCGCGCAGGTCTACCACTTTGTGGTCGTACAACTTTTAAAGGCCAGGATTGCACCGACACTTTTAAAGGCCAGGATTGCACCGACACTTTTGAATTGTTCAATGTGCATTGTTCACTGCTTAGTGCAGAGTGCAGTGTCCACTGCTTAGGAAAAGTCATTTTTTAGACTTAGGAAAAACCAGTTTTAGTCATTGTTTCGAATGTTGTACACGTGGGTTATAAGTCCGTTAGTACTAATTCAAAACATGAAACCGTAGTTCTATAACTTTACTATAATGTCATATCATTTTTTTTAATTTAGTAATTTAACAAAATTGGTTAAAATTTATCTAAACATGGTAAAAAACTCATTTTTTAGACTTAGGAAAAACCGGTTTTAGTCATTGTTTCGAATCTTGTACACGTGGGTTATAAGTCCGTTAGTACTAATTCAAAACATGAAACCGTAGTTCTATAACTCTACTATAATGTCATATCATTTTTTTTAATTTAGTAATTTAACAAAATTGGTTATAATTGATCTAAACATGGTAAAAAACTCATTTTTTAGACTTAGGAAAAACCTTTTTTAGTCATTGTTTCGAAGGCCAGGATTGCACCGACACTTTTAAAGGCCAGGATTGCACCGACACTTTTACTTTTGACAACAAAGGACAATAATGCTTAGACTAGAATATATACAACAAAAGGCAGCAACACAACCACATAACTCAAACATTCAAGTCACCATAACTCTTCAACAACACTTCCTCTAAAAATGTCTTCCTTACTAAACGAAGAACCTCACATTTGCATGCTTCTCAACGATGACCCAATGGAAGTTCACCACGCTTTCAAACTTCCAGAACCAGATGCCTCTATATTACCATTGATAGAAAGAGCTGGGTTTCGTGACATTGCTTCAATTGGCGCATTCAAAATAAATCCAGCTTTGGTGGCAGCAATGGTCGAACGTTGGAGACCAGAAACACACACTTTTCATCTTCCAGTAGGGGAGTGCACAATAACTCTCGAAGACGTGGCGTTGCAGTTGGGACTTCCCGTTGATGGAAATGTCGTTACTGGAAGTTGTGAACAAAATTGGGATCGAGTATGAGAACAACTTTTGGGTAAGCCTATCCCAGCAAATGGCATGGTAGGCAACCAAATTAAGTTCACTTGGCTACAACGTGAAGTTAATAATGTTCCAGAGGGCGCTTCCAACCAAGTGCGAAGACAATATTGTAGGGCGTATCTATTGCAGTTGATCGGGGGATACATACTCCCAGACAAATCATCAAACAGAGTCAACATAAACTATTGAAAAACTTCGATGAAATTTCAAGTTACAGCTGGGGGTCAGCATGTCTAACGAACTTATACAGAATGTTGTGTAAGACAGCTACATGCTCCTCACGCACAATGGGTGGATGTACTCTTTTGTTACAGTCTTGGGTCTGGTACCGCATGTCGTTCCTAGCACCAGACTGCAACCGTCCTTATGAATGGCCACTAGCAAAGAGGTAAAAATTTGACACAACTTATGAATACTAACAATTATATTTCTTCTTTACGTTAACAATGTGCATTATTTTGGTAAATAAGTTTTGGTAAATAACCCACAATGTGCATTATTTTGGTAAATAAGTTTTTTTTTTGCACCAAGATGGTTTTTTTGCCTCAAATTGATTCTAATTCTTTCGGCTTAATTACACTTTTAGTCCTGCTATTTTTGCCAACTCACGAATTTAGTCCTTTAAGATTTTTTTCATAAATTTAGTACCCTACTTTCACCAACTTACGATTTTAGTCCCTCAAGAAATTTTTTTGACGAATTTAGTCCTCATATTTTCCAAATTTGTAAAATCAAAGTCTCCCTATAATTTGGTCAAAATTGGCGTTAAGTTGTCGGTCACTTACCCTACGTAGCTGACACGCTGACTTTCCTTGTTGGAATTTAAACATTTAAATTATTATTTTTTTAAAATTTCATCTTCCTCATTCGATACTTCCTCCTTGTTCGCGAACCCTAATCCCAAAACTATTCTTTTTCTGAACAAAAACACAAAACTATTCTTAAAAACTATAATCAAACATTCTTAGAGGCAATACTAATGTTTATATGGTTTGATTTTGAAGAAACGATGTTGGGTTTGGGTTCGCGAAGAGAGAGGGAGTATCGAATAAAGAAGATGAAATTTTTATAATAATAATAATAATAATAATTTGCCTAAAATGCTCCCAGGATTATTTACCTTTATTTAAAATAACGATTTAGTCATTTATATTTTTTTGTCCCAACTAAATCCTTTATTTTTTAAATTTTAAGCAAAGTTATCATTTTCTGTTAAATTGTTATCATTTAATTAGGGTAAAAGTTTATCTACTTTTCAAAATTGCCCTTTTCATTAAATGTTGATTTACACTTCTAATTAATGATATCATTCTTAACTACACCACTTAAATAGGGGTAAATTTGGGATTGATCATTTAATCCACACTAAAAATTGTGTTTATTTCTTATATTGTGGACCACTAAAACTCATTCTTTTTCTCTTATATCGTAGACCGAGTGTAGTATAATAAGTGCATTGTGAAATAAAGTTTTTACTTATTGCTTTTTTTCTTTGTCAGGCACGTTTTACCTTACATTCACATAAAAACAAAACATATAATAAAGTAAAAGAAATAGTAAACTGCAACATGGCAGTTGTACACTGGTACTGTAGCAGCAGACATGGCTCGATGTGAGTTTATGGATACTAGTCTACACTTTCTTTTTACCCTCTGAACAAAGGTGTACCATGGCCACCATTGCCATTGCCAATTGCCATAACAACAAAAAGCATGTTATATTCAATATTCACATTGGTAGGATTTATTATTTTTAAAATAGGAAACTGTAAAGAAAATATTTTCCAGTAAAGAGTTTATAAAGCTAATCAGTAGGATTTTTTTTTTTTAAAATAAGAAATTATGAAGTATGAACACGTGAAGGGAGGGTACTATTAAGCAACAAAATTGGGAAAGCAGATATGAAGGTTATTTTGGTAAAAGATCAACATAGTGGTTAATAGGAGTGGCCCCACATTCGGAGGCAGATACTTCGTACAACCCCCCTCTACTCAGTAGACACCCTATAACACCTATTATTCTCAAAATACCCCTAACTTTAAAACTGTGCTTTCCTTCATTCATTATCCCTCTCACCTAGGGATGGTAAAACGGGTTTAGCCCGCCGGGTCGACCCGCTAACCCGCCAAAAAAGGCGGGTTGAGCTGGGGTATTGCGACCGTTGAGCCCGCCCCGCCAAAAGAAAAAAAACCGCAAGTTAAAGCAAGGACGTGGCGGGTCAGACCGCCTGCCAATTTTTTTTTAAGAAAAAAATTATTCAGATTTCAGACTAGCCCATTTATCTTGACAAAAAAAAAATCAGCCCATTTTATTAAAAAAATCCAGCGCCCAGCCCATCTCATTTCATTTAAGCTGCTGCGCCTCTCAGTCTCTGGCTCTCACGGTAAGGTGTTTGTTTCAGAACACCATTTTTCCACAACCCCAAGTAGCAAGTCTTTATTTCTTGAAATATTGCACTTGGTGCTCATTATAGCTTCAAAGATTCCAGCTTTTTTCCAAACTCATTCATACGTGAGCTTAATTGAATCCACCCATTGAACCCATTTGTTTTCTGTATGGTGCCACCCATTGAAATGGATTTTCAAAGGCAACTCCTTGTATTCAACACCAAACACAGAAGCTTTTGGGGGAACCTCAGAAACAGGTTGATTTGCAATGGGTTTGAGAAAATAGGTTGATTTGCAATGGGTTTGAGAAAATGGGCTGTTCTGAAAGTAGGTTTACTATCACCAGCAGGTGAAACCATGAGTTCATTCTTTATCTCCATTATGGTTATCACACTATGTATGTCCATAAAGCTTCAACTTTTTAGTGAGAAACAAGTAATAAATGATCTACAGAATTGAGAGAAAATGATAAATGGGAATGAAAGAAGAAACCAACAACGAGGAGTCAATTTAACAAAAGTGGTTGCTTGGCACTGAAAGAAGAAACATGTGAGTTTTTTGTTCAAAAATATTGCAAAAAAGATAGGCAGGCCAGCCCGCCAGACCGCTAGCCCATCACTTGGCGGGGCGGGCCAGTCTTTTGAACTCGCTGCTTTTGGCGGGTCGGGGCGGACCGCCCTGTTTTTGGCGGGGCAAGCCGGGGCGGGCCGGCCCGTTTTGCCATCCCTACTCTCACCCCACACACTCCCTCGCTTTCCCTCACTTTCCCATTCTTACCCATTCTCACCCACACATTGTGGCGGTTGGAAACTGTCGCTAAATGTAAAGTTGGTTTTTTAAAAATTTTCAAGTTGCGGCGGTTTGCCGTTAAAAACAAACAAATATTTTTTTTCTCAATTGTGGCGGTTTGAACAACTGCTATATATATATATATATATATATATATATATATATATATATATATATATATATATATATATATATATATATATATATATATAAATAAAGGGGATTCATTTTGTAACTGATTTTTTGGTGTCAGATTTTTCTGACCAAAATACCTTTATGTAACTCCCCACTAACATTATTTCACTATATTATTATTTACTATTTATATATTATTTATCTATTACTTCTATAACTACCCCACTAATACACCAACACATGAAAGACGGGCCCGGAGGGCCGGGTCCGTCTTTCCCCCTAGTATATATATATATATATAGAGAGAGAGAAAGAGATATATATATATATATATATATATATATATATATATATATATATAGCTTATCATATTTGTTTTTGATTCTTTTATATCTGCTGACTTATTAATTGCATTTAAATTTCAGTTTTTGTTAAACAATTACTAATTTTATTTCAACGAAATAACGCTAATATGTGAATTTATATTTTTAATGCAAAATATAAATTCCAACAAGATATAAATTCACCTATATGTATGCTTAAAATATTAAACTAGAAATTTCATAACATAGAAATTAATATTCAAGTTTTTTTTTACAAAATAAAAATATTCAAGTTCATAACATAAAGATATAAAACTAGAAGCATGAGAAAAATTGAATTGAAACTTACTTCTCTTTCAACTATAAAACTAGAAACAGCCTTTCATTTCTCTACATAAAAGCAATTCTTAATCACCAACTAAGTTACTAACTCTTTATAAACAATCACAGTAAACGATATGTTCCCCAACCATAAAACTGCAGTGCAACAAGCATTTGGTAGGTTTAGCTTCTCTGAATCATGCATCTAACATCAAAGGATCAATGAAACAGTAAGTCCAATGTAAAAGAACAAAGAATATTAAATGTTATAGACAAGACAAATACAATATTACTGTAAGTAAGTGAAATAGTAGGCTACGGGAATTGGTGTCAAGAACAAAAATAGTGTACTTTCATGTAAGAACACAAATAATTACTATTATTGTTTCTAAAAAATAATTGTAAAGCAGTGAATGCAAAACATGTGAACATTAAATATAACCTTTTGGTGTGAATTTTATCATTTGATGCTCTCATAAGATGAACTTATCGACAATGCTTACTATAACCAATCCTCTTTCACTACGCCTGAAGTGCGAAAAAAAGTCGCTACCTTAAGCAGCGTTTATTAAAAAAGCGCTAGCCAAAGAGAAAAACCCTAAACGATGGGCAGCGCTTTGGGTGTAAGCGCTACCTATTGGTGAAACGCGCTGAGTGATAAGCAGCGCTTATGGGCAAAACGCTACCCATTGCTAAACGGTACAGAGGGATAAGCAGCGCTTATGTGTTAAACGCCGGCTATTGCTAAAAACGCGCTAGGCAAAGGGTAGTGCTTCTGCAGCAATCACTGCTTATTGCTAAAAACGCGCTAGGCAAAGGGTAGCGCTTCCACATAAAACGCTGCATATTGCGTAACGATGGCTAGCGCTTTTTAGTGAAGCGCTGCCTATTGCTATTTTTCTTATTTCTTCATTCCCTCTCACCCAACGTCTCCATACCCGAAAGCACACTACTGCCACTCAAGCTCTCCTCCTCCCTCCTCCTCCCTTTTTGTTCTCACAACGTGGCTCTCATTTTCGTTCTCACTCTCACACTCTCATTTTCGTGGCTCTCTCTCATTTTCGTTTTCGCAAAGGACATTTCTTCCACACTTCTCCATTTTCGCAAAGGATTTCGGTTCGTACTTGGAAGCTCATTTCTTCCCCATTTTCGTTTCTCTTTCACAAAGGTTAGTATTACTACATGTTGTTCTAGTTATTTTAATGGCATTGGAACCCTAGGTTAGATGATTCAAAGTTGATGCTTGATGATTGGTTCTTTGAAATGGTGTTTCTAAACTTGAGGGGAAATGTAGTTGTCGTGTTTGTTGAAATGTCCAAATGAAATGCTTGTTAATTTAATTTGATGTAGGTGTAGTGTTTGTTAAAATGTCCAAATGAAATGCTTTTTAATTTAATGTTGCTCTAGGTTAATGAAATGCTTTGTTTATTGCTTTTACTCTATGTAGGTGTAGGTGTAGTGTTTGTTGATTTTACTCATGAAACTATAGGTTGTGATATGATGTATGAACTAGAAAAAGTCATAGAGAGAAAACTAGTGAAAAAATTAATACATTCAATATTCTTATTCAATTTCAATGAATGAACTAGTTATAGGTATAGAAAGTATATATAATACAAGTGACTTAGGAATAACAGTGACTTGTGAATGAACTAATTTCACAAAAATTGATTGTATGTTTGTCTTTATTAGGTATAGAAAGTATATATAATACAAGTGACTTATGTGATTGAGCTTCTCTTATTTTGTTAATGACCAAAAATTGATTTGAATTGGTGTGTGCCAAATTAAAAGTTCATAATTTTTTTTTCTGAATACAAGCATCTCAGCAAAACAATACATTTAGAATAATTAAGTACTCCCTGTCCCCTTAATACCATGGATGCTCAACTTTCCTTCATTGTTATTACATTTTTTCTGTTATTGCGCTGGCTTGCCAAATACTACAAACAAAAAACCCAGCCATGCTCACAAATTACCACCTGGTCCAAAATTGTGGACTATGTTGTGAGATGAAATTGTTTGAAAGTGTTTAAAAGTACTTCCAGTATGATGGTTGAGGTTGCTTTAAATGAGTGAACCATTCTTTATAAGAAATTAATATTTGAGTAGAAGTAAACTTGTTTCATGATTATAAATTCATGTTTGATTGTGTAGTTAGAAAATTGGTGAAAAAAATGTGATGGTCTAATGTTAGATTAATTCTATGATGAGTTTCTCTATCCCTCTCTCCTGTAATTCAATGGATTCCAAGCATGATAAGTATACTTACCTCTTCCAAGTTGATTGTTCAGTTGAAAGGGAACCACATTGCTTGATTTTTTTTGAGTCTCACTAAAAAAAAAGAGAGTTCTTTCTCTCATTTTTATTATATCTTGGTAATGATGGTAATCCTAAGTTGTGTTAAACTATGACGGTTAAAAGCATGTGTGGATTTCATTAATATATGACTTGTAAAGTATTTGAGATTTTCATTCTTTTAACCTCCACTCTTTTACTTATATAGCATTAGAACTTGACTGCGAAGAGGTGTTGTTTGAAGTTTTTGGTCGTGTTCGTATGCTTCATATCTAAGTGGTTCGAAAGTTCGCTTCATTTGCTAGTGCGTGGTTCGCATTCGTTGGAGTTCATTGTTGCTTCCACTTGTTCAGGTACTTTTGTTGTTTTTTTGTATTTATTATATGAAGAATGACAATATGGAAGACATCAAAGTCTTTGATTTATTTAGTTAAAATAGTTGAATGTATTAACTTCAAAAAAATTGTCCGTTTTGTGTGTTTTTCACCTATAATAGGTTTTTAAGTTCTCTTATCAGGATTTTATTATAAATAAATATTGAGAAATTATGGATAGAAAGTGGATGTCTGCCAATCGTTTGTCCAAGGAATATGTTGCTGGAGTGGATTATTTTGTGAAATGTGCTGTTGAACGTCTAGGGACTTCTAGTAACATGAAGTGTCCTTGTTTAAGTTGTTGTTATGTAAAATCAGTTAATGCAGAGGAGTTGGCAGGACATTTAAAGGGTTACGGAATAGATCAAAGTTACACTTGTTGGACAATGCATGGTGAGGAAAGAGGTGAATCTTCAAATATGGGTAATAGTACTGAGAGATGTGCACCGGTTGACACCGAAAGACCTACATTTGATGGGGGTGAATTTGAAGAGATGGTAAATGCTGTTGAAGACGATCTTAATGACTGTACTCAAATGTTTGGGAAGTTGATAACGGATGCGGAGACACCGTTGTATTCAGATTGTACTGAATTCACAAAACTATTGGCTGTGATAAAGTTGTATAACTTGAAAACTTGCCACGGATGGACGGATAAGAGCTTTACGGAATTACTCGCACTATTGAAAGAAATGTTGTCGAAGGATAATGTGCTCCCTTCTCAGACGTATGATGCAAAACAAATGTTAGGGTCCATTGGGTTGAACTATGAGAAGATACATGCTTGTCCCAATGATTGCATTTTATTTCGGAATGAACATGCATCGTTAAAGTCGTGTCCTAAATGTAATGCATCACGGTATAAAAAGAAAGAATCTGCTCCAGAAAAGGTGTTGTGGTATTTTTCCATAATTCCTCGATTTAGGCGCATGTACCATAGTTCAGAAGATGCAAAACACTTGACATGGCATGATGGATTAAAGATGGAAGAAAATTGATATTGATTATCCTGATTTCGGGTTGGATCCAAGAAACCTACGACTTACATTGTCTGCTGATGGATTTAACCCGCACGGCATTCAGAGTAGCTCCCACAGTACATGGCCCGTGATTTTGGCGATCTATAACTTACCTCCATGGCTTTGCATAAAACGCAAATATATGATGTTGTCTTTGGTAATTTCTGGGCGCAAGCAAACAGGAAATGATATTGATGTATACTTGGCTCCTTTAATTGATGACTTGAAGCTAATGTGGGAGACTGGAGTAGAGGTGTATGATGGGTTCAGAGAAGAAACTTTCACCCTGGGGGATATGATTTTTGGCACAATTAATGACTTTTCAGCATACGACAATCTATCTGGGTACAGTAACAAAGGTCAGTGTGCGTGCCCTATATGTGAAGATAACACTGATTGGATGTGGTTGGAACATGGTAGGAAGAATATCTACTGTGGTCATCCTAGATTTATGCCATCTACTCATCAGTATCGACTGTTGAAAAAGGCATTCATTGGGAATATCGAAACCCGTAAAGCTCCCATGGCTTTGACGGGTGAACAACTATTTGAAAAGGTGAGAGATTTGAACATTAAATTTGGGAAGCCTTTTGCAGGAGAACTTGCCAAACGGGGTTGGAAGAAAAAGTCGATTTTCTTTGAGTTGCCATACTGGAAGTCATTATATGTAAGGCACTTAATTGATGTGATGCATGTTGAAAAAAATGTCTTTGAAAGTGTCATTGGTACCTTACTCAAGCAAATTTCGATTCTTCTATGTCGAATTCTACCTGAATTCCCTTATTTTATTCAATTACCAATCCCTTCACTAAAACTATTAATCCGTTTGGTCATTCGCGATTAATATTCTTTTCCCTAAATTAACCCTAGTTTGGTCATGCTAGAATTTAAATTTAAGAAAAGCATAAAGAACAAAAAGGTTGAATGATTGGAAGATTATATTAAAGTTTGGTCATTCATTAATAATAGCCCCAATTATCCTATAGGTCCACCAACTAATTACAGTACGATCGTTGATCAACTAATTGATTATGAACATGAAAAGGTAGCTAATCCTAATTATGTGATAAAAACAATAGGACAATATTAATTGAAATAAAACTAGGAATTCAAAGTAAAAATTAAAACATAAAAAGGTCTCTAAACAAGCAAGATTCACGTAAGACCCTAGAAGAGGATTTAAGTATCCATAATTATCAAGAACAATAGAATAGAAATTAGAGTCATGAATTACAGAGATAAAAATAACTCGGAAATTAGACAAATTCTTATTCTGAATCTTCGGTCTCCTTTTTTTGCTCCAAAGCTCTCTCACGGTGTCAAGGACAGTACCCGATATCCTTTTTCTCTCCCACCGCAGCGTCCGTGTAATTGTCGTTTCTCGTAATTTTGTGTTAGTGTATGCCGTTCTCTCCATTCACAAGTGAAGCCCTCGTTTTATATTAGTTCCTTTTCTTTCTCTCAAAGCTAGGGATCAAGTCAAGACTGTTTCCTCTTTTAATTGCAAGATATCTCAATCCCTAAATATTAGGATTTAGATCCTTCCTAAATATATGTTGCTTGCTATCCACTCCATGCCTCTTTCTTTCTCTCCAAGTCACATGTGCATCATTTTATGTTGAAATCACCAAGAGGATCTTCTTCTTTATATATATATATATATATATATATATATATATATATATATATATATATATATATATATATATATATATATAAATTCCTAATAGCTTTAAAATGGACTTTTATATCTCATTTATATTTTCTTTCTTTCTGCAAAATAAAGAGCAAATTAAGTTAGTGATTTATATAATTAGTATAAAATTGCTCTAAAATTGACCCAAAAATATCTCTAAAAATACACTAAATTGGAGTTTATAAACTCCCCCACACTTGACTTTTGCTTGTCCTCAAGCAAATTTCCTGGCTCAATAGAATTTTCAAATAAGTAATAGAGATAGCCAAATAAGAGAGCCAAAATCAAAAGCACAATGACAGACAATAGAAAATATAGCACATATGAGGTGTCAAAAGGTTGGCCAATTAGAGGCTCAAGTCCCTGAAGAATATATTTCTATGAACAATGGCACTCGCTCACAATCTCTCTAAGTGTTTAGGGACTAGGGAATAATACACTCAAGTTTTCAACAAAGTGCACATTACCATAAGCTTGTAATTTGACCAAATCTCCACTAAATAGTTCACATGCATGCAAAAGATGGGGTTTCATGGGTTGTAATGGGGCCAAGGTGAATTCATGCAGGGTAGGAAATTAGAAGGAAGGGATAATCAAAGGGCTAAAAACAAAAAAAAAACAAGAAACAAATAGTAACCTTTGAAACCAAATATGGAGCTCCTATCTATTTTACAATTTTGTCCAAACTCTAAACTAATTTCACTTCCATTTCTTCATTCTTTTTTTTCTATTGAGTCGACTCTTTTGTTTTTGTTTTTTTTTTTGGGTTTGACCTTTGGCTCTTTCATTCTTTTGATGTGTCTTTTCCTCCTTCTTGCTTTCCTTTTTTTTAAAAAAAAAAATTCTTTCTATTATTTTTTTTTCATAGGAGGAAAAGGTAAGTACATGAAAACTCCTATTTTGTTTCCTTTGTATAATTCTTTTTTGTAAGCACATGATTCACTCCATTTTTCTCTTCATCCTGACAAGATAGACAACTAAAATATAGGACGAAATTGTAATTTTCAATAGTTGCTCCACATTCAATTTCAAATGGTTACCACAAACAAAAAAGGAAAAATTATATCTGGGTACCAAAGAAAAAATATAAAAAATAGGCTCAAAGGGGGCAATTAGTGGATAAATTTCAACAAACAACTCTGAGGCCAGAAAAATACCTAAATTCCACAAATCTTTTTACATGATGCAAATCAATTTTCGCCTTGAAATGGTCAAAAGACAAATTCTAGAATGTAGCAAATTGGGAAACACACTCATAGAAAGAAAAGGGGTAAAAATTTATGATTTAGTATCAATCCCCTTATGAAGGCTGAGATGTCACATTTAGAAGCTAGTTCACAAAAAGGACTCAAGAGGGACAAATGCTAATTATCAGCTTCCTAAGGACTTCCTCACAGTTATAATTAAGCACAAGTCTGTCAAGTAAATTAATTATGGGATCCCCTAAAGGCAAAATCTCTATTTTCTTTTTCAATTTAAGCATAGTTCATGCTAAACAAGCCAGAAAAATGCTATCAACATATGTAGTGGGTATGTTCATTAATAGAGAATAAGTGACAAAATAACGCTCCTCCCCCACACTAGCATGAAGCATGGTCCTCAATGCAAAATGATCAACTAGAAACAAAAGGAAATAAATGAGAGAGAGAGAGTAAGAGTGACTTCCCTGAGAGAGCTTGCAATCTGAGCTTATTTCTAAAAACAAAACAAAAATAACAGAAAATAAAACACAGGTTGCCTCCTGCGAAGCGCTTTCTTAACATCATGAGCCTGACGGTAGTTGGTGCTCAATCAGGTGGCTCTCCAAGAGCAAATTTGACATCTAACGCAGTGCACGTTTTTAGTTTTCTAACCATGTGGTTGACATTGTTCTTTCTTTTTCCGAATGGTGGATTTGCTTCAAAGGATATTGGATTTTTAATTTTACCTCCATCTACCACTATGCTAGGATCCTGCAAAATAAGAATTTTTTCCAAAAGGTCCTACATCTTTAGATCACTGAAAATATTATTTTCAATCACATCATCAAAAGAATGAGAAGTAAAAGAAGAGAAAATTTCATTGGAATTTAAAGCTTTAATAACATCATCTTCTTTACCACTCCTTAAAGTTACCTTTCCCTTATGGACCTCAATCACAGTGTGACCAATGGTTAAAACAATTTACCCAAAAATTGGGGTTTTCTCCTCTTTCTGCAACTCATGAACCAATTGATCTTTCTCATTATCCTCACAAATGCTCCCTTCAGTAGGATCTTTTGTTTCAATAAAACTCTCTTCAGTAGGAGCTATTATTTTAACTTGACTCCCTTCAGTAGGAGTCTCTTCATCTTTCTTGAGAGCTTTTTCTTCTAAATTAGCTTCTACGGAGAACTCTTCATCACTACTAAGAATATTATCTTTGTATTGCTCAGTGAGTAAATAAGGAGTTTCTTGGGCCTCTTGAGATAACAAAGCAATGATACTTGATAGCTGACCACTCATGACTCCAATTTGATCCTCCATGCGGTCAAACTTTTCATTTGTTTGCTCCATATTTTTCTCACATCTATCGAGTATTTCATTTGCCCGCTCCATTAAATTGGCCAAGACCTCATTGGTATCCAGTTTTTCCTCCTCTTGCCCAAAAACTTGTAGTTGCTCCTGATTATCCCAATTTGAGGAATAAGGAGGTGACTCATAGTCATCCCAATAGTCTGAATAAGGCTCATAAGGAGGAGGAGAAAATGGGAATTGACATTGAGGCATATACCAAGATAACTTCTCTAAATTCCTTTCCGCCTCTGCCTCTCTAATATAATCTCCAAGAGTTTTAAACATGGTTTAGGCTTTCTCTCTGCAAAACAAGGTGAACTGCAAGAATCTTATGGAAAAATATTAACAACTTTTTTTTTTGTATTTTTTTAATAAGATAAATAAAAAACAAAATTAAAACTAATGCATAAAAAAAATGTCTAAAGCAATAAAAATCTTTTTCGTTTAATATTGTTAAATTAATCCTCGGTAACGGCGCCAAAAACTTGTTGCGTTAAAAACACACTGAGAGCAAGTGTACTCTCTCGCAGAAGTAATATAAAAGATATCGTGTCCACAGGGATTAATTAACAAGTACCAAACTAATCGAGATTATTTATTATTTAGACGAAAGAATATTTGAGTGTTATAGAACTGAAATAGAAAGAAATAAATAACAAGAATTAAAAATTCAAGATATAATCAATGGAGAGAGGTCTAGGGTCGTGGTTTCACTTGCAAGTTTCGATTCCTCTATGTCTAATTCTACCTGAATTCTCTTATTTTATTCAATTACCAATCCCTTCACTAAAGCTATTAATCTGTTTGGTCATTCACTGTTAATATTATTTTCCCTAAATTAACCCTAGTTTGGTCATGCTAGAATTTAAATTTAAGAAAAGCATAAAGAACAAAAAAGTTGAATGATTGGAAGACTAAATTAAAGTTTGGTCATTTATTAATTATAGCCCCAATTATTCTATAGGTCCATCAACTAATTGCAGTACGGTCGCTGATCAACTAATTGATTATGAACATGAAAAGGGTGGCTAATCCTAATTATGTGATAAAAACAATAGGACAATATTAATTGAATTAAAACTAGGAATTCAAAGTAGAAATTAAAACATAAAAAGGTCTCTAAACAAGCAAGATTCACCTAACACCCTAGAAGAGGATTTAAGTATCCATAATTATCAAGAACAATAGAATAGAAATTAGAGTCATGAATTACAGAGATAAAAATAACTCAAATTAGAGAAATTCTTATTCTGAGTCTTCGGTCTCCTTTTTCTGCTCCAAAGCTCTCTCACGGTGTCAAGAACGGTACCCGATATCCTTTTTCTCTCCCACCACAGCGTCCGTGTAATTGTCGTTTCTCGTAATTTTGTGTTAGTGTATGTCGTTCTCCTAAATATGTGTTGCTTGCTATCCACTCCAAGCTATGAAGCCCAGATACGGGATACCGACACGGATACGATAGGATACGGATACGGGGATACAGGGAAATTTTGAAAATCAAGATACGATACGGCCGGGATACGTTAATAAAAAATAAATTAAAATTCAAATATATAAAAAAACATAATATAAAAATATAACTAAAAATAACAATAAAGAATTTGATAGACTTTTGTTAAAAAAATAAAAGAACTTAACAGAGAATTATGAGTATATATTTTGTTTGAATATAGTCATATACTTTGTCTGAGTTTTTCAATCACAATCCTTCAGTACATATAGTGTTTTATTATTATTATTATTATTATTATTATTATTAGCTTTACTCACGAGGCAATATTCAGGATGGATAAGAAGGTTTGAAATTGTTTTGATGTGATGGCTTAGATAAATGAATGGCTAAGAATGAGCATGAAAAAATGAATAAGGGTAGATTAGGATCGACAGCACACACTGCATCATAGGCAAATAGCCTGAACCACAACCACTACACTAATTAAACACACTTTTTTATTTTTCCATCTTCTATCACTTTTTCTATTTCATTTTATCTGGTTTTCTACTTCTCTGATACACAACACCCAACCCTTCTTCTCTCTCGCTTCTCTACCTTTCAATCCTCTCTATTTCTGTTTCTCCTCTTATCATTAATCACCAACTCGTCTTCTTCGTTCCAACTTCTTGGTTTCCACTATTTCTTTCCTCCATTTTCTTACATAGTGTTATCTTCAGATCTACACCATTCCTATCGTGCAAGGTAACAAAAAGCATCAAAAGAGGCAAACGTATCCTTGGGCGTATCCATACATAGTGAGCCGTATCTGCACGTATCAGTGCGGTATCCTTCCCGTATCTGCTATTTTTCTTTTAAAAAAATAAATAAAAATAAAAATTACAGGATACTTTCTGGATACGTATCCAGCCGTATCGGACACGTATCGATATCGGAGCTTCCTAGACTCCAAGCCTCTTTCTTTCTCTCCAAGTCACATGTGCATCATTTTATGTTGAAATCACCACGAGGATCTTCTTCTTTATATATATATATATATATATATATATATATATATATATATATATATATATATATATAAATTACTAATAGCTTTAAAATTGAATTAGTGATTTATATAATTAGTATATAATTGCTCTAAAATTGACCCAAAAATATATCTAAAAATGCACTAAATTGGAGTTTATCAGTATACGGACATATCTACCTCCGGTAGCTCATACTTTATCTAAAAAGGAGAAGACCGTGTTTTGTAAGTTTCTTCATGGAGTTAAAGTTTCAAAGGGTACTCTTCAAATGTTACGAACCTTGTATCGATGAAAGACCTCAAGTTAAAGTCTTTAAAGTCTCATGATTGCCATGTTCTAATGGAGAATTTGTTACCCATTGGTATACGTTCCATTTTGCCTAAGAAAGTGCGCAAGACTCTAACCAAACTTAGTTTCTTCTTTAAAGCGATTTGTAGTAGAGTGATTGACCCTGGAAAGTTGCCATCATTGCAAAGAGAAATTACTGTCACTTTGTGTGAGCTTGAGATGTATTTCCCACCTTCGTTTTTTGACATAATGATTCATCTAATAGTTCCTCTGATTAGAGAGACACAATTGTGTGGCCCATGTTACATGAGATGGATGTATCCGTTTGAGCGTTACATGAAGATATTAAAAGGTTATGTGAAAAACCGATCACGACCCGAGGGTTGTATTGTTGAGCGCTATATAGTTGAAGAAGCTATTGAATTCTGTACCGGCTATCTATCTAGCCTTGAATATTCTGTGGGACTGCCAAGGTTTCGTCACTTAGGAAGCATTAGTAAAGGGATGTCAGGAACAAAAATAGTGATGGTATCAAGGAAAGAACTAGATGAAGCACACTTATATGTTTTGCACAATGATACTGAGGTTGATTCATATGTTTCCAAGCACATGGACATACTTAAGAGTGATCACCCATATAAGAGTCAAGTTTGGTTAACAAAAGAACACAATCGGAGTTTCATAGTGTGGCTAAAAGAGCACATTCATTTCGAGTTTGCTATGAATTCTTCCTCGATTTCAGAAAGATTGAGATGGTTAGCAAAAGGTCCAAATATACAAGTTTTCTCTTACACCAACTATCTAATGAGCAGCGCTTTATAATAGAAAGCGCTGCCTATTCCAAAAATGCGCTAACATGATAAGCAGCGTTTTTGGCTGGAGCGCTGCCTATGACTACCAATGAGCAGCGTTTCTTAAACGCTGCCCATAGTGGGGATGGAATCAGCAGCGCCAAATTAAGCAGCGCTCAGAAACGCTGCCAATGACCCAAAATAAACGTTGCCCATCCTTAAACCTGTTGTAGTGTTTGTGGATTTAGCATGGCAAAATTTTTTTTCTTTAATTTAAGATATAGAATATAGAATTGTACAAAAGTGGATGACACATATGCAAACCAGCAACCTATTTATATAGCCGTTAACGGTCAATCGAATTTGAAGTAATCAATATTTGTCATCTTGACTAATGATGTCCATGAATGAGCACGAAAATCTGGAACAGCATAATCGGGTTCTTTTGAAAGTGGAAGCTAACATAAGTGAAGGCCAATACTTCGTACAACCCCCAAGCTACTCGAGACACACCCCCTCTGGTTATGAAATAACAAAAAATACCCTCATTAAAATTATCAAATTTCAAACTTATCCATCACTCACACCCCCTAAACCCCTAAACCTCTCATTACTCGATCTAACTCTCATCACCCTCACTCCACACCCTCACATCTCTCTAACCTCTGTAGCTCAAATCATCCTCCCATTATCATCAATATTACGGTATGTAGCATATCCTTTCATCGTTTTCGTTTTTTCACGCATTTTCGTTCATTTGGTTGTGTAGACTGTTCTGAAAATGAGCTAAGTTCGGACCTATAGCGTCCGAACCGGTTCGGCCAACTGTGCTCCGAACCTGTCTCGGGGTGTCTGTTTTTGGGTGGTTCGGACCATCGTGCACCAAACTGGTTCGACAGTTCTGAGTCCGAACCGTGCTGTTGCACAGATTATGCAGAAACTCTGTTTTTTAATAACTATGTTTGATTTTTTTCCAATTTTAGGTACTAATATGGATGAAAGTGGCTCCCAAGCTGATTCAATGGTTGTGGACCATACGTGTTCTTTCCAAACCGATCAAGTCTTTCCTACTCGTATATGTTCGTTCTATTGCGCGCACTCTTGGGGTGGTTATTGTCATATCCCGATCGGACAACGGACGAAGATCAGAGAAAGAATTCTACGAACTGGTTTGTGAAAAGACGGGAAAATACAAGCATGCTCATTTGGTTCCTACGGGGAGTAGAAAATGTTGTTGCAAGTTTCAGCTAAAGGGAAAGCTTATCAAAAAACTTGGAGGATGGATATTGACTGTTATGTGTGGAACACATAACCACGCATTAATGTCTTACGGTGAAGGTCATCCATATAATAACAGGTTAATGGTGGAACAGAAGGACGTGGTTTCTAGAATGACCAAGAACTTGATTCCACCAAATCGAATCTTGTCTGAACTAAGGTCTATGTACCCTATAGACGACCACTTGAATCTCAAACAAATACACAACGCACGTTCAAGGTTATGATCGAATAAGCGTCAGGGTAGGACTGAGCTCCAACAGTTGATGACTTATTTGGAGCATGATAAACATAGTTGGTCAACATCTATATACAATTACACAATACACGTTCAAGGTTACGTTCAAGGTCTATATACTTACATTTTATACAAAATTTAAAATATCTGAATAATGATTAACATAGTTGGTCACACAACAACGTTGCTTTTGTAAAACCTACATTGTGTTTGTTCGGGTTTAGGGGCGAGTTAAGATCTATGAAATGACCAATCAAAATTTGGGACAGTTATGGTTATTTATATTGCATCCTAACATGTCCCTTGTTTCCACATGTGATTTTTTTTTTTGGGGAATAGAAGGAAACATGTGATGTGAATTTTATTTGAGTCTCGTTAAAACCTTTTGATGTAAAAAACATGTGATGTGAATTTTATTTGAGTCAGCTACGCGTTGTTTTTAAGTAGAGACGAATTAAGCAAAATAAAGTTTGAGAGAGAAATTTTCTCTATCAAAATTCGTATGTATTTTGTGGCGGATTTGGTCACAAAACCATTAGAGAGGGGTATTTGTGTCACTAAATTCGTCGCAAATGTAACCCAATTTTTAATATCAGGGAAGCGTACTTTTCGTAGCGAAATCCCTCACTAATAGCGAGGGATTCTTATTTGTCTCGAAAATCCCTTCAAAAAAATAATTTTTCTAGTAGTGCACTTTGCAGTGAGCCAACCAAAAGAAGGGTGGGACTAGCCAGCCTACCAATGAGTGGTGGATTGAGAACTAGAGACCACCCCACCGTGTTGGGGGTTGGCCAAGTAGCTGGCCCATAAAATAAATAAGAGGTGTAAGCATACCAACACTAATACACCACATCCCATATGAACTCTGCAGTTAAGCGTGCTTTGGCGAGAGTAGTATTGGGATGGGTGACCTCCTGGGAAGTCCTCGTGTTGCACCTCTTTAAAATTATTCAAAAATAAATAAATAAATGAGCATAAAAAAATAATCAAAAAAATTGGACTAAATTGTGGATTAACAATTTGCTGCCATAGCACAAACAAAGCATTCAATAAAAACAAGACATGATCCGATAGTGACTCATAATTTTCTAAGACTGGAAAATATACAATAGAAAAATATTAAATGTTACGAATTGATGTTTAATTGCAATGTTGCCCTTGAATTCGCGACCAACGATTGACCTACAGAGTCGTGGTGGAAATAATCTTAACCTTGATTGCTCTTCCTTCTTCTGAAGGTGGAAGTACTTAGTAATATTAATGACCTAAAACAATCTACACAACAAACTGGCAAATTTGCAACAATGCAATAACTATCATTTATTCCCTTTTGATCTATTCTTTATTTTGATTCCCCCGTCCTTCACATCGTCCTTAACATAGTTCTAACAATTGCGGCCGCAATGCAACAGTTTTAGAGGTTTTCACAACAACATCCAACCCCAATTGCTTTTTCGTTGACCACAATTTTTTGCATTTTGCCGAAATATCATAACCACAGCCGAGATCTACGAATAGGTCTAAGGTAGTTAATATAACATAACCAAAAAGAGCAAGCTGACACCGTCACAATAAACACAGTATAATTGAAAATTCGGGAGGCGGATGTAGGGGATATGAAGCCCATATTAATGGAATAGCCACAGACAAATAAAAGCAATGGCGCGAATAGGAAGCCTTCCATCCAATTAATTGGGGTCATAAGAAATATTGTGATGGCCGAGCAGAAAAGAGAAAATGTATTCCAAATGGAGAAGAATAAGAAAATACTTCCGGACAAAACGGATTTCCCAAGGTTTGTTTGGGAAGCCCGCGTGGTGTTCATGCTTACGGTGGTATTCATGATCTCATTATTGTCCCCATAAAATCCACCAGGGGGACTCAAAGATGATTGATATATGGAGGTAGCAACAAGTGTAGCCCCTAATAGAAAAGTGTTGCGTTGCACCTCTGGTATAGTGTTTCTAATGTGAATTATACGATATATTATTTTATCCATAAATATCACATTTGATGATTTTAGGACTTGTGCAACCATGGGAACGTTAACGTCATTGACTAGTGACGTTGGTTTCACTCCAGCACTGGATAATATATTCTGCATCTCTGCATTGGTTGTGGCTACCATGTCTAGTGCTGTTAAGTTGTTCAAATTTCGTGCCTCCAAATGCATCCTAGTCTTTACCAACAATTGAAGCGCCTGTGAACAACTTAATTAGTTGTCATAGATAATTGAAGGGACAACAACAATATATATATATAGGGGACATGTAAATCAAATCCTTATGGATTTATCAAAAAATTTAGAGTTTATGAAATATATAGACGGAAATTTACCCTTGTGTCTGTACTTAGCGTTGAAATGTGCAAAACGGTATTGCCTTCATCATCCTTCATGTTCAGCGTTTTAGATTCCAAGTGCTTATCTTGTAATTGCTTTCTCTTGAGCCAGCCAACGAGGACTTGAAGAGCATCATACTGATTATATTTTACAGCAAGATGTAGTGCAGTCTCACCCTGGACATTGACATCTCCAATGGAATCCGGACAGGCGAAGAGGAAAGCAGCTAAAAAATTAACTTCTCCAATTTGAGTTGCAAAATGCAGAGGCGTTATGCCTTCCCTTCCTTTTACTCTTACAATGTCTTTATCAGTTTCCACTAAACGACGCACAATCATCATCATTTTGCGTTTTTGTATGGCAAGTTGGTCAGGGTCAACTCCTTGTTGATTACTTAGCTCCTGAACACGTTGCATGGCAAGGTGGATGGGGCTGAATCCTTGTTGATTTAGCTTATAAGCATATGATGGTTTCAGCCTCATAACCTCTCTGGCAAATTGGAGATGTCCTGCATATACGGCCACATGCAAAGGGGTTTGAACAAAGGGTTTCGAATCTATCTGATCTAACACGAATTCATCTTGCTGAATTACTGCGTAGAGATGGTCTATATTACCCGCTTCAGCTGCAGCTTTCAACTCTTGTTCATACTTCGATGTGTTCATCTTTGAAGCTGTAATGTAATTCTTCAGCTGAAATGAGAGATGAATTAAATAGGAGGGAATGGCTTGGGTTGGCGGAATTTGAGCTGGCTTTGGCATATGCCCACATGGGAAAAGCAACATGTGGGGACAATGGGGTCAGCACAAAAACCATGTACTAGGGTTTCGAATCTATCTATTATGTCCATAAAGTGTCCAAAGTGTATGTCCACAAATTGGGGGATCTCGTACCATTATTTTATTCTCCTTACTTGCCTTTTTTAATTCAATATTGCCTTTTTTTTTTACCCCCCACCTTATCACCCATACCCTCGTAATAGGTTTTTGGACCAAAATACCCTTAATTTTAAAAAAAAATTTTTTTTTTAACTTTCCGAATTTAAACATAAATTCGGAATGGGGGTATGAAAATTTCCGAATTTATGTGTAAATTCGGAATACATTTTTTTAAAATACATTCCGAAAATACGTATAGCTTCGGAATATATAAAAAAATGTATTCCGAATTTATACATAAATTCGGAAAAGTTAATTTTTATTTATTTTAAAAATCAGTTAAAATCAGTTAAAAATCAGTTTAAGTCGATAAATGGAACTCAATAAATAACAGTAATATAATAAAGTATGATAAAGTACGATAACGATAACAAACGAAAGAAAAAATCGTAATATAATAAAGTCGATAAAATACGAGTACATATACAAAAAAAAGCGAAAATAAATACAACTATGGATAAAAGTCTAAGTGTCCTAAAGCCTGAAGGAGGCTGTCATATACATCAGCTGGAATGCCTCCCTCATATCCCATCGCATCAAGTATATGTCCAGCGGCAGCATCCATCACATCCTGATAGGTTTGTGGACCAACATCCTCAGCTATAGCCTCCTGATCCGGTACATGCTGCTCTGGTACATCCTCAGCTACAACCTCCTGAGTCAGACGGCGAATGGACACCCTCTGATACCATGGTAGGTAATCATCAGTGCACTCACCCGCCACGGCTGCGGCTCTGCTAGTACGAAAAAAAGTCCGCGCTGGGGATGGATAGACCGACAATCTCTCTAAAATGGAGGTCACAGATGGACGTAGTCCTGAAATGGGTGCAGGAGGGATCTGCTGGATGCGCCCAAACTGCCAGCGGACCCGGTCAGCCATATATGTCACAGCAATATCGCCCCAGAGCAGCCAATCTCTGAAATGGGACATGGTGTGGAATGGAGCGTACGCTCTGTGGCCCTCCCAAGGCGTCAGAATGACCTGGTCCACCCGCAGGTTATCAATCTGCTCCCGAAAATCTATAAGCTTGAGATGATCGCACTTAAAGTTCTTCCACCTGCTGCAACGTGGAAGCCCAGTATCAGGGAAGGTCCTCCGCTGGACGATGGTGGGGAAGTACTCATAAATCCAGCACTGAAATAAAATAATTAAATGAATAAATAATTAATTATATAAATAAAACCAATTAAAAGAATAAAGTAATTAATTTATTATGTACCTGTAGCAGAGAAGCGTATCCGCTAATCTGCCTAGTGTCCCAGTAAGCGGCCAAGTTCAGCTGGTCATAGAGATATGCCAGAGCAGCTAGACCCCAAGCCCACTGGCCATATGTGTCAAAATTGAAAATAAGAAGAATCCACTTAGCAGGCACGTAAGTGTGACTCTTGTCAGAGAAGATGGTGCCCCCCAACAAGTGTAGCATATAACAGTGTTGCATGATCAAAGTGCCCGCGACGCATATTATCTCTGTAGGCATCCTCCAAAAATCTGAATCGGAATACCGGAGTCCTGCAGGAATTAAACTCGTTCTAGCACGTCGTCCCATCTACTCCCAGAAAATCCACTCCGGCCTGAACGGCCTCAGCCGTGGAAAGATGCAGAGGCTCTGCCAAATGATTGCCGGTGAGCGGCAAGTGGAGCAACACGGACACGTCGTCCAACGTCACGGTCATCTCCCCCCAAGACATGTGAAAGGAGCTAGTCTCAGAATGCCACCTCTCAACAAAAGCAGATATAAGCTCATGGTTGATGTTGTTGAGAGGTGTGCCGTCCAGCTGAAATAGCTTCGCCTGCTGCAACCATGCGACAATATGTGGGTGGTGCGCCTGAGGTCTAATAGTGAGTATCTTGCCCCCGTGAGATGCCACCTTCAGCGTACCTCGGTCCTGTAAAAAAATAAAAGAAATTAATAAATAATTTAAACTAATTAAATAATTCTTGGTAAAAAATAAATAAATTACTTATTATGACCTCCCCGGCCAGTAGCCGACTGACGCAGTGATCCACCAAGGGGTGCAACAAAGGCTGCTCAGCAGCAGCCTGAGCGTGATGCTCAGCAGGCTCCTGTACTTGCTCATGCTAAGCGTCCTGCATCATATGTACCTATTGAGCAGGCTCCTCTTGATAATGCTGAGCAGGCTGCTCAGGCTGCGGTATCTCTGGCTGCTGAGCAGGCTCCTCCTGATGCTCTCGCTATCGGACACGCCTCTAACGCTCAAAAGCGTGACTGGCCTGTCTAGTCAATCTGACCCTCGTCCTAGTACCAGGATCACCTCGTGGCAAAGGTCCAGATGCCTCGCCTGGCGCAAAGTTTCCTCCTTGACTGGTTGCCACTGAAAAACCAAAAAATAATAGTTAAACGAAATTTTAAAAAAAAAACAAATACATTCCGAATTTACAGTGTAAATTCGAAAAAATTTTCATTGAAATTTCCAAATTTACACGTAAATTCGGAAGGTATTTTTAAAAAAATTTCCGGAAATACGTGTAAATTCGGAATGTACATTCCGAATTTATACGTATTTCCGGAAATTTTTTAAAAAATTTTGAATTTTCATTCCGAAAATACACATAAATTCGGAAATTTCGTTAAAAAATTTCCGGAAATACGTATAAATTCGGGAAATTTAGGGGAAGAATCTTACTGATTTCCGGATATATGTGTAAATGAGGAGAGTTTTGCTTTTTTTAAGTTTTTTGAGGGGTATTTTGGTCTAATTGGGAAAAATGGGGGTATAAGTGAGAAAGAGGGGGTACAAAAAAAGCGTTCAATATTTGTCTAATTCTAAAGAGTCATCTTTTTATTGTTTATTATTTTTGAATTGACGATGACTTTTCTTTGTTTATGAATTTTAAAAGACTATGGGTCTGCTTCGTAAAAAAATTACTCCAGTAGATAGTGGATAAACTAGTAGATAGTGGATAACGTATAGCTTATAGTGGAGAGCTGAAAGTAGATAAGCTAACCGTTGGCGAATGAAGTATTTGGTAAAACTAACAGTTGAACTACCTTATAAATTAATGTAAAATGACATAAAAAATATGTTTAATTAATGGTTAGTTTTTTTTGTTGAATAATGGTTAGTTTTTTTAATCAATATAAATATGACAAAATTTGTGTAAATTATTATTATTAAAAATTCATAATAATTAAACTAACTACAAAGATATTTATAAATTAATTTTTTTTTAGATATTTATAAATTAAATTTTGAAATTAACTACAAAGATATTTATAAATTAATACTTATTTATATATTTACTTGAAGTTCTAATTTATTTTTTTACTTAAAATTCATGATAGTCTTTATTTATTTACTTGATAACTAAACCAATTTATTTATTTATTTATCATCTATTAGCTTAGTGGTAAGAGTTTAGCATTGTATCCTCAAAGTGCTGAGTTCAAATCCCTTCTGGGACAGTTGTAAAATGGTCATTAGTGCAACTTTGATTAATGAAAATTTCCCATTCCCAAATTTAAAAATAAAACAATTATTTATTTTAATAGTGTAATGTATTTACAGAAAGAAA
Source organism: Astragalus glycyphyllos (assembly GCA_963573325.1). Taxonomy (NCBI): domain Eukaryota; kingdom Viridiplantae; phylum Streptophyta; class Magnoliopsida; order Fabales; family Fabaceae; genus Astragalus; species Astragalus glycyphyllos. Next base: position 39,587,770 of record OY754308.1, read on the forward strand.
AAAATCCCATTCTAATTCGTAATTTCGTTAGATAACATGACATTTACACAAAGAAAAAAACACTACAACAGATTTGGGGATGGGCAGCGCTTTCGAGCACTACTAAACTTGGCGCTGCTGATTCCACTCCCACAATGGGCAGCGCTTAGAAAGCACTGCTCACTGATAGTCATGGGTAGCGCTTTCCAGCGTAAGCGCTACTCATTCCTAAAAGGCGCTGACACAATGGACAGCGCTTGTAGGCCAAAGCGTTGCTCATTCCCTTTGCGCTTTTTAGGAATAGGTAGCGCTTTGGCCTACAAGCGCTGCCCATTGTATATTTTTTTAAGATTTTTTTTCTGTTTTTGTTTATTTTCCTTTTTACATTTGCAATTTTTCTGGTCATATACAGCCAATCCAATCCAATGACATTAACAAGCCAACACTTATTGGGCTTTTTCTGGTCAGTGGGTACAAAACTTCCATCTTCATTGTCTAGGGAATTTTCAAAGTCAAAAGACGGGTCAAGATCATCTAGAGGATCACTTTGTGGTTACACGTGAGATGCACTTTGAGTCATGTTTTGAGCATTATCTTGAACTTGAACAGGTGCAGATTGAGTTTTAGGTGTAAACCTCTTTTTCTTAGTCATTTCTGCAAAACCATATTTAGGTGTAAAACATAATGTAGCATTACAGTAAAACTCACATCACCAAAAATACATTACACATACACCAAAAAAGCAATTAGCTTAGGATTACAATAGCATAACATTACTTACACCATCACTTTACAAAAACTCAAAATAAAGGATTGATTAAAATAGGGTATGAAGAAAATAAAGGATTGACCTCAGAATATTTAACCATGAGAAATAGAAAGAGAGGAAGAAATAAGATGAACTTGGTGTAGGTGTGGCGGTGGCGAGAGACTTTGAGAGAATGACGATGGCGAGATTTTGAGAGAATGACGGTGGCCAGATTTTGAGAGAAATGATTGAGAGGAATGAAAGAGTGAGAGGAACGAAAGTGAGAGGTTTCCGTTTTCTTATTCTATTTTTTATTATAATACAATAGGTAGCACTTTTTAAAAAGCGCTACCCATTCATTTCCGTGTTTTGGGCATAAGTAGCGCTTTTTAAAAAGCGCTACCCATTCATTTGTGTTTTGGGCATAAGTAGCGCTTTTTAAAAAGCGCTGCCCATTGCCCCAACGCGTTTTAACCAAAAGCAACGCTTACAAAAAGAGCGCTGCCCATTCCCTGCACATTTTAACCAAAAGCAGCGCTTACATTAAGAGCGCTGCCCAATAGGGGGCCCTTTTTCTCAAGATCTGGCGTAGTGAAACGGTGACCAAATAGAAAGGAGAGGATCATTATAAAAAAAAGAGTAAGGAAAGGAATAGGCTAAATTACACTTTTGGTCCTTTAAGTTATTTAATTGTTTCGCTTTGGTCCCTTAAGTTTTTTTTCTCAGTTTGGTCCCTCAAGTCCCAAAAATCGTTTCACTTAGGTCCTTTCCGTCCATCTGAGTTAACGGCTGATGACGTGGCACCTTCTGACGTAGAAAATATTTAATGACTTGAATTTTTTATTTTTTAAAAATTTTTTTTGCCAAAAAAATTTTAAAAAATCAAAAATGACATGGCAATTATTTTTTTCGTTTCGGTTTGGTCCTGTAAGTTTGTGATTAGTTTCAATTTGGTCCCTTAAGTTTTAACTTACTTTCAAATAGGTCCAAACGCATGACAGAAGCACTTGGGCGCATGGCAGCTAGAAGCACAGGTAAGTTAGCGCCCCAAATGCATGACAGAAGTGCTAGGGTGCATTGCGGACAACTCTTTGTAGCAGTTAGCTCCCCAAACGCTAGGCATGCACATCCTTGGGTGCACAGTAGGGAATTCAACATCAACTGTTGACGAGCTCCTTGCATAGCTAAGTGATGGGACACACAAAATAGAAGGTTTGAGAGTACCAAATATCCCAAAAACACTAGACGAGTGACCAACCCAAGGCTATGAACTCAAAATCAGAAACAATGTCATTCTACTCTAAAAACTACCTAATATGGAAGATAATTAATGGAAAACTAAATAAAGGGATCAAACTATACACATATTGCAGAGCTATCATACATCAACATTATTTCTTGAAAGCATCATTTGATACTCAGTATTGTATCAGCGCTGAGGAAAAAGAAAGTTGTGCATACACTCTCATTGTACTATCTAGATACACTCTCATTGTAATATCTGTATGAACAAATATTTGACTTGTCGCTGTCTCGGGTTTAAGTTACGATACTTTGGGCATAGGGCGGGTAGCTGTAACAATGGAAGAAGGATGGAATACGGTGTCTAGGAAGCGAAGAAGACGGGAAGAAATACACCACGAGAGAGAATGGACATTGCAGGAGAGTCTCGTAGAAGAGCAAAGGACAAGGAGATTTCTTATTTCTTCTCTCAATTTCCGGAAACCCATGGTGCAAAAGAAATGCTTAGGATATTCTCTATGTATGGAAGGGCTGTGGAGGTGGTGATTCCTCCAAAAAGAGATAGGTATGGAAGGAGATTTGGATTTGTCAGATTCGAAGAAGTGCGCCAACCGAAATGCTTTGCTACAAAGCTGGATAATATTATTATTGGGTCGACAAAGTTGCATGTCAATATTCCTAGATTCTCAAGGGATTATCACAGACAAAGAATTGACACTCATGAGAAAAAGGAGATAAGGAGGCAGGATGCTAGAGGAAAAGGAAAAATCATTGAAGAGAAAGAGGATAGAAAAGGCAAAAGAGTACTCAATGAAATACAGTGCTACGAGGAAAGAAAAAAAGATGAGAAAGAAGATATAGGAGAGGAAGAATCAAGGGGCATCAAGCAAAGGAAAAACTACTATCTCAACAACTCCAGAAGAGACAAGACGAAACATGGTAGGAACATAAGGAGAGGGAGAACCAGGCATGGAAAAGAAGCCTATCGTGGATTTCTGTGCTATGACGTAAGTGAAGAGGAGATGAAGCGCTTTAAGAAAATGTACGTGCGGTATGTCAAACAACCAGGAACTTCTTATAGGATTCAGGATTGGTTTAGTATGCAAGGGGTGTTCTCGGTCAAAATCACCCCACTTGGGGCCAACTCAGTGTTATTAGAGGATGTAAAAGAAGGAGCGTTGGAAGATCTAGTAAGAGATGCTAAAGATTGGTTGTATGAATGGTTTGAAGACATCAGAAAGTGGCAACCTTTTGTGTCGGATAATGAACATCTTGTATGGGTGAGGTGCCATGGAATCCCTGCTTATGCTTGGGGAGAGGGAATCTGTAAGCTGATAGCTAATACAATGGGATCCTTTGTTGATATTGATGAGGATACAAGGAAAAGAACCACTTTTGATATTACAAGAGTATTGATTAGAACCAGATATTTTGGAGCCATTAACAGGGTATTACATATCACAATCAATGGTGACATTTTTCCAGTCAAAGTTATGGAGGAGTGGTGTGGACCTTTAAGATGCACATGGCTATCAAAAACGATGCAGGAATGTGAAGACGAGATTGATGAATTAGAGGAATCGAAAAGTGATTTCGAATTCCAGCCACAGCTTTTTTCGGCGGAGGAGGTGGCGGAAGTGGATGCAACGACGAAGGAAGGCGAAAGGTCCCAACATAATGATGATGTTGCGCATGCGATAGTTAAAAATCTAGGAGAACGGGAATTGGTTACTGAAAAGACGGCGGATTTGGTGGATACGAGGTTGAAGACGTGTATTCCAAATATGTGCAATGATGAGGTGGGCCCATTGGAACCAGTGGCTCAGCTGGAATCTCAAGGGAGGCGTGTAAAGTCTGCTGTTAATGAAGTTGAAGGGTCAGGGGTGAAATACAAAAACAGAGGGGTGCACGAAGTAAATATGATCCATTGTGGGCTTGAGAATTGCTATGGGCCTGAGAATTGTGTAATCGGGGCAAAGTGCAATAACCAGGAAGGTGGACCAGTGGTGAATGTAAATGGGCCAAGCTCTCATGATAGTTCTAATTCATCTCCCCAGCCCAACTCTAATTCCCAAAGAGTGAGCCAGGTCTCATTATCTCGGGTCAAAACGAAGAAGAGATCCAAGATTAACCACGCATTGTCGAAGAGTTCATCTGTAGTCGTCGGTGTTGTCCGAAATGAGCCAAAATCGAAATCGGTGTCATCATCTTTCAATGGCGGCGAATCTAGTAAATCTCAAGAGAGAGATGCTTTGGAGGTATGTAGAGATTCCATAGAGGACTCAGATATACGAAAATGTAATGATAGAGCCTGGGTTGACCATCAAGTATCAATTGCTAATAAGGTGTGGTCATTTGCAAAATCAAATCTGGGAGTGGAAGGCACTGATGATGATAATGTCTATGTGGAAGCAATTAAGAGTATGGAAAGTAGGGATCAAAAAGCCAAGAAGAAGAGGGAGCTTAAAAAAGCGACCCAATGAAGATCGTCACATTCAATATACCTGTGTGGGGAAACGCAGGCAAGCGAAAAAGGCTGCGTCAGTTCTTGTGCAGGGGAGATTTTGATTGTTGTTTTATTCAGGAAAATAAACGATCTTCACTATCAAAGCAAGATATAGGTAGTATATGGGGTAATGGAGGGTGTGATTGGGCATGCAAGAATGTTGTAGGAGCGTCTGGAGGACTGCTATGCATCTGGAAACAAGGTACTTTTAGTGTTAAATTTTCATTTTCTGGTGATAGTTTCTTGGGGCTGTGCGTGGAACAAAATGGTATGCTGGTTTACTTGGTAAATGTTTATTCCCCTTGTAATATTGTGGGTAAACGAAAATTGTGGGAGGAGTTGTTATCACTGAAACAGGACTTTCATGATGGTGGTTGGTGCTGTTGGAAGGAAAATCTCTTTCCATGTTTTGATGATACAAACTTAGTAAGACATTAAGTTTTCTAGTTAATGTTTATCTAACATGTTTATTTCAAGTGTGAAGAACAAGCTTCAAAGATAGCAAAATGTGAAACTACCTTGAACTAAAAAGAGCATAGAAATATGAAGGTAGAAAAGAGTTGTGAAGGTTGAAATATGTGAAGGTCAAAGAAAAGTGAAGGTTGACCAAAGTCAAATGTGAAGGTTGACCAAAGACAAATGGGAAGGTTGACCAAAAGTCAACGCAAAAAGTCACCTCAAAGGGTTGACCAAGTCAACGCTACATTGACCAGAACTCAAAAGAGTTGTGGCCCCACATTTGTGATGAAGATCCAGAAATGTGAAGGTTGAAGATAAAGTTGAAGAACAAATTGAAGAACATAATATGAAGATCATATTTATCAAGCTTCTCAACGTGACAAACATGTTGGCTCTCATTTATTGAAAATCAGAGAGTAGTTACTACTGGAATCTTGCAATAAATGAAGGAGGAACTCCTTGATTATTCCTAGGCCAAACAAAAGGTGTTTAAGGTATAAAGGATGTGAAGCTTCGTGTTCAGCTGTATAATTGCTTTTGAAGTACAAGCCAGCTAAAGGAAAGTCAGAACTCTGAAGATAAAGGACTGTGTCAGCTTGTGAAGGTTGAAAAGTTAGCAGAAAGTACAACTGTCAGCTTGTGAAGCTTCAAAAGTTGTTAACTTTGGAACCGTTTATCTAGACAATCCTATGGACCAATGGACATCTCCAAACGGCTATATTCAAGTTTCCAACGGCTATATTCAAATCAAATGACTATTTAAAGGCTGGAATTCGAAGTCACAAATCATGAGAGTGAATTGGAACCTACACAACTAAAGCTTCACAAAGTTCATCCATCCTACTCATCCCACACTCAAGTTACACAAATCTGGGATTTTCTTATAGAGTGTGTGTTAACTTGTTACACATTGATGTAAACACTTAGTGTGTTATATTCTTAAGCTATTGTATATCCCAAACTCAAACCTTTGATTGTAAAAAGCTATCTAGTGAGAATTCTCTCAACCTACCTAGAGAGAGGTGAGTGTTGGTGAGAATCTACTTGATAGAGGAATCCTTTAGGAAACTAGGGAGAGTTTTCTAGTAGGAAGAACAACTTGGTGTAGCTGTGTAAGAGAGAACGTTGCTTTTGTGTGTTGATCAAAAGCAAGTGGTGTTTGAAGTCTTTTGTGGTTGAGCAAAAGCAAGTGTAAGTGCTATTTGAAAGATAGTGGAAATACTCACTTGGGAAGTGGGGAGAGGACGTAGCCATTGTTGGGTGAACCTCTATAACTCTACTGTGTCATTTACTTGCTTTCCATACTATCTATCTATTTGCTTTATACTTGTGAATGTTTTAAAAAACCTAGTGAAGGTTAATTCAATCAACCTTCACAAGGCAGTTTTCCAAACTAATACTTAATCTTTTCATTATCAAATTAGTTAGATTCAAACCTTTATCTTACCAGTTAAAGTTTGCTTAATCCATATTTATTATTCATCATTCATTTTATACATTGGCTGTTTGTTAGTGAAACTAACCATTACCTTCTCAATCCCAAGTTTATCTCGAGAACCATTTGTTTGAGAAGGTTTCAGGTACAAAGTTTTAAAAAGGGTACACAATTCAACCCCCCCTTCTTGTGTAACATAGTCACTTCAATTGGCATCAGAGCTCACCTCTAGGGGCTGAGCACACTTTGCAGTGTGAGAGGAAAGATCTTGAAGGAAGTGATGAACAACCCAAACTCTGTTATGTTCCTCCCTGAAGGAGCTTCTGCAAACAGACCTCCTGGATTCACTGGTGAACATTATTACTATTGGAAGGATCAAATAAGGCTGTTTTTGGAGTCACAAGATACTGATCTCTGGGGTATTGTTGAAGATGGTCCCTATGTTCCCTCTACAACAGATGCTGAAGGAGTATCTACTCCAAAACCCAAAGCCAGCTGGAATGCTGAAGATAAACGCATGGTACTTCTTAAATCTAAAGCTAAATTCTTTATAACATGTGCTTTAGGTAGAAGTGAATATGATAAAGTAGCTGGGAAACAAACTGCCAAAGAAATCTAGGACACATTAAAGACTGCTCATGAAGGAACTGATCAAGTCAAGGAAGCTAAGACCAACCTTCTCATCCATAAATTTGAAACATTCAAAATGAAGGAGCAAGAAACAATCTCAGAAATGTTTAGCAGATTCACAACCATTACAAATGATCTGAACTCACTGGGGAATACCTACACTAATCAAGCTAAAGTCAGAAAACTTCTGAGATGCTTGCCTAAGGTATGGAGACCTAAAGTGACTGCTATAACAGAAGCAAAAGACCTATCAACTCTTCAAATAGAAGATCTACTAGGATCTTTAAAGGTGCATGAGCAAGAAATCATGGATGAACTTCATCCAAAGAAAGTTAAAACCATTGCACTCAAAGTTTCACAGAAAACCGCTCAACCTTCACAAGCAATGGCTCTGAAGGCACATAGTGAAACTTATGAAGAAGATGATAATGATGATGATGATACTGATGAAGAAGATGAGTTAGCCCTCATCTCTAGAAGATTAAGGAGATGGGCTTTCAGGAAGAACAGCAAGAAACCTTTCTTCAAGAAGGATACATCAAAAGGAGAAAGCTCAAACAAAACTCCTCCTGTGTGCTATGAATGTAACAAACTTGGACACTTCAAGAGTGAATGTCCATAACTCAAAGGTGACAACAAAAGGTTCAACACCAAGAAGAAAGCTCTACTAACTACATGGGATGACTCTGAAGAATCTGAATCAGGAAAGGAAGAGGAGGCTGCTCATTTCTGTCTTATGGCAGACATTGAAGAACCTTCACAATCCAGTCAGAACTTCAATCCTGAGTCAGACGTTGAATCAACCAACTCATGGCTCATGGCAGATCCTGATCTAGAAGAGGTAATCACTTTCAAACCATTTTGTCCTTCATGCAAAGAAATTGGATATGCTTTTGAAAATTTATTAGCTGATTCAAACACTTTATCTCAAAAATGTGTAATGTTCAAAAATCAACTTTTTGAAGCTAAAAGAATGAATGAAGATCTTAAAAAACAAAATGAACATTTGATTCAAACCATTCATACTCTTAGGCACACACACACTGATATTTATGAACAACACACACTGTCCATTGAGATGATAAATGAAAAATCAAAATTAGCTTTGTCTGATCTTGAAAATGAGAACAACCTTCTCAAGGACAAAATCTCAATGATGACTAAAGAAAAGGCCATCTCAAATCAAAACATGATTGAGGATCCTAGAAAGAGACATAGTGGACAAAGTTCCAAAAAAGTCTCAAAGGCTAGAAAACCAAGATTGAGATGCTCATACTGTAAAATTTTTGGTCATGATATTTCTGCATGTTTCAAAGTTAAGAAGAATTATCATTTGAAGAAAACTAACTATGAAGGACCCAAGAAATTCTGGGTACCTAAGTCTCAATTAACTTCTGAAACAGGAATGCCTCTTAGCATCCAAGAAAAAGCTGTGGTTCTTAGACAGTGGATGTTCGAGGCACATGACAGGAGAAAAGGATAAATTTCTCTCCCTGGAGAGAATTGATGGAGGCTGTGTTGTCTTTGGCAATGATGACAAGGCTTACATCAAAGGTATAGGTACTATAGGTAATTTATCTTCTCCCAAAATAAAAAATGTTCAGTATGTAGAAGGTTTGAAGCATAATCTTTTAAGCATTAGTCAATTGTGTGATAGTGGTCATAAAGTGTCTTTTAAGTCTGATAGATGTTTTATTAAGGAAATCTCTTCTGGAAAAGTGTTATTTACTGCATCTAGGAATAAAAATCTATATAGTCTATGTCTTGATGAATTATCTCAAGAAACTTGCCTTATGTCTTCAGAAAATGACAAATGGATATGGCACAAAAGAGCTGGTCACACAAGCATGCAAACCATTTCAAAACTTTCCAAAAAGGAACTAGTCAGGGGCTACCTAAAATAAGCTTTGAAAAAGATAGAGTGTGTGAAGCATATGTTCATGGAAAACATGTGAAGTCAAGTTTCAAATCTAAAAACATGATCACCTCTCAAAAACCACTTGAGCTATTACACATTGATTTGTTTGGCCCTCCTAAAACTACTAGCCTTAGTGGGAAGAAATACGGCTTTGTGATTGTTGATGACTTCTCCAGATTTACTTGGGTTTTATTTTTGAAAAACAAGGATGAAGCCTTTGAAGCCTTCAAAGTCTTTCTCAAAAAGGATCAAAATGAAAAAGGAACAAATGTTATTTCTGTTAGAAGTGATCATGGGGGAGAATTTGAAAATATATCTTTTCAAAACTTTTTTGATGAAAATGGAATCTCTCATAATTTTTCTTGTCCAAGAACACCACAACAGAATGGTGTTGTGGAGAGGAAAAATAGAACCTGACAAGAAATGGCAAGAACTATTTTTAATGATGCAAACATTGAAAAATATTTTTGGGCTGAAGCTGTGAACTCAGCATGCTACATTTTAAATAGAGTTTCCATTAGAAAAAATGTTGAGAAAACCCCTTATGAAATCTGGAAAAATAGAAAACCCAACATCTCCTATTTTAGGGTGTTTGGAAGCACTTTTTTTCTTAAATAATAAAGACAATTTGGGAAAATTTGATTCAAAATCTGACAAAGGAATTTTTCTTGGTTATTCAACAACATCTAAGGCTTATAGAGTGTACAACCTTAGGACTCAAACTGTAGAGGAAAGAATGCATGTCATTTTTAGTGAAAATAACAGTACAGGTGAAATGATTGATGTTGATGAACTCAACACTAGCAAAGAAGATGGTCAAGTAACAGAAAATGCAGTTGAGAAGGATGAGCAAGACACCTCTTCTCAACCTTCACAAGGCTCAAATAAGGCCACTGAAGCTTCTGACCAAACTTCTCAAATGCCACGAAGTTGGAGATTAGTAGTTCACCATCCTCAAGACCAAATCATTGGTAACACTTCAGATCCTGTTAGAACCAGAACTTCATTCAGAAACAATGCTGCTGGAATGACACTCCTATCTGACATTGAGCCAAAATCCATCAATGAGGCCATACAAGATGAGTCATGGATAGAAGCTATGACTGAGGAACTTTCACAATTTGAAAAGAATGAGGTGTGGACTCTAGTATCACCTCCCAAACATCAATCAGTCATAGGAACAAAGTGGGTGTTCAGAAACAAGTTAGATGAAAATGGTAAGGTTGTGAGAAACAAGGCAAGACTTATTGCTCAAGGGTATAATCAACAGGAAGGTATTGACTATGATGAAACCTTTGCTCCAGTTGCAAGATTGGAAGCAATTAGAATTTTACTTGCATTTGCTGCTCACAAAAATTTTCAAACTATTTCAAATGGATGTGAAAAGTGCTTTTTTAAATGGCTTCTTAAATGAAGAAGTCTATGTCAATCAACCTCCTGGTTTTGTTGATCAAAAGAAACCTAACCATGTTTTTAAACTTACCAAAGCTCTATATGGGCTCAAGCAAGCTCCTAGAGCTTGATATGAAAGTATGATTAGCTTTTTGATCAAAAATGATTTTACAAGAGGAAAAATAGATACTACTTTATTCAAAAAACCTCTTGACAAAGATTTGTTGATTGTTCAAATTTATGTGGATGATATCATTTTTGGATCAACAAATGAAAAATTGTGCAAAGATTTTGGGAATCTTATGAAGAGTGAGTTTGAAATGAGTATGATGGGTGAGTTAAGATTTTTCATTGGATTGCAAATTAAACAGCTTGATGAAGGTATCTTTATTTGTCAAGAAAAGTACATTAAAGACCTTCTCAAGAAATACAAAATGAATGAGGCAAAAGCCATGGCAACACCAATGCATCCTTCATCACAAGTTGAGAAGGATGAAGAGGGAAAACCAATATCTGAGAAGGAATATAGGGGTATGATAGGTTCCCTATTGTACTTAACTGCCAGTAGACCAGATATTGTATTTTCAGTTGGCCTATGTGCTAGATTTCAAGTTTCACCAAAGGAATCTCATCTCACTGCTGTGAAAAGAATTTTCAGATACTTAGTTGGTACTTCAGGTGTTGGCTTGTGGTACAAGAAACGTACTCATCTTGATCTAACTGCCTTCTGTGATGCTGATTATGCTGGTGATAAGATTGACAGAAAAAGTACTAGTGGATCATGTCAAATTTTGGGAGAATCTTTAATTTCTTGGTCCTGTAGAAAGCAGAACACAATTGCCTTATCAACAACTGAAGCAGAGTACGTTTCTGCTGCTGGATGTTGCTCACAAGTTCTGTGGATCAAAAATCAGTTGGAAGACTACTCATTGAGGTATTCCTGTATCCCCATTTATTGTAATAATACTAGTGCTATCAATTTATGAAAAAATCCCATCCAACATTCAGGGTCTAAACATATTGATATCAAGCATCACTTTGTTCGTGATCATGTTCAAAAGAAGGATGTGGAATTAATTTTTGTTGATACCAAGCATCAATTAGCTGATATTTTCACAAAGCCTTTGTTAGAAGAAAATTTTAATTTTATTAAAAAGGCCTTGCACATTTTAGAATGTCCTTAAGATTAGAGGAATTGTCAAAAACTCCAACCTTCACAAGGTTTGTTAAGGTTCACTTGAGGAAAATTTAAAAGAGACGGTTGATGGGGTAAAATAATCGTTACCACACAAGGGGTAACTCCCTAGGATAAAACGCTACAGTTATGTCCCATCATAACTGAACCTAGTCAAATCACAACGGCTAGTTTGGAACCTCTTTATTCACCCACTCTCTCTTCACACAACTTGCACCACAAATTTATTTCGTCCTCTCCATTCCTTTCTCTTCGTCTACAAAAACCACTTCCATTTTCTTTCAAATGGTTAGAATCAAACTTCCAAACGTAAGAAGAAATCCAAACCCAGAACCAAAAACTATGAAGCCAACAACAGAACCAAAAACTGTTCCCCCTCCATCAAATCCACCTTTTCATGGCTCTAAGTCATCAAAATCTTCTCAAACTCCCACTCGAAGATCATCTAGGATTAGACAAACTTCGTCAATTCCCATTGAAGGTCCTGGTGCTAAGAGTACAGAACCCATCATTGTCACTGAGGAAGACTCAGGGGCTACCATTTCTGACTTCATCTCATCCATCACGAAAACATCCAAACGAAAGTCATCTCCTCCCCCAGAACCCTCTTCAAAGAAACCTAAAGAAGAATCCAAACGGAAAGAAAAGGTGATTGAGGAAGAGATCAATGATGATCAGAACCAAAACAATGATGAAATTCCTGATGAAATTCAACCTTCACAAGTGTACAATCCTAAGAAATGGACGAGAAGGGGTATTTTAACTGGAAGAATCTATCTTTTTGAAGAGTTAAAACTATCTGGTTGGGATTTCGTTCCTTTCATTGCTAAGCAATGATGGTACAAACTGCTGAGAGAAGAAGAACTTATCTATCCAAGCCTAGTTAGAGAGTTCTATGGTGGCATGGTGGTCAATACGGAACAGACTTGCTTTACTACCCAAGTAAAAGGAAAAGTAATGATCATCACTACGAATATGCTATCTGATGCATTAGGAATCCCTTTACATGGTGTGTCAATCTATGGTGAAGATTGCTTTGACAAAACAAGTATCACAAGGGAGCATGTCTTAGAAGAACTGATGAAGGAACCTTCAGCAAATCTTGTCTCATCATCTCTCAAAGACCATGCTAGGATTTTACACAACATTGTCATTCACTGTCTCTATCCCAGAGCAGGAGGATATGAAAGAATCAAACCTGCTGACCTACTCCTTGTGTACCATGTGTACAAAAGGTATGTTTTAAATCTTCCCTATACCATCCTTCACTACATGATAGGTGTTGTCAAAAATCTTAGACAAACCACCTCTCTGCCATATGGGATGTTTCTCACAAAAATCTTTAAGTTCAATGAAATTCCTCTTGAAAAGGAGGAATGTATCAATGATAAGACTGTATTTTGGTCTAAAAGTGTGAAACAAATGGGAATAAAGTCATCTGAAACTACACCGCCTTCAAAGGTCAAAGCCACTGCCAAACCTGCTTCAAAAGTCAAAGCCACTGCTAAACCTGCTCCTAAAGCCAAAGCCACTACCATGCCTGCTCCAAAGACAAAAGCCACTGCCAAACTCAGAACCACCAAACCTTCACAAAAGAAAACAACTACAAATTTCACTCCAACTGAACCATCTCCTAAGGAAGATGAGAAAGAGGAAGCAACTCCTCAGGGGGAGCAATTGAACAATGAAGAAGCCATTGATGCTCAACCCTTACATTTTCAATTCCCTGAGAGTCACAAGTTTCAACAGCCAGTTATACCTTCACAAGAACCCATTATGGAATCAGAACTTGCTGAAAGTTGGAAGGAGATATTTGAGCTCAATCAACTTCCTGATGAAGAATCTCCAGAAGAAGAGATTGTTGATAAGCAAGGTAGTGAAAGAATGATTGATGATCTAAATGAAGAACCCCCAATTCAGGATGATGAACCTTCACATGAAGGATTTGCTGATAACACTGATGAGAAAGAACCATCACAAGAGGTAAAAGATCAACCCTTTGTCATCATTTCTGCTCCTGAAGTAATTCTCTTACCTTTTCATCCATCTTAAACTGAGGAAATCCCTATGATAGTTGAACAACCTTCTGTTGTTGTTCAACCCTCTGCTGAATCTGAGCAAATTGCAAATTCGCCTTCTCCAAGAGTTCCCTTGGTTCCCTATGACTCCTCACCAGGTGAGCATGGAATTCAAGAAGAAACAGCAGATGGTCAAGCTCAGGGGGAGTTTGATATGAATCATTCTCCAACAAGGGATGAAGAAGAAGAAGTCCTCAATCAGAATTACAATCAACTTTCACCTCTGTCTCGAGCTGTTCTTGAAGTGTGTCATGATATTAACATTGAGTTTGCACCAGTGAATCCCCCACTCTTTCAAGGAACCAACTCTGAAATCCTAGCTTCCACGGCCCTCACTCAACTCAACCAAACACAAACTCAAGAAAATTCCCCCATTCCCAAAAATGACAACAATGACCTGTTCACTCAATGGCGTGATCAACCTACACAATCACCTGCCAAAACAGGAAACACTCTGGCTTTTGAAAACATAAACAGGTTCATAGCTTCACAAACTCCCATTTATGATTCCTCTATTCCTAGAGTGAGTGAAGCTTTTGGTGCATCAAAATTTCCTTCTGATTTGCCCACTCAGTTTGGTTCCCTTAGCTCTTTTTGAAAAACCACGTATGCCCATCTCTCCTCATCTGACAAAGGACCAAATAGCAGCAAACCTTCTGTGGATAAGGATGACTCTCATCCTTCTGTTGACAGATTGGAGGTCATGGAAAAATCCATGAAGAGAATGAAGGCACAGCATGAGAAACAGATTAAGAAGATGAAGCTTATGGAGAACAATCTGATGCTGAGTATTGGTATTTTGCAACAAGAGAACAACATTGAGGCTCAAAGGAATTTTGCATATCAGCAATGGGTCACTGAACATGTCATTCCTCTAGTTCTGCCAACCATCACACCACCAGGCTTTCCACCACCAAAGCCCAACCAAGATGTTCCTCAACTAGCAACTTCAACCAACTCTTCTGATGATTCCTCCCCTACCAAGTAGCAGCATAATTTCTACTTCTTCCTTCCTTTTTGTTGTTGACAAAAGGGGGAGAATAGTTTTAGTTAGCTACTTAGTTAGGTGTTTAAGTGATTTTAGGGTTTATGTTGACAATCTAGTAATCTTTTTGGACATTTTGCTTGTGTGACTTGTGAATATTGTCACACAACTTTGCAAATTTAAATTTCTGTCATTTTAAATTCTGTCTTAAGTATGTCGTTGATAATTATCAAACAATATGTTCATCATGTATGCATTGAATGATTAATGATAATTATCTTTTCCTATATGCTTGCTGTGAAGGTTATATCTCTTAGAAATAATTTTGTTAGTATGCTTAAATGTTTATCCATGAAAAACAGAAAACGTAAAACTTACTCACAAGTTAATCACCAAAAAGGGGGAGATTGTTGGAAAGAAAATCTCTTTCCATGTTTTGATGATACAAACTTGGTAAGACATTAAGTTTTCTAGTTAATGTTTATCTAACATGTTTATTTCAAGTGTGAAGAACAAGCTTCAAAGATAGCAAAATGTGAAACTACCTTGAACTAAAAAGAGCATAGAAATATGAAGGTAGAAAAGAGTTGTGAAGGTTGAAATATGTGAAGGTTGACCAAAGACAAATGTGAAGGTTGACCAAAAGTCAACTCAAAGGGTTGACCAAGTCAACGCTACATTGACCAGAACTCAAAAGAGTTGTGGCCCCACATTTGTGAGGAAGATCCAGAAATGTGAAGGTTGAAGATAAAGTTGAAGAACAAATTGAAGAACATAATATGAAGATCATATTTATCAAGCTTCTCAACGTGACAAACATGTTGGCTCTCATTTATTGAAAATCAGAGAGTAGTTACTACTGGAATCTTGCAATAAATGAAGGAGGAACTCATTGATTATTCCTAGGCCAAACAAAAGGTGTTTAAGGTATAAAGGATGTGAAGCTTCGTGTACAGCTGTATAATTGCTTTTGAAGTACAAGCCAGCTAAAGGAAAGTCAGAACTCTGAAGATAAAGGACTGTGTCAGCTTGTGAAGGTTGAAAAGTTAGCAGAAAGTACAACTGTTAGCTTGTGAAGCTTCAAAAGTTGTTAACTTTGGAACCGTTTATCTAGACAATCCTATGGACCAATGGACATCTCCAAACGGCTATATTCAAGTTTCCAACGGCTATATTCAAATCAAATGACTATTTAAAGGCTGGAATTCGAAGTCACAAATCATGAGAGTGAATTGGAACCTACACAACTAAAGCTTCACAAAGTTCATCCATCCTACTCATCTCACACTCAAGTTACACAAATCTGGGATTTTCTTATAGAGTGTGTGTTAGCTTGTTACACATTGTTGTAAACACTTAGTGTGTTATATTCTCAAGCTATTGTATATCCCAAACCCAAACCTTTGATTGTAAAAAGCTATTTAGTGAGAATTATATCAAACTACCTAGAGAGAGGTGAGTGTTGGTGAGAATCTACTTGATAGAGGAGTCCTTTAGGAAACTAGGGAGAGTTTTCTAGTAGGAAGAACAGCTTGGTGTAGCTGTGTAAGAGAGCACGTTGCTTTTGTGTGTTGATCAAAAGCAAGTGGTGTTTGAAGTCTTTTGTGGTTGAGCAAAAGCAAGTGTAAGTGCTATTTGAAAGATAGTGGAAATACTCACTTGGGAAGTGGGGAGAGGACGTAGCCATTGTTGGGTGAACCTCTATAACTCTACTGTGTCATTTACTTGCTTTCCATACTATCTATGTGAATATTTTAAAAAACCTAGTGAAGGTTAATTCAATCAACCTTCACAAGACAGTTTACCAAACTAATACTTAATATTTTCATTTTCAAATTAGTTTGATTCAAACCTTTATCTTACCAGTTAAAGTTTGCTTAATCCATCTTTATTATTCATCATTCATTTTATACATTGGTTGTTTGTTAGTGAAACTAACCATTACCTTCTCAATCCCAAGTTTATCTTGAGAACCATTTGTTTGAGAAGGTTTCAGGTACAAAGTTTTAAAAAGGGTACACAATTCAACCCCCCCTTCTTGTGTAACTTAGTCACTTTAGGTGCATAGGTGGTGACTTTAATGCTGTAACGGTGATAAAAGAAAGAAGAGGAAGTTCATTTGTGACAAACAATACTGAAAGAAGAGAATTCTCGCAATTCATTGATGCAATGGAATTAATTGATCCTCCAACTTTAGGAAAGCAATTTACGTGGTTCGGGCCCGACAGATACAGTATGTGTAGGATAGACAGATTCCTACTGAGTGAATGCTTACTAAGTACATGGAAGATTGCAGCACAATGGATTGGGGATAGGGACATTTCAAACCATTGTCCGGTATGGTTAATGGGAGCAGTGGAAAATTGGGGACCGAAGTCGTTTAAGTTCAACAATTGTTGGTTGGACCATGATTGCTTTCAACAATTTGTGACTGAATGCTGGGACTGACTTCAAAATAATGGAGTTAATTTATTCTCTGTTAGAGAAAAGCTGAGAAAATTAAAGGAGAAGCTCAAATGGTGGAATAGAGAGGTATTTGGCATGTTGGATCTTAATATTGACAAAATAGTTAAAGAAATAAATCAGTTGGAATAATTTGCAGCCAATCGGGGGGGTTGTAAATTCGGATCAAATTAAAATCCTTACTACAGAATTTTGGCAACAGCTGAAATACAAGGAGAGACTATTAGCACAGAAGTCGAGAACCAGGTGGATAGTTGAAGGAGATTCAAACACCAAATTCTTTCACTCTTGCATCAATAATAATAGAAGGCGATATCAAATTATTAAGTTAAGAAATGGAGAATAGTGGGTTGAGGATGTGGTAGGCGTGAAATCATTAACAAAGGAGGAGGTGAAAGAAGGCCGATCCTCGAAGGTGTCTCATTCAGGCAAGTGACAAATGAAGATAATTTTCTGACAGCCCCATTCACTATATATGGAGGAGGTGAAAGAAGCGGTATGGGAAAGTGATGGCAACAAAAGTCCGGGGCCGGATGGCTTCAATTTAAACTTCAACAAAAGATTTTGGGACCTTGTTGAAAGGGATGTAATGGATTTTATCAACGAATTCTCCACAACGGGAATAATTCCTAAGGCAATTTGTGCTTCCTTCATTATGCTGATGCCGAAGATTGCAAATCCACAAGAATTAAACGAAAATCGCCCCATCTCCTTGATAGGAAGTTTATACAAAATTCTATCAAAAGTATTGGCGAGTAGATTCAAAAGAGTCCTTGGAAAGGTCACCTCAGAATGTCAAAGTGTTTTCCTTCCCGGTAGGCAGATTCTTGATGGTGTAGTCATTGTAAATGAGGTGGTGGACTATGCTAAGCGTTCAGGCAAAGGTTGTCTTGCCCTAAAAGTGGATTTTGAGAAAGCCTACGACTCGGTAAGTTGGTCATTCATTGATTATATGCTCATGAGGCTTGGCTTTAATTCGGTGTGGAGAAGATGGATGTGTGGCTGCTATACGAGTAATTCTATATCTGTGTTGGTAAATGGAAGTCCAACTACTGAATTTACTGCATCCAAGGGGCTAAAGCAAGGAGATCCATTGGCACCGTTTCTTTTTTTGGTGGTTTCTGAGGGCCTAGCGGGTCTGATGCGCAAGGGCGAGGAAATGAAATGTTTCAAAGGTTTTTCCTTAAGCAAAAATATCTCAGTTTCGCTCTTGCAATTTACGGATGATACAATGATCTTCGGTGATGGTGGGGAATCTGATTTATGGTGTATAAAGGCAGTATTGTGCAGTTATGAACGCGCATCGGAATTAAAAATCAACTACTCAAAGAGCAATGTGATGGGACTGAATATGGATGGAAGGATTCTTAGGGCCGGGAGCATCGGTTTTCCTTGCTTGTTGTGTTGGGAAAATCCCGTTTAAATTCTTGGGCATTCCGGTGGGAGCCAATCCAAGAAGATGCGATACATGGGATCCGGTGGTGAATACAATGAAGTTGAAATTGTCGAATTGGAGGAGCAAACAACTATCAATTGGTGGAAGGATAACCTTAATTAATTCGGTGCTCTCAAGTCTTCCGCTCTACTTCTTGTCATTCTATAAAGCTCCAAAGAAGGTAATTAATGAATTGATTAGGCTGCAAAGACAATTCTTATGGGGTGGTAATGCGGAGTCGAAAAAAATAGCTTGGGTCAAATGGAATGTCGTATGTCTTCCAAAAGATAAAGGAGGGTTGGGTATAAAAAACTTGAAGGCATTCAATGTTGCGTTGTTGAGTAAATGGAGATGGAAATGTATGATAGCTGGTGAATCATTGTGGCATAAAATTCTGTCATATAGATATGGAGACCTTGATGGATGGCGTGATGGCCTCATTCCTTTGAGCAGAATGAAAAAATTCTCAATATGGTGGCGAGATATACTAATGCTTGGTTCTGATTTTACAGATGACGCTAACTGGTTTAATAATCCAGTATCTATACAGGTGGGCCGAGGTGATAAAGCGAGATTTTGGAAAGATGCATGGTGTGGACCTACTCCATTTTATTCATTATTCCCAGATTTATTTAATTTATGTGCACAAAAGGATGCAACAATTCAATACTATGGTGAATGGATCAATGATCAGTGGAGGTGGAATTGGAGTTGGGCCGAGGGTGTTGATGTAACAAACAGAGGCATGCTGAATGAATTACAAACAATTTTGCAAGATATTTCAATGAGCAATCTCAATGATGATAGATGGAGATGGATGCTAAATAGTAATAAAAACTTTACTGTCAAATCTTGTTATACATGGCTGGTTGAAAATATGGCAGGTTTCTTGGTCAATAGTGGGGAAGAATTGCTGGCAGCTTGCTCAAAGTTGTGTAGAAGTGATGTCCCAACGAAAGCGAAAGTTCTATCGTGGAGGGCGCTAATCAATAGACTACCAACGAGAGATGCTCTAAGCCGTCGAGGTGTGGTGTGCCCCGTCCGTGAAGCTTGCTGCGTGTGCTGTTTTCAGGAGGAAGAAAGTGTGAAACACCTATTCTTTAGCTGCAGTAACTCAAAAGACATATGGAGCAGAATTCTGAGGTGGCTGGATAAGGCTTTGTTGGCTGAACAGGATCCTGTTTTGCATTTCATTGGCTTCGGCCAACAGCTGAAAGGGAGGAAACTAAAAAGATTGAAGTACCTCCTAGTGTGGATAGCAACGATATGGGCGATTTGGAGGGCGAGAAACAAGACTCTGTTTGAAGGAATTCCATTTAATGTAAACTCCGCTGTAAACTATGTAAAATTTGTATATTGGTTGACTTCTTTCAATTTTGTAGACTTCTTTCAATATGTAAAACAATTGCATATATTGTGAATATCCAAGAGAAATGGAGAAAGAGCTGAGCCAAGAACAAGTATACTATTTATTCTTTCTGATAGTGTTTTTACTTGTAAAATCTTAAAACTTTCTTTGTGTAAATCCTCTCTACAAACTATTTTAACAGAAGGAGTTTATTAGAAATAAAAGAGTGTAAGAAAAGAGTTTGAAAAACACCAATTCAACCTCGCTTTCTTGTGTTTTTCTCATATTCATCGGGCATCAGAGCTTAGAGCTCTTGGTAAAACAATTTACTGCGTGAGTGTTAAGATCCACAAAGCATTTCAAATGACAAACAATGATGTTGGCAGAAACATAAAATGTCCTCTCTAGTTTACTGCGTGAGTGTTAAGATCCACAACTTATGTAGAACCAAGGAATGCTGATGACACTTCTAAGACTACATTTGAGTAGACTGATGCTGATAAGAAGTCTATCTTAAATCACTATAGAGCAAGATGTTTTCTCATTTGTGCTATATCAATTCCCATGCAAAATATATATAGGACTCATTGGCTTAAGCCTATTGGGGAATGGCTCAAGTTCATGAAACTAAATCTAACATTCTTGTTAGGTAATATGAGTTGTTCAAGATGGAAGATAATAAAGACATTGAAACAATATATGTTTGCAAGATTTGAAATGTTGGTTCATGCACGTAAAGTTCTTAATTAATAAGAGCTACACGGTCGCAAATCACGTCAAGAAAATATTGACAAGCTTACCAAAACAGTGGAAAGGTTACAACTATTCAAGAAGCTAATTAAAGACTTGAATACGCTGAAACTTGACGAGATGATGAGTTCCTTAAGAGCTCACAAGTTATCAGAGTCTAATGAAGAAGAACCAGCGAAGAAGTCAAAGTTTATTGTTTTGAGATTCAACAAAGCATCTTCGTCAAAGGCGCTGCAAGTAGAAGTTCAAGCAGAAAAAAGGTTCATCTAGTGATATGATAATAGTAAAAGATTTGAGGATGATATTGTCTTTCATATCCAAGAGACTCCGTCGCATGTGGAAGAAATAATGTAGACACTAGACACCGAGTTGTGAAAGCTCTATAGCAGAACACCGAGTTACAATTTCTGGTTTATAGCGTTCACAATCGAGGAAAGAATGGAGAAGATGATGGTGTGGTGTCAGATTTTTAGGTCAATCCACTTAGGATCTTTCAAACAGATATATAACAGCTGCCTCACGCAAATATTACATACATATCAACATTTCTTTTTTTTTTACTCAATATACCAACATTTCTGAAAATGGAAAAATGTTGTTCACCGTTTAAGAGCTAAAAGACCTAAACGTTCTAGAAGGGTAGCTCACTTGGTTGAGTGAATAGGACATCGTTGGTGGAAAAACATAGGCGTACAGGGTTCGAACCCCGTTCCCCCCTCCCCTCTAACAACTAACACACTAACACTACAAAAAAGTTGGGGATTAGCGAGAGACAGTTCCCTCGCAAAATGACCAAAATCCCTCGTTAATGGTCATTTGCGAGGGAATTAGCGAGGGACCAGTTCCCAGGCTAATTCCCTCATCGCTAATGGAATCAGCGACAGAAATTGAATCCTAATTAGCGACGGACCAATCCCTTGCTAATTAGCGAAGGAAAATGAATCCCTCGCAAATGATCACAAACACGTGGCCAAATTCTGACAATCACGCGTCCAAATTCCCTCGCTAATCCCCAACTGATTTAATTTTTTTTTTGATAAACCTGCTTTTATTCCTGTTTATTTTATTAATAAATAATGAAATTTAAAATAGCTAAAACAGTTTAAATTAAAATCCGAATTAACATAACATAAAATCCGAAACAACATAAAATCCGATTCAACATAAAATCCGAATCAAAATAACATAAAATCCGAATAACAAAATACTGAAATGTCAAACTGATAAAACAAATCCTAAAAGTTGTCGCCATCAGACTCCCCAGACTCCTGAGCTTGCTCCTCATCCCGCTCTTCATCTTGCTCCTCATCTTGCTCCTCATATTGCTCCTCATCTGGCACCATATTCTTAAAATACTTATACATCAGCTCTTGCCTACGGATCGGAGTACCTTCGCATAGTCTGCCCTCCATCTACTGACCTCCTCTCGAGTATCCTGCAGCTCCTGCCTAAGCTGCTCTATCTCCGCAACTGAATTAGTAGTAGTTGGTCGACTGCGTCCTCTGCTGCTCCCGGCCCTAGACTGGCTCAAAGTAGGAGCCAATGGCTAGTACCATACAGACGACCCTTATACCAACCATTTTCTCCCAATTTTTGTTTGTCAAATCTCTCATCTCAGGAGAAAGTTCACCAAGTGACGTAGGGTCCCAGCATAATTAGCACTCCATTTTAACAAAGCAACATTATATAATACAAATCAAGTTGTATATTTACCTGAGTCATCCGGGAGCGATCATCAACATACTCGCTAGTGTCTTTCCTCACATGGGTGGCTCTATGAAGCTTAGGAGCAGTGATAGGGCGTCCTGCCTTTTTACTCTGCAAAATGAAATACATTTTCAAAAATTGCAAACTAATTAACTAATGTAAAAAAAACACAAAGATTTTTAAATAATTTACCAATCTAAGAGCATGTTGAGCCTAGTTGATGGACTCGCAGCAGTGAAGTGAGCCACCCTTCTCTGGGTTTCTATTATTCTTGGCTTTTTCAGCATTTGCTTTGAACGTTTTTGTAGCCCAATGAGCCTTGAAGGCATTCCATACTTCATCACTCATGTAGTCTGGTTTCTTGTCTTTAACCCGCAACTTATAAAGCAAATCTGATATTTTAGTGCCCATCCTTTTATACACCTGCCTCACATTCTCTGCCATGATAAACGGATCATAAAGCTTATACCTTCCATTCATTCAAATATCCACGATATTACATTTTGGATTTAATTTCATTCCTCTAACTATGGATCAAACCATCTACAGAAAAACAAAACTATTCTCTTTTCATAGTCTAACTGTGGGTATTTAAGTTCATATATGTGTTCAATCACACCGTAGTAGTCATTTTCACCTCCTCTGGTTTCCCCTTTAACATATACCCCACTATTAATTGTTCTTTTTCCCTCACTCCATGATTGAGTGTCAAATTTGTAACCGTTAACTAGGTACGTGTGCCACTCAGCCACCTCAAGAAAAGGGCCATCAGCTAAGTTCCTCAAGTGTCGGATTTGGGGATTTGGTTCCGCTTCATAAACCTAAGTAACCACATATGAAAAAAAATAAGTCATGTCTCATATCTACTTTAAACATGTGACATTTAAATTAGTTTTATTTACTTACTCTAGCCTTAAACCAGGATGGAAAACTTTCATGTATACGAATAGAAGATTCTTCAGCGCCTATACCCTCAATTCGTAAGAATGCACTGCAAAAGAATTATTCATACTCTTTAGATTGAAAGTTGATCAATACCTGATTTAACTTCATACTCTAAAGGTGCATAGATTAAAAACGGAATTGGAGCATACTTACTCAATATATGGTTTAATTTCAGTGCAATTGATCAAGACATGAACATGTGCTGATTTATGCTCTTTATGTGATAAGTAGTTGGTTGACTTCTTTCCCGAGGGGAGACCAGGTTTGCTAAATACAGATAAAGTGAGTGGGTGTCTTTCTTCTTCAACCTCCATTTCGTTTCTATTATTTGTTGACAACATAAAATTGTTGAAATAATGTGAACAAAAATAAATTGTTTCACCGTGTAGGTAAGCTATGCAGATCGATCCTTCAACTCTAGCTTTATTCTTCACCGATCATTTATAATCACCCATTAATCTACATATGAACGAAAAACACTTCATTAAAATAATAATCATACTAATTAAGATAACTTTAATAAAATGTTGAAATAGATAACTACCTCTCAAAAGGATACATCCACCTAATGAATTGGTCCACCATGTCTTGCTTCATACGCAAGGTGAACCGGTAGATGCTCCATGGAATCAAAGAAACCGGGAGGAAATATTCTCTCCAACTTACAGATAATGAAAGGAATATTCTGCTCCATCTTAATGAGATCATCCCTTCTCAATGTTGAAGAACACATATTTTTAAAAAATTGACTCACTTTAGTAAGAGGTTCCAAAACACACTTTGGTAATGAATTAAAAGCAATTAGAAGCAAACACTCCATGAATACATGACAATCATGACTTTTCATCGCATACATCTTCCCCGTATTCACATCGGTACATCTTGCAAGGTTAGAAGAATAACCACCTGGCATCCTCAATCCTTTCAACCATCAACAAACATCTTTCGCTTCATCTGGTGTTAGGCAGTATTTGGCTTTGGGTTTTAACATCTTTCCATTAGGCATTTCCACCAAATTCAAATTGGATCGATGTTTGCTACAGTAAAGAGTAGAATCCAATCTAGCCTTATTATTGTCTTTGGTTTTATCTTTCACATTCATCACAGTGGCAAATATGTTGTCAAAGAAATTCTTCTCGATGTGCATAACATCGAGATTGTGCCTAAATAGATTATCTTTCCAATATGGGAGATTCCAAAATATGCTTTTTTTGTCCAATTGTGCACCCACCCATAACCATCCAGTCGGGTGAGCTCCCCTACCTCTGTAGCTTGTGGCAAATCCATAACTCTGCTCAAGATTTCTCCTGATGTCAACAAAGGCGGTGGTCCATCTGTTTCAACAACCCCTTTCTTGAAGGCCTTCTTGTTCTTTCTAAATTTATGATCTTGCGGTAAGAATCTACGATGCGAGTCAAACCAAGAACTCTTTCCCCGTACTTTAGCGTAAATGCCTTTGTGTGTTCCATGCAGTGGTGACATGCCAATTTACCGTGACTCCCCCAACCAGACAACATACCATAAGCAGGAAAGTCGTTAATTGTCTACATCAATGCCGCTCTCATCATAAAAAATTTCTTTCGTGCTGCATCATATGTCAAAACACCCCCCATCAATCAGAGGTTCCAAAAAGACATCAATGTTAGCTTTTGGTCTGTGTGGACCAAGTATCAGACAAGTCAAAAACATATACGGTTTAGTCATGCACATCTTAGGAGGAAGATTGTAAGGGGTAAGAATGACTCGCCAACAAGAGTAGGGTGACGCCGATGCTTAGATATATGGAGTAAATCCATCAGAACACAAGTCAAGCCGAACATTCCGTGGGTCTGAGGCAAAATCAGAATGCACTTGATCAAAGTGCTTCCACGCTTCACCGTCAGATGGGTGGCGTAAAATGTCCGAGGTACACCTATTGTCATAATGCCAAGTCATTTTCTGTGCAATTTCGGTCGATGCAAACATCCTTTGCAACCTCGGAACTATAGGCAAATAAAACATCGACTTTATCGGGATTGGTTTATAATTACGTTTTGCCCCTTTACGATCGTGATACCTCGGCTTTCCACAGGATTTGCATTCAAGTAGCTCACCATCATTTTTACCAAATTCGTTGTTGTAAAACAACATGTGCCCTTCTGAACAACAATCAATCTTCTTAAATTTCAATCCCAGCTTCGAAACTAACATCTTTGCTTCATAAAAACTTTTTGGCAAATTATCCTTATTAGATGTCGCTTCCAACATCATTTCAGTCACATAGTCTAAACCCAACTCAGAAATATTATTCATGGACTTGAGAGATAAAAGCTTTACACACATAGATAATTTTGACTGTGGGGAGCCTTCAAACAACGGTTTGTTCTAATCTCTTAACAAATTATAAAATCTTTGTGCTTCTTCATTTGGAAGTTCATCATGATTGTCATATTGTGGCTCATCAAATGGCACATTCACCCTGAGACCATCACAAATCATGTTTTCCATCGAATCAAAAGTTTCATATTACGTGCAACACCAACACCAGAACTGCTTGAAGCCCCTGCGTTAAAATTTGGGCGTCTTTGTTCTCCATGTTCTACCCAAATCTAATAATTAGGCTTAAACCCCAATGATACAAGTGGTCCCTAATTTGATCATCGGTCCTAATAGGTACACCGTCGCATTTTAAGCATGGACAACTAACCCCCTTTTTCCATATAGCCAAGTCATATCGCCACACTACCACAAGAAACTGTTCAACCCCAATTACAAAAGATTGCTTCAAACCCGCTCTTCTAGGAAATAACCGATCATACACCCAATAACGATTAAATTCATACCAATTCATCTACACACATTTAAGAAAACTTGTTAGATTCCCATAACCTTCCCAATAACCTATCAAGTTAGTGGCATTGATATGATCTCAGTGGAGATGATTCTGAGCCGAGTATAGGGTCAAGGACAGCACAAAACCTTTTTCCATCCAAGTAGTGAAGGAAGTAGTTATTTCGTATAACTCCCAACGTTACCGTTGTTAGTATCGTCTCACAATTATCTCAATGGAGATAATTTCGAGTAAATTATGGGGATGAGGGACAGCACCTCACCCTTTTCCATCAACAACACACAGTCATCTAACCTACGGTTCATAAAAACAACGATTAAACAATTTTCAATTAACAGCTCTAAAATAATACACTTTTCAATTTCAACAATTTGACACAATTAACAACATACACAATTTTTAATTCTCAACAATTTTCAATCTAACTCTTCTCAACAATTTCAATTTAACAAATTCAAATTCACTTTTCAATTTCAACAATTTAACACAATTAACAACATACACAATTTTCAATCTAACTTTTCTCAACAATCTCAATATAATAAATTCAAATTCACTTTTCAATTACTAACATAGTTTCCCAAACAACATTCACTCAATTTTAACTTACATTTCACACTCAACCCTACAACCTTTAAACAACAACTTTATTTTAACAAGAACAACAAATTCTAACTCACATTTCACACTCAATTTAACTCACATTTCACAATAAAACTTAATCTTAACACTCAATTGTAACTCACAATTCACAACAACACTCAATTCTAACACACAACAAAAACAAATTTATTTTAAAAACTAACTGTTATGAGATTGAGGTCCGGTGCGGTGGTTCGGTGACAGTGCGCACTCCAGTGCGGTTGTGACTTGTGAGGCTTCAAACATGAATAATTTCAATCCTAACCAATTTCAATTTCAAGCAAACAAAAAAATTAATACATATTCAATAAAAAATTAAAACCAAAACAATATAATAAAAATGAAAATGGAGCTCCAGTGGTGGTGGTGGTAGTGGTGGTGATGGTGGTGGTTCGTGGTGGTGGTAGTGGTGGTAAACTGTTCGAGCTTCTCCATCCTAAACCCTATTCGTTCAACATTGTGAAACCAACATTTGAGTCAAAGAAACCCCTCACGCTCCAGTTGAACGGTTATGCCATCTTCGATTTCATCTCACCACAAGCACGACAGCTTGTCTCTTCCAATTGAGGTGAACTGATTTTTAGGGTAAGCACCACAATCTCTCTCACTCTATCACTCACTCTCTCTCTCTCTCTCTCTCTCTCTCTCTCTCTCTCTCTCTCTCTCTCTCCATTTGCCGTTGTAACTCTATTGCACTCCTTTCTCTATGTTCTTTGTTTAGTCATTCATCTCTCCAGTTGAATGGTTTTATGTTTTGTTGTTCATCTTAATGTTTTAAATCTCGGACCAGTGACCGACTCAGTCAAGGTACCGGGTCATTGAGTTAAGGATCGGATCGAGAGGTACAACCTCATGACATGAGGATGAGCGTACATCCTTTGACTTTTATGAAAAGAGGTATCAACTATATATATTTGAGATGAAGAAAGTGTTAAAAAAGCTTGGTAGCCTGATGGTAGCACCTAGCATCTTGTTTCAAAAGGTTAGGGGTTCGAATCCCAACCTGTGGGTTTTTGTTGAATATATCCAAAATGCTTTTAAAAAAATACATCCGGTTTACAAAACCCACTGGGTCACCAGTTATCACCAAAACTGGCCAAGTCATGGCAGTTCCCACTGAGTCACTGCATTTTCGATCCATAGTGTGGCTCGGTCCGGTTCGACCGGGCCAAGCCGATTTTTAAAACACTAGTTCATCTTCTTATTACAGTTAGGGGGCGTTTGTTTCTCGGTTAGGAGTATTTTCTAAATTATGTTTGGTTAGTTACAAGCTCAGGAATGAAATTCTTGGGAACTATTTGTAAACTTGTTTGGTTCGTACCATACATTCCTGGGAATAAACATTGTAATTATCTAAATACCCCTATTTATATGAAATGTTATTTTAAGATTCTAAGTTATTAAAAGGTGAAATAAAAATATAAAATTAAAGTAATTATTAATTTATAATTTTTTTGCAATAATCTTTTGTTATAATTTATTTTGCAAAAAAGAAACTTTTATATATATATATATATATATATATATATATATATATATATATATATATAAAAGAAGTAGTTCCGTTAAAAAAAAAGAAAGAAGTAATGTAATACATTAAAAAGAAGGAACGTAATTAATATGTATAAAAAAAATTATGAATAAATAAATAAAAACACATAATATGCAGTTGTTATTTTAGTGGCTATTTTAACGTAGTGGGTGAGTGGGGTTAGGAATGTAATTTTATGCTAAAAATTGAAACCTCCTATCCTGGAATGTAAGATTACCACTACTTTTGGTAGGTACCAGATTCCAACAAATATGGGATGAAAGTTTCCAGACCAAACACCATTCCTTGGAATGCATTTTTCTTTTTTCTCAAAACAAACATGCTAATCTTTCTTTCCCAACCTAGATTCATTGGAATCCTCACTAAGTCTCCCAAACAAACGCCCCCTTATAGTTAGGGTTTGGGAGGAAGATTGGGTCTTTCTTTCTATTGTGTTGTCTCCTCTTTCCTTTCTTTAGGTGTTTCTTTTGAAAAATCTGGAAAACTAAGTAGAACTGAGATAGGAAGAGTTTCGGTTCCTTTCTTGTTGTGAACTAAGTACTATGGTTGGTTGATTTGGGACTGACATCAGTATGCTTACCAGTTGTGAATGGAAGGCTTGCAAACCAATTCTGAATTCGGTGCTCTTATATCCTATTGTAGAAGGTTTATTTCACATTTTCAAAGCTTTCAGGTTAGCTATGTTAGGAAACAAGCGAATATTGTCGTTCACACGCTTTCGAATCTCGCTGCTCGCACGCTTGTAATGAGTTTGTTTGGGAAAAAACATATACACTAGAATAACAATTATGTTACAAATTGACGCTTAATTCAATGTTGTCCTTGAATTCGATCGGAGATTTACTTGTAGACTTGTGATAGCCATAATCATAACCTTGATTGCTCCTCCTTATTCTGAATGCGTAAATATTGTACTAATACTAATGCCCTCAGTGATACACAACAAATTGGAAAGTTTGCGACAATATAGTAACCATCAGGGGATTCAAAGATGATTGATAGATGGCGGTAGCAATAAGAGTATCCACTATTAGAAAATTGCTACGTTCCTCCTTTGATAAATGCATTTTATGGCGAAGCATAAGTATACGTTTTTTATCCATAAATGTCACATTTGATTTTATTCGTTGTGCACATGTGAGAGCGATTTTAACTTTAGAGTTAGGTTTCGTTCCAACACAGATAATATATTCTCCATCGGTACATTGGGTGTGGCTTCTGATGCCATGTCTAATGTTGTTTTGTTGTTCAAAATTTTTGCATTTAAATATATCTTAGTCTTTACCAACTACTGAAGCGCCTGTGAAGAGCATAGTTGTCATAGATAATTGAGGGGAGAATAACAAAAGAGAGAAAAATATGAAGGGGGCATGGGAATTAAATCCTGGTAGTCTTATTGATATATCAAAAAAATTGAGAGTTCACTAAAATATATAGGCAGAAAGTTACCCTTGAATCTATACTTCGCGTTGAAATGTGCAAAACGGTATTGCCTTCATCATCCGGACAAGCAAAGAGGAAAGTGACTGACATCTTCAATGGAATCCGGACAAGCAAAGAGGAAAACAGCTAAAAAGTCAACTTCTCCAATTTCACTTGCGAAATGCAAAGGAGTTAAACCTTCCCTTCCTTTGACTCTTACAATGTCTTTATCGGTTTCCACTAAACGACGCACCATCCTCTTCATTTTGCGTTTTTGTATGGCAAGTTGGTCAGGGTCACCTCCTTGTTGATTATTTAGCTCCTCTAAATATTCCATGGCAAGGTGAAGGGGGCTGAACCCCTGTTGATTTAGCTTATAAGCATATGAAGGTTTCAACCTCATAACCTCTGTGGCAAATAGGAGATGTCCTTCACGTGCTGCCACATGCAAAGGGGTTTGAACAAAGGGGTTCGAATCTATCCGATCTAACACAAATGCATCTTCCCCAATTATTCTGTAGAGCTCGTTTATAAAACCCCCTCCAGCTGCATTATTCAACTGGTCTTCATAAGTCGCCATAATTTGAAGCTGTAATATAATGTAATTCTTTAACAAGAAGATTAAAAGTGTGCACAAACTAGCTACATGCCCCCTCCTACTATTTATATAGTTTAGTTTCTAATAAAGTAAGTACATACGGTTAAGGCTCTTGTCCACATGCTGTAATCTACTTAATTGACTTGGTATATTATACCAAAACAAAGTACCAATTTGCTTTTAAAGTCAATGAATATCATCCTCAAATGATGAAAGCATTCTAAAATAATGGTGATGACACCTGCCATTACATTATCATATTACTATTACTATAGTAGATGATGGTGATCAGGTTGTTTAAAACTGAACCAAACCAATAGAAAACCGCAAACCGTACCAACTCAAATTGAAAACTACAAAAAATTGAAATGTATTGGTTCAGTTCGGTTTTTTATATTAGCCAACCGCACAGTTCGGTTCAGTTTGCGGTTTTTTATATTATCCAACAACATCATGGTTTGGTTTCAATTTTTCTTTGGAATCCAACCGCATATGTCAAATTTTGATAAGACTTTTTCGTGAATTTTGTCTTACAGTCGTCCTAATACAGTGTATCGTATCAGGGTCGTATCCACAGGGATTTGATAATACTAATGAGCCATTCAACTATTCTTATGCTAAAGTGAAGTGAAAAGATAAAATGATTGTTGTTTGCATAAAAACAGAATTTAGGAATTAAAAAGGGTTGTGATTCAAATACTTAAAAGCATTGGGATTAGATTTCATCAACTCTACCTAGAGGTGTGTAAATAATCCTTCATTAATCCTATATAAATCCTAGTATTGATTTATCTTACCATGTCATCCTACAATGTTAATTCCTTAATCAAAGTAGAAAAGATCTATTGAATTAGGCAAATGATGATCCCTCACTCACTTGAATAAACAATAGCATTAAGATTGGGTAAACAAGACTATAGCATCAACTCTATTCCTAGATGTTAAATTATATAGGTGACTTCAACTAGTTCAAACACAATAGATAGTTTTCCAACAAGATATCATGTCTCAAATCATTCAATAGGTGATCAAGCTATCAAAAGCATTAAGTATAAGATGAAATCACTAAATCAACACATAGATTCAATATAGAATAACTCAAGATTAGTTTACATACATAGATAATAGAGTTGATTACATCTAATCCCAACAAAAGAGGTTTAGCTATCCATTTCCATGGAAGCTTAACAAAGATTCAAGAGTAGAAATTGAAGAACAATCAAAATTACCACTTTTCCAAGCTTCCCTATGATGAATCTTCACTTCTTTCTTGCCTTCCTTTTTGCCCTTATGTTCTTCTCCTTTTTAAATTTCAGAATCCCCAGAAAAAACTGAATAGAAGCCTTTTATAACTGTTTTAAAAAAAGTAAGTCGGCTAACGATGGCTCAGCCACACAGCTTCTGGCTAAGCCAAACCGTGTATTTGAAGATTACCCTGTCTTGAAGAAAGCTGTTCTGGCTTAGCCAAATCCTGAAAGGCTTAGCCAATTTCGTAGCAACATTCTGTCTCTATTTAGCTCAGCCAGAACACGTTTGGCTTAGCCATATTTCTCAGTATTTACTTCTTCCTCTATGCGTCATGTGGCTTAGCCATAGTACATTTGGCTTAGCCAGAGTGCCCAGAAATTCCTCTTTCTCTTCATTCTTCAATCTTTTCGCTTGAACTCTTTATCAAATCTTCATCTTTATTTCTTTCATCTGTTTCAAGCTACAAAAAGGGATTAAAATGTACAAAAACTCACAATCACATACATCACCTACTTAAATAAAAACTAAATGAAACTAACACTTTTGGGGGTTAAATAATAGCAAATTCATTTCAATAAGTGCCATTGATTTCAAACCAAATTCAAGTATATTTGGCACTTATCAAATTCTCCCCAACTTAGAACTTTGTTTATCCTCAAACAAAAGTCCTAATCCAAAAAGTAATTTCAAAATCTTGAATATGTACAACAAGACTTTCTTAACCATGATCATGGTTTTTCATCAATCAAGCTTGTTTCACCTTACAACTTCATCAATTATCAAGGTCAATTGAAAACAATCAATTCAACAAAGATTTATGATGCCCACAACTGACAGTATCAATCTAAACACA
Organism: Astragalus glycyphyllos; assembly: GCA_963573325.1. Lineage (NCBI taxonomy): Eukaryota > Viridiplantae > Streptophyta > Magnoliopsida > Fabales > Fabaceae > Astragalus > Astragalus glycyphyllos. The sequence goes on from OY754308.1 coordinate 39,620,130, forward strand.
ATTGCTGTATCATCATGTAAGTTAACCTGTTACACAATTCATTGTCTTTCAATCAAGAGCAACACATTTCTCACCAAATAGTGTATGGTTCTCTCAACTAACTAGGTAGGAAGAGTGTTTCTCTCATATCATTCAATGAATCACTTCAATCAACTTTGTTACCTGTCTCCAAATCACTACACCAGTTAATTCAATCATGGATCACTAGGGTCTTTTCAGGCTTGTAATGAGGCTGGGCTACAAACAGACTTGGTTTTTCTGGATAACAAAATATGCTTTAGGCTTAAAAGAGCAACCAAGAGTTCTATTCACTATTTACATACTAATTGAAATCACTTATATATACTACAAATGTACTAATAAATAACATAACTCTTTTTTTTTTCACTTTACATTCTTTTTTTTTTTTGCTTTTTTTTTCTTTTTTCTTCTTATTTTTTTCTTAAAGGATCAATCTTCTTTTAATCAAGAAAATTGTTTTCTTATACATACAAATAATGCCCTAAACCCTTTTATGTCACACCACAAATAATGCCCTGAAACTCTTTTATTTCACACTAAACTTTTCTCCCCAACTTAGCATAAACCATCACCTAAGAGGTTGCTCTCTTATCCTAAAACATAGGGTAAGGAGATTTCTTTTTTTTTTTCATAGGCTTGAGGGTTCTGTTTTAAGAAAGAAATTTTTTCTTTTAAGGCTCAAAGTTGGGTAAGCAAAGGATATTATCATTGGGTTGGCTTTTTGGCTTAGTGGGTTTATAGAAATAAACTGCCCTGATCCTTTCCATGTATCCTTGACCTGTGCAATAATATGAGACTCAAACAAAATCAATTTCTATGAAACAATGAAGATTTATAATCTGTGTATGTGTTTCACTCATTCACACAAAATGTGTATGTCTTGATTTCAAACACTTCATGTTATTCCAAGTTAAAATCCACTTTTGATTGTGCAATGTATCAGATTTTACTGACAATGAGTGCAATCACATGATCTTACTATGAATTAAAGGTTTTCAAAAAACCTTTTTCTTTCTAGTTTCTCAAAATGTAAGCTTGATTTTTCAAAAACCACCACATGTCAGAAATTCCTTTACACATATCCTTTTGAAACCTGGAAATCAATCTCTAAACCTTAACCCAAAATGTGTTTTCCAAATAACACAAAGGTTCATTTTACTTAACACCAGAATAATTCCAAGTTCCAAACAGAAATTCAACCAAAACAAATCCAAAACATAATTCAAACCAAACATAAGTAGTTAAGTGCTGAAACAAGGTAACTAAAGTACTGAAATTAAATAGCTAAAATATTTAAAGCATGTAAAATGAACTCAGTAAGGTGGCTGATCCAAGTCTTCAGGCTATTCCATGAAATCATCCTCAGCTTCTTTTCCTCTTGCATCTCCAGTATCACCTTGAACATGAGTATCAACTCCATCACATGCTGCTTCCTCCCCCTCCTGGGACATAGGACCGTCCTCGGGCCATGCTACTTGTGCAGCAAACTGAGCTGGTGTAGGCCATTGAAATGAATTTTCCCCACCATGGTGAAGAGAGAACTTGTAAAAAGAATCATTTAAAGATGAAAGAGTCCTGTAAGTGGCGTCCAATTTTTGGTCATGTCTTTGTTGTGTTGCTTGGTTGGCTATCATCATTTGTCTTTGTTCATTCAGCAGGTTCATCAACATCTGATATTGTTGCTCTTGTGGGTTAGGTTCTGGTGGTGGTAGTCTTGGCCTATTGACCGACCCCTGCATGTTCTCCAAAGGGTTCACACAATTTTTCTTGATGTAACTTGCATTGAGTGGAGGATTGAGAACTGAGATGGGGTGGGTCGGTATCTGAACTCTCTGAAACTCACACAACCCTGTAATGAGTGCTGGATATGGTAGAACTCTTGGATTTTCAGATTTGACAACACTCAATATGTTATCTGAAATAATCTGTGCTATGTCAACCTCCAGATGCTTAATCATAATGCTCCAAATCAAGTAAGATTTCTTCAATTTAAGATCTGACGTATGCATAGTTGGGTAAACATTGGAGCATAGAAATATGAGCCATATCTGTGTAAGTGTTTTCAGTGACGGCCTTAGGAATGTCTTTGGTTTTCCTGGTTCATCTTGGTAAGTGTGACCCGTCTAGCTGATTTTCACTATAAGAAGGTAGGGGTTCACCAAGGTACATATTGATGGTGTCTCTGTCAAACAAAACTATCTTTCCTCTTGCCCAAGTTTCCCTTTCAGCTTGGGAACTGTCTCCAGAAGATGCATTAGCATAAAACTCTCTGACAATTTGAGCACTGATTTTCTCTGGTGGATTAGCTAGTTTTATCCAATTCCTCCTTTCTAATTCAGCCATGAAATCATCTCCATCTCCATCTCCTAGCTTTAGATTCACTTTTCTTTCGGCCAATAACTTACTAGTTTCAATTACCAAGAACCTATCAAATGCTTTTGTTATTCGGAATCTTTCTCTCCTAATTCCATCTTCAATGTCATCATCAATATGGTGTGAAGAGGAAGGCCCTTCCTTTCTTTTCCTTGGAGAAGGGTTGGCATGAGTACTTTTCTTTGGTGCTGGAACCTTGCTTTTCTTTGGTGGCATCTGCAAATTAATTCATGAACCTCATGACACAAGTTAGTATCTATTTCAATACTTTGTTCCATTTCAATTTTCATGAACTTGCAACAAAAAATATGATAATTCCATAAACCAATGTTGCACATATATTCACAGTATAATTGCACATGAGTAGATATAGAGTTGAAAACAAAAGTTAGAAAATTACACACATTGTAAGTGAGACCTAGTTTGTGTTTCATCTTCTTCCTTTCAAATACACAACATTCACCTTCATAAAAGAAAACTCTTCTCTTTCAATAAAATTCCTCATCACTCAAAATCACAATTCAAAATCACATATTCCTCATCCCTTGATTTTTCCTTTTGTTTGTTCTCAATTTGCAAACTCTTTTTGGTGAAACATAGGAAGACTAACTTTTCTCCATAAATTAACTAGAACAATCACCACTAAATAGCTATACCATGTTAAAAATACAAATGGGATTGCCTAATTCTAGAAAATCCTTTGTGGCATTCAACACATTCATCACATTGTAACACTTTATGAACCACAATCAAGAACTTTGAATATGGAAATCAACAACCATACCTGGGTATAAAAATTAACATGGAATTTCAAGATGCAATCTTTAAATCACCCTTTTTACATGGAAGTCATTCATTACAAATTGATTTTTTTTAGGGATTTTAAAAGTTATGAACAACAACCAAAAGCATGTTTTTAGGGATTTCGAATTTTAAATACAACAACCAAGAACATGCAATTCTTCCATCCATGGCAAATTGAACTTTCTCTATGGATTTCGAAATTAGGGTTTTGGGATTTGGGGATTTCAATTGTTGAACAAATTTGTTATATAAACTATCCCTAAATCAACAACAACAAAAAGAATCAAGATGAAAAAGAGGATTAGAAAGAAATTTTACTTACTTGATTTGTGACTTGAATGAAGAAATTAGTTGTTGCAAGAGTGAGAGAGAGCAAAAACATTGAAAGAAGAAGAAGAAGAAGAAGAAAACGTTGAAAGTGAGAAGAAAATGTTGAAAGTGAGAGAGAAGGAAAAAAACGTGAAAAAGGCTGACTCTTTTTCTCTCTCTCCCCTTTTTTTTTTAGTTAAAATATGGCTCGGCCAAAATGGGTTGGGCTGAGCTAAAATAAGTCAGAAACAAATCTAATTTTTGGCTAAGCCCTCTTAGGTTTGGCTCAGCCCAATTTGACAGCAAAAAATTTTGAAAATTTTTCTGCATAATTTGGCTTAGCTCGCTCAAGTTTGGCTCAACCCCATTTTGACAGCAAAATTTTCAAAAATTTGTCTGCATAATTTAGCTTAGCCCGTTCAGGTTTGGCCCACCCCAATCAAGTCAGAATTGATCACTGCTTCTTGAAACATTTTCTTTTCATTTCCCACCTTTCATTGACTCAACTTAACTCAAAATATTTTATTTTCACAAGCTTTAAATCATAAACAAACACAACTACAATTCAACTCAAATAAAATGAACGAAACACACATCTCTGAAGATAATTAAAATTGCAAGAGAAAAGGTTAGAAAATTGGGTTGCCTCCCAATAAGCGCTTCTTTAACGTCATTAGCTTGACGTCAGTACCACTTATCAAGGTGGCCAAAAGGACACACATAACACATCATCCAACTTCTTCAACTTGTTAGGGAGGAACTCCATGAATTTGAGATATAGATGATGTGGCTTCCATGTTTCCTATAGTTGAAATTTTGTGAACAAGGCACAAATAAAATCTACAACTCTATCAATCTCGTCCTTGTCCTCCTTCTCCCACTTTTGTTTGTTTTCCTCTTGTTTTTCCACTAATTCTTCTTTTTCTTTCTCATCCTCCTCAACAAAAAATTTGGCTATCAGAGGCAGTGTTTGGTGGAACATTTCATTACCTTTAGTTTCCACCACAATGGTTTCCCCATGTGTGCTCTTGCCAATCACTTCATCACATATGATGCTCATAGAATCCTCATGTTCCTTGGGATTGGTTTGAGTGTTTATGCCGCTTTGTAGATCAGCCAATTTCTTAGTTATTTCTCCAAGATGAAAAGTAATATTTCGAACTGAAGTATTAATACTTTCCTGGGTAGAAATGGAAACCTGCATAAGCTCAATCATAGAATCCTCCAATCTTGAGAATGAGGAAACCTTTGTATCCATTGGCTCTGCATTAGAATACTGAATGTATTGCATCAGAGATTGTTGATAAGGAGGTTCCCAAAAACTTTTCCATTGATTTTGTTCCCATTCTTGGGCATAGTGATAGTTATTGTAACCATAACCAGCCATGATTTCTGCCTGTTTTGGATAATCTGAAAAAGAACAAGCTAACAAGAGGAATATCTTTGGCTAGCAAGAGGGGTTAGTATAAAAACAAAGATTATGTACATAAAAGTATATATACAAGTTCACTAAGAGCATAAGATATGTCGCAATGCTCGTAATAAAAATTGAAATCCCCGGCAACGGCACCAAATTTTGATAAGACTTTTTCGTGAATTTTGTCTTACAGTCGTCCTAATACAGTGTATCGTATCAGGGTCGTATCCACAGGGATTTGATAATACTAATGAGCCATTCAACTATTCTTATGCTAAAGTGAAGTGAAAAGATAAAATGATTGTTGTTTGCATAAAAACAGAATTTAGGAATTAAAAAGGGTTGTGATTCAAATACTTAAAAGCATTGGGATTAGATTTCATCAACTCTACCTTGAGGTGTGTAAATAATCCTTCATTAATCCTATATAAATCCTAGTATTGATTTATCTTACCATGTCATCCTACAATGTTAATTCCTTAATCAAAGTAGAAAAGATCTATTGAATTAGGCAAATGATGATCCCTCACTCACTTGAATAAACAATAGCATTAAGATTGGGTAAACAAGACTATAGCATCAACTCTATTCCTAGATGTTAAATTATATAGGTGACTTCAACTAGTTCAAACACAATAGATAGTTTTCCAACAAGATATCATGTCTCAAATCATTCAATAGGTGATCAAGCTATCAAAAGCATTAAGTATAAGATGAAATCACTAAATCAACACATAGATTCAATATAGAATAACTCAAGATTAGTTTACATACATAGATAATAGAGTTGATTACATCTAATCCCAACAAAAGAGGTTTAGCTATCCATTTCCATGGAAGCTTAACAAAGATTCAAGAGTAGAAATTGAAGAACAATCAAAATTACCACTTTTCCAAGCTTCCCTATGATGAATCTTCACTTCTTTCTTGCCTTCCTTTTTGCCCTTATGTTCTTCTCCTTTTTAAATTTCAGAATCCCCAGAAAAAACTGAAGAGAAGCCTTTTATAACTGTTTTAAAAAAAGTAAGTCGGCTAACGATGGCTCAGCCACACAGCTTCTGGCTAAGCCAAACCGTGTATTTGAAGATTACCCTGTCTTGAAGAAAGCTGTTCTGGCTTAGCCAAATCCTGAAAGGCTTAGCCCATTTCGTAGCAACATTCTGTCTCTATTTAGCTCAGCCAGAACACGTTTGGCTTAGCCATATTTCTCAGTATTTACTTCTTCCTCTATGCATCAATGTGGCTTAGCCATAGTACATTTGGCTTAGCCAGAGTGCCCAGAAATTCCTCTTTCTCTTTATTCTTCAATCTTTTCGCTTGAACTCTTTATCAAATCTTCATCTTTATTTCTTTCATCTGTTTCAAGCTACAAAAAGGGATTAAAATGTTGAAAAACTCACAATCACATACATCACCTACTTAAATAAAAACTAAATGAAACTAACACTTTTGGGGGTTAAATAATAGCAAATTCATTTCAATAAATTCAATAAGTGCCATTGATTTCAAACCAAATTCAAGTATATTTGGCACTTATCAATGTATTTCTGCCTTGCAATTCGGTTGGTTTTTAGTCTCAAAACCGAACCAAACCAAACCGCACCGCGAACACTGATATTGATCGTACTATACTTAGTAACTTAATGTTTGGCTAGTTGCACTAGAAATTACTATTATTATACTAGATGATGGTGATGATCGTACTATACTTAGTAACTTAATGTTTGGCTAGTTGCACTTATATATATATATATATATATATATATATATATATATATATATATATATATATATATATATATATATCAGGGCCGGCCCTGGGGGTAGGCCGGGGGTGCGACCGCCTAGGGCCCACGTTTTTAGGGGGCCCCAAAATTTTTTATCCTAAGCCTAAATTTTACTAGTACAAATTTTTTTTATACTAAGTCTAAATTATACTAGTATAAAAAAGAATTTAAATAAAAAAACCCAAATTATCTCTACAAATTCCGAAATATCCTAGCTCTCACTCCACATAATAATTAGTCCTCATGATTCCATTCAATTCCTTTTTTCCCAACACACCCCATTCATTTCTCTATTATAAAACCTACTTGAAATCTTCAATGTCACAAGAGAGAATGAATGGTTTGACAACTTTGTCAATCGAGAAGGATGTGTTGGAGAACAATGATGCTGATGAGATTATAAATGATTTTGCATATCAAAATGCTCGAAGAAACCGCTTCTTATGGCTTTCCAAGAAAAGAGAAAACTTTTGATATTTTGTAAAACCATTATTATGTATTAAGACGTATTATTTTAATTGAAATAAGTCGTTTTTTTGTCTTCTATTAAAATATTTTCAAATTAAAAAATAGTTATGCAAGGGGGGCCCATTTCTCACAAATTGCCTAGGGCCCATAAAATGTCAGGAACGGGACTGTATATATATATATATATATATATATATATATATATATATATATATATATTTGAATATTGATGATGAAGACAACATAACTTCCAAAATTGTAAACCGCAAGTAGTACTGTCTTGGTTATTACCTGCAGCACATAGCCACATACATGTAATATTCTCAGCATCATTCCTTCGACTAATAGAATCACATCTCATCTAAAATCCCTTTTTATGCCTCTTTCAATATGTTTTTAATTTTTTTTAGTCGTTTCTGTTTCAGTCATATGGCAGTGTTATGATTTGCTAAAGAAGTCTTTTAATTTTTTGTTGCAGTGTTGCTGCTTGTATCTTTTAGCGCTATTGCTGAAGCCAATTAACTACAAGAGTTAGGAGCCTGTTAAAATCTCCCTGAGCCAAAACTCGGTGGAAAAAAGACCCAAAAAGAAAGAATACCCGAGCTAAGAGGTAAATCGTACTACAATTACAACTTGCTAATAATTTCTTCAGCATATCCGTAGAAGCACTAACCCTTACCCGTCCTACCAAATTACATAATTGAGAACAGAGGATCCTTAGACTCAAAGTCAATATCATCATACATATTGCCTCTAATTTATATATTGTATTGAAACACATGGATGGCATCATCTCTTACTACAAACAATACATCAGCAGCCACTCTAAACCACCCCTTTCCTCTAACACTGCAACATTTTTTTAAAGCAGTGTTGTTGCTTTTATTTTTTTTTATAAAAAATTACAATTTTCAATTAGTGTTATGTATAACGCGGGTAGGCCTGAAAAACTTGTATCCTACAGAGGGCTGGGTTTGGGCCGTAAAGTTTGAACCCAAATTTTAATATTTACTTTTTTCCCCAATCTAAAAAAACCTGAGCTCAATGTTAACCTAATAGTCTGATTTACCAATTTTAGCTGCGCTGAAGGGAGTAGAAGGAATAGTAGCATTGTCGGATCCGACCAATTTGTTTGAGTGGTGATTTTATTTTTGACAAAGAGCGTTGATTATATGAACACCGCAAATTTTTTTACACCTATTCACCACCTCAATTTCTCTGTCTCTTTCTTCTTATTATGCAGTTTAACCTATGCAATTGTCGTATCACTCCCTATTCCCTTCTCTCTCTTGGTGTTGTTTGGGTGTATTGGGCGTCCAAGAATATTTTTTCTTTTGTCAACACCTTAATTACTTTTTAATACATGTTATTTGTTAACACCCATTAATTTTTAGGGTTAAAAATGTGATTCAAATTTTTTATTTTTTTATCTCTATCTCACTTTAAATTTTTCTATCTCCTCTCACATGATATTTAATTTGTTCTATCTCTTCTTTCACATTTTTTTCTCATCCACTTTTCTCCCTGTCTATTTTGATTTAGTTCCAACGAGTAAACATTAGATGTTGTTTACATGTTGTAATGTACTTAATTAACTTGTTTTTTATTTTTATTTTTTTTACTAATAGTAGGCTATCGAAATTGCTTTTTTACATATCTCTTATTGTTGATATCTATTAATTTTTAGGGTTGTAAGTGTCACTTAATTTTTTTTCTTCTTTTCTCTCTTCTGTGAGTTTTAATTTATTCCTCTTCTTTCAAACTTTTCCATCTCTTCTCTTTGTATACTTTAATTTTCAATTCCAACAGGTAAAGATGTTGTTAACACGTTGTAATGTACTTAGTTGACTTGGTATATTGTACGAAAACCATGTACGCTTTTTTTAAAAAGTCAATGAATGTCATCCTCGGATGATGAAAGCATTGTAAGTTGGTTGTGACACATAACTTTACAATTTACATTATCATATTATTACAATCATTCTAGATGTTGATGGCTACGAAAGCTTGGCTTTGCAATGCTTTTTTATTTCAAAGTCCCTTAACTTTTTGAAATTAAAAATTTGCCTCATAAGTCATCTAAACTTGTTCATCAAATTCAATCTCTTGCCAGAAATATCATTGAATTAAAAAAATATATCATCATTGATATATAGATTTGAAAAGTATGATTAAAAGCAACACTACACAAAGCATAAGAGTTATACTTATATAGTGTGTTTGGAAAACAACAATATCACACCAAATAGTTACACAAAGAGGAAAGCTTTTTTTTTTGGTCAATAGTGTAGTTGATTTATATTAAGTGGGCAAAGCCCAAACCAACAACACAAGGCGCATGGCCGAGGTCCACAAACACACCCACAAGCCGGGTCAGCCAAAACAACCAAAGCAACAAGTTACACTATTATAGCAATACACCAGAATGGGAAAACTCACTAATGAGGAAAAACCCTAATTTGGTAATAAATCATTATGGGAGAGAGAAGAGGATCAACAACCCATCTCTCACCACCAGATTCGACCAGAATAAACTTGATGCGATGGCAACAAAATCCACTTGCAGAACCACGGATCAGCTGGAGAGACACTGTTTGTCCAACACCAGTGCAGCACGAAGAGAATTCGGAGGCTTGTAGATCCATCCCTGCGGCAGCTCTGAATTTCGGTGAAGCTCAGCAACCATATGAGCACTCTGATTCCCATCTCGCACAACTCACGTGAATCCACACCACTCAAACTTAGATCTGAATGAATTTATGTCTGAAATTAAGTTCTGGATGCTTCTCATCGTGATCTCATTTCTGCAAGCTTTGATCAATTGAAGGTTATCCGATTCCACCACTGTTGCACTGGTCTTAGGGATAACTGGATGGGAAATAGGCTTCTCAATGTCCTTAGATCGCAACTCTAAGACATTGCAATTAACCATGGACACCACTCCCATAGGGGAAGGGGGAGTGTTGTCAAAAACTTGAGCATTTCTTCCTAACCAAATATTCCAAAGTGTCATGAAAATCCACACCAATTGACTAGGTTCTAGCTGCACATTGGGCTCCTCCTGACACATAAGAGACATCAACCACCTACGGAATGAAGAAACATTCAGGGCCATGGGCAACAGGGATATTGATAGCAAACCAAATTGGGGTAACCCATTCACAGAGGAGAAAGGCATGCTCCACGGTTTCCTCCTCAACCAAACACACAGAGCATTTTGAGCAAGAGCTGAGCTTTTTACACCATAGGTTCTTCTTTAGAGGCAGGGCATTATGACATAGCCTCCACAGGAATTGCTTTACCTTTAGAGGCACCTTTACCTTCCATAATTTACACCAGAAATCCTTAGGGAGCACAAAGGAGGAACCTACTCCAGTATATGGAGATTTAGCTTGTACATGAGTCATGAAATATCCTGATTTCACAGAGTATACACCACTAGGAGTATGAGGCCACCAGAAAGAGTCACAAACCCCTGTAATGCTGATAGGTGTCTTCACTGCATCAATTGTTGATTCATGATGCAGCACATTTCTCAAAGATTGGAGCTCCCAACCTGAACCAGCAGAGTTCAAACAAACAGCCACTTTTGCTTCTGAACTAGGGTCATTTACTTTAGCCAAATTCCCAGAAGCAAGCCACCTATCCTTTTTCAAAGCAATTGTTTGCCCGTCACCTACAAGCCAACTACCATTTGCCTGAAGAAAATTCCTCCCTTTCAGAATACTAGCCCACATCCAAGAGTCCCCAGCCTTCTTCTGCACCTTCCAGAAAGAGTCTTTTTTGCAATAAAGCTTTAACAGGTTAGAAGCCCACAAACTGTTAGGATTCTGCACAAGTCTCCACGCTTGCTTAGCCAGAAGGGAGTCATTTGACTGCTCAAAGTCCTTGAAACCCATACCCCCTACTGATTTTGCAGAAGAGAGTCGATCCCAGTTCTTCCAGTGAATACCCCTAGCCTTTCCTTCAGAGCTCCACCAAAATCTAGCCACCATAGAGCAGAGATCCCTACAGAAAGTCTTAGGAAGCGAGACTATAGACATCACATAAGATGGAATAGCTTGAACCACAACCTTGATGAGCACTTCTTTGCCTGCTTGGTTTAACAGCTTTTCCTTCCAACCATCCATTTTGTTCCTGATTTTATCTTTAATCCATTGGAGAACTTTAGTCTTAGATCTCCCCCAATCAGCTGGGACCTAAGTATAGCCCAGCATTCTCCCAGACAGGGATATTTAGAATGCTTGATAACCTAGATCTTTGAATGATAGTCACATCTTTGCTAAAAACCAGACCTGATTTCAACAAATTTATTCTCTGACCAGAAGCTTTAGATAACATGTTTAGGATATTCATGAGAGCATACAAGTCCTTGTGAGAGAGGCATTAGCAAACAAAATTGCATCATCAGCCAAGAATAAGTGGGTTAAAGGGAGCCCTTTAGCCACTTCCACACCTTTCAGAGACTGATCCATCTGAGCAGATTTTAGCATACGAGATAAAACATCAAATACAAGTATAAACAAGTAGGGAGAGAGAGGGTCACCTTGTCTAAGGCCCCTTTTAGGGATTAACCTATTACTGAGATAGCCATTAACTTGATATTTGTATGAAACAGAGGACACTAGAGTCATAATGCCCTTGATCCACCCCTCATTGAAACCATAGGCACCAAGAGCAGTCTTGAGAAAATCCCATTCAACCCTGTCATAGGCTTTATTCATGTCCAATTTTAGCACAGTAGCCTCCTTTAACCCACCCTTTTTCTTCTTGATTCTGTGAAATGCCTTATGTGCAACCACAATGTTATCCTGGTGTTTACCGTGGTTTTTGGTAAACAACCGCTAGTTTAAAATTATTTGCTTGCAAGATCAACTAGTAAATCTTAAGACATATTGTGCATTGATTTCCTAGAAATTATTGAGTTTCGTTAATGTCCTTACGGTTTGGATGAAATTTATGAAGATAACCGCCAATTTCAAAGATATTGAAACCGTCGAAATTACTTCAAAATGATACAATTCTGAACAGAATGTGTAAAAAACAAGTAAAATGCAAGGAATTTAAGAAAACAGATTTAAATTGCATTGAATGAATAGAAATTGGTGCACAAGTGCATACATTGTTCTGTAACTCGCTTTTCTCTTTAACTTGGAAGTTGCACAAGTGGTTTTTGGTAAACAACCGCTAGTTTAAAATTATTTGATTGCAAGATCAACTAGTAAATCTTAAGACATATTGTGCATTGATTTCCTAGAAATTATTGAGTTTCGTTAATGTCCTTACGGTTTTGATGAAATTGATGAAGATAACCGCCAATTTCAAAGATATTGAAACTGTCGAAATTACTTCAAAATGATACAATTCTGAACAGAATGTGTAAAAAACAAGTAAAATGCAAGGAATTTAAGAAAACAGATTTAAATTGCATTGAATGAATAGAAATTGGTGCACAAGTGCATACATTGTTCTGTAACTCGCTTTTCTCTTTAACTTGGAAGTTGGAGTATGAGAATTCTGTATGTGCGTATTGTGACCCATTTTTCCTATGAAAAACTACTATTTATACAAATAGAAAATAACTGTACAGAATATTTAAAAATGTAACTGCTACATCCCTTCGACAGCAATTGCTTGATTCCAATCTGTTACCAGTCTTCAAAACCTCTTCTTGTTGAAATCACTGTCTTCAACACTTCGATTTCAGCAAACCTCATGTCGAAATCATCTTGACACAACCAAATAACTTAACTCTTCTCAATGTCGAAATTGACATCTTTCTCTTGAAATAATAAGTCAAACCTCGTTGACTGCATTTAATTGAGCTTGTCGAAAATGCAGGCTAACAAATTGCCCCCCAAAAATGTCTTTTTCGACTGAATTAAGAATGAAGAAAGAAAACGACGTTTTTGAAACTTCACTCAACAGTTTCGTGTCAAGTCTGCTGACATCATTAACATCCTCTTTCAGAATTGAAAGGACGTTTTTTTTAAAAGGAAACCACTTTATTGCGCCAACTATTCAGAGTTAGTGGGCCACGTTTTACCTTGGAACTCTCCAAAAAACCATTTTTTCATAACTGTCAGGTCATGATTGTTAGTGGGCCACTCTCTGGAAGTGCAAAAAACCCAAAGGTTTATACCCCCCCCCCCTTTTTTTTTAATTTATCCAGCAACTATAAAAGGCGTACCTTCTTCTCCATTCTACTTTTTCACTCTTCATCTTCCTTGCGAACCCATATCCAAAAACAGAAAACTCTACCTTCAAGCTTCTTTATCTTCTTCGTTAGAAGAACGCCAACGAACCAGAAAAACTTCTGAAAAATGGCTTCTGCTTCAAGCTCTCAAGCTTCTGGGAAACAGAAATTTGTTGCTGAACCTGATTTGGAATATGCTCGCGCTCAAATCTGGAAATCACAGGTATTAATTCCCTCTTCTGAACCTAACAAGCATGCTTTTCTTGGACCTCTCCCTGAATCTCACGAAGACACACAGAGACTTCAAGAAATTTTCCCTAGCTACCATAAATATAGCCCTAGGATTTTCGAAAAGGGGCCCTATGAAATGGGGTTTATGAATGCCCCCAATAGGGTCTTTAGGTCCTCACCCCACGCAAAGAACGAACTCTACACCAACTGGCTTAACAAAGTTGAGTCGAAGAAGGGCGAATTCTGGAAATCCCAAGGGATTTATGACCTTATTCAACTGTCGAGATATGTCCCTAGGTACCACAGTCCCATGCTCATCGCAGCATTACATTTTTTGGGAACTCACAATTAACAACTTACATCTTAAATGTGGCATGCTCACTCCCACCTTGTTGGATGTAGCTGCCATAACTGGCCTTAAACCGACAGGAGAAATTTTCAATCCCAACAATACCTACAAATTCGACTTCAAACGTGCCACATTTTCTGGGTACATTGAAGATCAGCATGTAACTGATGACGAAGAGGTTTCTGACATAGAACACATTGCCTTCCTCACCTTGTGGCTCTCTCTCTATATCTTCTGCTCTTCATCACTCCAAGTGGCCAAAATGTATGTTAACTTGGCCATTCAGCTTCATGAAGGTCGAAACATATGCCTCAGCAAGCTCATTTTAGGATCTCTCTATGATGCTTTAGCACATGGATCTTTCGACTTGAGAGGACTTGGACCTCAAGCTAAACTACTGGCTCAGGCCCTATTAGGCTGTTCCAATTGTGTCTCCTTGCCACCTTTGAGTCAAGATTTCAATTGTATTGCCCTAACGACTATGTTGAGATGGTCGAACAGAGAAGAATCGAAGGTATGAGGCTTGCTGTTTAAAAGCCTAGGGAAATAGGTCAATCTACAAAAGACCTGTTCTCTGCTGCTTTCACCATGTTTCTGAACTGTGACACTTTCACACCTTCAATGGCACCATTCGTTGATAGGACTCGTGGACCAAGTTGGTTCACAAAAGAATTTCCTGCAACCTCTGTCGAAGATGCTGAAGAAATCAACCAAATCTAGAGAGCCTATTTAACTCCAAACTTTCTGTCGACCAAAATCTCAACTGAAAAGGGCAAGGCTCAATTTGGAATGACTGGATATCAACCAAATTTAGTGGCAAGACAGTTTGGGTTATGTCAACTTTGACCTGCCCCTTTTTATAAAACTAAAAAGGACCTTAAGCATCCAGACAATGAAAGAGATTTCTGGAAACGTCTCGACAACACTGCTCAAAATGCTCCCACTTTTATTCCTTTAAAATTTGAACCAACATTTGCTTGCACTAAGGAATTTTTTAAGTGGTGGAGAAATTATTACACATCTAAATCTGCAGATGTCGAAGAAACTACATTGCTGTCCAACCTAATTTCTGCTTTCCCTCCTTTGCAGAACAAGAAGGACAAAAGTCAAGGTATGCACATTCGAGAAATTCAAGCCTTTCAAAATTACTTCGAAACTGTATATGATCCACATTGTCTTAGTCGAACTGTTTCTGAGGCTGCGAAAGTTTTATGGCAAAAAATTATCGAAAAAATTCCGACAATACACTTTCCACCCTATGTAACAAATAAATATGATTTTACTTTGAAATGTAAGATTAAGTTTCCGCCTTTGCCAACCAGTAAACTAGCCTTGGCATTTCGACCACCAATTCCTGAATGGTTTGTGTGTGGTTCGACTATGGCGTTACAAAACTATTTTATAACTAAAACAGCCCAGAAAGTAACTCCGACTAAGCATAACATATACACGTTTAGAGGTGATCTCCATTTGGACATTCAACATGTTCGAATCACATCCCTCATCAAAAAAGGTGATGCATAAGACTCTTAGAAAAAAAATTTAATTTTTCCTTTCATGTATGAACTTACTTATATGATTGTCGAATGTCTGTAGCTGTCCCTATTCCAACAACTCCAACTGCTGGTACAACAAAGTCACCCAAAAAGACGTCGAAGAAAGAAACCCGTACTTCTTCGAAACAAAGCAAACTCCAACAAACAAAGAAACAAGAGGTGAGTATCTTGGCAACCTCTTCCTCTATGTTCAAACTTTAAATTCGACACCTGACTAATCTTCGTTTTGTAGAGTCGAAAAAGGGCAAGTAATTGTTGCACCCCGAAAGATCCGGATTGGACCTTTCATCGTACAACGTGAAAATTTGTGAAGCTGCCATCAACATTTTTTATTTAGGGACCAAAACATTGAAAAAGGGTCCTTTTTTTAAGGCGGGTGGTCCTTTGAAAACTAGAGATGTAGGTTCGGGGGTCGGTTAGGTGTGGGGAAGGTATTAGCATCCCACACCTCCTTTCTACCGAAAGGGAACCTTTAACTTGATGTGCGATTTTGACAGAGTTGATTTGAAACAATTCGTTCTACTTCTTTTTTTATTGAGAAAAGTGTTTTTGAAAACGGGGGAAAAGAAGAATCTTTTTATTATTTTTTAAAAGTGTGCTTGACAGGATGTGACCCGCTCCTACGTATCTCCCGGTGCGATGGAGAATTCAAAGCTTACGTAGTTCTCCTTAGTCGAGAAACTTTGTGTTGGTGTTTTTTATTGTAGGGGTTTTCGGTCCTAGACTGTACAGTCCACTAGACCTAGAACAAAGACAACCCCGCCTGTACAGGCGACGTGCCCCCTACTCATTGAAAATGTTTTTTGATTAAGGAAGAAAAAGATTGGTTGTGAGGTTGGTTGCTTTTATTTGAGCAAGTATCTTAGGCTCGCACGAACTGTACAGCTCGCTAACCCTAAGACGCTAACCGATACCGGATGTACATCCGACTCAATTCCTTACTCATTTTTTTTAAAAAAAAAAGGGTTCAAGTTGTTAATTGCTTGTTTTAATTCTCATAAGTATCCCAAGATGTTTGAGCTGTACAACTCCAATCTTAGGACGCTAGTCAACACCGGCCGTACGTCCGACTTGACTCCTTATGAATTTTCAAAAAGGTTTGTTGTTGATCTTTAAAAAAATTTGATTGCTATAGAAAAACAATTTGAAGAAAAGTTTTAATTTGAAAAATAATTTGGAAAAAGAAATGACTTGAAGAAGAGAGGAAGAGAATTGGAGGGTGATATTGATCACAAAAGTTTGTTGGGATGGCGTGGCATCCAAAAGAAAAAAGGAAGTAGAGAATTCAAATCAATTTCCAAATCAAGAACCAAAGTGTAAACTTTAACAAGTTGCAAGCAAAACAATCAACAATGCGAGCGTAAGCATATACCTTAACCATTACTACACCGGTGCACAAGAATGACGCTTAGTCATCTAACATTTAATGGCCATGAACATGCAAGATCAACATTAACCAAATAGATTGCAAGAATAGGCACACAAATAGATAATGCAAAAGTTTAATTCAAATAGGCATCAACACAAGATAAAACACAAGGTTGAATCCCTTTTGGTAATCCTTGACATTTGAGACAATGCACAAAGGCATAAGTGTCTAGTCCTTTTACCAAATCATCAACACAAAACAAATTATTAACCTAGAATGAACATCGCATTTGCATGATCACAAGTGACCAAAAGAAAGCAATAACAAGTCATTTTGTAGCCAAAATTGATTAATCAAGTTAGAGAACTAGCATTTGCATTTTTAAAAAAAATTGCACAAAGGAAGTTGAATCATCTTAGGCAATCCTCAACACTTAAAGTGAAGTGCCTAAGGCACAAGTGTGAGTCCTCTTGCCAATCATCAACATAGAGTAATTTTGCAAACAAGTTACTAACAAGCAAACCAAAATTCTCAATCAAAGCCCAAGGTTGTGTTGAATCATCTTAGGCAATCCTCAACACTTAAAGTGAAATGCCTAAGGCACAAGTGTGAGTCCTCTTGCCAATCATCAACATAGAATAATTTGCAAGCAAAGTACATAACGACCAACATCAAAACAATTTGAGAAATCATTTTACTCACAATTGCAAACCCATTTCACAAGAAAATTAACAAACCCTAATTCTAATCATGATTTGCGAAGCATCACATCATTTTATTCAACAAAAATGCAAGATCATAGTGAAAACAACATAAATCACAATTTATTCAAGGGTGAGAAGCATCTCAAGCACCCAAACCTCCCACAGTGTTTGTCAAAATGCTTGAGACACCTCTCACCAACAACAATCAACAAATCAACAATATAACAACACTAAAATGCATGAATATGGTAGGATGCAAACTTAGAAACATAATATCTACATTTTGATGCAAAAAAGTTGAAGATGATGCTAGGTTTTAAGAAGTTTACCTCAAATCCAAGCTAAGGAATGACTAATATGAAGAACAAGACCACAAATCAACTTGAATCTTCACCAAACTTCAATGAAACCCACGAAATGCTTGCTTAAAAATGCCCTTTGATGATGCAAGCTTGAATTAAATTAGGAGAGAAGGAAGATATATGAAGTAGGAATGGAAATGAGGTGAGAAAATGGTGATTTGGTGAAGGAGAAGTGAAGAATTGATGGAGGAAGAAGGTGGTATGATTTCGGCCAAGAGAGGGAATTAGGAGAGGGAGTTGTGTGCTAGGGTTGTGTGAGTGAAAATGAGGCCAAAAGTTGTGAGAGGTGAGGTTAATAGGGTATTTATAGAATGCATCTAGGTTTGAGGGTATTTAGGTCAATATGCACTAGTTGTGCTCTAGGATTTGATTTTAATTTTGAATCAAAGGCTAGGATTGAGGCTCACATGGATTGAGGACATTGAGAAAACACAAAATGAGAGAATAGAGAGGGTGAAATTCGAAATAGCAAGGGAGAGTGGTGCCCAAGTTTTGCAAGTTGTCATCTTGTACTATTGTACTATTATATGACCAATTCATTATCCCTTCATTTTTTATTATTCTTCTTAGGATAATTGTACAAAAATACACCCAATTTAGGCCACATACTAGGAATCTTAGGAATATGCCATTTTATGAGATCACCATGACCAAAAATATCATAAAAACCTCATCTTGAAATTTTTGTAGAATATTTCTTTTTGATGCCTTTTTTGAATTTGAATTTTTATGCAATTGCGTGCATGTATGCGCAAAAAATATATGACCAAGGGTGTCTTGCTTCAAATAATTTCCTCTAAAATTGCACAATGATTTTTGATGAAAAATTATCCTCTTTTTTTTTGAAAAATGACCAAAATACCCTTTGCCCTAAAAACAGTTTTTTGTCCAAAAATGCATTTCCAACCTAAAAAAAACCCTAGGATGCATGCACAATGCTCTTCACACTTTTCAAAATAATGCCACACTTCTAAATTTATTTATTTTTGTTGAGAATTAGGGTTTTGACCTAGGCGGACAAAATTAGGGTATGACAGTAATTCTACTACTGATGTTCCTTCCAAAAAATTGAAGAAAACTAATACGCTAACTGTGAGTGATGATTCAGAGGTCGAACTTCTTATCTCTTTGCTTTTTGTAATTATTTGTATTTCCTTTCCTTGTTTATGCTGATATGAGTGTCGAATTTTCAGTCTGACAACCCAACAAGCAGCCCTAAACAAACTGAGGTTCCCAAAACTCAAGATAGAACTCTCAAGAAACTCTTAAGATTCCATCTCAACAAGCTCCTGTCGAACAACAAGGACACAGCAAGGAGGTGCATAAAGGAAAAGCTCAAATGAACCCAGAAAAACCTCTAAAGAAGAAAGGGAAAACTCCTAAGAAACCTGAAAGTGCAGGTTCTCGCATTGGAGAAACAGCCTCAAAGGTAATTGACAAGTTTCTTACCTTCCCTTAATCGTTTTGTTTCAATATGACGAAAAACTCATCAATCTATTATAATAGGGAAACGAGGCCAGCAATGTCGAAATTCAACAGAAACAACCGACACCAACTTCGACTCTCTCTCCTTCTATCGAGCCAATAGCTGAGAAAGTAGTCAAGGAACAACAAACCCCAGATAGTCCCATCAACACAACGGGAGGAGCTCTTCATCAACAAATAGAAGATTTGATAATCAACGAGCCTTCCTCTGATAAGAATGAGCCTGGGAAAGATGTTCTTGACCATAATCAAGAACAAGGAGATGATGAGATGAATGAAGGTAATCACACTGCTGGTGTCGAAATTGAGAAAGACACTCTGGTTCCAACTCCAAATTCAAGTGACAAAGAAGAAGAAGAGGAAAACCAAGATGAAGACGACGAAGAAGAAAAAGATGATGATGACGCTATTGAATTTGAAGGAGAAGAATCTCAAGGCATTTTAGAGCATGTCGATGAATCGCCAAAGGACAATAGTTCTTCTAAGGTAGTACCTTCGACTAGCGTCACTTTAAGCCAAGAGGAATTGACAGAGCTAAAAAGTAAGAACCCTCTTGAGGCCTTGAAAATAATGTTAAGCAGCAGGGCAGCTTCGACGGACAAGAGACAAAGCTCTTCGACTACTTCTGTTGGCGAGATGTCTGAAAGTTCGAAAGAAGATCTTATTCAGGAATTTCGGGCTAAAGTTCTAGAAGTGGATTTGTTTCAGACTGTTGAATAAAACCACATGGTCGCTTTTGAGATCAAAGCCTTGCTGCGCAAACTCAACAATTCAACATCTAGCAAGTCTCTCATTGGCTTCCTTGTCGAATTTGAGCCTCTTCTGGAACAAATCACAAGGGATTTCCAAAAGAAAAAGAATGATGCTGTGACGAAAGAACGTGAGGCTAAACTCCAACAAGAGGAATGGGCTGCGGTCGAAGCATCAAACGCTAAAATTTCTTCCTTGGAAGTCCAAGCAACAAGTGATGCCAAAGAAATGGCTGCCTGTGATGATGCCATTTCCAAATATCAAGAACAGATCAAGAGCCTGCATTGAAGATTAATGCAGAGGCAGCCCTGGCAATCGAACATCTGGAGGAATTCAGCAAGCATGAAGCAGAAGTTCAGAGGTTGGTCGAAGACGAGGCCCTCACTGCTACAAGATTGGAGCATGCCCAGGCCATCTTTGAGAGGCTAAAAGCCAATCTTAAGCTTTAGATTGTAACTTTCTTTATTTCCAAACTTTTGTAATTCAACAATGTTTTGGCACTTCTAAACCTCAAAATGCCATATTTGAATTCTCTTTTGTCATTTCAATCTTGCACTATTTTAATTTCTTGCAATATTGGCTTATACTTTTTCAAATACTTGCCATTTATTCGCAAAACTCGATTATCAGCACCTAATTCTTCCACTTCATAGGCACCGTTAGAAAAAATTTGTGCGATTCGAAATGGTCCCTCCCAATTTGGTGACCATTTGCCTAAGACTCTATCTTTTTTGTCCATAGGCAATACAACTTTCCAAACTAAATCTCCTAAGGCAAAGGTTTTTAACTTAACTTTTTTATTATAAGCTTTAGCCACTCTTTCTTTTTGCCTTGTAAGGACATCTAACGCAATTAACCTCTCTTCGTCTAAATCAATCAACTCATCTAAAATCATATTCTAATAATGATCTGATGGGATTTCAAATTGTCTTTGAATTCTGGCTGACTGTAAACAAATTTCGACTGGTAAAACTGCGTCATGTCCAAACGTCAACCTAAAAGGAGTAGTATTAATTGACTCTCTAGGATAATTTCGACAAGCCCATAACACTTGATCAAGAGTTTTATGCCAATTTTTAGGCTTTTGCCCAATGTGCTTTTTAATCAGATTAATGTCAATCTTATTGGCTGCTTCGACTTGACCATTGGCTTGTGCGTAATACGGCGTCGAAGTTAATAACTTGAAACCAGTTTCAGAGGCAAACTCTACCATTTTTCGTCCAATAAAAACTGAACCTTGATCTGTAGTAATGGTTTCTGGAATTCCAAATCTATACAAGATATGGTTTTGAATAAAATTAATAACTGCCTCTTGATCAACATTAGATAAGGGAATAGCCTCTACCCACTTAGTGAAGTAATCTATCCCAACCAATATATAACGATGGCCTTTTGACGAAGTTGGTCTAATTTCACCAATCAAATCTAGAGCCCAACTTCTAAACGGCCAAGGTTTCACTATTGAATGTAGCTCATTTGCAGGCACATGTTGAATTCCTGCATGTTTTTGACATTCTTGGCAACCTTTAGCAAAATCTATGCAATCTTTTAACATAGTTGGCCAATATACACCTTGTCGAAATAAAAGTCATTTCATCTTGTGACCTGTTTGATGAGATCCACAAGCTCCACTATGAGTATTGGTAATTGCCAAATATGCCTCACTTTCACTAAGACATTTAAGCAGAACTCCTTTAGGAGTCTTTTTGAACAACTCATTTCCAATAATCACATAGCTCAAGGCTCTATACTTGGTTTTCCTACTAGTCGCTCCTGTTGGATTTTCCAAGTATTCGACAATTTGCCTACGCCAATCATCAATTGACATTCTGTCAATGGCAAAAACTTCATGTATCCATTCTCTACCAAGCAACAAGTTATAATTTGCCTTGGAAGGAATAACCAAGAATAGCGTTGATCTTTTCACGCTCCCAACAATCAGTTCGACTTCAATGGCCCCAAGGGAATGGCCAGATTTTCCTTCATAGTTAGTAAGTACCACATTGTGTGGCCTTAAATCGGTATCAGATTTGCCAATCTTTTTCAGCAAATATTGTCGCATCAGATTCACTGCTGCGCCACCATCGACCAGAACTTTGTTTAACCCTACGTTGTTGACTTTCGCTTGAATGAACAGAGGTTTGAGATGGCTCTTCATTCCCCCATTTGGTCTTTCGAACATGGCATGCTGTTCTTCGACGCATCCATTATTCATGACATAATAGCAAACTGGCTTGTGGATAGCCATATCTTCCTTGAAGTCTTCTTCGACCTCACTTACTTCTGAGATCACATCGTATTCAATTGGAAGAATTGAAACGACATTACACAAAATATCGAAGTCTGGTTCAGAATCTGAGAAATTAGATTCCATTTCTTCATCTTCTAAATTGAGACCTTCTTTGACAGTTGACAAAGGCAGAAATATTCTCTCTGTTGCTGGCTTTCTAACCATTTCGACAGATGTCTGCTTACCTTTTCCCTTGTCTGAACTTTCAGCATTCTTTGAGGCATCAACCCTCTTTTGGCTTTGGTACCTTCGCCATTGGGTTCTGGTCATAGGATTTTTACCCTTGTAGTTGTTATTGTAGGCATACTTGTTAGATTCAGATGCCTTATTTTGGTTAGCAGCACTAGTACTTCCTTTGACCATCTTTGTGGGCTTGGCTTGGTATCCAGCTTTCTTCCCACCAGAGTACATCCATTTCTCCATGGGTGACCTTGATGTTGGAACAAAAGTCCTAACTTGATCTTTCTGAGAACTCTTTGTTGGAGGTACAATCTTGTATGGTATACCTCTTTTGTTGAAACTGAACTTTGGTCTGTTGTCAACCCATTTCCCTTTCCGCTTCAATTGGGGCTTGAAGCCTTCAAGGCTTTTTGCAGCATTTTTGTCGAAGACAGAACTACACCTTGGGCACGGCATCACCTCTGTGTTGCTTATCTTGCAACGATTGAGGAAATCAATTAATTCCTTTTCTGCTCTGGGATAAGCAACCTTCATTTTTTCATCATATTGGTCTTCAGTAACCATTTCGACCTCAACCTTTGGGCCTTCAGTAATCCTTTTCAGGTTGGCATTTCCAGCAGTCTTTCCAGCAGTGGCTTCAATTACCATTATCTCGACTGGTTCAGCGTACATTGCATCCATTGCCGAAAGAGGATCAGTGTCAATCTGCATCGGAGGCTTTGATTTTCCGCCAAATTTCAGCCTGCCTTCGTTAAGAGCCTTCTGGACTAGGTCCCTGAAAAGAACACAACGAGAAGTATTATGGCCTAAAAAGTTATGGAATTTGCAAAAACCTCTTTTCTTTCGTTGTTCTAATGGTGGTGTTTTCAGGCCCTTAGGCACTAAATTTTGACCATCAGCAACCAAAAGATCAAAAATCTCATCACATTTAGTAACATCAAAGGTATAAGTCTTTGCAACAAACTTATCATTTTTAGGTTCGACAGGATTTTTCCCATCTGATGGCCTTAACAATTTGCATGTATAAGGAGGCCCAGGTTTTAATTCTGCGGCATTGACCTCATTTTCTTCGACATCTTCATAGGCTATGTCGAATTCTTGGTCGCTGTCGTTAGTATCAACATAAGCAACTTTCTCTTTTTTATGGAAACGACTAGTTCTAGTTTTTTCAGCTTTAAGCCTTTCGACTTGTTGAACCCTATCGGCCAATTGTGCCATGTCTCTTAAGTGTAGAGTATCTAATTTCTTTCTAGCTAATAGAATAGTCTAGGCCACCAGTAGCCATTTCGACTAACTCATGTTCAGGCACTTGAGTAAAGCACCTTGCTTTGAGAAGTCTGAATCTATTCAAGTAATCATCAATAGACTCTGCCACCTTACGTCGAACACTAGCCAATTCTTTGAGACTAATCTTAGATTGGCCCATATAGAATTTCTCATGAAATGCCTTCTCTAACTGCCCCCAATTGAAAATGGAATGTGGGGGTAAAGTGGTGAACCAAGTGAAAGCATTTTTAGTTTCTCCAGCGATTTTTTGAACTTAGGGATTTTCCATCCCCTAGGAAGTTCAGTTTGTAAGATATACTTCGACAATGCTGACACAAAATTAGGCCTATGTAGGCCTAAATTAAGACCATTCTAGGCTAGAATAGTTTCGACAAGATTGGTCAAATTGTTTTGGGCTCCAAAATTATTTTGTTGAACTTGCCTAACCACTTCATCAGCATTTTGGTTTCTATTAACCAACAACACATCAGGGATTGCTTCGATTTCCCTTTGTACAGGTTGTTCAACAATTGGTTGTTGCCTCTGATTTATGGGGATCCCATTGTTAGGCCTTTCTAAAGGGTTTTCGACAGGCCTGACATTCTAATTCTGAAGATTCTGTTGGTTACGCGATGGTGGAGTGCCAAAGAAATCAGCAATTCTCCCCATCTGGGTTGCTAACATTTGGTAACTATTGTTCGTGTTTTGGATCAAGGGATTAAACACTGTACCTATTTGTTGAGTCAGCAAATTAACCATGTCGTGGTTGCTATCACCCATTTGTTGCCTTAGCGCTAACAAGGACGATGTGGTTAATGAGGGTTGAGCATTTCGATTATAAACGCTCTCTGCCGAACTATGAATAGGGGAAAATGCCGAACCATTTGTTGGCATACCATATGGGTAATCCCTATTGATCATAGGTAATGTAAATTGTGGGATGAAGGGATTAACCATTGGAGGGCTTGTCGGATGCCCTAATGTTGGTGGCACAGAAGCAGTTAACGCTGCAGTGGTCGACATAGACACAGGAGCAGTTACCCCTATCGTCGTCGAAGATGGCATAGAAGTGGTTACTCCTAAGACATTTGCAGCGTTTGCGTCACTAACCGACGCTTGTTCTTGTGAACTTTGTGCATTGGATATAGGATTTAAAACAGGGCGAACCATTTCTGGAAAACGTTTGCCACTTCTCAAATGCATACAAAGATTAAATCACAAAGTTTTTTTATTTAAGAACAAACTCAGTAAAATTTCATTAGAAGAAATTGTTTCAAATTGTTTTGAAACTTAGCACAAACTGTCCCACTGGGCGTGCCAATTTGTTTACCGTGGTTTTTGGTAAACAACCGCTAGTTTAAAATTATTTGCTTGCAAGATCAACTAGTAAATCTTAAGACATATTGTGCATTGATTTCCTAGAAATTATTGAGTTTCGTTAATGTCCTTACAGTTTTGATGAAATTGATGAAGATAACCGCCAATTTCAAAGATATTGAAACTGTCGAAATTACTTCAAAATGATACAATTCTGAACAGAATGTGTAAAAAACAAGTAAAATGCAAGGAATTAAGAAAACAGATTTAAATTGCATTGAATGAATAGAAATATATTGGTGCACAAGTGCATACATTGTTCTGTAACTCGCTTTTCTCTTTAACTTGGAAGTTGGAGTATGAGAATTCTGTATGTGCGTATTGTGACCCATTTTTCCTATGAAAAACTACTATTTATACAAATAGAAAATAACTGTACAGAATATTTAAAAATATAACTGCTACATCCCTTCGACAGTGATTGCTTGATTCCAATCCGTTACCAGTCTTCAAAACCTCTTCTTGTCGAAATCACTGTCTTCAACACTTCGATTTCAGCAAACCTCATGTCGAAATCATCTTGACACAACCAAATAACTTAACTCTTCTCAATGTCGAAATTGACATCTTTCTCTTGAAATAATAAGTCAAACCTCGTTGACTGCATTTAATTGAGCTTGTCGAAAATGCAGGCTAACACCTGGATCATTCTACCACCAACAAATGCACTCTGCTCAGAGGAAATTAGATTATCCATCATAGGCTTCAATCTCAGAACAATGATTCTTGAAATAATCTTGTAGATGAAGTTACAACAGTTGATGGGACGAAGTTGAGAGATTGATTCTGGGCTAGGGATTTTTGGGGTGAGTGCCACAACAGTTTCATTAATTTCATCAGGTAATCTGCCAATAAAAAAGAATTCTTGAACTGCATTACAAACCTGAGAGCTAATCAAATCCCAATTTTTCTGATAAAATAACCCATTCAGCTCATCTGGGCCAGGTGCCTTTAGAGAACCCATAGAGAAAACAGCAGATTTGATCTCTTCAATACTAACTAGAGCCACCAACCTACTATTTTGAGTAGAAGAAACAGCATTAGGGATCTTAGATATACACTCATTCATCCCCTCAGAGCCATCAGACTGGTAAACTCTCTCAAAATGGGTGTAAACAGCAGACATAATTTGCCCCTGACCCTCATGCCAGACACCATCATCATCTTTGATCCTAACCAGTCTATTAATATCCCTTCTCTGAACAGTACTGGCATGGAAAAATTTAGAGTTTCTATCCCCAAACTTGAGCCACTTCACTCTTGATTTTTGATCCCAGAATTTTTCTTCTTGTTTCCATAAATCATCAATCTTCTTACGAGCTTGATTCACCACATCACAAGGGACATCACCCTGGCTGTTATTTAACAACTTCTGCAGCTTGATATTCAGCTTATCAATCTCATTCCACAAAACTAGTAGTGAAAGAGTAATTGGGCCTCCAAGCATTTTAGTCGCGCGCAGGTCCAAACATAGTGTTTCTTTTAGATTATTGATAGTCCAGAATCAATTCTAAAGATAAAAATGAGTTTAATATAATTAAAATTATTATTCTTGTCTTTGAATAATTGAACTACATCAGATAAAGTTGACTATAGGGCGAGTAGAATTTATTTTAATGCAAGCAACATTTTCTTGCTTTGGCATTGAATAAAATCAATTTTGAATGTGAGATCCATCCAAGTCTTTATATTTACATATTAAAAGTGATTTTACTTTTATGATCCAAACAAAATCTTTTCTTTCGAATCTTCGAATCCATTTTAAAATACCATTATCATTATCAAACACAAATCAATATTTTAAAACTCTTTTTTTTTTTATAAAATCAATTCTTCAGAATCAATTATATGATAAACCAAAATAGAATTGTGTATGGATTAACGAAGATAAGCACATGGACGTGAGTTCGTGTTGATAGCTCATAGTTATGTCTTCCGCCATGAACTTGACCCCACCGTGAATCCAAATAGACATGTAACTCAGCCTAAAATCAATGTTTTGCATAATACCTTACCATCACATCTAGCAATGGCAAAGGGGTCTACCCAACCCAACCCAACCCGTTTTACATTTTGAACACCAAAAACGGAGTGAAATGGGACAGCCCATCAACGAGTACGGTGTTGAGAAGTTGAGTCTGTCCTACTTTGCAGCGAGTTGTCGATCAAACGAGTAGCCCACAATAAAATAAATAAACTTAAAAAATAAATTTGATTTTAAAAGTGGTGGATTGACATGCTTAAAGCACTCAAAATGGCAGGTTGGTAGTTGGCCCGCCAAAATACCTAAAAAACAAGAAAATATACTAGATGATGTGGAGTGAACAATTCGCTCCTATACCACAATTAATAAAGTCATTCAATAAAATACATGGGATGATGCAATAGCCACTCATAATTTGCTAAAAATATACAACAGAAATAATAGTGAATAATAATGTTACAAATTCTGTCAGCAGATGAGTTACAAACTCATAGCAGCAATAATCTAACCATCTATCTCCTACATAAAACCTTGATTCGTCTCCCTTATTCTGATCGCGAAAGTCTTGTATTAATACTAATACTAATGCTAATGCCCTTAGCGATCTACACAACAAACTGGCAATTTTGCAATAATGCTATACTACCATTTATTTGTTCCTATACTATTCCTTTTTTTTGGTATTATACTATTCCTTCTTTTTTTTGATAAGCAAATGTTAGTGGGGGTGGGGGAATGTTAATTAGTTTCCGGGGTTTGAACCCTGGACCTCCTTCTTGCAACTCCTTCATGTCTCTTAACTCGCCAACTGAGCTACCTTCCTGGGACATACTATTCCTTATTTTGATTTCCCTTCTCTTTGCGTCGCCATTAACTCTCTTGTACCCAATAGAAAATGCCCAATATATACAACATTGAGTACAAGAAGTTGTATACATTCAACATAATTAAATTAAAAGTTGAGGTTATCAACTTCATATTATAAACCTAGCAAAAGGCAAACCAAAAGATTAGTGTGACCAATAATAGCCAGCCAACTAACCCATTAATTGGAGTCAACATATAAATATTAAATTGTCATTATTGATAACAAAAGAGAAAGTGAATTCAAAATGGACAAGACAAAGAAATCACCTTCAGACATAATTGCCAACATTTTTTTTCGGAAGCAGTGGTGTTCTTGTTCACATTGTTGCCCCATAAACTCCTCCGGGACTGTTAGGAGCGGGGATGAGAGAGCCAAAATCCGACCCTATTAGAGATAGGGATAAACTTATATAAATTTTATTTTGAACCCCCTCAAATTACCTCTCTTACTTGCACCCACCAACAGACCTACATAGCACTAAGAGGTACACTCGGAATCCTGAAACTTAACAAATTACACTTATTTTCTTGAATAATATTTATTTTGACGTAAACATTGAGTTTAAAATTTTGCAATAGAGGTAGTCTTGGAACTTATATCCTTTCTCTAAATTGATCCTTAAAGTATATATATAAAAATAATAAGGGGCCCCTTAAGCTTGTAAAATATATTAAATTAGTCTTTGAAATTTCAAGAAATTTGCCTCACTAGTCATTCATTATAAGGGACTACTAATTAAACTTTATAGACTTATAATTTGATAGATTTCACAAATATTGTGGACTATATACTTGTTAGTTCCATGTACTTAAAGAAATAAATAGGAGATGAAATGTGATCTTAGAGACTAAATTAATAATTCTCTCTTAAATAAGTTTGGAGTTAAATAATTTAGTTTTTTAATTTCATTAGATCAAGTGAGAGTAGTTGAAGAACACATTTAAGATTTGTGTGAATTAAGTACCAACAATTTTGACAATAAAACTTGTTTTCCACCCCTAACCTATAGTCGTAAGTCCACCGGTGCCTCTAAACTGGATGTTAGGTTGTTGTGTTTGGGTTGATTATGCCTCTAGGGCCTCTAAACTGTCTAGATGTAATGGATCCAATGCTTATATTCCAGGTGTAGTAGTTTCTTTTAAAGACGTTGATCGTAGCTTTCGGTTTGGTAATATCCAACCTCTATTGCTTCATGTATCTTGTAATGATGATCTCATTATCAATTAAATGAAGTATGTTTACATCAACAAATACGCGTTTTTAAAAAAGGTTATAGAAATACTACTAAAAATCCGTTAAAGAGTCAAAACTAATCTAAAAATTATAAAAATACCAACTAATAAAAAATTATGAAAAATTACAAAAATTAATAAAAAATAGTAAACAATGGAATTTGGGATTTAATGGTTGTGGTTTCATTACAATCTAAGTAGGTTCCCGAAAATGTTTTCTACCAACTAAAATTAGACATTTTCGAAAACGACTCTTAACATAATTCCTAATTAAACCGAGTAATAATATCATAGTGGTATTTACATCTAAATGTTATTGAAATTTAATATACATCTATTTTTTTTTGTTACAATGTCATTGGTGCGTAATTTCCACCGGCTTTGCCGGTGACTAATTTACGCCGGGGAACCTGGCTGGCAACGAGTTTCCAGCTTTGCCGGTGTGGTTCTCCCCTCCCAAGAGAGTTTTTGCCACACCCAAGATTCGAACCTGAGACCTTGGGGTGGGATCCAAGTCCAATTACCACTTGGATCAACCTTGTTGGTTTTTTTTTCGGTGATAAAATTAGAGCATGACATTTATATTTCTCTATTTCAGTGAAAGGGATATTTCATTTGATTGCAATTTGCAAGTACATCACCACTCCTTTAATAAAAGAGGTTTGCACCGATAAATTAGTAAGTTACTTGATGAGCACTTCAACCAATTACTTATTGAGCACTTCAAGACAGAAAATAGGAATTATATACTTAAATGTAAAATAGTAACCGTACAATAACTTTACCACAGTTAAACCTCTAATAATATACTACCTCCTTTCACTATCTTGTCATAACTATTAATATTTTACAAAATTACAGAAATTTATAAGGTAATTTATCTCTTGTAAAAAGGCTAAATTTTTGTGGGGAAGATGTATATTGTTCTTAACGTATATGCAAATATCTTTCAAAAGTTTGAAGGGTATGCAAGAATTGACAATTTATAGGGACTGAAACTACGATGGAAAATATTGTGAATATTAAAAGCCGCTGAAAAATTTTATAGGGACTAAAATAAAATTGTGAGATTTTATATAGACTAAAAACATATTTAAACCTATTTATATTTATGTAGGTAAAGTAAAAGCGTTTTTGGTGCCTCTCTATATAGTCGCACCTCCCGCACACCTCGAGACCCCACTGATTGTTTTTCTGTTTTTCATTTTTTGATAGCAAATGTTAGTTGTTAATTGTTAGGGGGTGGGAAAATGTTAGTTTCCAGGGTTTGAACCCTCGACCTCCTTCTTATACTCCTTCGATATTTCTTAATTTGTCAACTTACCTACCTTGGATCCCACTGATTGTTACTAGTACTAGTATTTAGTAATTACCATATTATTTCTTAATGTTTTGTAAATGGTTGTGACTTTTGGCTAATTTTAGTTTTACACAACACGTGGTCAGCTAAATTTCCTGACGTAGATTAGTCATCGGCAAAGCCGGTACAGACTGCATATCAATAACATGGTAACCCAAAAAAAGTCGCTATCAATTTCATAAATTCAAATGTAGATTCTATTGAGTGTTAAATTTAAATAAAAGAAAAAAGTGTTACATTCCCAAACTTTATTTATTTTACTAGAGCTTTCCTTCCAACTTGATTGTCAAAATCAAATACGCCACTGGGAACAAGAAACGTGTTCATGCAAGTCTATGAATCAAATTCAATCTCTTGTTAGAAACATCAATCAATTAAAAATATATTGTTGTTGATATAGATTTGAAACGTATGATCAAAAGCAACACTACACATAAAAGACTGGCTATATGTATGAATTCGTGGTAATAAGCACATGGATGTCCGCTAGTGTTGAAAGCAGGGTTATTCAACCCGGGCCAACCCGGTTGGCAGACCATGACCCGGTGTGAATCCCGGTTCGGGCTACCCGTGTGACTCGATCGGGTTGATGTTTAACCCGGTGACCCGCCCAACCCATTGACCTGCGGTTTGACTCAGTCAAATCTGATTTTCCACAACTTAAATTCACAAGGTCTTACCAAAAAAACAAAAATGGGAATCAAACCATTCTTATTTTTCGTAACGTTTGAGCCATCTAGTTTTGAGCCATCTAGTTTACAAGGCTCAAAATGGGAATCAAACTATTTATATTAATATTAATACCATTCTTATTTTTTTAATGTTTTATTGTATTGAATAGATATTAATTATATCTATTTACTATGTATATTTATACTTATATATAGGTTCTATTATATATTATATATTACATATTACACATATATCTTAATTATTTAATATCTAATATTGTTTAATGATTGTTAGGCGCTTATGTTATGTTTATGGAATTGAATTTGATGAATGAGTAATGAGTTTAATTGTGTTAATATTGTTTTAGGTTTTTTGGACATCTTTTAAGGTATGGTAAAAAATTTCGTAGCTCTATGATGTGTGAACTTATACGCAGTATGCCTATTTTTATCATGTTTTAGTTGTGTCATGGGTCATGCGGGTCAATCTGTGACCCCTCGGTTCGATCGTTAACCCAGTGACCTGACCGGGTCGGTTTTAATAACATTGGAGTTATAGCTCCAACAGCGATCTTGATCCCACCGCATATCTAAGCATGTATGCAACTCTGTCTAAAATCAATATCTAGCACAAGATTTGACCATTTCTAGCAATTGAAAAGCGGATCGACCTACTGGTGATTGGTGAGTTGAGAAGTTAAGTCACCTTGCCTTGTTGCGGGTTCGTGGGTTCGCGAGCTATCCACCCATAACTTAAATGAACATAAAATATAATTAAAAATGGAATTAGGGTTAAAAAGTGACGGGTTGTCCCACTGTTAGAATGAAACTCGTGGTTTGAAGTTGAATTCGATGATCGAAGAAAAATATTTTTCTCGAAGACAATGGGGAAGTATCTGAAACAATGAAAGTTGAATTGGTTATTTACTTTACATAAATGGCGGGTTGATGGGTTAGTTCGGCAAAAATACCTAAAGGGGGGTATGTGCCACTTCATGTAAAGTAAACAATTCGTTCTGGTATCAAAATTAATAAAGTCATTCAATAAAACACAAGACGTGATGAAATAACCACTCATAATTTGTTAAGACTAGAAAATATACCACAGCAATAATAGTGAATATTGTTACAAAGCGATGTTTAATTGCCGCTATTGAGTTCGGTCTATAGTTGAGTTGCAGACTCATGGTAGTATCAATAATCTTACCATCTATCTTCCACTCAACCCTTGATTGCTCCTCTTGATTCTGACTATGGAAATACTGTACTTTTTTTGTCTACTTAAATAAAATAACAAATAAACTCTACACACACTACTAATACTCACATCCGGATTCGAATCCGGGAGCAGGTATCCCTATGTCGTTGAAATTGCCAAAGCAACCAACAGTGAAGGACTAGAAATACCGTACTAATACTAAATTACTAACGTCCTCGGTGAGCGACACCACAAATTGGAAATTATGCATCAATATGCTCTAACTACCATTTATTTGCTCCCATACTTTTCCTTACCTTGATTTCCATGTTCTTTCCATTACCCGTAAGTCTCTTGTACACAATACAAAATGCCCAATTCACTAGTGAGTTCAAGAAGATATAGCCGTACAACATAATTAAACTGAAAGCTAAGGTGGCAGAGGTAGGGGATATCAGCTTCATATTATAGACATAGCAGTAGGCAAACGAAAAGATTGGTGTGACCAATAGACCGCCAACTAACCCATTGATAGGGGTCAAAATATATATTACCATGGTTGATAACAAAAGAGAAAGTGAATTGAAAATAGACAAGATAAAGAAATCACCTCCTGACATAACTGATTTCCCAACACTTTTTTCGGAAGCAGTGATGTTCATGTTTACATTGTTGTCCCCATAGACTCCACCAGGGGGACTCAATGATGATTGATAGGTGGCAGTAGCAACAAGAGTAGCCACAATTAGAAATGCATTCCGTCTTTCCTCTGATAAATCCTTTCTAACGCGAAGTATATGTATTAATATTTTATCTATAAATGTCACATTTGATCTTAGTTTTTGTGCAAGTGTGGGAGCTTCTTTGACTTTTGAGCTAGGTTTTGCTCCAGCACTTAATAGTATATCCTTCATCTCTGCATTGCTCGCCATGTCTAATGCTGTTGAGTTCTCCAAATTCTTTGCCTTCAAATTTATCTTAGTCTTTACCAACATTCGAAGCACCTGAAAAACAAAAAATTTGTCATGTATCATTCCTTGTAGCAATTATATATTCACAAGAAAGTGTAATAGAGAAACAAATAAAGGGTAAATGTGATTTCAATCCTTGTATTGGTATGGACATATCAAATAAAGTAATTTATCATTTTTTCTGTCAAAGATGTAACATTTCATTCACCCAGACAAAGCCCGCTACTTCGGCATCGAGGAGGATTTATGCATCCCCAAGATTTAACATAGAGCACAAGAGTTGCTCTTGAATCAAAGACCTCTAGTCTATACTCACTAAAGCCTTAAAACAAAACTAAATAGCTTAATAAGCAAAGCCCACACAGGATTAGACCCATTAAGCTTGTTGAACCAAAACCCTAGATCTGAAAGACCATACTGCCCTAAACACACTTGCCCCAGACCTGGAACCAGAATGAGATTGGACCTTTGCTGTCGAACCCACACGTTGACCTCCAAGCAGTGAATAGATAAGTGGCAATACAAAAGAGATCCAAGAGAAGTAGCTTGAACTATAAGGGTAGACACGAAACGCCCAAAAACCTTACTTGTATCTAATGGCCAATTTGCCAAGGGGTGGCAGATCTGCCACTAAGCTGGCGAGGAGGAAGGCACGATTCTAAGTAAAATTAATCCCAACCCAAGGGTGTTTAGGAGAGGTGACGTTGTCTAAGTGAAAGGGGACGCATCTCTTGGAGAAGGAGTGGCGGCTCCGATGGTGGAGGTTCTTGGACACGGATAACTACAGACAGTGTGCCTCCTTGGTCGTGGGCAAGAAGTGAGCTATGGTAAGCGATAGGGTCAGTTTCATATCTCTAAGGGACAAACCAGTGAACAAATCATGATGAAGAAGAAGCAAGAAGCCCCACAGTGAACAAACTCCCTCTAAGAGAAGAAGCAGGAAGCACCAAAGGGGCAATTCCCTGGTAGATGTTGTTGGAATGAAAATCTCTTTATCTCTTTCTATGTTTTGATGATACAAACTTAGTAAGGAATTAAGTTTTCTGGTTAATTGTGGTCTAACATGTTTGTCAAGTGAATAAGAACAAGTTCTCAATATTGCAAAATATGGCTCTACATTGGACTAAAAACAGTGCAAAAATACAAGAGTAGAAAAGCCATGAGAAGGTTAAAATATGAGAAGTTTGACAAAGTCAACAGATGGTTTGACCAAGTCAACAAAAGGTTTGACCACAAGTCAACAGAAGGTCTGACCAAGTCACTAGAAGGTTTAACTAAGCCAAGACTTCAACATGTTCAAAGATAAGAAGTTCATAGATGAGAAGGTTCAAGAACAGCAACCTACTCATTCTGGAACAACTGAAGAACAATCCTTCTCATTGATATGTTGAAGCATTAAATGAATAATGTTGCATTAAATGTATTGAGAAAGTTTAAAAGCAAAAGAGGAAATCAATGATTATTCCTAAGAGCATCAAATGTTGTTATTTGTATGAGGAATAAACAGATGAGAAGGTTCGTGTGAGCTATCATAGGCTGGAATAAAGGAGTGTGTCAGACTGAGAAGGTTCAAAATGTGCAGAAAAGGTACAGTGTGCAGAATAAGAAGGTTGAAAACCTGCCAACTTTCTCAACTTTCATCAAATCACTCCTATTGACCAATGGACACTTCCAACGACTATTTTCATCATCAAAGAACTATATGAAGGCTGGATTTCGAAATTACAAGGTATGAGATTGAGTTGGAACCTTCTCAAAGTAATCCATTCTTCTCATCCCACACTCAAAGCAACTAAAGTCCAATTTCTGGGATTATTTTGTTGAGTGTGTGTTAGTTTGATAAGCATCATTGTATACACTTTGTGTAATTTATCTTCAAACTCTTAAGCATCCCAAAAACCCAAAACCTCTTATTGTAAACACTATCTTGTAACATTCTATCAAGCTACCTAGTGATAGGTGAGTGTTGGTGTTGAACTTACTCGATAGAGGAGCTTTTAGGAAACTAGAAGAGAGCTTTCTAAGAGGTGAAACAGTTGGGTGTAGTTGTGTAAGAGAGCAATTGCGTTTTGTGTAAAAGCTAGTGTTAGGAAGTCTTTTGTGGTTGAGCAAAAGCAATGAAGTCTTTTGTGGTGGTTGAGCAAAAGCAAGTGTAATAGTTATTTGGAAAATAATGGAATACTCACAAGGAAGTGGGGAGAGAACGTAGCCAAAGATTGGGTGAACCTCTATAACTCTACTGTCTTATTTACTTGCTTTCCATATTATTATCCTACTTGCTATTACTTGCCTTTTGTTTTTCAAACTAAGAGAAGGTTCATTTCTCAAACCTTCTCAAAACTATTTTAAACTAGCAAATCCTTTCAACCAATCTAAAATTAATTTAAGGCTTATTTTCTCATTACACGCTAAAAGCTATTCATAATCATTTATGTTGTTTTCAAACCAAGAGAAGGTTAATTTCATCAACCTTCTCAAGACACTTTCAAATCAATCTTCTCAAGACACTTTCAAATCAATCTATAAACTCTTAACCTAGTAATATTTGTTTGAATACAACACTTCTCTTGTAAGCTAAAGTTATCTTGAATCATTCTTATTACTCATCATCCATTATAGATATATTCATTGTTTGTTTTTGAAACTAACTTCAACCTTCTCATCTCCAAGTTTATCTTGAGAATAATCTATTGAGAAGGTTTCAGGTCTCAAAATTTAAAAGGACACACAATTCAACCCCCCTTCTGGTGTAACTTAGTCACTTCAGATGCGGCCGAAGCACCGCCAACAACGTCCTCTGAGAGAGGGACCAAGCACCCAAGGTGGTGACCAAACCCTAACCCTAGTAGAGAAAGGGTACCACAGTGACTATTAGGTTTTAGATAACCTAGTGAGGTTAACATGCAAGTTAAAGTAATTTATACTAAAACTTGGGTTAGGGCTACCAAGGACTAGACAACTAAAGTGTGATCAGAGTGTGATCTAATAGATAATGAATATACTCTAGAATTTGGGTTACACCCAACTCAACCTTACAAAACAGGCTTGTAAGGTGAAAGATCTTTTCCACTTATCAAAACTTTCAAGTCTTATCACATCCAACATGGGATTATCAACATTTCCAACATCCAAATTATAGATATAAAGTTACCTTTGAGTCATTACTTAGCGTCGAGATGTGCAAAACTGTGTTCCCATCCTCATCCTTCCAATTAAGTATTATTTTTTCCAACTCGATAGCAAATTTTTGGCGAGTTGTGTTTAGCCAACCAACGAGGACTTGAAGAGCCTCATACTGATTATTTTTTGCAGCAACATGAAGTGCAGTCTCACCCCTCACAGTGACATCTTCAATGGAATCCGGACAAGCAAATAGAAAGTTAGCTAAAAGGTCAACTTCTCCAATTTGACTTGTAAAATGCAAAGGAGTTAAACCTTCCCTTCCTTTGACTCTAACAAGTTCCTTATTAATGTCCACAAATCGAAGAACCATTCTCTTTTTGTTGTTTAGCATGGCAAGATGGATTGGGCTGAATCCTTGTTGATTTAGCTTCCAAGCAAGTGAAGGTTTCAATCTTATAACCTCTGTGGCAAATTGAAGATGTCCTACATATGCAGCCACGTGTAAAGGAGTTTCAACAAACGGTATTGAATCTATGTGTTCTAAAAGGAATGGATCCTCCTGAATTAGTGTGTAGAGAAGGTTTATATCACCCTCTTCAGCTGCTGCTTTCAATTTTTCATCATTTGCTGTGTTCATGTTTGAAGTTGTGATTTTTTAGCCTTCCCTCTTACTATATACTTTTTCTTATAAAATAAGTACCTAAGGCTCTTTGTTCACACGTTGTACGCTACTAAATTGGCTTGTTTTTTTTTTTTACAAATTAATTGACTTGGTATATTGTGTAAAATCAAACATGATCGATTATTATATCTAATAGAACACCAGTCTGGTCACCAGATAATTATTTATTCTTTGCCAAAAAAAGATAATCTATTTATTTAGTTGAAGACATCGTTATCGTGTGTTGTTATTGTCTAGTAAACTTCTTCAATAATAAGTGACCAGACCAAGTCTTTCTTTGTGTGATTACACGTTTTGGGATCTTGATTTTCATTTGAAAATTAAAATTTTTTACTTAATTTCTTGAATGATATTTATTTTAACTTATCATTATTAGGTTTAAAATTTTGTACATTGGTAACCCCCAGATGCAACATCTAATTAAGACTTCATCCAATAAAAACTAAGTAATATCGTAGCGGTATTCACAGTTAAATGTTATTGAAGATTTTGCAGCTGTTATCGCAATAAATAAATATCTTTTAGTCAACATATAACAATATTTGTATAATATCCTTAAACATCTTAAATTTGGGAATGAGATATAACAAGATAAAAGCAAACTGATTCTTATTCATCTGGTAACTAACATTATTTTTATTGATTCTACGCTGTTACACTCTTTCTCACGCTATTAGATTCTCTATAGTCACATGAACACTTCCTAATGCATATATCAACTAGCTGATCCAAGAAAATGTTTAATTATTGACCAAAAATCTTAATTATTAAGCTATCATTAATAATGTATCTTTCAGTAAATCACATGAACTATCCTTCTTGGACCCCGGTTCAACTAGTTGAATCGGCCAGTTCAGTCTGAATGATGATTAGAAATATGCTAAGTATGTAAAAATGTAGAGTACATAGGTACTTTACAAAGTGGAAGGTCTTTAGCTAGAATATTTGCAAAAAGTATGTTCATGAGGACTTACCCATATTGCTCTAGACTTTGAGGATGTGAAGTTTCCTCTTTAATGTTTTATCTTCAGAAAAGGTAAATGATTCCCACGTTCTCTATGTCGCTCCAACAGTCCGAACACCATTGGAATGGGATCTACACGTCCTATTGAATGTGGTAAGAATTGGTAGAAGATAACTAAGGAAGTAAGGGAGAATCTAGTATGAATTGGTCTACCACCATATCCTGTACTCTTTCAAATCAACGATGGATAAGCTTTCTTTATGCTTTGAAAAATGAGCCACTTCTTTTCTTATGTTGGGTTGGGTCATTAATCAAAGTACAACGGAGACTGACTTCCCATTTTGCAGTCAAACTACGCCAACTTGAATTTATCACTACCAGTAGGTTTGGCTGCAATTTAATCTATTTAATATTTTAATTAGAATGAATTTTGGTAAATTTTCACGTTTATTTTTTAAAATCATGTAATAAATATGCACAATTATGGAATATATTGATTGTTCGTAACAACAACAAAAAAAGAAGTTTGGTATTTGATTAAGGTAGGCATGCTTATTTTTCAAAAATTTACCAAATTTTAGAATAAAATTTGGTAAATTTTCACGTTTATTTTTCAAAAATGATTTAATAAATATGCATAATTATAACATATATTGATTGATTGTAATAAGAAAAATAAGTATGGTGATAAATAAGTATAATTATAACATATATAATTCAGTTTAATCAACAAGTTGTTTTACTTTAATTGACAGGAAAGTTATACCATATAATTCAGTTTTCAATATGAAAGGAGCAAATAGAAAACACACAGCATCAGCATTCACATTCACATTCACATCACATTCACACATTTGAGAATAAGGAAAATAAACAGCAGAATATAAATAGAAATAGAAGACCAACACGATTTCACCTTTTATTCTAAACACAAATGAGGGATAGAAATATACAGCACTATGAAAAGGCTGTTCAAGTCAAATGCATAACTTTCCTGTCAATTAAAGTAAAACAACTTAAAGAAGTAATACAAGACACTAAAAATCTAAATTTACATTTAATCAGTGCAAATCAAATTACAAAACCAAAGATAAACAAAAAAGATAAAAATGACATATTGTTAAAAAAAAGAAAAGCATAATGTTTCCTACCTCAGCAGCTATCAACATCTATCATAGTAAGACACAAGCATTCCAATGAAGTATATGATTATGACTGCACAACTTTATTCTGTTTGATACAAGCCGGTGCGTTGAACTCCTAGCATTCCCATCTTGATGAAGCCTCAATCAGCATCACTGAACTCCTGGCATTTCCTCGTTGATGAAGCCTCAATCGGCATCACTCGATCGGTCGATGCCTCTACCGGAAACAAAGGTATACTATCAACAGTTTTCATTTCAGTCAGTGAAGAACTTCTGACTCTTATTTCTTCCTTTGAATGCGCCCTATCTTTGGAGGTGCAAATGCTTAAGGGCAACTTTTTTAGCTTTGTCCTCCCTCTCTTCTTACCTATAGGAGATGAATCTACAAAGTTTTTCTGTTTTGTATGGCTGGACTCTGCTTCCCCATTCTCTATCTCTATTTGGTTAGATCTATCACATTTGATTCCTTTCTTCTCTTTCTTACTTGAACATACCTCTTGGTTGGATCCTTCAGAATCAATCTTTGCCGCTATTGCATGGCCATTGTTCAAAGATAAGCCATTTTGTCCAACTGCCACGCCACATTCAGAACCCTCAGTTATTTCAAAACTTGAAGAGCTTCTCGGCCTCTTTGATCTACTACCTTTTGAGTCTGATTTTGGAGAGTTCTTAGAGATTCTCGAAGAACTGTTCATCGCTCGGTGTAACTTGCGAGCTAATTCTTCATCTTTCCTACAATTTTCGATTGGTTTGTTTTTTTTGTACAACAGTTGAACTGGGAGATGCTTCTTTGACTTGCTCTTTTTCAGATTTCTTTCCTTGTTGATTGCTTCGTCGGAGAAAGAAGCAACCAAATCCAAAGCACGCTTTGCAGCAGCAACCGCCTTTGCTGCTATTCCAGCTTTTTCTTCAGCTGCAGCTCTTGCTAACTCGGCAGCCTTGGTTGCAGCTATCGCTGCTTTTTTTGAGGCCTCTGCGACTTCCTCGGGTGTAAGGTTAGGGTTATTTGAATGACAATTCAACAAATGCTTGAGTCGGGCTTCGAAATCACTTGAAAAGGATGCAGATGAAGGGGAAGCAACATCTGTAATACAAGAAGCAGCAACTGGTGATGGAGATGCATTAGCATCACCATCTGGACTCTGTTTTTTCAATCCAGCAAGAAGCCGTTTTCGAGGCGGCAAAAGAACATCAGCATCTAACTGATTGACATCACACACGTTCTCCATGCTCCCCCAATAAATTCAACTCAATGCTTAGTAAACAACAAATAAATATTCACATTAATTAAACTACCACCCTATTAATAATCATACCATTGGGGCAATGATCAAATTTTTCCAAACTCCACATTCCTAATCAAGTCAAAATTACCATAAATCTACAAGATCAGATCCTTAACAAACCCTACATAAAACTTAAACCAATTCAAATACTATCCAAGGTGGTACCAATTTTTGTTGATAAGAACCCTAGATGAGAAGGAGATATGTAACTCATACCCAACATCAATTTCTTCCATTCCGCCACTTTAATTCCTGAACAGAAACAAAGAAAACAATAAATCAAACTCAAATTCAATGTTGCCATAAACGATTTCATTCATCAGATGATCAGAATTAGTGTATCCATGAAAAACCATAAACACAACAGCATAAAAGGTCAATTCTCAAACCTCATCAACCCTAATTATCCAAGCAACTGATACAAACACAAATAACTATCAAGGATGCATAATTCAGCAACATAATCAAAAGATCAAGAACAGAACATGAATTGAATTCTATATTTCTATTCATCTATGAAGCACAAGATAGGTTTATGTTTTTTCAACACAAAACGAATTGATCAATCTACAAATCAATGAATCAGGAACATCGAGCAAAGTTACAAAGCTTAAATCTAGATTCAGCAAAATCATGCAAATTCAATGATAGTTTGCATAAGAAGTTCCATTTTTTCAAATTCAGAAACACAGAGAATAAGATCAAATTAGAGTTAGAAGAATTGATATGCACCTGAGTGAGCAGATGAAGACAGAGATAGAAAGATGGGGAAATGAAGATCTAGGATTAGGGTTTCCAGAGAGAGAAACAAGAGGTGGTTATGTTGTGGTGAAGAAGAAGAAAATCCAAGGCATGTGTGTAAATTAAAACCAAAGATTTTTCCTTTTATATAACATATTTTATATTTATTTTGTTTTTTTAGAATTTATGAGAAAAAATGTGAAAGTGGAAGAATATTAATTGGATATTGGTTCGAAAACGGTAAATACGCAAATCCCACAGAAAACAAAACAGACACCAATGCGATTAATTACCCACTCTTCTTTTTAGTTTTCACTTTTCAAGTAACCTCGTATTTCATTTTATCTTTTCGATTTATTTTGTCAAATAATGTCAAGAAGGATAACGTTGGAGACTTGTAGTTAGTTACGTTGATTGTTTCGTGTCTGAGAAGCAAAATGTCATGAATGAAGTGTGTGTTGAAGAATTAGTTTGTCAAATATTTACCGCTCGGTTATTATAGAAACAGAGTTTACACTTTTTTAGGGAATATGCTAATATACGGCGGCTTCTAGGGGTATTCAAAACCGAACCAAACCGATAGACACACCGCAAACCGAACCAAACCAAACCGAAAACCGCAAAAAACCGCTTTTAATTGGTTTAGTTCGGTTTTTTTTTCTGCTGAACCGAGCGGTTAGGTTCTCGGTTCTCATCACAGGAACCGAACCAAACCAAACCGCTAAAATCTTATATGCTGTTTTTTTTTTATAATTATATACCCCAAGCCCAACCCAACAAAACACAGCCCAATCTAAAATTAGTAACCCTAGATTATCTCACCATTTCACGATTCAGTATTCACGTTCTCATCAGTACCATCATCCCTCTCGGTTCTCTTCTCTCACTGAGCGCAGCACACCATCATTTCTCTCAGTTCTCATCTCTCACTCACAGCGCAGCACACCATCATCTCTCTCAGTTCTCAGCTCTCACTCACAGCGACAGCGACAACGCACGCCTCTCACTCATCTTTCATCACTGTTTCGTTCCGTGACTGCTCGCGTCTCACTCATCTCACGCTCTCACCATGACGAAACGCACAGGTTTGCTTCTTTTTACTGCGTTTTACTGATTTCGTTTTGCTTCTTTTTATGTATGTGCTTATGATGCTGCGTTTTATTTCATTTTATTCTTCATTTTAATTGATTTCGTTTTCGTTTTGCTTCGTATGATACTGATTTCATTTTCGTTTTGCTTATGATATTGATTCCGTATGCGTATGATACTGATTCCGTATTAATTTTGTGTGCTTATGCTACTGATTTCGTGTGCTTTCGTTTATATTACTGTGAAATCATGTTTATGATACCGTGATATTTGATTGGAATTACTGCACATATATACAATGTTGTTTTCTGCACAAATAAAATCATGTTTCATTTCTGTATGCTTTATCTGAGATGAGTCTATCTTTTATTTTAAATTTTAGACAAGATCGTTGATACCGAAGTGAACTCTGTTGCTGCCGCTGTTGTTGCCCCTGATGTTTCCGTGATCGAAAATCAGGTAATTGCTCCCATATC
Organism: Astragalus glycyphyllos; assembly: GCA_963573325.1. Lineage (NCBI taxonomy): Eukaryota > Viridiplantae > Streptophyta > Magnoliopsida > Fabales > Fabaceae > Astragalus > Astragalus glycyphyllos. The sequence goes on from OY754308.1 coordinate 39,663,214, forward strand.
ACAATTTAATGAATTTGAATAATAATTTAGAATGTATTGTCATTCTTACTTTATCTAATGTTCTATTTTATGTCATTTGTAGGCTGAAAATAGCCCTTCAATAATGCCAACAACGGAACCGCAGACTACTAATTTGCAAACTGTGGAAGGTTCCAATCCTCAAAAGAAGAGAAAAACCAGAGAAGCACCTACAAATGATGCAAATGAAGATCTAATGGTGGAGATCCAGGTAAACGAAGAAAACCTTCTAGGCCTAAATCTTGGGTTTGGGATCATTTTACAAAGGATGCTTCAGGTAAACGGGCTAAATGTAATTGGTGTGGGGCATCTTATGCATGTGATTCACATATAAATGGTACCACTACTTTAAGAGATTAGGTGAGAAGTGTGTTGAGTATGCAACGTTGCAATGTGGTATACCAAAATTAGAGGATTGGGAAAATGCCAAGTGTTTTGTGAAATTTTTGCAATTGTTTTTTGAAATCACTAAGAAGGCGTCGGGTTCAACCTATGTAACATCTTCCGCATATTTCATTGAACATTGTACTATATTGGATGCATTCAAGATTGGATGAGACTTGGTGATCCATTACTTGCAAAAATGGCTGAAAAGATGAAGGCTAAATATAGTAAGTATTGGGGGGACGTCTCAAAGATGAATATGTTGGTCTTTGTTACTGTGATTTTTGATCCTCGGCGTAAGTTTCAGTTTATTAAGTGGGGCTTGAATAAGGGATATGAGAAGGAGGTTGCTGATTCTTTGTGTGAAAAGGTAAAGGAAACATTATACAAAATGTTTGAGAGTTATAGGGATTTCTATAATGAAGGCCAAGCTGAAATTGCTACACAAGGATTGGAAATATCAAATGTTACATCTTCTGATCAAATTGATGATGAATTTGAGAAGGACATGGACAAGGATCAAACTCTTAGTAAAAATGAAGTGGATATGTATCTCACGGAGCCTAGGGAGAAGAAATGTCCAGATTTTGACATCTTGAGTTGGTGGAAGGTAAATTCTACTAAATACCCTACTCTTGGTCTTATGGCTAGAGATATATTGGCTATGCCCATATCTACTGTTGCTTCGGAGTCCGCTTTCTCTACTGGAGGTAGAGTTCTTAGTTCTTATAAGAGCTCTCTTACACCACAAACTGTTGAAGCTTTGATTAGTGCACAAAATTGGCTAAGATCCTCCCCTTTGTCGGTGGATATTGAAGAGCTCTTCTTGGAAGACTTGGAAAAGCTGGAAGAAGGTATATATTTGATACAATTATACAATTTTGTTTTTGTGAAATTACAATTATTTCTTTTGTCTAATGTTTGTTAATATATTTGATACATTTGTAGAACTTGCTCCGATCCCACAACTGAATGAAGGACTTTCTGATATTGAAACAGATGATGATTAGATGTATCAAATGAAATGGTATGTACTTGAATCCGGTTGAATTGCTTTATCATTTGTTGATTTTAGTTACTTAGTTTATTTATTGCATTGCTTTGTAGGAGTGGAGAAGATCACTGATGCTGTGAGAAGGAAATGTGTTTGAATTGCCTCAAAGGATGTTTTCATTTTGTTGATGTTGTGGCAGACTTTATGCGCCATTTATGTTAGTTACATTTATGCGCCATTTATGTTAGTTACTGGCAGCTGTTGTGGCAGACTGTCTAATGTTTGTTTTCATTTTGTTTATGTTAGTTACTGGCAGCTGTGAGTTTAAATCAAAATTGTTTGGCAGAATTATTGGTTATGTCTGTTGGTCTTTTATAATTCCTTTGGGATGCTGAGTTTATGGAAGAAATATAGTGAAAAGTTTTGATTGGTTCATAAAGGATGTTTTCTTTTATAATTGCTTGTTGATGTTGTGTTTTGTCTCGTCAAAAACCGAACAAAACCGAACCAATCCAAACCGTTTTGGTTTGGTTTGGTTTGGTTTGGTTTTTTTTGAAGCAAACCGAACCAAACCAAACCGCATCTATTTTTACCTTGCGGTTCGGTGCACTTTTGTGGTCAAAACCGAACCAAACCGCACCGCGAACACCCCTAGCAGCTTCACCTTGAATTTGAAGCGAAGAATTTTATATAATTTTGTACGATTTTAATTCTCTAACATTTTTTAGCGTATTATTGGTGTGCAGTATACTAATGTTGTTATCTTTTTGCCACACTTAAAATTCGAAACCGAGAACTTAAGTTGGGATCCGAGCCCAATTACCACTTGAATCAACTCATGTTAGTAATTCTCAAACATTTAGTCAAACATTTATCCCTAATATAACTACTCTAAATTTTGACTCGATCAATACTTTATGTTCTAATGCTTTTTTAAAACCAAATGAATCCGCAAATTACGTTAAAATATTTATGTCCGAGACTGATTCGTAGCAGTGGCAGAAATGTTGTTTATGGACACTCGGTTGTCGGATTTGATCCCCATCGGGTGTTGAACCTTAATTTTCCCATTTGTGTGTGTTAGGTCCTAGCACTTGTCAGTCCGACCATCAAACAAAAATAATAGAGTGCATTTAGGATAGATCTTATTGACCCAAGAAAACGAACAAAATGAAATTATAAGATGGTCATTCAATTATGACTATAAGTTTTTTTACTTAAATGGTTACAAAGTTTAACAACCATTAGAATCATGAGTCTCCCTGAACTAAATTTGTTTTGATTTCCAATCTAAGTGATATGGAGTTCAATATAGGAGGTTTATCTATAGGAATGTGAAATATAATAAGAGGTGGGAATTGAGCTCATGCCTATTGTACACTCGCAAGAAGCGTGTAATTACCCGCAAAAATGGGCGTAGGATTGGGTACGAGCACTATGGTGCTCAGCCCGCTCTAGGCCAGTCCCGCACCCGCAATATACACATAAAAGGTGGGTAGTTACAGGGGCGGTTTCATAGCCCAGCTAGCCTACGCACGCGCCCAGGCTCAACCCCTACTTTCTTTGTAATCCCCCAACCCAATAGCCGATTTTTAGACAGAACCAGGGGCAAAGAAGTCTCGGAAAGGGTATTTACCTCCTAATTTTATTTAGCACACTATTGGCAGGTTAGATTTCATCTCTCTTATTTAGCACACTTTATGACTATTTATATATTATGTCGCATGTAAATTTGCGGTAAAATTTTTGCCCAGGCTCTATAAAAATCCTGGCTCCGCCACTGGGTAGTTATCACGTTGACTTTTTGCTTTAATCTCAACCATTCTTGATTTGATCTATAGTCATGATTAGTTCCTTTCACCCTCTCATTATAAAAGTCATCTCATAATATACGTTCATTATATATATATATATATATATATATATATATATATATATATATATTTAATATTTGACCAAAAGCAAATTAATTTATATCATTTAAAAAAAATGTCATGGTACAACTTGGAACATAATTAAAAACCATGAAGCTAGCATAAGATCTAGCAGCCTTTGCTTGTGAGTAGACTACTTGACTGTAGTGGCGGAGCTAGCGTATATTTTATGAGGGGGGCTAAATATAAAAGTATTTTTATAGGCAAAATAGAATTAAAAGTTATATTCCTTAGATGACTTAATATAGTAGGTTTTCGCGGCTTTACCCGGTTACTACTAGAGAATAAATGAGTTTTACTATTACCCCGAAAGTTCTTCATTTCTCAATTTAGTCCCTGTTATTTCGAGTAGGTTCCCAAGAAAGAGAGGTGGGTCACAATGGACACTCTTAAGAACCAAGTCTTTCCTAGCCAGAACTTTCCCTCAAACAACATTGTTTTCGAAATCAAGCCGAAGAGATTACTGGGATGAGTCGCGGACTAGGTCGCCCTCTTTAAGACGTTTCGTGGCACTACTCCAAGGTGCAAGCAGGCTATCAACCACGACGTCCCCAGGATAAAACAGCCCAGTCAAACTGTTACGAATTTTCACTGCACCGTGAGAAATTCGCTCTAAGATATACACCCTCAATATGGTTATAAAAACCACTCTTAGCTTGGAAATGCTTCAAGCTTTCTAAAGAACGCGAAAGTAGTTTAGGGAGAAGAGAGAAACACTTGGAGAGAAAACTCTTGATCTTCAAGTGTTTGGTGCAAGGATCAAGTGGAGGTGAGGACTCCTTTTATAGGAGAGGAATGGAGCTAGCCGTTGCAGGAGCCAACGGCTCTAAGGGGACAAAACCGTTGCAAATTAATTGCAAAACCGTTACAAAATAATTGCAAAAAAAAAAGTTACACTCTGCTTTGATAATGGTCAACGGTCAAATAAATAATAATAAAATTATTTCCCGAAAAAATAAAATAAGTACACCACTCCGCCGGCAAGTCCGGCCGGTCGAACGGCGGCGCGCGCGTGTGTGGTGGTCATTTTGTGTGTGCCTTCACCCTCTCTTGCTGCAGCTTTCAACTTGTCGTCATAATTCTCTGTGTTCATCTTTAAAGTTGGAATATAATTCTTCAGTAGAAATATTGATAGGCTGCTATATATGCTAATTCACTACTCCATACAAGTAGAGTTTCTACTATGAAAAGATAAAGAGATAAAAGAACCACATCCATTTAAGTGTCAGCATCGGAATATTTAATATTTAATTTCAAGTCCACCATTCTACTATATTACTCAGGCTATGATACCCAGACTTGCTCCTCCTGCATATATAGTCCAAACAAGACACCAACCATTCATCTAATATCTCATTAACTTTTCACCAACACCACTTAAATGCACAATAAAGGGAAATTACATAAATTTAAAGCTTAGAGGAGGTTGTAACCACCGCTAAGTTACTTTAAAAAAAAAACAAAACAAAAAACACTATCATAAATATTAATTTATTTATCACTTTTTTAGGTGAAACAAAATTTAAATAAGTTTAAACTTTAGACGCAGTTGGAACTACCACTAAGCTACTTTTTTAAAAAAAAAAAACAAAAAACAACACAAATTTAATTGATTATCGTGATTATAGAGGCGGTCGAACCGCCACTGATGTTGAAGAACGCCATTGCAACCTAACGGTGGTCGTAGACGCCACTGTTCTATTATGGCGGTATTATTTTCGTTCTCCCTCCAAAAACACACTAACTTTTCACTTTTCTTATTTCGTTTTCCAAAAGGGTCCATCGTTTAGGTTTTCTTTCCCAAAATATTAGGCATTTCAGCCCTAGATGTTTTCTGAGTTTCTCTATGTTGCACAAAGGAGTTCAACTCTTCTCACGTCCAGGGAAGATCGTCGTAAGTATGACGCCCTCATTCTCGTCGTTGTAGTCCTTGTTGCAGACCACGCCGTCCTCACCGGTAACCGTTGTGTTCACTTCACCGGATTCACTAAGTTATAGTTCGTTCACGTGCTGGTGAGTGAGATTTACATCTAATGGTTACCGATGTTCCTTATTTTGTAGATTGATAGTGTGTTTCTTCCATCAATCCATCTTTTAGCTAACTTTTATTCTGTCAATATGGAAGTTTATTTTTAATAGAAGTGCCTAGTAGCATTCGAACCCTGCATCAGAGTGGGGATGCTTTACCAACTTACCACTGCACTATTAATGTTTTTGATTCTTTGCATTCGTTTTTTTTTATCAACTTACCAACTTTCCATGTTTTTTTTTTTGTCAAAAAAAAAAGTTCCATGTTTTTGTTCATTTCCATATTTTTTAACCAACTTAGCTTTCTCGTTTATATTTTTTTGAAAGTTGTTATTAGTTTTTGTTAATTTTGTTTCATGAAACCTCAATTATTTATTAATCAACTAGTTACAGCCTTTAAAGAATGATATTAATTTTTGTTGAGATTTTTTTCTTTATATTTTTGATGTGTAGCACAATTTATTTGATGGCTTTATGATGTATAGATTTATACATATTAGGTTTAATTTTAGTGTGTCCGGGTCATGTGGTCCGACCAAAGACTCGTTGGTTCGATCAAAGACCGAGTGATCCAGTACCTTAAAGTGAATGTCAGATTAGGCGTCCAGAATTATCTGGATCTTCATTCTATGATTGGTAGGAGCAATAAATTTATTTTCAAGCCCATCAAAAATGGTATTTGGAAGGTGTCTATCAAGACTCGAGCAATTAGAGAAATCCTCATCAACTTAGTTCTCTACGAAATTCCTTTATACCTCGTGAGTATTTTTTTTATTGAGTAAAGCGTAGGACGGACTACATTGTTTCTATATAACTCTTTCTTTACCTTTTAGAATTTAGTTTTTGAAATATAAAAGTTTGCATTCTGGAAATTTGATTTCGGAATGAAGTCTCAAATAAACAAACTTGTGTTAAAGACTTAGGGTCTGTTTGGATAAAGCTTATCTTTAGCTTATGAAAAACAACTTATGCAAATAAATAAACTTTTATGTATTATTCATAAGTTTGTCAAGATAATTTATGGAAAAACAACTTATGGAGATATAACTTTTGTTAGTGAGAGCTTATGAATTAACATAAAAATTTATTTATCTCCATAAGTTATTTTTCATAAGCTCAAAAATAAGTTTTTCCAAACAGACCCTTAAAGTAACACGTAGTAGCATTACCATCAGTTCTAGAAGGAAATTTCTTCCTACCTTATGAGAACTTAATTCTAAATAAATTTTGAGGTTTATTTGCATAAGTTGTTATAACTACCAACTAATATGAGAACCTACCTTTGTTATTAGTTGGTGCTAATATGAGAACTTATTAGATATATAGATAGTTGGTAGTTATACGTGAGCTTATGAATTAGCATAAAAATTTATTTATCTCCATAAGTTATTTGTCACTTATAACTATCATTTTAGAACTTACCTTTATCATTTGAATCAATTTCACTTTGATGAAAAAAAATGATTACATAAGTCTATTTATCAGCATATACAAACTAATAACAAACTCACTTATAACTACCAACTATCTATATATCTAATAGAACTTTTATGATTTTCTTTGTTTGAGCAATGAGATTTTCCCCCTCTAAAAACTCGATTTAGCTGTGAGTTTCCCAATACTACTTTAATTGCTTATTTTCCATATCACCAATATCGGTGGACTGTTAGGAGTGTAGCCTAACGTGAAACTTTGGAAGATTTCATCATCATTAATTTGGATGGTACTAGGGATAATTCTGGGATTTGGCCTGGTGGCCTCATTCGTAATGGGGATGGAGACCGGCTCATTGGTTTTCAGGGTTTTTTTTTTATCCCCGCACTCTTCCCATCTACCCTCACATATTTTATAATTGACAAAAATACCCTTGACATAATTGACAAAAATTTGACTTTCATAAGATTCTCTCTAGTGTGGGACCCACGAAATCTGAAATCGTATTTACCTTATGGAAGGTAAATATGACTTGCATTTATTAAATAATAAATACGCAGAAAATGTCAAATCGTATATACGTACCTGAAAGCTATATACGATATGACTTTTTCAACCTTATTAATTGCGAAAAGGCTAAATTAAACAAGAGGTCCTTTAAGTATTTAATTGTAACGATTTAGTCCTTTAAGTTATTTTCGTACCACTTAGGTCTTTTAAGTTATTTAACTGTAATAAGTTTGTCCTTTAAGTTTTTTTCGTACCACTTAGGTTCTTTAAGTTATTCAATTGTAACAAGTTGGTCATTTATGTTATTTAATTATAACTTTTAAATGCCAAAAAATTTACATTTTCCAGCTACAAATTGTTACAATTAAATAACTTAGAGGACTTAAGTGGTATAAAATAACTTAAAGGACCAATTTGTTACAATTAAAGAACTTAAAGGACCTAAGTGGTACGACAAAAACTTAAAGGACCAACTTGTTACAATTAAATAACTTAAAGGACCTTTGGTATAATTTAGCCTTGCGAAAATGTCAAATCGTATATACCTATATACGACTGGATGTTAATCGTATATAGGTATAAACGATTTGAGATAAATGTAAGTCGTATGTACCCTGTTGTGGGGGTACATACGATTTTTTCCTGTACAAGTCGTTTATACCCTTTTATACAGGTATATACGACTTGTTATTTTCAATTTTTTATTTAACTTATGTTTAATTTTTATTTCTATTTGTGAAACAGATATTGGAGCGCCTGCTGTAGAGTCACAGTTGGTTCCTTTCGACATCGATACTATGGAGCCATTCAAGACGAATAGGGTATATTTTTCGGTTTAATATTTTTAATGAACTTTGATAAATATTTAATTAATTAAGTACGTAACATTTTTGTATTTTGTAAATATTTTCTACACGCGAGGATGTGGAAGAGTGGGCTATAGCGGTTGGGAGACGCATTGGTGTTGTTGTTATCAAAGTTAGATCTGATAAAGCTGGTAAAAGGGGGACTAGCTAGAGATAAGATCATTTTCGGTTGTGAGAAGCAAGGGAAGTTTACTAATGATTCTAGAGTCTTCGGTTCTAAGAGAAGAAGTTGTCCTTTTACTTTGAAAGCTACTTCTACACTACGTCATGGGGGTTGGTGCGTGAAAGTTATGTGTGGTCGACACACCCATCCATTGCTTACTACCTCGGTTGGGTGCACAGCTTTTGGTCGTTTGACCAAGCCGCAGAAGGCTATGGTTAATGAGCATGCTGATTTGGATGTTGCCCCGAAGGATTGCCTTACTACTTTGAGGAGTCATTATCCGGACAATGTCGCTTCTCTCCCTCAAATATATAGGCAGCGCCACAAGCATTGGTCTTCTCGGAAGGGTCCTAGAACGTACATTCAGGAGTTGTTAAGATTGATTGAGACACATAATTATTTATGTTGGAGCAGAAAGGTGGAGGATTCTGATGTGGTCAGTGACATTATGTGGGCTCATCCCACTTCTATCAAGTTATTCCGGTTGTTTCCCAAAGTTCTTATTCTCGACACTACGTACAAGACCAACAAATACAATCTACCTATATTGGAGATTGTGGGAGTGACTAGTACGGAGTTATCTTTCTCGGTTGGGTTTGCCTATATTGCTCATGAACTTGGTATTCATTTCTCTTGGGTATTGCAGCAACTTAAAGATTTATTTGACTTGCATGAGATTCAACCGGAGGTTTTTCTGACTGACAGAGATCTTGGTTGTATGACTGGTATTCATGTTATCTTTCCTTCTGCTACTAATTTATTGTGTTCTTGGCACGTGACAAAGAATGTGAAAGCAAAAATTAAAGAGTCTGTGTACTTAGCTCAATTGAAGATTTTTTAGGACTCCTGCGCCGATATTCCCACTCTTATTAAATATGTGCACGACACATGGTTGAAACCGCATAAGGAGAGATTTATCTTGGTTTAGACTAACCATATCTCACACTTCGGTAATCAGACCACCAACGGGTATTTTGGCATTTAGTATTTTTATCGTTGTTTAAATTTTTTTGACACGTGTTTAGTATTTTTATCGTTGTTTAACTTTTTTTGACACGTGTTTAAGAGCCGAGTCAGCTCATTGGACTTTGAAGAGACATCTGAAGACTTCTGAAGGTGACTTGTCAAAGTGTTTTAAATCTATTCATGACATGCTTGCACTTTACGTACTTTGATAAAGTCATCGCCTCTTTTCAAAAAAGCATAAACCGCATTGAAGTGGCTTCGAATATTCCTTTGTTTAAAAAGCTTCGCGGTCTTGTGTCTTTATATGCTCTGGATTATATGGTGAAAGAGTTTGAAAAATCGACTTCTGGGGTTGGTCATGACAGAGGCCGATGTGGATGCATTATTAGGAGGACACATCTTCTTCCATGTGCCTGTGAGATAGGTGTCTATCATGTCTCCGGTTCTTCTATTCCATTGGATGTTGTGGATGATCATTGGAAACAACTGAGTTTGGATTCTTTAGATGAAAAATTCTCTCAACAAAAATCTGATGGATGTGATATTTCTTATCAAATGGAGATGATATGGGCCAGATTTAATCAGATGACTGAGGATGAGAAATTTGTTTTCAAGAAACAACTAAATGAGCTTGCATTCCCTACCACTTCTTCAATGGTTCCACCACCAGTCAAAGTCAAAACAAAAGGTGCACCAAAGAAGAAGAAACAGAAATTGTATGATGTGAAAAGAGATTTATCTGGGTGAAAGCATGTAGATGAGAAGATGAAACTCACTCAAGAATCTGGGACTTCTATCAAAAAATCATCACAGTTGAGTTCTTGCAAAAAATCATCTCTGCGGTCTTCAAAATTATCTCCGGGTGCCAATAAAAAAGTACCAAAGAAGGGCGAGATTTTATTGAATTTACCGGTGGTTCCTCATCATTTGCGGTATTATATGGAAAATATTGTTGATGTTAGGGATGATGGCAATTGTGGGTTTCGAGCGATTGGGGTTGGTCTCAATTTGGGTGAGGATAGTTGGCCTATAATTAGGCAAGATTTAATCCATGAGACAAAGGAAAGGGATGCACTGTATAGTTACATGTTTGGGAATGACCGACTTGCAGAACTTCGAAAAGCATTGACTATTGAATACCACGGATTTCAGAACCAGGATAAGAGGTTGACTTTGCCTAGATGGGGTTCTTTATTGCAACAAAGTATAATGTCGCCCTTGTTCAATTGTCTTTGAATATGAGTTATACTTATTTGCCTTTCAGAGGTACCTATTCTTTTTCGAAGTATAAACTCATATATATTCTGAACATTCGAGATCAACATTGGATGCATATTTCGATGTCGTCTGCCTGTCCGTTGCCCCCCATTATTCCGATGTGGTCCCATAATCGATCAGAGGATTCTACTTCATGGTTGGATCGGTATACCGGTCGTTTTGCCCTATGGCAGGCTACAGCTCCTCCGGTGATTCCGACCGATGCGCCCACATGTGTAGACTTATCCGATGATTCTGACGATTTACTCGGCCTACATTGGCACTGTATATTTCTTGTGTATATTATTTTACCACTTTTTTGTAACTATTATTATTTGTCCATATCTACACCGTTGATCATCGTTCGAAGTCTCATCCTAACCGTTAAAATTAATACAAATCTTATTATGAAAAAAGTAAAAAAGGAGTCGTATGTACCCCCACACTTAGGTATATATGATTTGATGAATAACAAGTCGTATGTACCCCTATATACAATTTGTACTTTAACAAATCATATATACCTAACCAGCACGTATATTCGACCTATATTTTTATCCTACGTCGTATTTAATAAAATTATGGTATATACGGTTTTGATTTTGTTAAAGTCGTATATACCTATGGTAAGGTATATACGATCATAGTCAATTTTGTTAGAGGCATTTTCGTCAAAATTTTTATGTGGGGGTAGATGGGAAGAGTGTGGGGTAAAAAAAAAAAACCATTGGTTTTCATGGTCATACTAGTTGTAGTAATGTTATCCACGTTAAAATATTAGTTCTCTTGCATTGGATATAGCTAGGTATCTCATTTGTTATCTAGACTCAGTTTGTGCTAGTTGGAAGAGGATCTAGTTTCCCTTTATTCACTATGTTATCCTTCTATTTTAGATTCAGGGGCTACTAAGTCGTGATTGATGCGTTGTTTTGATTTTTGAAGCATACCCTTCGGGAGGAAATCAACGTGGAGATTTTTTTTATCAAGTGAGATTCTTCTGATTTCGATTGTTTATTTCTGATAGTGAATCCGCCACAAAAGTTAGGTGCTGCTCTCCTATCAAATAAGACAAGGATCATATTCCCTAGGTTTTAGTCTCTACTATTTTCTTTTTTCTTTTCTTCATGAATCAAAAAAACTAAATTTCTAGAAATGGATGTTTTGGAGAGAAAAAAAATGTGAGGTGTATGTAGCAAAAATGGGATGAATGTAGCATGTTCCATGTTGCAAAGTTGAACTCTTGAACTTGGGCCTTAGTTTGGGCCGTTCAACGAGAAAGCTAACTTGTACACAACCATTCTTCTTTGGGTAGCGACTTTTATACCTCCACAGCTGGCCTCCATACCAATTTTATTTTTTTAAATAAAATAGATATATCGGTGATTTTTTGGTTCCGTTCAGTTCGTAGATATTCCTTACACATGACGATGTTGCACCCCAGGCTAGATAATCCAGGCAAAAAATGGTTTTCGGGCAACCTACTCTGATTGTCCCGAAACAACAGCCATTAAATCCGAAAAAAAAAATCAGAGATCATAACTCATTTTTTTTACTATTTTTATAACTTTTTTTACGGGGCTCAAAATCCCAGATTCTTTTTTTTACTATTTTTCATTAATTTTTTAATTTTTCATACACCTCAAAAAACTAAAAAATTTGCATAACCGTCTTTTGATTTTATTAGATTTTTAGCGGTATTTTTATAATTTTTAGATTAGCTCTGATTCTCTAACATATTTTTAGTGGTGTTTTTATAACTTTTTTTTTAACTTTTAGTTGTTGTTCTCCTCCCCCTTTTACCGGATGTTATATTGTCGTGAATGCATCCGATAATCAAAACACTGCTGGTATCTATTTTATTTAAAATTAAATAAAAACAATATTAATTATAATTTTTTAACAAATTAAAAAAAATTGAAAAGCGAACTTATCTTTTAAAAGGATAAATCTGTAGTTTGAAAGAAGGTTTAAATATGTATTTAGTCCCTGCAAATGTCCCTATTTTTCGATTTAGTCCCTGCAAATTATTATTTTTTAAATACGTCCCTGCAAAATAACTTTTTTTTGAATATTCCCTTCCGAAAGTTGGAATTTTAAATACGTCCCTGCAAAATAACTTTTTTTTAAATACTTCCCTGCAAAATAACCTTTTTTTTGAAATACGTCCCAACAAAAAAAAATTGTGATATTTTGCAGGGACGTATTTAAAAAAAAAATTATTTTGTAGGGACGTATTTTAAAAAAAAAACTATTTTGCAGGGACGTTTTTAAAAATTTTATTTTGTAGGGACGTATTTAAAAAAAAGTTATTTTGCAGGGACGTATTTAAAAAAAAATTTGCAGGGACTAAATCGAAAAACAGGGACATTTGCAGGGACTAAATACATATTTAAACCAACCTTGAAAGAATTAGGAAAACATATTTATCTACTTAATAGATAAATCCGTTGTTGAAAAATGCAAAACGGAAATAGATAAATCCGTTTTGTATTTTTCTACAACGGATTTATCTATAAAATAGATAAATCTTTTTTCCATTTTTTTAACTTGGATAAATTCGTTTTGCATTTTTAAGGGGTAATATGGGGATAATTGAAATATGTGGGGGTATAGGACCAAACAGTGGGGGTTTAAAAATCGCCACCCTTCTTCTTTTTGAAAGGGAATCTCAGTCATTCTTAATCTTATACCGTTAAAGAAGTAATTCTTATTTTTATTATAATTCAAACTTCAAATAGGGTTAAATATATTTTTTCCTATAAAATTTGTTTTTTTTGTTTTAGTCCCTTAAAAAATTTCACCTATTTTTAGTCCCAAGTTTTTTTCATTAGTTTGGTCCCTCGTGACATTTAATAACGTTTCATAACTTTTAATGGCATTTAGAAGTGCTATAAAATATCATAAAAAGTGCTATATTAAAGTTCATGAGGCGCTATTAAATGTCTTGAGAGACTAAAACTGATTAAGAAAAAATTGGGAGACCCATCATAGGTAGGTAAAAGTATTTTAAAATTGACTAAAATTAATAAAAAAAAACCTAATTTTATAGGGGAAAAAGTATTTGACCCTTTCAAATATCTTCCTTTGTTTTGATGTTCACTTATTTTTTTTGATAAGTAGGGATAATAATATTGATAGCCATATAGCTCAGCATCATTGACACACACTCCCCCCACTTTCTAGGAAGGGTTTGAGAGAGTGTCCAATCATGTGCTAGAACTAACGGGAACAAAATACACCAAGTTTAATACAACATAATAGAGTATATGAGGATTAGCATTGTAAGTCGCTTTCATTTTTTGTACAACAACAGAACCACTTTTTTTGTTCAAGAGGCTGGCACAATAACCACATATAGGAAAAATGGGAATTGGGAGTGTCGCATACCGAGTTCGAACCCGAGAACATATGAAAAATATCACCAGTTCTAACCACATAGCTACCCCACTGAGACACCACAGAACCACTTTTATATATGATATCCGTAAACACAGCTTTTTTTTGGAACAAATATACTACAACTGAAACTTGTGATATTTTGCACAATTGTTATGGAACTATTGTTTTCCGGTTGAAGGAATTTGACGATTTGAGACGAAAAGAATCTCTATAAAAAGATAAGCATTAGTTTTTACGAATTTCCCATTTTAAATGGTAAGAATCATGTAACCAATATGAGATTATAGCACCATTTTGATATCCAGGCAAACCTAAAGGTTGTATTAGTTTGTACTATGGAGTTTGTACTATATAATCTCTTTGGTGGGTTAAGTACCTCTGTAGGCGCTCAAAGAGTCGTGAGGTCTGCCATGATACTGGTGAGCCTCCGGAGCCCAACTCACCTAAACTTTCAGTAATCAAAAAAGTTTGTTCTTAAGAATACCAACAAGGGCTGATCCTAGCACTAACTAGGTTTGGATATCATCTTAAAGTCTCGAGTTTGAGACATGGGGTTGAAAAAACTTTATTGGGAGAGAAGAACCTACGGACCGGCAAAAGCGAATAAACACGTAGTCAATCAACTTCCCTGACGTAAATTAGTCATCGACAAAATCGGTGGATACTAACCAATAACATGAAAAAAAGTTTGTTCTTTAGAATATTTTCATATGAGATCGGATATGATTGTTATATATTATAGCCAAATTTCAGATTTGAAATTAACCATAAGGGCACGTCAGCAAAGCTATAGAATAAAGCTTCGAAGGAAGGAACGCTCAAAAGACAAGATAACTCGGCAATTCATATATGACCTCGAAAGAGACTCAAAGGAAAGTTTCGAAGACTAAAGCACCATGAAAGAGCAGTTGAGACAGTTGCCTCAGCCAGGATTCGACATGCAAGGAAAAGTGTGTAGCATCCAGATGCCAAAAGACATGTGGCACCGATCATCAGCAATCATTAGTTAGTTTACTTCATTTATTCGCCTTCAATAAGGACATGTGGTCATCATGCAACACAGTAGTTGCTCATTTGCAACTCTATAGATAGTAGTTCGTACAAAGAACTCAGGGCGATTACATAACATTCGGTAACTCATTACGCCTAACACATCCGATCACACAGGATCTCTGGCTACAAGCGGTGAACAATGTACGTCTGAGCCAACAACCCTTTGTATTTTCAAACTATTTTCAACTCATTTCAATGTGATTTCTCCTCGACAGTCAAACTGTCGAGTGCTTCGTTCTTGTCTCTTTTACCTTTTTTTTTAAAATTTCTCTTTATTACTTCAATCCTTGCACTTGAGGGATTCTTGACATTCTTTCCTTTAGATGATTGATTTTCGCGAATTGCTTGAGTTTGTTCTTATTTTATTTACATTTCGAAAACTGTAGTGAGTGCATAAAGGATTCGGGACGTTCTACCAGTTCTGGGTGTGATTCTCGTGTGTTGTTCGAGCGCCCAATACTTCGAATTCAATCGGACAGTCACCTAGAATCTTTGATTCGTTTGGTTGTGTGATAAGTCTTATTTTACTATGTTTTTAGTATTTAAATTAAATAAAAATTGTAGAATTTTAGTTTTGATTTGGAGCTATTTTACTACAAATTGTTGGTTTAATTTGTCAGGGTCAAATAAATGAAGAAATGGAAGAATTTGGGTAATTAAAAAGCAGGGATTGAAAATGTAAGGACCAAGGAGCAAAATCAAGCAAATGGAGCCAAGAATTTGGTGTTCACGCACGGTCCGTGCCTACTACACGCATGGTCCGTGCTCACTGATACAGAAAGCAGCTGAAAAGACTCAAGACACGCACGGTCCGTGCGCACCAGAAGCATGGTCCGTGCGTCCTGTACGTTTCAGAAGATGGAAAGTTTGAAGACCACGCACGGCCCGTGCGCCTCAGCAGCACGGTCCGTGTGCCCTGTTCCAGAAAAGCCGTTTTGAAGATTACACGTAGCGCACGGTCCGTGCGCCTCAGCAGCACGGTCCGTGTGCCTTTATCTGAAGCTAAAAATGTTACAAAACTCTTCCAATTCTTTCATTATGGCTTGTAATTCGAATTTAATCCTTTGTCTACTGAACCTAGGCTATAAATAGGACCTCATTTCAGCTGTAATGGTACCTTGGCATACTTGAAAATTACACTCAAAGTTTATCTAAGTTTTTGCTCTCATTTTAGTTCTTGTTTACTTGCTTTCCTTTACTTTCTGGTTCTTTATTTTCTGCCATTTATCTTGTAGCATTTTTATATTTCAGTTCTTTTACATTCAGTACTTTATTTCTTTATTTACATTCTTGTCATTTATATTTTGCCATTTTAATTCTATGTCATTTATCTTTATGTCATTCTCTTCTACCCCTTTGTCTACTATGATCATGAGTGAGTAGACTTCTTTAGTCTTGGGATTGTGGGACACAATTCAATGATGGATCCCTAAACAAATCCAAGACTAAACTCTATCTTATTTAAAACTTGATTTTAATCTAATTCCATCAAACTAAATTTCTATAAAACAAATATCAAACGAAGTACCGAGAGGTGAAGTTTGATATTGGAACAAATGGAATTAGACAGGGCAAGCAAAGCATGAGAATAGCATTGCTAGCCTTGGGACAATAAGGTTGTGCTTAATGGGTCCCAGCGATGATCAACCATGAGAATAGGCTTGATCATTGTTTCAAGACACATTCTTGCATTCCGAAAGGAAGCTTGAATTACACCAAAAGAATACCTTGTCCTTAAAACAATTTCAAAATAAGATAGAGAATAGTTAAAGGGTTGTTTATTTCCATCATTGTGGTCTAACCACGATCCCAATGCGTCTTTTATTCTGAATTTTACAAGACAAAAATACTCTCTTTATTTAAACAATTCCTTTCAGCTAATCAACATCGAAAATTAGATTAGTAATCGCAAAATACTCCCTGTGGATCGATACTTTCTATTACGCGATAGAACCGTGCACTTGCGGCCTATCATTGTGCGACTGAATTCCCCATCCCAACCATTTACCTTATCGAAAAAGCACACAATTTTGGGCTGGCGGTGTAAACATGTCAACTGGTGAACCTAAGATCTAATTCGAGTCCTCTTATCTCATCTTTTTTTGTTTGTTTGACAAAAATCACGAACGAAAAATACTGGAAAACATTGCATTTTCTGATGACCTTAGATGTAGTTTATGAATATTTAATAATTATCGTTATCATAGCAATTTACTAAAATTGAAGCTTTTTTTACAAAGACTAAATAGGAAGTCTAAAGATATATAGGATTTTGCTTTATAAAAACTAATGATAAAATATGAAGCTTAAACTAGGGCTTTAGTACTCTTTTCCTTGGGTCAGCCCTAGTATTGACCAAAATATCTTTATATTAAATGTCACAAAAAGGCTCTGTTTGGTAAAAAGTAGTAGATAGCAGACAAGCTAGCGAATAGCTGATAGCGAATGAGCTAACAGATGATAAATGATGTGTTTGGTAAAACTAGCGGTTAAAATAGCTGATAATTGTAAAATGACATAAAAAGATATTTAATTAATGATTAAATTACTTAATGATGACAAAATCTTTAATAAGGAAAGAAAAGTAATTTAAGAAAAATTAAAAGGGTAAAAATGTCAAAAAAAGTGAGACGCTATCCGCTAGCATTTGAAAAAACGCTACTTGAAGTAGCATCTAAAAAAAATGTTAAATGCTACCAGAAAAACGCTAAACGCTAGTTCTTGCCAAACACGCGTACTCTTCACTCGCTAATTTTATCTACTAGTTTAATTCGTTATCCGCTAGCAGATGGGACGCGCTAAACAGAGCCAAAATATTATAAAGATGTTGAGTAAATTAGCATTTTATCTCCATTAAAATCTGTGTCCTAAACCAAACAATAAGAGAGTAATTTTCTTTCCCTCAATAGTCACTTCCACTATTATGTGCTCAAAAATATATTTTATTCAATCCCCTTTTCTTTTGCTTTTCCTAATATCTCCGCCCACTTAAACCAAAGATATCATAAGATAATTGGTCACATTATTCCACAACTTTTTAAATGGTTAGCTTAGTTAATACAATTAATTAATGGAGTGTTGAATTTTTTTAATGAATTAATCTACTAAACTTCATTAATTATAAATTTGCACGTGTTTAACCATAGTTTTTGGATGTTAAAAACTACATGTAGTTGATCAACTATAAATCATGGTTAATAACTTAAAAATTCGCAGTTAATGAAATTCAATTGATGGTTAATGAGTTGTGACACATGAATAATAATCAAATTTAACACTTCATTAATCATGTATAGTTGTTGAGTGAAAGGGACATCGTTGGTAAAAGGGTAGCTCGCGTGGTTCAGTGAAAGAGACATCGTTAGTGAAAATATAGGCGTACGGGGCAGAATACACTAATTTCTAACCACTTTGTCTATAAAAAAACCATAAATAGTCGTTGAGCATTAAAACAAATTGTCAAATTCAGGTATCTCAAATTAACATTCAATAAACAACATGGTGTATCACTAGTGGTAGATACTTGAGTGTAATGAAGCGCACAACAACTAACCATGATAGAGACTATTGATGAGTAAGCCAAATCAGCAAAATATGCAAGCAAGGCAGAGAGAAAGAGTAGAAGGATCTGAGTATCCAATGTAAGGTTATATATAGGAGTGAGGGACATTGGGATTGGGTATGGAATGAATGATGTCGGTATTTTCCCCTATACGTAATTAAGTTCCCTTATTCCCTCCCCTATGGAACTTCTTTCTCATTCTATTATCATTATACTATTCCTTCCTTTGGAAGTTGATTTCTCTCCCATTTTAATAAAATAGTACAATTTCTCGTGCAAACTAGTTGTGCTCTTTATATTTGGTGCTTTCATTATCACCATGGCAGACAACACAAGAATGAAGGAGCTTCAAGTAGATGCGAATCGCAACGTAGAGGCAAACGAGAAAACTCAAGCTGAGCTTCTTGCAAATATTGATAGAATGAAAGTTGTGAATTCCATTAGGTTCAACAGGATGGAAGCTGTAAACACAGCGAATGAAATCTAATGGCAAACAACGACCGGTAGTCATTTCAGGTGTGTTCCATCAAATTGGGCTTCCATAGATTTTATGGTAAGAATGTGTTGTATTGGATTTTTAAAGCAGGACGATTCTTGATTATTACAACACCTCAAGTCCGAATCGATTGATTATCGCATGGGTGCATCTCAATTGCGAGGTGTGCCATGGTTTCAAATTATCCAACGGACTCACCCTTTTCATTCCTAGCAAGAATTCCCAAGAGCATTGGAGCTAGAGAGGCGGACCTACATACATTTGAAAAAATATTAGCACCGATACCTTAGGAAAAAATGCTTTAGCACACCCTAAAAAATATTCTTTGTACCCATATTTCAAGTCTTGCACCCAAGTCCCTAGTTTTATAGCACTCTAGTACATCACACTCACAATCACTTACACTTTCACATATTTTATTTTAAAAAAGTTTTTCCTTCTCCTTGAATGAGTTTTTGTTCTTATGCTTCTAATTTTGGTTCTGTTAATGCTATTTAATTGGTACTTTGTGTTGGTGTTAATTAATTAATTTGTACTTTGTGTTAGTTCTATTTAATTTATTATGGTTATGTTGTCTATTTAATTTGAATCTATGTATTTTGTTGATGTCACTCACAGTGACATGGGGGCGTCGGCTTTTCGGTTTGGTTAGTGGTAGTATGTGTGTGGTGTTTATTTGTCATTTCATCTAAGTAGACTAAAAAAAATTGTTTTGTATTTTGTGAATATATTGTTTCTTTTAGTGCTATTTAATGTGTATTTATGAATTTGTTAATGCTATTTATTTTGTGTTCGTCTTTTTTTTTTTGGTTACAAAAGAGAAAGAAAGAAAAAAAGACGGCTAAGGCCGAACAAAAGAAACACCTAATGCATTAGCATTAAGATGCACACTAAGTCCAATAGGAGGAACCTCTAAATGAACCATACTAATATCACACGTAGATCCAAGCTTCGCAAGGAAATCTGCACAAAAATTAGTTTCCCTAAAAGAGTGGTGAAGATTCACCTCCCAATCTACTACAACATAAGTTATGAATCTGTTAAAATATTATGTTCATTACATTTTTAGTGATGTGTATATTTAAAAAAATTTGCATCCCATTGCCCAAGGGCCACACTTTTTTAATTGGCCCAAACTGGATCTGTAAAGTATTATTATGTGAAACTTAGTAAACTTGCCAACCGAGTTTATAGGCTTAGTAGCGAAGCCTTTATGGACTGTTTTTAAGTGGGCTACAAGCGAACATAAAAAGAGATGTAACAACCCTATCACCCAATAACATAACCAAAGTTGTAGCACGAAGCCACCCGCCTAACCCCAATTCCCTAACCAAAACCCCACCTCGACTAGTAAATACGACCCAAACACAAACAAAATTGAGTCCAAACCAAACACATCCAAAGCCAACCTACCATGTCGCCTACCGACACCTAATCACAAACCAGCCACTGTCAAGAACATCTCGCCAGCAAAAATGAAAATCTAAAGGGATAAGGGGCTATTTTATTTCTGCGGCAAAAATTTTTCCCACACTCACAAATTCCCAAAAGATCCCTGTAGCAGATACACCCTATGAAAAACACCACCTCTCTTTGAACGCAATGAAGGGGAATAGTGTTGTTGGTACCATTCATTTTACTAGGCAAATATGAACCAAACCTCTTCTTGGCTAGCCATGTTGGGTTCGCGCATAGCAGATTATGCCACATTCACCTTGAAAGTCTATCAGTAGGGTAAATTCATCACTCTTTAGGAGGAGAAAAATGGGACACGGCAGTCTCAACTACATCCGCTCGTGAGAAAGCAACAAATGAAATCCATTGCAGAATGATTTACAATGCATTTCATTCAACCAGAAGTCCCTCAAGATGCACTCAAAGGCCTTCCTGAAGATACTGAGCTAGATATTTCCATGTTATTACATATTTCCAAAAGTGTTTTTCAAACACCTGTGGGATTACCCCCTCCCAGAGAACACACACGAGATTCACCTGCCACCAGGAGCAAAACTAGTAAAAGTAAGGCGACACAAGTACCCATACAGTCAGAAAGAACATATTGAAATGATTGGTCCAAGAGATGTTGGATCAAGGTATAATCAAACCAAGCACAAGTTCATTTTCATTCCCCATAGTCCTAGTAAAGAAAAAGGATGGCAATTGGCGGTTATGTATGGACTATAGGGCTGAGAAGAGTGTAGGAGAAAGTTGTATTTATAGGCATTTACGGACGGTTCTGGTGGCCAAAAATCGCTAATAACATTACTTGGGGGAAAAAATATTTCGCCGGTAACATTACCGACGGTTTTACCGATGGGAATGTGCGAGTAAGGGAGAGAGAAAGAGCAGCAGGATCTAAGTATCCAATGTGACGCTACAAGATTATATATAGGAGTGAGGAATATTGAGATTGGGTATGGAATAAATGATGTCAGTATTTTCCTCTGTAATTCTGTTCTCTTATGTTCCTATCTAAATCTTCTTTCTCATTGTATCATAAGTGTACTATTCCTTCCTTTAGAAGTTGATTTTTCTCCCAATTTAATAAAACAGTACGACCACCTTTGCAATCTAGTTGTGCTCTTTACATTGAGTTCCTTGGCCATTGCATATAGAAAAACATCTGATGGAAGAGGGTTTTTTTTTCCGATAATTGGGATTATAATATTGATGGCCGAATAGCTCAGCATCATTGACACACACTCCCTCCACCTTCTACGAAGGATTTGAAAGGGCGTCCAATCATGTGTCAAAGCTATTGGAAGCAAAATACACCATGTTCAATACATCGCATGATAATGGGGAAGAGCACACAAGAAAGATTCTCCCCATAGAACACCAAAAACAATAGAAAGATAAAGCTGGTCTAAATACAAAGACACCTAGTGATCTAAGAAGATAAAAAGGAACAAAAAGAAGTTATACATCAAGAGTGATGGGATGGAAAAATTAACACCATGTTAAGAGATCAACCAAACCATAGTTGAAGCATAATAGATTCCACCCCCGAGACACCAGCAAGGCAGACCACGAAACAATTTGATGCAACACCATGATGCAATTCTTACATTGAAGCACACAAGATCCCTTAATGAAACAAGTTGGACAACAAAACCTAAAAGAAGTTCTGCTGCACTGTTTGAAAGAAAGAGGCTTGACCTGTTTACTACAATCAAAACACCCAAGACCATCTTTCCTCTCGCATCAAAAATTCACCACACTAAAATGAAGCCAATTCTCTAGTGACGAGCCCAAAATTCCACTAATTTCCTATAATTTTAGTATTCATTGCCTCATCAGTCACCATTTACTCCATTGTCTTGGAATGTACTCTTATGTTTGACTACTCCACAAAGAAAGGCATGTTGATACTGGATCGTGAACTATGTTGACAACACACAACCACCTCTTACTTGCAAAAAGACAACCTATCCAATATTGCCTCGCTCACAGACTACATATGCAGATTGTAACAAAGGCTCAAAGCCAAAAGAGTCAAATTATTGTAACACCAGGGGGCTCTCATGCAGATTGTACCATCTTACTTGCTTGAGAGAAATAGCTACACCCAACCGGCCAATAAAAAAAGGAGCAGATTCAAAATTTCCTAATAGGGAATCATAATTAACTTGTGCTGCCAAGACTCAAACAGTGATAAAACCAGCGTGGCAGCCCTTATGCCAAACCAAAATAGAAGCTCACACCTTAGCAACATCGCTCTTGTGGCAGGAAATGCTACCGAAAGAGCCTTTGTCCCATATCAAGATGAGACCCCCACTTCCATTGAATGCTTGAACATCGGTCCAGTCAAAGTTATTATCGAGCCACCATTTACGAATCTTTCTACTGGTAATGGAGGAGTCTTTAGATTCTACTATACTGATGGCAACCTCGGAGTCGTCGGTGACTATTTCGGTAGTCATGTAGGTGGGGAGTGAATGAGACACCACGAGCGGGGATGGAAGACCGATCGATAAGTCAAGGAAACGCCACAACCGGCTATGGAGGTTCCGGTTGATAAGTCGGGATGAGCGCCACGGCAAGCCGATAAGCTCCAAGAACGGCTCAAAGAACCATAGAGACACGTCTCTAAATTTTTACTCAAAATTCAACTTTTTTTTTTCATTGACAATTATACTCCCTATTTATAATAAGGGGGGTTCTTGCTAATACATGGAAAAAATAAAGGGTATTCAAAAATTACAAGAATACCAGACAAAACAATTTAAGAAAATATCCTAGGGCATTGAATGCACAATTAATGATTAGGATCTTCTATTTCCTTTTTTTTGCTCTGATTGTCTTGATGTGCCATTAGTGTCTTGGATCTTGTAATATTTCTTCCTCTTATTGCCTTGCTTGGTTAGCAAGTTTGCTTGGTTAGCAAATTGCTTGATTAGCAAGTGAGTACTCCATCAACTCACAAAAGTAGGCTCCACACATACACCACTTGAAGTGAATTAAACACACTAAAATAACTTGAAATGAAATTACTTAGTGCATTGATCCCAAATATATCAATTGGTCACATGCACTTTATAATAATTTAAAATAAAACTATAGTAATTAAAATTGGACAGCAAGCCCATGTAGGTCGTCATCATTCTCCCCTTCTTCGAGAGAATTCGACCTCGAATTCCTTGCTCCAATACCTCCAGGGTCAAAAGTAAGTCTAAAGAATCCATCACATGCAACTTTCACAATTGGGAAATTTCCAAGTCCATTGGTAGGTTTTGAGTGACCTACTTTCTCTTCCGTTTCTTGAACATAATTAGTTTTCCCAATTTCAGAATTTTTTTCCACACCTGAAAAATAGTCTCCTTCATTCACTTTATTCTCTTCAGAATATAAAGAAGGAATGTTAGGCGATTGAACAATATTAAAAGAATCCCAATACTTGACCACACAAACCAACTAAGAAGAAGGTATTAGTATAGTAGTATGCCATGACTTCCCAATGTTTTTCTCTTTCCATTCAATGAAAGCATTGCATTGTTCCTTTGGAAGCACTTCTACATTTGTCTTCTTCTCCTCCACTTCTTTATCTACATCGCCTTTCCTATCTATTTCTTTGATTTCTCTCAACTCCTCTTTTTTTTCAATCTCTGTTTCTTTTTCAACTTCTCTACTATTGTATGCCTCTTTCTCTTCAGAAGCACACTCCAATTCCTCTTGCGTTTTACGGCGATGCTCACATAATATTTCAGAAATTTCAAGCATCATTCTTTCTATTTTCTCATCTATTCTTTTCTCTCTCAATTTCTCCTCTTCTCTAATGTATATTTCATAATCCCTTTGCCTTTTCTCCATCACGAACAGTAAAAAAAGAAATTGCAACTAACAACAAAGAACGATAAAAAAAGTGCTTTTTTTTTGCTTTTTCTTTTCTGCTCTTTTTTTTCTTTTTGCTTCTTTCTTCTTCTCTTTTTTTTTTGAATTTTTCCTTTTTTTTTTATTTTTTCCAAAATAAAAAATATAATTAAGATGAACTGAAATTTAGAGACTAAAATTGAAAATGATAGATAACACCTTGATAGAACCTAAGCTCTGATACTAGATGATGGCAACCTCGGAGCCATCGGTAGGTGGGAGGGATGGAGACACCACAATCGGGGATGGAAGACCGATCGATAAGTCTAGAAGACGCCACAACCGGCTATGGGGGTTCCGGTTGATAAGTCCGGTTGAGCGCCACGGAAAATCGATAAACTCTAAGAACGGCTCACGAAGAACCAAAGAGACACGTCTCTAAATTTTAACTCAAAAATCAACCTTTTTTTTTCATTGACAATTATACTCCCTATTTATAATAAGGGAGGTTCTTGCTAATATATGGAAAAAATAAAGGGTATTCAAAAATTACAAGAATACTAGACAAAACAATTTAAGAAAATATCCTAGGGCATTGAATGCACAATTAATGATTAGGATCTTCTATTTCTTTTTTTTTACTCGGATTGTCTTGATGTGCCATTAATATCTTGGATCTTGTAATATTTCTTCCTCTTATTGCCTTTCTTGATTAGCAAGTTTGCTTGGTTAGCAAGTTGCTTGATTAGCAAGTCTGTTGACTCCATCAACTCACAAAAGTAGGCTCCACACATACACCACTTGAAGTGGATTAAACACACTAAAATAACTTGAAATGAAATTACTTAGTGCATTGATCCCAAATATATCAATTGGTCACATGCACTTTATAATAATCTAAAATAAAACTATGGTCATTAAAATTGGACAGCAAACCCATGTAGGTCGTCATCACATACCCATAAGAGTTGGGCGCCTGTCAGGGATCAGATTATGGACTATAGTAGATTCTACCATAACCGCCAATACCTCTAATATTCCAACAAACTATATTCATCATGAATCGAGAAGAGGAAGAACACACGGGTGGGGGGGGGGGGGGCAATATTGGTCGAGGTTGGCTTGTCCCTCCTTGTTCAGCCTTCTGCTTCTCCTTAAATTGAGAAGTTCTGTTGTTGCTTTGGAGTCATCTTGAGCAATTAGCCCCAATTTCTTCCCAATATTCCAAGTCTTTTCCGCTTCCTCTGAGTCGTCTGCACTCTCCTCATCAGAGCTTTTATAGTCTTCAAATGGAGGTTTAAGAGCACTATCTTCTCTTTTAGATTGTCTATTCTTCCGACCATTTGTGTTTTTCCTTGTAGTTTTTTGCTTCTTCAGAGTTGATTGTCTTTGTTTTGAAGAACCCTTGTCACTGAGAGAGCGCTTGTTGGGTGGGGGTGGACAAATGGATTGATAAACTAGGTTGTCTGCCAATGATTCCTTTGGCGCAGGAATTTGGGGTGAGGAGTGTGATTTGGCTGAATATGATGGCCCATTACTCTGCGTAGAATTGCTATTAATCAAGTTGTTTGAATCCAAGTTTGAGAAACCCAGTGGCCCATCGTCCTTCGAATGGAAGAGGTTAATCCCTCAATGATCTCAATACCTCAAGAGATTAGTCTTATACTTATAGGTGAAGGATATTATTTGAAAAAGTTAGTATTCAATAACAATTATATAAGATTATAAAGTTTCTAAATAAAGAGAAAAAGAAAAGAAAGTTCATGCCAATGAAGCAAACTCCTTTAGGTAGTGCCACCTATTATCTCTCAATAATACCAAAACCCATTTACCCGGTCCTACATGTTACTATCAAGGATACTTGTTGCCATCCTACTTGTCCAACGAAAACGGTACCAACAATGCAATCATATTTATATTCAAAGTTATGTTTTATTTTATATATTTAAAATTTAAAATTTATAATAATAATAATAATAATGTCCGGCTTTTCTTGATCACAAGAGTGATGACAGTGAGATTTATGCGGTCAAACATTTGTCTTTTGGACAAATCTTATCAACTACAATTTAAATTATTTAAGGGAGGAAGAAAAGTACATTTTTATTGCAATTTATCTTTCTTTTTTACAAACTATTGCAATTTATCCTATTTAAGCTTTTGAGCTGAATGTACATAGATCTATGGTATCCTTATAGTTCAAGCCTTTTAGACATGAGGAATTTTATGGTGAGGGATTAACTAAATTCCTCGTCGGTGGTGTAGCATTTAACTTGACTGTAAGATAATATAAAATGTATTGAATGAGGTTTTGTTCTGATTAATCTAATCTCAATCATTCATAATATTATATGGTCAATTTTATTGGTAAGTTGGTGAGAAGTTTGGTTGACCTTTCACCTTAAAAGGCACCTTTAAACATGCTATAAGATTGTGGTTTTTATATTTAAACACCACTACAAAAAAATCAGGGATTAGCGAGGGAAATTTCCCTCGCAAACTGACCAAAATCCCTCGCTAATGGTCATTTGCGAGGGAATTAGCGAGGGACCGGTTCCCTCGCTAATTAGCGAGGGACATTTCCCTCGCTAATTCCCTCGCTAATGTTGCCTCAAAATTTGTGCAAATTTTCAAATTCTGACTGACACGTGTCTTAATTTAAATGGTTTGTTTTTTATATTTATTATTATATTATTTTTAAAATCAGTTTTTTATTATAATATATTATTAATTTTGTGGTTGTTGTGGTGGTGGTGGTGGTGGTGGTGGTGGTGAAAGGTGGAGAGAAAGAGGAAAGAAATTCGTAGGTGGTGGTGGTGGTGGTGGTCTCGTGGGTGGTGGTGGTGTGGTGGTGGTCTCGTGGGTGGTGGTGGTGGAAGAAGGTGGAGAGAAGAAGAGTGAAAGTGGAAATTGTGTAAGAGAGAGAGAGAGAGAGAGAGAGAGAGAGAGAAAAGAGAGGAAGAGGAAAGAAGGTGGTGGTGGTGGTGGTGGTGTCGCGAGTGGTGGTTGTTTTGTGGTGGTGGTTGTTGTGTGGTGGTGGTTGTTGTTGTGTGGTGGTGGGTTAGGGTTTATAGGTGAGAGAGATAGAGTAGAGGAAGAGGAAGGGAAGGGTGAAGAGGAGAGAAGAAGAGTGAGGGTGGTTGGTTGGTTGTGTGGTGGTGATGGTGGTGGTGGTGGAGAGTAGAGGAAGGGAAGAGGAAGGGTGAAGAGGAGAGAAGAAGAGTGAGAAAGAAGAGTGAGTGAGTGAGTGAGTGAGTGAGTGAGTGACAGATTTAAGTAAAAAAAATTAAAAAAAATTGCGAGGGAACTATTTTCCGTCGCTAAAAACCACTTTAATTAGCGAGGGATTTTAATTCCCTCGCTAATTCCATCGCTAATTTCCTTGATTCGTGTGAATTTGACTGAATTTTCCCTCCAAACAATTAGCGACGGAAATTTTTCAAATTCCCTCGCTAAATCCCTCGCTAACGGTCAAATTTTCAAATTCTCTCGCTAATTCCCTCGCTAATGTCAGTTTTAGCGAGGGAATCACATTCCCTCGCTAATTCCCTCGCTAAAGTCAGTTTTAGCGAGGAAATGTTATTAGCGAGGGAATGTTATTCCCTCGCTAATGTCCCTCGCAAATAAGCGTTTTTTTTGTAGTGCATCTCATAATTTTAAACACTCACTTAAGATTTCTTTTTCTATCTATCTCCATCATTTTTCTCACACCATTTGCAATATATAGTATTAGATAGGTGTCTACCCATCAATTTTGATACGACTGATATCAAGTTGGTATTGAGAGTGAGAGATTTCTCCTCGATACTTGCCTTTCGATCATTAGTTTCTCTTAAATTTGAATATTAATTCTCTTCAAATTGTGCTTCACTAACTAGTTCAACCACAAGTAAAAGTGTATATTTAATTCAAATTTGTCATAATAAAAAAAATTACTATTTCATCAAAATATTTTAACTTTATATTTACTATTATTATTATTATTATGAAACAAAATTAATAAAATAATAATACAACGTTGCTTCAAAAAAAAAATTAATACAACGTCTAATGATATTTTATATCGATAAAAATACATAAATAAAAGAAAAGACGTGTGTTTCATTTGAATAAAAATATGTTTGAAGGTAATGAAAAATAAACACTACACATACAGTATTACAAAGTCACATCAGTAGTCGCCATTTCCATATTGTTGAAGTTGTCGATACAACCAACATTAGGAAATGTTAGAAGGTAGATCTAATTCACATTCTTTACTCTCAAAGAAAGATAGAAGGACTTCTCCACATAATAAAATAAGTAGAAGGGTTGAGATCACACCCTTAAAAAATTGCTAAAGAGGCAGAGATTATTTTCCATTTACATGGTCTTGTAATAATTTACCTTTACTTATTATCTAATCTTACCATGTTTGCTGATACGAGGAGATGTGATACTTGAAGATGTTCCTAGCAAATATTTTATTTATTTAAAAAAACCTTA
The DNA here is from genome assembly GCA_963573325.1 of Astragalus glycyphyllos. Classification (NCBI taxonomy): domain Eukaryota; kingdom Viridiplantae; phylum Streptophyta; class Magnoliopsida; order Fabales; family Fabaceae; genus Astragalus; species Astragalus glycyphyllos. The sequence continues at coordinate 39,692,073 of OY754308.1, forward strand.
TTATATATTTTTTTATGCTTATACCTGACTTTTCAAATAAAATAAAATTAAAGCATTTATGAATCAGAACCTCTGATTTTGTTTTTGCTTTTGTTTTTGTCACTCTTGTCTCTTCTCACTGTCGAAACTATCACAATAGGAAAGAAAGTTATATAAGAAACTGTAATGAATCAACTGCTCCCTCTCTACAGTTACTAAGCATAACCAAACAAATACATTCCCCAAACTTTCCTCTCTTTCTCTTCTATCATTCATCAACTTTCTGCAATTCTGACTCAGATCCTCTGAAGATGTTTGTCAAGAAGCTCGTTGAGAAAGCTTCTATAAAGAAGGTAACTAACTAACTCAATTCCCTTCTCTCTGTTTTCTTTCTTTCATTTTTCCATCTTATTTCTTCTTATTCATTTTTTTGATGCCATGATCACCACTTTTTTATATTGCTGAAATTAAAACTTTTCATCATTCATCGTTAATTTTCATTTGCTATTGGTGAATCTTGATGTTTCCTTTCATTTCTTTTGATTCTCAACTTGAGATATTCGTTTTTTTATTTTTGCGACAAAAAAAATAGAACTTCGATCTTAGCATTTTGAAATATAAAACACAGAAATTAAGAATATGGTTATCGATTATCATAATTAAGTAGTAATATTTTATAACTCCTGGATCTCGCTGCTTGATTTTCATGGTTTAATGTCTACTTTACTCTATATCTCGAAGATTAAGAATGCTTTAATGGATATCTTTTTAAATTAAGATATTGATACCTATACCAAGAGTGCGCAACTGAATTTACATATTTTCTTGAAGGTTTTGATTTTCTACGTGCAACCCATTACTTTTTTGTTTCCAAATTTAATTTATTGAATGATTATTTTCCATTTATGCTTTGCAAAAAATAGGAAATTTTTTTTAAAAAAAATATTAAAATGTTTTGGACGGTTTAGTATACTCTTATATGGAGTAGTTTTAAATTATGTTTTTTATTCTTTGATTTAGTCAATTATCATCGATTGCCATATCAATTGCCATATTTAGAAAATACAAATTTTTTTTTGACATGTATTTTTCCATGAATTTTTGTGATGGAAATTTTTGCCTCGTGAAAAATGGATAAGTCGGAGAGAAAAACAAAGTAACCGTTTTAGAATGTTATGTTATCTTATCTGGTTAAACACTAAACAGAAATGAACGTTATGGTCGGTGAGATTTTAATGAGGAGGTCTTTGCGTGTTTCTATTATATAATGTGTGGACCCATGTCAGAATATGTTAGTAGTAGTAGTAATGTTTATGGTCTTGGTTTTTTGTTTGGTCAAAATGTAGGTGGGCCCAGGTACCCTGGGCCAGGTTAGGTGTTAACGTTAGTTAGCCCACTACTACAAGAAATCTTGGACACGAGACACGTCACAATGTTCGGTGGAACTATCACTGTTATGTCTACTGCTAAATTAAGCTAATCCCTTCATATATTTTGTAAAGAGAAACTCTATTTCTATACCAGAAAGTTTCTGCGCATGTGATGTTGCATGTGAATCACAGACACGTACATCAAACATAACATACATCAAACATAACATAAACGAACACATAGACATTGGTTATAATTTAAAGAAGGATATACAATCATTTTGATCGTGTGAGAAATTGCAAAAACGTCTTTAAATGTCAAATGTGTTTTTTTATTGGTTAGTTTAGTCTCTAAAATTACTAAAAAAAATTAGACATTTAAAGACGTTTTTGCAATTTTCATGCATTCAGAAACTTGTGACCGTGTCTTACACATTCAATAAATGACCATTTACCCTTTAAAGAATGAAAGTAATTAAAGTGTCGACACGGCACAATGATTGAGAATATATTATTTTTTAGAATTATATAGTGAGAATGAACATATTCTTGTTCGTTAACGTTGAAAACAAGCTACTCAACTTTTTAAAGGAATCATTAAGTTGTGGTCACTCGCAATTACCATGTGAAAAATCAAGTGTAATTTTATGTAATCACTAGTTCATTAAACAACTTTAGCTAAAAATGTCAGAGTTGAACCCTATTGAAAGGTAACATGTTTTAAAAGGCATTCCTTAAAAAATAACGTGCAAATAACATTGAATATGTGAATTTTCATGCAGCCTAGCAGAAATTCAGCAGATGGGTTAAAAGCTAGTGATGTAGATCCACGCATTGTATTTCATCAGGGGATACCTTCTGGTGGTGCCAATTTCGCCTATGAAGCAATTCAGCAGATATTGGCTCTTTCTACTAAGTATATTGATGTTCCCCTTTTGCCAAGTTTTGAGTCTTTGATTAATTACATTGTGTTATACTGTTGAATAAATCAGATAAATTGTGTAGTTAATTGTGGAGTAATAATAGAGTACATTAGTTAAGCTGCAACACTTTGCTGATGCGGCAAAGCTGCTGCAATATGGTTAGTAGGCTAACCGTTTGTTAGAATGCCTGATCAGATTGTTAGGAAACTGTTAGGGAGTAAGTTATGTTAGCAAGCTTATACAAGCCACTGTTCGTTAGAATTGTGCTTACTGAACCGATTCAATATTCTCAACGGAGGGAGATTCGAAGCGACCGTAAATCATCATCAAAAAGGAGTTCAACTCCTAAGGCGAGCCATCAAGTATAGCATCAATATGATCTTGTTTAGATATGGAGTCACCAATCACTGTGAGAGAATAGACGATTGCGTTGAATCGGAGAAAGTAACCAGCGATAGAACGCGAACCTTTCTTCATAGTCTTGAGATCGGATCTAAGCTGGAGAACACAAGCCCTATGCAAAGATTGAAAGAACTTGTGAACCTTGTCCCACACTTGGTAAGCATGTTTGCAACCAAGAGCACGAGGGAGGACGCTAATAGCTTCCTTACAGCCTGCTTAAGCATTCTAACAAACAGTTAGCCTACTAACCATATTGCAACAGCTTTGCCACATCAGCAAAGTGTTGCAGCTTAACTAGTGTACTCTATTATGTAGTTATTTGTTTATTGTTTATACTTGTGATAGTCATCTACTGCTGGACTGTGTGTTAAGGGTAAAAATGAGAAAAAAAGTGTGTACACCAAGATATGTTTGGCATTATATATAGTTATAGATTTTAGATGAAGAAGTATATTACTCTTAGTAGTTGTGACCTCCTAGTAAAATTTGTGTTGTATTCTGCCCCATTTGACATCCTAGTGACAGAGAATTTGTTTTTAAGTGTCTGAATTGGATTGGGACAAGCCTTTTGAACATCTTCGGATCATTGAATTGAATTTGTTTTCTTATGTCTATACTGATCTTATTGAGTTTTTAAAAAGGGATGGCCGGATTAAACTATTTGGAAAAGACAATGCCCAAGCCCTGCTTGAATCTAGTGAGCCCCAGCCTTGCAAGTTTTTACAGGTTATGTCTTGCTTTCTTTTCCATGGCCATTTGTGCCATATCCATGCAAATGGGCTAGTTTCCCCTTTGCTGTTGTGGAAATGTTCCTTTCTTTAGGAATATTAAAGTGCCTGTATACTAATAATACTATGTTATTTTATGTATGCAGTTCATCCAGAACCAAGGAATCCTTTTAAATGTCACTTCCAATAACCATATTGAGGCAAGTATACATATGGACTTGCTCACATTTATTTTATTTTATTACTTTTCATGTTGCCCCTCCCCTGTCTTTCATTTTTACAGGGTACTCTTACCTTAATAGGAACCACCATGTTATTATGCTTTTTTCAATTGTTGTCCTAAAGAAATTTCAATATTAGGTTTGGGACATAGAGAAGAAAACATTGTCTGATGTATACATTCCTAAAGATGAAATCACTTCTGTAGCAGTCATTCAACATAGCCTCTATATGTAAGTAAAATGTTTAATATGAACAAGTTAACATGAATTCAAATTTTGAAAAAAGCTATGAGAATGTATCTGTGTTGACAGGTACATTGGACATTTAAATGGTAATATATCAGTTTTGAAGATTGACGAAAGACCATGGCATATTGTTCAGATGAAATACACCATACCCCTCTCCGCTTCTTATGGTGAGATGCATATCTTAACCTTTTATTTCTTTTTGTTTTCTCTTGTAATTATAGGCACACTTTTGGATTTACAAAAATAGGATGCAATGATGATTTATATTTTATTTTGATGTTTTTAATATGATCAGTACTTTGGTAGAAAAAGCAAAACTCGTCAGCACTGTTTAATAGGCATGGTGTCTTTCCCACCTTAAAGGCACTCAATCCCTTCCCTTAAAACAAACGATCCTCTTCCTATGTATTTATTTCTGCTGATGGTACACTCCATACATAAGAATTGCTTGTGGCAAGATTATTTTATTTCTTGGCGATCTTTAGCAAATTCTAAACAGTTTTCTCGACTCCTTTTTTTTGGCCGGACAAGGCCCCAAGAAGAGGGAACTATACCTCTTCACCCTGAATGTTAATATCCAAATTTCAATTTCTTATATATAGGCATGTGTTTGTAACATGAGAAGGAAATTTTGGAATTGTATCTCATTACTCAAAATAGAAACAGTACAACAAGTGCAAGTGAGTTATCCGTTGTTTGCCATTTTTATTATATCCATGCAAGCTTATGCTTCTTTGCAAGATCTTCCCCTCCCTCCCTAATTTCTGTCTTGAAAGAATCTTCTTGTTTTTAAGTTCCTTAATTGTCCTTGTTTAGGGAATTCTGAAGGGCTTGATGATACTGCTGTGATGCATATACTGCCTCAACCAGCAGCTGAAAGTAAGAGGTGATCTCCACAAACACAGCCATACTTTTAGATATTTTCATATAATTGATCTGGTTCTCTCTTTTGTTGATCATTTCTTTTTTAATTCAAACTTATGTTCTCTTGTTTGTTCCAATGCAGGGTTCTCATAATCTTTAAAAATGGCCAAATTATATTATGGGATATTCATGAAAGTAGAACTACTTTCAGAACTGGAGGAAATATGTCGCAACCAACGTATACCGAAACAAAGAAAGTGACTTCCGCATGTTGGGCGTGTCCTTTTGGAAGTAAAGTGGTTGTTGGGTACAACAATGGAGAGCTCTTCATTTGGAGCATTCCTTCTCTAAATATAGGAAATGGTTCTGCATCGGATTGTAGCAGTCAAAATACTCCTTTGCTCAAACTTAACTTAGGATATAAGTCAGAGAAAATTTCCATAGGATCAATAAAATGGGTATATGCCGGAGGAAAGGCTAGTCGACTATATATCATGGGAGCTTCTGACTATGCAACTTCAAACTTGCTGCAGGTATTTGAATGTTTACCTCAAATCATTTCACAAAATATCGTGTGTTGGAACAAGTTCATTTGAATACTTCTGTATCTATGTCTTTGCGAATACTGACATATTATGGAATGATTCTCCTTTTCTAAAAGAAATTAAGCCAGAATTCAATGAACTTAAGCTAGCTATAATTTGCTGGCTTATTTAGCATGTTTTATTTTTCACTTTAGCTTTCTCATTAAGCTAAATGAGATTTAGAAGGAATTTGTTTCGTCTTTCCTGCTCCTTATAAGTGTACTTGATATTATGATTGCAACTAGATCACTCACTCTCAGTTATTTGATTATCATGTGAGGCAGGTAGTGTTGTTGAATGATCATACAGAATCTCGCACAATTAAGTTGGGACTTCATTTGTCCGAATTTTGTGTTGACATGGAGATCATATCAACTTCAACTGAGCAAGGCAAGCATAAACAAGATTGTCTCCTTTTACTTGGGAAGTCAGGCCATGTATATCTATATGACGATAGCATGATTGAGAGGTATCTGCTACAATGCCAATCTAAGTCCACACCTTCACTTCCAAAGGAAGTGATGGTGAAGTTACCACTGGCAGATTCAAGCATCACAACAGCAAAATTCATCTCCAACAATTATAATGTGTTTAATTCTGATGATGAGGTGAGAGTTATCAAACTATAATTTTACTCTGATAGGTTTATTCTGTTTGCAATCTACTTCTATTTAAATGTATTGATTTGGAATATTTCTTTTTTTTGTCATCCAGTATTACAGACAGCTGATAAAAAGTTATCCACTTTTTGTTCCTGTTGAAACAAATCAAAAAGATGGGAATAGTTTGAGTTCTTCCAAATTTGTTGGATTTTCAAAAGTTCAAAACTTGTACATAACTGGACACAGCAATGGAGCCATAAACTTCTGGGATGCTTCATGCCCCTTTTTCACTCCAATTTTGCAATTAAAACAACAGGTAATGTTTTTATCAGACACGTTCATGCTCTCAAGTTCTCTACATTGAATAGAAAGAAACTATTAGTTTGTACCCATTTGTTAGCTTTACTATCCTCCAGCTTTTTTGTTGAACACAAATTTCCTACATAATGGGTGAGGGCCTCTTTTTATCTTATTGTGTGTATCTCTCAGTTTCAAAAAGATATATGCACATTTTTGGAACCTTCTTTCGAGTAAGTAACATCAGTCAACTTGTATGTCTAATAAAAGTTATTAATTGTAATCAAGGCAATGTTTTGTATGGATGTCCCATTCAAGCAAGGAGCGAATTGACAAAGAAATTCATAAATGTGTTTTGAAGTGCATATGATAAATAGATTTTAAATAGCCATATTATGCCGACTCGTTACTAACTTCTAAGCTCAAACAAGTTGCAGTTGAATTAAAGGCAGTTATTTTCTTTTCCAAGCTCTAAAAAGTTTATTTAGCATCACTGTCTAGTATCTATTAATGTAGCTGTTTTTCTTATTTGTTTCCTCCACCTTAATGCAGAGTGAAAATGACTTTTCATTAAGTGGTATCCCCTTGACAGCATTATACTTTGATATAAACACTCCTCTTCTGATTTCTGGTGACCAGAGTGGAATGGTGAGGTTCCTTCATTTTTGAATTCGGTAAAATCTATAACTTTCTCATCTTTCTCCTTATTTATAGTATTTCTAACATAAGTATGATTTACAGGTTCGCATCTTTAGATTCAAACCTGAACCATATGCTACCAACAGCTTGATGTCTCTTACTGGTATCATATAGCATATGAAATTTGCTCAGTTATCAAAAAGCTAGCATAGTTCATTTTAATTAATACTGAGTTTCCTTTTCTTTCATTTTTGTAGGTAGTACAAAGAAAGGGACCGATCATATAATCCAAAGTATGAAACATGTAAAGATTACTGGTTCCATAATTTCTATGAACATTGATCACAGCTCAACCTGTCTTACTGTTGGTTCTGATCAAGGACATGTGAGATAAATTTCTTGTTTTTGTTTTTTTTTGTTTGAAAGTTGTGAATGTGTCTTAGCTTGCTATTTCAAGTCTCCTAAGAAATGAATTTTAGTTCCGTAGTCAGAGAAACTATGTCAGTTTTGCAGTTCTATCAAAAGAAATTGAAGTCCTCAATTTATAGGCCAATTTGTGAGAATAGTGGTCTTTGACAAGGGTCTTCCCTTAGGCATTGCTGTGAGACAAGCCCTTAAAGCTAAGCTTCTGCTACTAGAAGACCATCAAAGAAAATACCGACAATCAATTGAACTTTTGGACATTCTATGAGCACATTAACAAATAAGGAGCTTTGTAGTTGATTTTTGTTTTGTTTTGAAAGCCTGGGATAGTTTGAGTGATAATTCTGAATATATTTTTTACTTCAGCTTTGATGAATTATCTAATTCTGTAGAAGAAGCTAATTTATATTCTTTCTGCTTTGAGGTTATAACGTTTGTTGTTTTTTACCCGGCTGAGTAATTTATGCATTAACTAATGTTAATCCATTATGTTACAGGTTTCAGTTTTTAAAATGGATGGCCCAACTTTGTTATATCAGAAACATATTGCAAGTGAAATTTCTGCTGGTATCATCTCCCTGCAGTTCCTAAGCTGCAGTCTGCATGGTTTTGACAAAAACGTTTTAGTTGTTGGAACAAAAGATTCTTCTGTTCTTGCACTCGATAGCGAAACCGGTAACATGCTGAGCACAGGAACTATTCATCCTAAGAAGCCCTCTAAAGCTCTATTTATGCAGGTGTTGGGTAAGGGATTGCATATTTATCAGAGGGATCAATTGTCAAAAACTTATTGATAAGAGATCCACATGCTTATTCTGTTATGGATCAATAGATCAATGCTATTTTTGTCAAATATAAAGGAAATAATTGAAAAGAGTACAAGTAGTTCTATTTTGGTATACAGATGGACAAGGTGAACCAATCACAGGATCAAGTACAAAAGTTGGATTAGACTTGAGCGAAGGGAGTCACACTGAGAATGCAACAACACAGCAATTGTACATTCTGCTTTGTTCAGAGAAAGCTTTATATGTCTATTCATTAATACATGCTGTTCAGGTAACGCATGATTTACTTGTAGTCATATTCAGGACGCAAGAGTCGTGAATAACAATAACATTAGCTGATGCTTGCAATGATATTTTTTATGTTCTAGGGAGTTAAAAAGGTGCTTCACAAGAAGAAATTTCATTCCTCTTCCTGTTGCTGGGCATCAACATTTTACAGTCCCTCTGATATTGGCCTTGTACTCCTTTTCACTGATGGAAAAGTAGAATTAAGGTGTTGCTTTTTTCTTTACATATTATGAGAACATAATTTGATGGTAGGTAACATAGATTAAACATGGTTACACATAATAGAGTAAACATTATCTTAGGGATTTATGTTCTTTAGTTGGAATTTTATCATCTATCCAAGAACAAAGAAATATGTTTTGCTGGATGATCAAAAGCAAAATTTCAGTTTTTTCTAGTTTTTTAACTGCATGTGAGTACTTTCATGTGTGTGCGTCATAACGATTTTATAAGTAGACATCTATTTCAAATGATAGGTCTTTGCCAGAGTTGTCCCTGATTGTGGAGACTTCAATTAGAGGTTTCATTTACTCTCCTCCAAAATCAAAGTCATTTTCTGATAGACAAATATGTTGTTCATCCAAAGGAGATCTTGTTTTGGTATGAGCATATTTTTTACCAGTACAACAAATTTCAGTAGATGTTTACTTTTGAATTAACCCAACTTCCATTTCCAGGTGAATGGGGACCAAGAAATTTGTGTTCTCTCATTGTTGGTCCAAAGGAATATTTTCAGGTATATAACTACACATATAACTACACATAATAAACTGCTATAGAATGCATTTTGAATCTTATTATCAATCTCCTTATACTCTACCCAAAAAAAAGTTCTATTTGACAATTGGAAATAATATTCCTCCAAGGGAAAGAGATCTAGTAGGCTCACTTTTACATTTTGCTTGACTTCAATTTAGGATTTTGGACACTGCTAGCTGCATCTACAGGAAAGAAATGATGCTGTCACAAGAAGAGCTGGTTCCTGCTCCAGTCATCATCCATAAGGAAAAGAAAAAGGTATGCAGTAGTTTTAATAAATTTTTAAACTATATGCATTATCTTTGGGACACAATGATATTTAATGTTGCTTTTTTTTTTGCTTCCCAGGGTATATTTAGCTCGGTTATCAAAGATTTTACTGGCGGTAAAGACAAACATGTGCCCCCCATGGAAACAGAAGATTCTAAAGAAAGTATCCAGGAACTCTCAGTGATCTTCTCAGATGAAAATTTCCCTTGTCATGTTGATAATAAAGATAACCTGACTGTTGATGAAGATGAGCTTGAATTAAACATAGGTATAAAAGTGCCTTATAAATGTGCTACTGAATATTCCATAGCCTTCACTCAAGAAACAGAAAATTTATCATTTGTCTTAATGAATTTATGGTCTATTTTTATCGGTGGTAGTCAAAAGCATAAATGTGACTGCTTCTTAAGGCAGTTTTTCTGATTTTTCACGACGTGAGAGAGCAACTATCTGTAGATATGGAATTTTCTATATGGATAATGAAGTCACAGATAATCAATTTGAGATGTGCTCCTTCTTCCTGTACAGATGATATTGACCTAGATGATCATGAAGAAAAACGCAAAGAGCAAGGTATATTGGGAGCTCTTAATAAGAAGAAATTGACTGGAAAGTTTCAAGCTCTAAAAGGTTAGTGACAATGAGTTAACTCTGAGTAAGTAATTATTTCACTCATGCTCATCAGTTTAGCAGTGACACTAAAAAGAAATTGACTGAAAGTTTCAGGCTCTAAAAACACTAATCAGTCAATTACTTCTTATTATCACTTTAGATGATGCATAAATTATTCATGCAGTGTTCCTATTTTACTTCAATTGAGAAATCACCAATTACTCTCCAAGACATTGCAGAAAGGAAAAAAAAAAACTCAGTTGGTACAATGGCAATGCAGTTGTTTGAACCTTTAAACTCCGTCAAACTACAGAAACCCGTTACTGCTAATCTTTACCTATTTTTCCAGTGCATAATGTTTCATATAATGCTTTGTTGACTTTGAAGTTGGAAGCATGGGAAATTCCCTTAAATCTGATAAAGAAAATGCTTATATGTCCGAATGCTGTGTTTGTTCAAGATCCTCTATTTTCTTTTTCAGTAAGCATTATCTTCCTACAACCAAGCAACTGTTGGAAGAAAAATAAACTGCAACTTAAAATTTAGTAAATTGAGCAAGTGGGAACATGAAACTTTGCAATTTGAAAACCTTTGATCTCCTAACTTTCATATTATTGTACTGTAGTGTTTGCCCTAAATGCTAGTAAATTAGTTAAGCATCCAAAATGCAGGAAGATTTAAAGAGATAAAGGGAAACATCCAAAAAACGTCAGCTAAGGAAGAGCCACAAGAAGAGCAAGCTGGTTCAGTTGATCAAATTAAGAAGAAATATGGGTTTTCTTCTTCCTCCAATGTAAGTAAGTATATATCCGGAGTAGGCATTCTCAACTATGCTTGATTTACATGCCATTATATAACAACATTACACAAGCATGAATTGATCAGTGCTTCTTTACTTGTGAAAGATGTCACCTAGGACAAAAATTGACTATTGTTATCTGGAGTATTTGTTATTTCATTGTACTCTCAGTGATGTAAGACTGTTCATTATCATGAAGCTTAAAACTACTAAGCATTATCTTCTGATTTGACTTTTCAATCAGCGTGAAAGTTGTCTTATTCGACTTAGTAATGATGACCCAATTAATGACTTCGTAAATTTCAAGAAACTGAAAGAAAGTATCTAATGATAATTAGTACTTATCTACCTGAATGCTAAGAAGTAAGAACTGTCAGCGGTTGCAAGACTGCAGTGTGTGAACAAATGTTGAGAATTGAAATATTTTGCATTTATTTAAGATTTTAATATTTTGTTGCGGAGTTAATTTCAATCATGAATCTGGCGCTGCAGGAAACAAACGTTGCTAAATTGGCAGAAAGCAAGCTGCAGGAGAACTTGAAAAAATTGCAGGTATCTTTTATTTCCCTGCTGATAAAACAATATAGTCAATATTTTGTTATAGCCTATACAACTTCTATGACACGTTCATATCTAATTTGTCTGTTACATATAATTTTTCTGGTTCGTCAGGGTATCAATGTTCGAACTACAGAAATGCAAGATACAGCAAAGTCGTTTTCATCACTGGCGAACCAAGTGCTGCGAACTGCTGAACAACAGGATAGGAGAAATTCATAACCACTTTATTTTGCAAGATATACAACATTTTTTGTTTTTCATATTCTGTATTTAAGCTGGTTCTTTTCTTCTTTTTTTGAACATATGTATCACTGAAAAGTTTCCTTTTGTTTTGAGTTGATATGATTTGTTGAATCACACATTTGTTAATTGTTTAGTAAGATCAGAGTCTTTATACATGAATAGTCACATTGCTATGATTTTGCATGGGGAGTAAAATATAGCATAGAGCAGTCATAATTTCATCCACTCTTTGAGGACTTGAAGTTGAAGCACTTTGAGAAAAGAAGAAAGTTCGAGATTCTAGCGCAAGCCTTATCCCTACTCTCATCTATTCACCTTCTACACACACTTGTGAAAATGTGCTTAATCACTTGGGGATATCAAAAGAGTGTGTCTAGCTTGTTTCATTATTTCATATCCACTTGTATAAATGTAATCAAGTAGTTCTAGATCCCAATCCTCATTGTAATACTATTTACCATGCATTTCTACCAAGATACTTTAGGTTGGCGACGAAAATGGTATGTAGAAGATGTTGAAACTTGAAAGAATACTCCATTTTTATAATTTATTTAAAAATATATCGGATAATGAAGGAACTAATAATGCTAAGTGGTTGGTCAAAAAGCGATTTTTGTATAAAAAAAATCGCTAAGTGGTTGGTCAAAAAGTAACAATAATTAAAAAAAAATTGACTGAAGTAATAAAAATTAATATATTCTATTAATACGTTAGTTTTCAATTGATTTGATAATATATTATCTTTTTACCGTGTTATTGATGTGCAGTATTCATCGATTTTGTCAGTGACTAATCTACACTGAGGAATTTGGCTGATCACGTGTACTCAACTTTTTCGATCTGTGTCGACTTTTCCGATTAGTGCCCAGTGAATTTTTGTCATACCCAATATTCAAAATTTGGGTTGGAATTCAAGCCCAGTTACCACCTAAACCAATCCTTGTTGGGTACATTGTTTGTTGTAATTTATAAATTATTGCGCAAAAAAACGTTTACAAATATAAAAAGTAATCTTATGGTTTTTTTTACCAAAGTAATCTTATGGTTATGTTAACTCAACGACTTCTTTATTGCTATTTTTCATATTAATTAAAATTAATTTTTCATTAAATATTATTATAAATTATTCCTTTTATATAAGAGTACCTATAATTATAATGACTTCTTTATTTATATTTTTTTGTTTGGAAAATTGTTGGTAACCTACGGAGTGTCCCAATGCTTTTAATAAAAAATTAATCTTTGTTTGTGTTTTGGAGCAAATTTCGTACTAACCAACACCGAATTTGTCACTACGTGAATCGAATCTGGAGCACCAAGTCAACTCTCATGTCCCAACTTATAAAAAAAAAAAACAACTCTTGTGTCTCAAGGTAACTTATGCCACTAGGCCCACACGTTGATTTCTTTATTTATATTTTTAATGTAATTATAATTAATTTTTCATTAAATATTATTTATATATACTTCCTTTTATTTAAGAGTACATACAACTATATTTTTAAAGAAAATTTATGTTAAGTCAATGACATATTTCTTTATATTTTTAATATTAATTAAAATTAAAGTTTATTAAATAGTGTGATAAATTATTCCTTTTATATAAAAGTACCTAAAATAATAATAGATTTTTTTAAAGAACATATTTAATGATTCTTTTTAAAAAAAATCAAAAAATTATATTTCTTTAAAAACGTATTGTACTTTTTTTTTACATAAAGTTTAAGCGATTTGCGTTATGGGTATCAATCCAAAACATCAACCTATTGAAACATAATATTTTTGAATGTTAAACATTGGAAAGAATTCTCCCAAATCTGGCTTACCAACTAAAGAGCCCAAAAGTGATGCCACCGTCGTCTCCTAAACATTGTTTTGTCAACAAGATTGAGAAAGATTGTGGCGAAGAAGAATTCTAACTATCAGACGCAAGACATTAACCTATTCCTAAGATTGAGAAACATTAACACAAAATAATTATCAACTAAGATTCATTTTAGTCATGAAAAGTACTACAAAAAAATTCTACCAAGTCTTGCTCACTGACTAGAGAGCCAAAAAGTGATTCACCATCAACATAAATCTCACAAAATGTTTTGATGTTGCAAGAATTGAAGATGGAACCTCAAATTTGATTATCTTCTCCCCTCATTTGATGCTCCATCTTCAATTCTAGCAGCTTTAGCATCAGCATTTTGTGTGAGTCATGTTGATCGTGACATTATTTTTTAGCTCTTTAGTTGGTAGGCCAAACTTGAGAAAATCTTTCGCAATATTTTCCATAACTAAATAAGGATCTTAAAATTTAAAAAGATTGACTAACCTAATTAAGAATAGTTTGATGTTTTGGGATTGATAGTTACAATTTTTCTTTGACAATCTTAGTCAATCTTGTTGACATGACAATGCTTAGGAGTCAATGGTTGCATCGCTTTTGGACCCTTTAGTTGATAAGCCAGACAGGAGAATCACTTTCAGTGTTTTCCATGGCTAAAAAGGACCTTAAAATTAGAAAACATTAAGTAGAATAATTAAGAATAGGTCGACGTTTTGATACATTCTTTTTTGTGAAAAAAAGGGCATAAAACCCCATTGACGTTTTGAGATTGATAACTAAGAGCCTGCTCAATTTAGATAGCAAGACAATGCTTGAGAAATAATGCTATCATCACCAAGCTTTCATTAGTTCTAGATATTTTATTAAATATAATTCAAGGACCCACCCGTCACTCAAGATTAGTTTGTTGTGCGATGAACTTTCAAAGATGGGTGATAGAATTATGCCCGAATTTATCAGGCATCACATTCGCCAAAGCAAACTATACTGCATTCACCGTATTCGTCATGTTTTCCACCAACAAAGAGAATAGCCATAGCCAATGATAACATTGACAAGTGAACAATTTAAAGAACCACAAAGCACCCATATTACATAAACACATTGAACCGTCATTCATCAGTAAATATAAAACGCATATAATGGCTTAACACAAGCCTGAAAACCGTGACTTGGTGTTTATTTGTTGTGTTAAATAAACCTTTACTTGCACCCATCCTGCAGTTAAAGATAAAACACGCAAACAAACTCATCAAGTTCAAACGTTTCAATTTTCAGATTATCAACAAAAACGGCTTAGCTAATCAGATGACCATAAAGCGAGCCAAAATAATTGTAGCGACTGAACAGAACTAAAAAAGTATCATAGCATTGAGTTTAGGTACATGATCATGATACTGAACGGTAACTGACAAAATAAAAATTCAGAAACTATAAGATAAACCCATGAATCGGGAAAAATCCCGTTCAGTTCTAAGCCCAAACTAAGCAAAACAATTATCCCCAATTTGCCCCCATTATCCCCCTAGCTTTCATCTTGTGTCGTCAGCGACTTCACTCATCATCATCATCATCCTCGTCTTCCTGCATATGAAAAAACGAAAAATTAAAACCAATTAATCTTTGCAAGGGAACAATCAAAAACAAATAATTAAATCAATATATTTACATCTTCATCCTCATCATTCACCTCAGACTTCGACTTGTCAGACTCCTCTTCCTCGCCATTGCTCTTAGCCTCCTAAACATCACAAAACAAAGTTCAATCAATAACTATAAATCAATCAAGCAGTAAAACATAGATTGCAAAATAATACTCACCAGTTTCCTATTGTAAGCATTAATAGTTCTTTCATACTCCTCTTTCTTCTTCTCAGCGGTAGCAACATAAGGAGCCTTGTCCTGAATAATTAAATAAAATAAATAGATTTAAAAATTTAATCAGAAAGTATCAATTTATTTAATTTCACTAAAAACTCAATCAAATCTAAACCACGATTGTCAAAAAAAATTCTAAACCACGATTGTCAAAAAAAAAAATCTAGACCACGATCACGAGAATACAAAACCTCAAGTATTAATTAAATAGTGTATAGCAACGAAGATAAATAATTTATCAGCGAAATACTCACAGCCTCAGTCATAGTTTTCCATTTCTCACCGCAAGCTTTGCCAACCTAATTGATTTACCACAGTGAACAGCGAATAAGGAATCGATTTGGAGAAAAATTATAGCGTGAAAATTTTCACTGAAAATAGCGGAAATCAGATTACTCACAGCGGCGACAGACTTGTTGTTCGGGTGATCTTTCTTATACTGCTCTCTGAACTCAGCCCTAAAACGATGTAAAAAAAAATCGATTATCACCGAGAACAAAACAGAAGCGAAAAATCAACCAGAAAACAGATCTAAAACAAAAATTAACAAAAAAAATTAAAAAATTATACATGAAGACAAAGAAAGCACTCGGAGGCCTCTTTGGCTTGTTAGGATCCTTAGCAGCTTTCTTCGATTGCTTCGTTCCAGTTCCTGCGCCCTTGCGCTTCAATCTAAACAACAGATCGTAACAAAAAATCAACAACAACAAAACGAAACGCAGAAAATCGGATCGAACGATTCAGATCCAAAAAATTAAAACCAGAAAAACGCAAGGATTAAAGCGATTTACCTGCTATCGGTGGCTTTGGCATCAGCTTTGGCCTTCGGCATGATGATCAAAGAGAGAATCAACGAGAACGAGTTACGAAAAGGAAGTGACTCGGTACGAGTCAAGGGTTCCGAGTTCGGCGAAGAAATAAGGGTTTCGCGAAAAGCGGAAGTGAAACACAGAGCGTTGTTGTTGTGTTGTGTTGTGTTGTGGGTTTTGAGCGCGGGAGGGAGGGGGATAAGAAGGGTTAGAAGGTAGGGGTAGAGGAGAGAAAACGCTAATTAAAATCGAATAGGGAAAAAATTGAAGTTTGGGGTTTACGCGGGATTTCGATCACCTTTTGCCACGTCATCGATCCGTGTGCTACCATTCTATAGGTTTTCAACTTGCCTTTGATTTGCTTGTGTTTCCTTTGTGTGTTGTTTTGGGGTTGAAGTGAATTCCTGTGAAGGATGAAAGATGCGTCCCGTTTGCGACACGTGTTGATGGTTAAGTGGGATGACAGTCTTAGCCTTTTGGTTCTTTGTGAGTTTACCGATATACCACTGCACCATAACCAACGCGCCACGCGAATCTGCCAAATAGATATTTTCTACCTCTTAGGGTTATGTTCGTAATTTAGTCTTATGGTGTTTGGTGAACGAGGGTTTGATCTTTTTTGGTCTAACTGGGCTTATGGGCTCCGTAACATTGTGTGATCCCAATAGTCCAAGCCTAAATGAAAACTAAAGTTTGACAAAAAAACAGAGATCATACATAGAACCCCCAAAACAAATGAGAAGAAAAATTAATGATACAATCTTAAACTATGAAGGGAAAGTGTTTTGTGGGATCTGGATCTAAATTGGTGTTTCATGAGAGCATCTTCAATGGAGATGTTTTATTAAGTTTTGTATGGTAACAAATCATATTGAACCACATCTAGTTTGCATGTTAGATTTCTTAAATTTTTTAGAACTTGACATACCTAAGTTATCGTTTCATAGTATAAAGAATGATTTTGTTGTAAGATCGCAAAAAAAAAAAAAACTGTTTTTGTTCAAAAAAAAAATTGATTCGACGTTCAGATCCCAAAAAAATAAGATCGCGACGTCAATACCAGTAAAAAAACTAAAAGATGTAAAACAAAGATTGAGAACTCAATACATATTACTCATAAAATGTAGATCTAGAAAAATAGACAAAACCTGTAATAGAAAAACCCATGACCTAGCGGATCCAAAACCCAACAATCTCAGCGTCGAAAGCTTTGCCATTACACCTAAAACTTCATCATCATGTTGTTGGAAACGTGGTAGCCTCCTCCCAGCGTCGTTGGTTTGAGGGAAAGGGAGATGGAAGGAGACAAAAGGAGATCAGTTATAGGATTTTGTAATTTATGAGATCTGAGTGATTTCAGAGGGAGGGGTTAAGGGAGATCAAGGAAGACTGAAAGAGATCGAAAGAGTGTTAGGGTTTTGTGACTTATGAGATCTGAGTGATTTGATATATATATATATATATATATATATATATATATATATATATATATGAGGGAGATCGAGAGCGAGAAAGATCTTTAGGGTTTCGTGACTTGTGAGATCTGAGCGATTTGGGAAAGAGAGTTAAGGGACAGCGAGAGCGAGGAAGACCAGGAGAAGAGAGACACATGAAAGTGAAAAGGAAGTGTCTGCATTCGTGAATTAAGGGACTGAATTGTGTCTGTGTGGCCAAGAAATGTGTTTTGTTTTATTTGCGAGTTTCAAGTATTCGTCTTTGTGGGAAACTAGATTTCAATTATTTTAATAATGGAAAACTAGATTTTTCCGTTTTGTTTGTGTCTTTGCATATTTTTAAATTCATTTAATAAAGCAAATTGAAATACGTCAAACAAATATAATAGTGGGCAACACCGTAGATAATGATCTAATTCACACCATTTTCCACGCAAATTTCTCATTCCATAAGGGTCCGTTGGATAGAGTTTATTTTAAGCTTATGAAAAATAACTTATTCAAATAAATAAGTCTTTAAGGATTATTCAAAAAATTGTTAAGGTAGTTTATGGAGAAAAAAATTTATAGAGACATAATTTTTGTTAGTGCGAACTTGTGACTTAACATAAAAAACTTATTTATCTCCATAAGTTATTTTTTATAATCTCAAAAATAAGTTAATCCAAATGGGTCCTAATTCTATTTTTCTATTACTATCAGACCATGTAGACCAAGTGGATTGCAAATTGCAATCAAGGGGATATTGTAGCCAGTGGCGGAGCTAGAATTAAAAAGCCGGGTGGGCCACTAAAATAAATTTAACATATAAATCAAATACGCAAATAATATATACTGCCGACAAAAAAATTAAGTTGTAATAAGTACAAAGTTGATCATTAAAAATTAAGCTACATACCTTAAAGTAATGCTCTGCGCGTTCCAAGTGACTTGAAATCATCAATAATAGAGTCAGAACTAATAGTTTCGCTAATTTCCCTTTCAATATAAATTGTCATGCTATCAGCTAGAAATCCACTTTCCATCTTGCTTCTCAACTTAGTCTTGATGATTTTCATTGCCGAAAAAGATCTCTCAGTTGTGCCGGTAGAAACTGGAAGAGTCATGATAAGGCGGAGCAGTCTATCAATCAAGAAGTAGTTTTTGTTCTTGTTTGCTTCAGCCAAACACGAGCATAATTCTTGTATAGTTGATAAATTCTTCAAACTTGATTCTTGACGGGCATTAACGGCAAAGAGCCGAAGTTGAAATTGCAAACTAGTCTTCTCTTGCTCAGTGAAATCCATGGGATAATATTTTTCAACGAGAGTGCAAATAGTATCAATGTTAAAAGCTTTATAACCATCCTTAGGAGTCAAAGCACAACTTAGAGTTAACAAATCCATTGCTTGCTCACTAAATCTACTATTCAACTCTTGTAATTGTTTGTCGATGGTAGTAAAAAATATTTCAACTCTAAAGTAATGCTCTATTGTTACCTGATTCTCTTCAAGACGAGAGCGTCCAAATCTAGTTGCCGAATGAATATCATCGAGGTTGGGAATCTCAACATCATGTCTTACACAAAAAGACGTCACATTAGTAAACATATTGTCCCAACCATCTTCTCTCAATTCTTGAATAAGAGTTTTTGTGCTACGAACCAAACACATAGCATTAACTACGTCCTGAGATTGTAGTTGTAAAGCTTGACAAAGCACATCCGTGATCCCCATAATTTCTTTCATCAAATGCAAGATCAATATAAAATCAAATGACTTCAAGTAATTGTAAGCACTATCAGCATCCCCACGTGTAGCATAACTTGTTCCTACCTTTGCAATTTTTCTTAAAACAAGACAAGTTGCTTCATACATATTTATCATGCTACAAATAGAATTGAAATGCGATCCCCAACGAGTATCCCCGGCTCGCTTCAAAGTACCAATTTGATTTTGACCCTTACCAGTTACAATTTCATCGATCTCCAATAAATGTTCAATTTGTTCTAATTGGGAAGCTTGTAACTCATCATGGCGCTTAGAAGAAGAACAAACAACATTGACAACAAAAGTTAGCTTCTCAAAGAATTTATGAATTGGTTTGACTTCTCTTGATGCGGTAACTAAGGCAAGTTGCAATCGATGAGCAAAACAATGAACATAGTATGCATAAGGACAATCCTTCATAAACAATGCTTGTAAACCATTCCATTCTCCTCTCATATTGCTTGCACCATCATACCCTTGACCACGAAGGTTAGAAACATCAAGGTTATGTCGAGAAAGTATATCACAGACTGCTTCCTTAAGAGTTAAAGCCGCCGTGTCTCTAACATGTGCCACATCAAAAAATCGCTCTTGTATTAAACCGGCTTTATCAACAAATCTTAACACAAGAGAAATTGTTCTTTTTTTGACTCATCACGAGCTTCATCTACAATGATACAAAACTTAGAATCACCAATTTCCTCACGAATATGCTTTTTCACCCTCTTAGAAAGAATACTCAAAAGCTCTTTTTGAATTTGATGTGAAGTATATTTGGCATTTTGTGGAGCATTATCCAACACAACTTTTGCAACTTCATCATTATAAGAGGCCAAGAGTTTTATCAAATGAAGAAAATTACCTTGGTTTTTCGAATTGCTAGTTTCGTGATGGCCCCTAAAAGCACAAGCTTGAAGTGTTAACCAACGAACGCTATCAATTGAAGTCTTGAGACGTAGTCGATTCTTCATAATTTGACACAAGCTTTGTTTTTCAAATGCATTCCTAATATGTCCCTCTTGATTCAACAAGTCGTTCCAAGCTTTCATTGCATTGTTATGTGGTGAGCAAGGATCCTTTCCTATGTGCTTAAGAAAAGCACAATTCTTTCCATCTCTCACTCTCTTCCAACCTCGAAAACCAGTAGTAATGAAGACATCTGCTCCATAACGCCCACTTGGTCCTTTGTTAAAAAGATAACATGGTAAGCAATATGCAGCATCATTTGAAGGTGAATATTCTAACCATGTAGGAAAGAGGCTAAACCAAGTGTCTCGAAACCTTCTTGGATGTTCTGCTTTACCTGACAAAGGATATTCTTCTAAACGGATTTGATATGGACCCCATTTCATATAAGCTCTTCGTATTTCATCAACATGATTTGGTGGATATGTCCATATTTGAGAACGCTTTCCAGGATCACGTTCTAAATAATTCAAGAAATCATCTGCGTTATTCACTTCTTCAATTCTTGGTACTTCAACGGTTTGAGGCATAGAAGTTATCACTTCTTCAATTCTTGGAGCTTCAGTAGGTAGAGGAGTAGGAATTACCACTTCAATTCTTGGAATTTTAACCGATTCGGATGTAGAAGCTATCACTTGTTCATCTCTTTCATTCTCACAAGTTTTCCTCTTAAAATAATGATCAATTGTTGTACTTGTACTCTTCATTTTTACCATCTAATATCAACAAAAATCAATATTAGCAACAACAACAGTTAATTCCCAGAATCAATATTAGCAACAATTTACAAAGAGGATGAATCAATATTAGCAACAATTCACAAAGAGGATGAAAGATGATTAATTTTGATTGGACCAACTTACAATTCTTACAGTAAGACTAAGACATAAAATTGTGAAAGAAATAGAGCAATTCTTCAAATAGATTAATTTACAAATAGCATGAAAGAGGATTAATTTCTCAAATTGTTAAGAATTGCTTGTGGCTTGCCTATAAAGCTATAAGCTATAACCGACTTACGGTATGAAATTTTATGAAAGAGGATTAACATTTATGAAAGAACATTAACATTTAACACATGAAATTGTGAAAAATGACTTGCCTATAAGCTATAACCGTATGAAATTCGACTTAATTTCTCAAATTTTATGAAAGAGGATTATTTAACACATGAGCAGTGAAGTTTTGATAGGTAACGACTTGCCTATGAGTAGTAAAAAACGCAGGGAGAGACAGAGAGTAGCAGAAAGGTAGCGGCGGAATACGGTGGTGCAAGGAGGCGGAATACGGTGGCGCAAGACGGAGGTTCCGAGCAAGTTGACGGTGGACGGACGTCGCAGCAGAGGAGAGCGTCGCACCCAGCAGTGAAGTTGACGGTGGAAGTTGTGATGATGTACTGCTGTCAAGTTTTGATAGGAATAGGATTTGTGTGGGTTTTTTTAAAAAAGTAAGGGTATTAAGGTAATTTTCCGTATATGAATTTTTTTTTTCTGGGTGGGCCGTGGCCCTGCTGGGCCCAGCCTACCTCCGCCACTGATTGTAGCCTAAAATAACTCAAGTCATGTCACAATTTCATTTCTTTATTTTTTGATGCTTTCTAAACATATTTTAGTAAAACAAATATGGGTTTTGAAGTTCTAGTTGCCCCATGCTAGTTTCAGAGTTTGAACCTTTTTATACACTAACTTGGAATTAGCTTGGTCTAATCTATATAAATTACTAAAGGAAGCTTTTTTTTAGTCTCTAGGAAGCTCCACATCATTTTTATTCAAAATATTATATATTTATAATTTAAATAGAAGACTTTAATTGTAGCTCTTAATTAGATATAGTTAAAACACATAATTACACACTAACTTATAAAATGATGTTTTAGTGGAACATAAAGCTTGGATGGAAGCTCCACGATGCTTCTCATTAATTCTATTATTATATATATATATATATATATATATATATATATATATATATATATATATTAATTCTATTATAATTATATATATATATAAAAAAATTTATAATTTCAAATGAAACTTTTTTGAACTCTTACGATTTCAAAGGAAGCTTTAATGTAGCCTTTAAGATGCTCCTCATTTTTTTTCCATCTTACCATGTTTTTTTTCTTATTTTAATCTTTCTATGATGTTCAACTTAGTTATTTAATTTTAAAAGACATAATATTATATAGATGTTGTACTATTGCAAATAAATAGTGACACCCTTCTTACCATGTAATTCAATTTTTTATTTAAGATAGTTTGTAAAATTTTTATTGCTCATTTTTATATACCGACAACAATAGGAGGATGTTATTTTTTTGACAAGAGGAGGATGTTATTATATGTGACTATATAGCTAGATATGTACTAAATATATTTAAAATGATTATTTGGTTTACACTAAAAATATTACACTTGATATAGTTTGCATTCGATTTACGTATTTTAAATTATGTTACGAATTAGTTTACATGGTCTACCTATTTAAAATAGTGTCTTTATTAAATTTGGTGAGTTCCATCTTTTATTTAGTTACCTTAGCTTCACCTAAAACTATACCTCTTCCGAGCATATTTTACTAACTCATTAATTTTTTTAAAACTAAATGAATGATATATTAATATTAATATAAAACTCTCTTTTTAATTAAAGTACTATAGCTGTTACAAAAATGTAAAAGAGTGGAATCATCACTAGAGCCATTAATTGACAAATAAACAAATAAATAAATAAATAATGCAGCCATTATAAAAAACTGATCAATACAAAGAAAAACAACCAACTAATCTGGAGAACCATAAAAGTGTAACGTAAATAAACTATCCCACCAATAATCTACCTTTCTCTCTTCACATTATATGAGTGAATGTACTATGTGTCTGTAAATCTTAAATGATCCGTTTTTTGACCCATGACATACCACTCTTATTCCTATTTAACAAACTTTAATAGTAACACAAGTTTCTTTACCCATTTGAATTCACCCCAAAATGGTTGTGGGAATCAACCTTTAATTTACTATATGTAGGTAGAGGTATAGGTATATCGACCTCAAATACACATGGGTGTGGAATATAATCTCAATTTGTGGGGGATGGACTTATTGTGAAAGAAGGGTTATGATTATTTCAAACTTTTGTAAACTCACTGTGTTTACCCTTTGGCATATTTAAGGTATGATTTATACTTTTTATTCTAACACATAAAAGTCTATGTTTGATATCAAAAATTATGATTTTGATGTATTTCTCTTTTCCATATATAAATATTTTTGGATCAGTTGAACAGTTGATCTCATGGATGCCTAATCAATTTGCAAATAGTAAAAGTTGTATCAAGTATTTGAGCGAAAGTTTGATGTAATAGCTAATTACAAGGTGTACATGTATTGGAGGTTGGAGGTTTGTGTGTCTATGAAACACAACCTTTTGATTACTATTTAGTTTCTTTCAAATATCTCTCGCTTATCTTAAACATCTTTGGTCAAAAGAGTTTTTTATTTGTCTAAATTCCTACACTTCTATGTGTATATGGCCAATTTCTAAAATTATTTGTAATGCTTTCATCCCTTAATTGGGATTTTTTCGCTAAGGTTTCTTGCTCCAATCTATAATTTCTCTTTTTTATGACTTCTAACCCAAATCTCAATGTTTATGAAGTTGTAAATTGAACTTGGAGTTGCTTTGATGAATGCAAAATGAAGTTGAGGCATAGAGTTGAAGGGTTATATGCGGCTTCATGGAAGAAATGTGATGAGGAAATGTAATCAACTATGTTGCTATTTTTTTTGCCACCCACTTATGACATTCATCAGAAGGCGTTCATTTCATATAGTTTTTCGAATTCCTTGAAAAAATTGCATGAGAAGCTTTGGTCTTTCTTTCCTTTCGTTTGTAGTATAATTTTTCCTTGAAAAAGATGTATAGAATATATCTATTTATGAATTGTAACAAAGAGTAATTTAACTATATTTGATTGTAAAGGAAATATTTACTCAATAGTTCATAGATATTTTTTATACTTAGCAAGTTTAGCTCCCAAAGTTGGTGTGATCTACTATGATCCCAAAAATTCAAGATGTTATGACATGGATCTCTTATCTTCCTAAGGGAGATTACACATTTGATAATATAGGCCAAAACTTACATAACAATCATGAATATTTAAATTTTCATGAATTTGAGTAATTTTCAAATCTATTTTATCATTTTAGTTTTTTTAAATTAGTAATGCTAAATCCATTTTATCTATATACTTAAAGCATCCCTTGCATTTCTAATATTTTTCCAATTAACACAATTTTCTTTTCCTAACGAATAATCAACTCAAAAAACAAACCATCGAACCCTAAAATCCATTTTCTCAAAAACATTACCAGCACCATCGAACCCTTTCTCCCTCAAAAATTAGCATCGAACCCTTTCTCCCTTCCTCAGAAATCCAATCAAACCCTAAAATTAGAAATCCCCTTCCCTCAATGATTCACGCAGGAACAACGGTTTCAGAAATCCCCTTCCCTCAATGAATCTCGCAGAAATCCAGCAAGATTCACGCAAGCAACTCTCAAACTCATCCTCTCCCTCAGCGAGATTCACGCAAGTAGCTCGAACTCACCATTTCCCTCAATGATTTCTGGTTCGCTTCTCTCTCTGGTTGTATTTCTAGGGTTGTGCAATGGTAATGTTTGATTGAGAGTCGAAGATGTTCTCTTCTCTTGTATTATACCCTCCACTTAATGGAGTTTTACAATTATACTGGAAATGATTTGTCAACATTTTGTTCCTTTTGTGATTTTTTAGTGTTTGATTGAGACGTGTCATGCTTGTTCTGTAGTTTGATCGAAATTGTGCTGTGTTGTGCTTTGATGATGTGATGATATGAGTTTCTATTACCAGGACTGGTTTACATACACCGTAATATGATGGAGTTGATGATATGTGTTATAATATAATAATAATAATTATAATAATATAATAAATAAACAAATATATAAATGTTTTTGATGATTGAGAACAACGAAATTCTGAAAAGCTATTAATCAAAATGCAGGACTACTAGTGAGATTGTAACAAAAGCTAAGATTCATTGTACATAAATTAAAGTGAGCTTAAGGGTTGTTTGTTCCAGAATGGACATCTTAAGGATTCAGCCCATTATGGTTGACTCACTAATGCATACACCAATTAAAAGGGAAGCTACTTTTCACCCCCACCATATGTTCTACCCACCCCCTTCCAATTTTAGCCTAGTTTGGAAGTACTTGACTGAACAGAATTTGTTCAGATTTACTTACCATTGGCAAAGAAAAATCTGTTCATCAAAATTTATAGAATTACAGACATTCTGAATTTAGCTATTACAGTTTAGGAAATTATAAAATGAATCATGGAAAGCTATTGAAAATAAGGTACTCATAAGGGGGAAATGGAACCAGAGTAAATTCTTTAGTTTGTTTTCCCCATTTCTGTTTTAGTTTATAGTTTTAGTGCATCAGGAAATTAAAATATTTATGATGTGTACCTGTTCATCATTTGCGTTTTTGTGAAGTTTAAAAAACTTTGATTGGTGGTCAATTCTATTAAATCTTAGAGTAAGGTATACAGAGGAGGCTTAGAAGTTGGAATCAATCATCCACTTCTTTTAATTTGAATCTAATTTACAAATTTTAAAATTATGTTGCAGTTTTATTTGATCATAAGGTTCACTTTGATTTTTATTCAGAAGCAATTTAAGGACTCTTGCAACAAAATTATTGTTTGATTCGTAATATATAATATGGCCCTTATATTGTTAGTTTAATATATAAACCACTGAGTTTTGCATTTACTGGATGGTTCTATTGTATCTGTTCTTAGTGAAGTATTGTATATTTGTATATGTAAAAGCATTTTTTATATTCATTTTTTTTTTATTTGTGAACTGACTGAAAGATTGAGGGTACTGTAGTTGATCTTTATTTATTTGATTACTGGGACACTTTGCTCCAATGTTTAAATCTTTGATGCTCTCCATCTTTCTCTTACACGATGTTACCATGAGCATATAGCATAGCTTACCATACAGTCATTATGGGGTGGTTGACAATGGCCGTGTTTGTATTTGAATTGACAATGACTCAATTGAAATAGCAGGAAAATAACCGACTTCTTGAATTTCATCTACAGGAGATCAATCATGTTGGAGCAGGGGGATTGTGGGCTGAGCTTGTGAGCAACAGAGGTAATTTTCCTCTATCTTTTTCAATTGTGGACATAAACATAGGCTCACTTTGGCTTGCTTCATCAAGAGAGAATGAATTGAACTGGGTATTTGAAGATTTAGTTGTACTAAAAGTGACCTAAGAACATGTTACAAGCAACTTAAGAACATGTTACAAGCAACTTAAAGCATCTCCAACTATGAACATATATGATGTTCTTAAATTGTTCTTTGTGGGTCCTTTAATACCATGTAAAGTTTAATAAGAAAAATTCTCAGCATATTATATATCAGACGTTGAAGATTTTAGTTTCCACTTTAGAGGAAGATAGATATCGCTATGCGTTTATTTCTTGAACACAATTATTGAACTATTTTACTATATGTGCTTTTTTGTCTGAATAGGTGTATCATGGTTAAGTTTAGTTGGACCCTCTGGGATAAGACCACAGGTTGGCTAGTTCTTGAAAATTAAAAAAAAAACATTTTAGAGATGTGATTTTTGTGAATTTGAGATTCAGGATTAATTAAAGCCTTCCTTGGAACCGTTTTTGTTGCAAATATAATGCTGTTAACTGCAGTTAGTCTTTTAGTTTTGTAATTGTAAACACTGCACTTGTTAACTGCAGTATGCTATTCTGATTCTAGTCTGTTTGGGACTTAGTTAGATTTTGTTCAGGACTTGTTAAGTCTGTTTCTAGTCAGTTTAGACTTAGTTAGATTCTGTATGCACTTGTTAACTATTGTATGCTATTCTGTTTCTATTATGCTGTATGTATTTTTAATTGTATATCGTATTAATCGGGTTTTGTTACTTTTGTTACTTTCTTAGGAAAATAATGAAGGTTTAGATGAAGATCTTGATGGCTTGGATGAAGGAGAGTATGAAGACACGTGTTGAAGACTCGTGAAATAACAGATTACTTTTTTGTATCTCAGTTAGTTTGTAATGAAAGTTATTTTTGTAAAGAATTAATGACTAGAATTGTTTTACTTTAGGTTTAACATTAATGTTTCCTTTGAATGATTAGAATTGAGAACTTTATTGTGTGATGTTATTGATACCAATGATTTTATACTAATTTTTTGTGATTGTTACTATTAGTAACGGTTTCTTGTGTTGCCAATGACTGCAATAGTTACTCTATCAAAGAGAACGGTTTTTGAGCGTATTCTAAAATATATTAATGGTTTTACAATGTTGCTGGTATGGCAACGGTTTCCACGTGTTGCCCTTTATGGCAACGGTTTCTAAGTGTTGTCCTAAATGGCAACACTTACTAACCGTTGCCATAGCGTGGAAAACAACACCGTTGCCTTTCAGTTGTCAATGGCAACAGTTTATGGTATGCGTTGCCTTTGGGCACAAAAAACCGTTGCCTGAAGTTTAGGCAATGCCCGAAGAAACAACGGTTTTAAAACCGTTGCCGAAGTGTAAGGCAACGGTTTTTCAGCTTTGCGAAACGGTTTTCGAGCATTGTCGTAGGGTCAAAATATTGTAGTGAGCTTTGATCACGTAGTTTGGGTTAGGGCGGACTGATTGGGTCTGATTGGGTGGTTGTTGTTTGGGTTTGGGTAGTTTGGGCCTCTGAAGATCGGGTTAGAGCAGTTTGGGTGGATGCTGCTTTGATTGGGATAGTTTGGACTTGTTTATCTTGGGTGAGTGCAATTTCAGATGACATAGTTGATCCACCTTTATAAGAGGCCTTGTTATGACTTGAGGACTTGCAAACATTTTTTGATTACTGTTGTTGAGTCATTTCTCTTCTCATTCCCATTTTTTTCCTTGATCTGTTAGGTCTTCTAGAGGTTTTTTTAGTGGAGGGAGAATGATGCTAGGAATTGGATTTTAAGGCCAAATATTTCAACCATTTGTAGGTGAATTATCGGGTGGGTGGTTGTGAGTCCATATGTCTCTTTTTTGTACTCAATTCTTCAATTGTCTCAAGAAGTTTCAAAAACTAATCGAATGACAACAACGAGCTTCAATGCACATCTGTCTCCTGCATAAACATTGTAACACCCCACTCTCGTTAGCTAGACAAGATTAAGGTATTGAACATAATTAAGAACTAGTAAAGGATTTAAACTTAGAATATAACAGTTCAAGTTAAACCTCAAACAATTTTAAGAAATAACTACATATTAGTTTCATTTTAGCTTCGACGTAATGTCACAAATTACATCACAATGAAAACATAATGTTACAATGGAAAGTAAAAAAGAACGACGAACTCCTCGAGCAGGGTTAGGTTTCTGTAATCTAATTCTTCTAATTTCTTCCCCAATCTTTGTGTACATGAAAAAATAGCAATTCAATGGAGTAAATATATTGGTAAGTCTTGTAGTATTCAACTCCACATGATATCTCACACATGAATCTCGACTTTACCAATATGGTTATCATTCTTATCATGTGATATCTGTTAACGGGTAATATCCTTTGTTTCATTGAAAACACTTTGTTGAGTATCTTGTGGAGCCTACGTCAGAGAGACGTAGACAAACATTGAGTCTTCCATATAGTGACATAAATAGATGGTCCCAGGTGTTTTTGGAGTCTTCAATATTTCAAAATAGCGTTTCGGGGATTAAGAATCACCAACAAACCTAACCCTACTTGCTGAGCCGTAACCAATGGGATTGAGTCCGGTTAGTCCCTCAACGAGCTATATCTTGCATTGCAAAAAGTGTCAGGCAGCTTGGTACTGATTATGTGTGTCTATGTGGCTAAGCGAGACTCTCTTAATGACCATAAGAAGGTAAAACAAGATGAATCCTATGTTTTCAAAACCGGACCAAAGGTTGAACCACTGAGACCTTCGGGTCATGGTTCAATCAGTTTAGTCAGTTTAACCATGGTTAAACCTGATGGTTAATAAATACATTTAAAATAAAAAAGTACGAATTTTTGAGGAAAAAGTAAAAAAAATACATTTTGAGTGGTTCAACTCGGGTGAAATGGCAGTTCAAAGTGGTTCCACCACAATTCATTATGGTCCAACGCACTTAACGCCTTGTACGTAGCACATTAACTGCCACCGCATCATGTTAAACGGCACGTAAGATATTATTTTGGGCCAAAATTAGTCTCTGGCTATGAAGCCCCGATACTTCAAAAATGGAGACGTACCCATGTCAGATACGTATTTGATATCGATACGCACCCGATACTCCCCGATACGTACCCAAAGAGTATCCAATAATGTTTTAATTCTTTTTAAAAAATGTTTGACTCGATACTTTTCAGATACATCTTTGATACTTCTTACCAACTAATGATACTTCTCAGATACATTTCTGATACTTCTTACTAACTATGAACATGATTGTCACTCATATATGATACACTTTAATACCTCAATAACTAAAAGACAAAATTATATGTTTTTTCTTAACACAATAATAGAAGAAATAATACATTGTGATATGAGTGAGATAAATACACTTAACTATCTCTACTTGAAATAGTCACAAGTATTTATTTCTACAATGTGATGATCATATATTGACTAATGATATGCTCATGCTTTATTAAAACTACGTACTAATATGAATGTCTTAGTCTATGAAAAGTCATCTATTTCTGCCACTGACTATTCGATTTATACAATTTCGGGTAATCTCAGTTACTTGTCCACCCTTACTTTTTATGACTAGTCACTCATACATAGGCGTGTCGGATGTCCTCTTCCTTTCATCCATATATTTTATGTGTGATTTTTTTTTATTTGGGCAATTTTTTTCTTTCATATCAATAAAATACAATATTTCTGTTTTTATCTATTTTATTTTTTCTATTATCTTTTTATATATTTAAATTTTAATTTAATTTTTTATTAAAGTATCTCAGTCGTGTCGTATCTTGATTTTCAAAATTTTTTCTGTATCTCCGTATTCGCATCGTGTCGTATCCCTATCGTATCCTGTATACAGGCTTCATAGGTCTCTGGCTTTACAAACTTTTATTTTTATTTTTAAAAAAAGTGACAAATCAGTCCCTCCGTATTTTGAGACAGATTGGTCCCTGATCTTCCTATTCCTCAAATTTCTGGTTTCTAAACCAGAAACCATTCCATGTAAAGCAAAACGTAGAATGAGAGAAGGAGAAGGAGCAGCTAGGTAGGTGAAACTCATTTTCTCATTTTATCGTAGGGGATGATTTGTAGTTTTTTTTGGGTGCACTAATGAACGATATGCTTTCCTTATTTATCATCCCTCTTGAGGTTGCTAATGTAAGTGATGAATTAGCCCATTACACAAAAAAATGGAACAAACTAGAAAATGGGTTTCACCTACCTAGGTGCTCCTTCTCATTCTCTCTCCTTCTGCGTTTCGCTTTACAGGGAATGGTTTCTGGTTTAGAAACCAGAAATTTGAGGAAGAGGATGATCAGAGACCAAATTGTCCTAAAATGCGCGGAGACTGATTTGTCCCTTTTTACAAATTTTAAAATTTGTAACGCTAGAGACTAATTTGGTTAAAAATAATGTCTTACGTGGTGTTTAATGTGACATAGTGGTACTTAACATGCCTCGTAGGAAACATTAAGTGAGCTATCAACAGCTGAAGGGACAGAACGACTAATGTATCCCATTTTGAAAAGGTCAAGAGCTAATTGTGATCCAAAAAAATTGTCACTTGTAAACTTTATAATGACAAATGATATCAGGACAGACCTCTAAACAAAAAAAAAACAAACAAACGATATCAACCCTGGAGTTTTTTTTTTTTGATAAGCAAAAAATTATATTAGAGGGGATGCAAACGTGCACCCCAACCGGTACAGATACAAGAGGTCTCATTAAAACCTCCCTGGGCCAAAACCTCATGGGAAAAAGACCAAAAGAGGAAATAGTACCCCGGAAGAATGAGGTTAAAAAACACTCAAACCGAGTTTATACAGATAATATGATTACCCCACCAATCAGAGATCGAAAGATTAGAATTACGACCCTCTATACTTATGAACCAAGTCCATGTTATAGACTTAACATGGTTAACAACCTCCTACGAATTACAAACTCGACCTCTAAACAGAATATGATTCCGATGTAGCCATATACACCAAGAAACAACCATCCAAATCAAGTACTTCAATCTACGCGCCTTCTTCGAGTCCAAATGCAAACCATGAGTCCGAAAATGCTTGACACCTACCAAAAAATCTGAAATCACCAAGTCCGACCAGTTTTGAATATCACGCCAAACTAACCTGGAACACCTGCACAGGAAAAAAAGATGGGAAATCGACTCGTCCTGTTCAAAACAAAAAGGGCAGCAAGCCCCATGAGGATCATTGATAATGCCCTTAGAGATAAGATTATCACGAGTTGGGAGCTTCCCCGAAAACAATCTCCACCCAATCAACCGTGGAGTTAATTATTACTAGTAGTATTTTTTGATAGGGTGGAGTTAATTATTAATTAGTTATAGGCTTAAAGGTATGTTTCGTCCCTGCAAATATCACAATAATCCAGTTTCGTCCCTGCAAAAAAAAAAGTTTCAAAAAATACCTTGCAAATACCAAACGCTTCTACTTTAGTCCCTGCCGTTAGTTTTTGACTAACAGTGTTAATGATTGCTGACGTGTTATTTATAGGTGGCCTTTTTTATGATGTGGCATTTTTTTTTGTTTTATTAAGTTTTGTTTTTTGTTCAAAAAAAAAATTTGGTCTTCTTCTTCCTATCCTCCTTCTCCTCCTCACCCTTGACACCCATCAAATCTCCTTCTTTCCTTACACAAAATCTCCTTCTGTAACTCAGATTCACATGAAACCAAACAAGAAATTCAGATATTCAGATTTGATTTCATCATATTCAACAACAAATGAAAATGTGAACAATGAAATTGAAACGAAATTGAACAAACGAAAATGTGAACAAAAGAAACAGAAAAAATTTAGATATGATTTCATCATCTTCAATATATGAACAAACGAAATTGAAAAACGATTACATCATCTTCAACAACAAAAACATTCAGATTTGGTTTCGTATTAAAAAAACGATTTTCATATTAAAAACGAAATCTTCAGATTTTGAATTGAAAACGAATATTCAAATTTGATTTTGTTAATGTTCTTCAAATATGATGTTCTGGTGTTCGTTTTGTGTTTCTAGTGTTGTTTGTGTTAGATTAGGGATTTGGGTTTGAAGAAGACAAACTTGAGGTTGAAGATGATGAATAGTAATAGATGGGTTTTAGTAACTATGTAATATCACAATTGTAAGGTTATTTCTAACAAGAATAAAAGGTGAAATAGTTAAAGAGGGTGCTTGGTAGCAAAGGGTTGTGGGTTCAATTCACACACTTGTCAAAATGCAAATTATTTTACTAACAATAATGTTTCCCACATAACCATGCGAACGCCACGTGGCAGCCATCCATTGGTTGTTGACGTGGCATATGTATTTGTGATGACATGGGTTGATGACGTGGCAATGAAAAGTTAACAGCACCAGGAAGGTATTTTTTGAAACTTTTTTTTGACCTTAGTTATAATTAATAATTATTAATTAGTTAATTAATTAATTAATTATTAATATGAAAGTGCGCTCTAGAACTGCGAAATCCGATAAAAATGTTCATCGTCGTATGCCGCATCCCTAATTCCAATTTAGTGTATGTCTAATCAGCTATTCTCAAATACTACCAGGTAAGATTTCTCTTTTTGAAGTTTGATTCCTCTTCACATTCATTTTCAGTTATAGATTTATTCTCTTCCTTTTGAATCCGTGTTTGGTTTTGCATTTCTAACATTGATTTTCTTTTTCCATCGTTAATAAGCTCGCTCTTTGAGTCTTTCAAATTGAATTGAGGATATGGGAGACGAAGCAAGTGAAGAGCATCATAGGTCGATAGCAGCTACTCTCATATTTTTCATTGTTCTCGCTTTTCAGTTTGCTTCCCATTGGATTGATCAATTCAAGCAGGTCATCTTTCGAACTTTTCTTATTTGATTTGCATCATAAATTCTTCTTCAATAATAAACCCTCAATTTTGAATAAAGTATATAAAAATAGTAAGTAGTCTATAAAAAATTGTGAAATCTGCATCATTAGTCCTATATTTAAAAAGCCTATCTATAACCACCATAATCACAGTGAATCCAAAGGAATTTGGCAAACCTGTGATGAAATCCATAGCAATATCTTCCCACACTTGAATAGGAATGGGCAATGGTTGTAGTAACAATCCTGTAGGAAGAGAATTAGGTGCCTTTGCTTGTTGACAAGTGACACAATGTTGCACAAAATTGGTAATATCCTCCCTCATCTTCTGCCAATGAAATTGAGCAGATATTATGGCCATGGTTCGAGCCACCCCAGCATGACCCCCCAATAGGAGAGCTATGATACTCTCTCATAATGTCTTGAATTAAGGTACTGTTGGAACTTGGAAGCAGGACTAGTCTATTTTTCCAATAGAGTAATCCATCTTTCACTTTATAACTTGTATCTTCATTTGGATTGAGCAAACATTTTTCTATCACTTTCTGTATTGTTGCATCAGTACTCACTTGAAGTCGTAGAGCTTGAATGAAGTGAGATTGAGGTTCTGACCAAGCCATAAAACATACTCTAGATAGTGCATCAGCTGCTACATTTTCCTTCCCTGGTTTGTATTCAATTCTGAAATCATATCCTATGAATTTGTGAAGCCATGCCTGCTGTTCCGGGGTCTGCATGGACTGGTCTAGCAGGCTCTTCAAGCTTTTTTGATCAGTTTTGATAATGAACTTATGACCAAGCAAATAATGTCTAAATTTTGCTAATGCTTCTGTAATAGCAAAGAGTTCCCTGGTGTATGCTGATTGTTGTTGCATTCTAGGTACCATTTTCCTTGAAAAATAAGCAATAGGGTGTCCATTTTGACTCAACACAGCTCCCACACCAATACCTGATGCATCTGTTTCCAATGTAAAGGGTTGAGAAAAATCCGTCTGACTCAAAACAGGTGCTGCAGTGATGGCTTTTTTTAATTGATTAAAAGCCTGCTCTGCTGCCTCATTCCATTTGAACCCTTCCTTTTTCAATAAATCAGTTAAAGGTTCCAGCTATAGTTGCATAGCTCTTGATAAATCGTCTATAATACCCTGTCAAACCAAGGAATCCTCTCACTTATTTCACATTCATAGGCCTTGGCCATTCCTTAACTGCCTGCACTTTATCAGCATCCATAGACACACCAGTACCCGAAACCTTGTGTCCCAAATAATCTACCTCAAGCAAACCAAAAGAACATTTGGATAATCTAGCAAACAATTTGCGTTTCTTTAGAGTTTGAAGAACCAACTCTAGATGTATCAAGTGTGATTTCCAAGAAAGGCTATAGACTAAAATGTCATAAAAAAACAAGCACAAATTTCCTCAATTCCCTCTGAAATATAGTATTCATTAGACTCTGAAATGTTGCAGGGGCATTTGTGAGACCAAATGGCATTACAAGCCATTCATAATGCCCATGATGTGTTCTAAAAGCAGAGTTGTGTCTATCCTCAGGTTGTAACAAAATTTGATGATAACCTGATCTCAAGTCTAACTTAGAAAAAAATTGGGCACCAAAAAGCTCATCAAGTAATTCATCCACCGTAGGCATTGGAAAACTGTCCTTCACAGTAATAGCATTCAATGCTCTATAATCCGTGCAAAATCTCCATTTACCATCCTTTTTCTTGACCAATACAATAGGTGAGGAAAAAGGGCTATTGCTTGGTTGTATAATGCTTTAGTCTAGCATTTCTTGTACCATAAGTTCAATTTGTTCCTTTTGGCTATGAGGGTATCTATATGGCCTTACCTTGACAGATTTTGCTCCTAGTTGTAAAGTGATAGCATGATTTTGTTCTCTAGTAGGAGGTAATCCCATAGAGTTGCTAAACACCCCCTGTATGTATGCAGCAAGGTGGCAAGTTCAGGCTCTGTAGGTAAATCATGTAATTCATCTTGAGGTAGGTGCCGGGGTAGCAGCTGCACAGAAAATAATTCAGAAATAGCATCTGTAGAATGCATTCTCCTAAGTTGATGGAAATGTGCCTGTGCTGGTTGCAATTCTTTATCACCTTGCAATGTGATAAACTTGCCTGGATGAAAGAATTTGATAATAGAAGCAACATAATCAGCTACATGAGGTCCCAAAGTGGCAAGCCAAGCTGACCCTAAGATTAAATTCGCATCCACTACAGGTAACAAGTAATGCATAGTTAAGTTCTCCACCCACCCCTCTGTTTGCATTGTCTGTCCATTACCTATAAGAACTCTAAAGCTTGGCAATGGCTCAATTGCCAACTTCAAGAATTGAGCAATTCTAGGCTGTAGAAAACTTTCTGAACTTCCACCATCAAGTAATATTTGAACAGGAATATGGCCAATTTTTCCTGAAAACCGAATTGTTTCAACACCAAAACCACCTTTCATTGCATTCAAGGATAAATGGTGTTCCTGAGGAGTTTCAGGTTCAGTGTTTTTGGAAGTGTCAGGGAGATCGGGTTCTGCTATGGTCTCTTCATCCTCCTCACGAAGTTGTAACATCATCAAGTGCTTATTAGGACACTTATGACTATAGGAGAATTTCTCATCACAAAAATAACATAGTCCCTTATCTCTCGTTAATTGAATTTCTGCTGTAGACATGTTCTTAATTGCAGGATTTCTATTGTTGGTAATTACTGGTTTATTGGTGGGGGTAGAAAGTAGTGGAGGAAGTGTGTTTTTGGTCTGGTTTAAGGGTTGGTCAGGTTTAGAGGGTTGGTTTGAGTATTTCTGGTAGCTACTGTTTGGGTTTGTGTAAGTGTTTCTAGGTGAGTTTGGGCGATGTTTAGGCTTGTGTATAGTAGGGTATTTTTCCTAAAA
Source organism: Astragalus glycyphyllos (assembly GCA_963573325.1). Classification (NCBI taxonomy): domain Eukaryota; kingdom Viridiplantae; phylum Streptophyta; class Magnoliopsida; order Fabales; family Fabaceae; genus Astragalus; species Astragalus glycyphyllos. The sequence continues at coordinate 39,728,418 of OY754308.1, forward strand.
CAATTTGGCCAATGAAACTGCTTTGATCATGGTATTAGGTGCCAGAGATATAACAACTCTCTTAATATCCTCCTGCAATCCGCTCACAAAACAGTCAGGCAATGCTTCACTACTTAATCCTTCTGAACGATTAGCTAGAGTTGTGAATTCCAAATAGTAATCCGATACAGTCCCAGTTTGAACTAACTTAAATAAATTGGCTCGAGGACATTCATAAGGAGAAGAACCAAAATCCAACTCAAGTGTCTGTGTGAATTGCTTCCAAGATTGAAAAGGATTTACTCGTTGCATCATTTGAAACCAAGGCACAATCTCTTGATCCAAATGAACTGAAGCAATAGTCAATCTCTCAGAATCTGGTGTGTTGTAATAATCAAACAATTCTTGCACTTTGAAAATCCAACTCACTACATCTTTACCATCAAAGCTAGGGAAATCTAGTTTAATGGATCTCACCTGAAATGCAGGGCGATTCGGTCTCACTGTTGAGCTCTTTTGGCCATGGAGGGATTCTGATGAAGTAGGAGATCGTTGTACCAGTAGATTGATCGCATCAGTGAGCTTCGAAAGTTTAGCATCTGTCATCGCTTCAAACTTTTCAAGCCGTTTCGTGTTTTCTGCTTCCGAGTTCTGGAGCTGAGATTGCGTACTCAACGCATTCTTCTCCAAGGTTTCGGAAATTCGCTTTACCTCAGCACTCACTTCTTTCATTCTGGTGTTATCCGCCATGGCCTTATGAAAGCACCGATGAAAGTTCTATATAACACAGGAATTGAGAATAAAGGGAAAGTACTGTTCTATTGAATTTTCAAGTAGTAAGAGTACAAATTGATAGAGAAAGGGAATAATCAACACTGATTATCCCTGGTACAGAAAGAAAGGGGAATCCGTTAGAAGAGAGAGAAGAGAGGGAAGAGAAAATGATTCACACATGACATGCCTCACTCCCTAAACATTCTCCACTACTTTATTGCTCACAAAATCCCTCAGCATCACGTTGGGCACCCTTGCCCGCGTACTCTTTCTGGTCCCACGCGCCCCACTGCTGCTGAAGGTCTCAATTCCTGCTGACTCGGCATTTCCACTTGGCAATTCTATTACAGTAAGATAAGAGACTAGTTATAAAACTTTAGAGACCAATTTGACGGATTCACAAACTTTTGTAACTTCTTATCATTTTCATATACTTTAAGATAATATACGGATCAAGTAGGATATTGTGGATTTCATAAACTGAGGGTTTACTGGGTAAAGATATGCAAGGTCTACTTTGCATTTATAATAGGATTTTGGAAAAAAGCATGTTTATGCTGTAAAGACAACAGTTTTCACATTTTCAAACTTGTTTAGTTTTGTGCTTTTATGCTGTTATTTCTTCGCGACGGTGTAATTTTTAGCTTTTTGTGATCAATTCTTAAGCCCATGTCCTAGAATGAAGATAACGATCATGAAGGTGTATCGTTCAATAGGATAGTTCTGAGGCTGTTGTCGAGCTCATGATAATGATAAGCACACTTGGGTCAAATTTCGTTATTTGATTATTCATAAACAATGTTGGACTTTTCGCGAGACAAAATAGAACCTTTGCATAACGCTCCAGTGATTGTCTACTCTGTTTCTACCATATTTTTAGGTGCACATTGGCTTTTCTTGTGCTTGCCAAGATATATTCTCTACCCAATGGACTAGGTATTAATTTATTTCAGTCATATGTTTTTGCTACAGGGTGGATCTGATAAGGAAAAAGAAAATCAGTTGCGTGCAGAAATAAAACAAATTTTGAAGGAGGCAAGCTCACTTTCACAGTAAGTAACTTATGCTTTAGAAACACTATCTCTTGCAAAGAGCAAATACCCTATCTCTTGAGTAAATGTTGTCTCTTCAGGACTTAAGAGTCTCAAACACTCTGGCATTTTGGCTATGTTTACATTGATGATAAGAGATGGAATTGAATGACAATAGTTGACATTGTTTGCATTGATTGAAACAATGCGGAATGAAATTGAGCTTGATGGAATGTATTTCATTCCATCCCATCAAATTCATTTATCCCCCCCCACAACTAATTTGGGGTTTTAGGGTGAAACCGACTTCTTATTTAACAATCTCTTTGCCATTTCATTATTTCCCTAACAATGGAATGAAAACTTTCCAAACATCTTTCATTAAATATCTCAACAATGGTTTATGGTAATTTTATTCCATCCCTAGTTTCCACTACTTTGCATGTTAGTAGATATCTATAATTTGTATCTGATGGTATAACCCTGCTCCCATCCCCATTCAAATATGCAGCTCTTAGGATACAAACTTGTTTGGGTAATTTATATTGGTCATATGATGCTTAGAGAAATCTATAGAATATAGAGCTTCAACTTAGTAGTGGAGGAAAGAATATATTCCTTGCAAAGGAGGAGGTGTTACGACTTTGATTAAAGATCTCTCGAGCTTGTATATTTCAAAAGAAAAAATAAATCTTTTTACTACTAGGTGGTGTCAACGATATGGACCGAATGACATTATTATGTTTTGTCAAAACCAATTCTTCAGAGAGACCATTTAGCTCTAAATCATTTCTTAATGTTTTCTTTTAGAGTTTTTATTGGTTCTGTTGCCTTTAATATTTTGCTTTCCTTCATTTCATCAGCTCATGTAACTGAGGCTTCTATTTGTTTTTTACTCTCATGTCCAAATACACAAGTATGATTTTACCATCTTCCTCAGATAGTGCCACTCCTAAGTTATTTATAATAGATTCATTTGTAACCTTGTCCTTTTTTGTATACTCATTCAATGCCACATTCTCATCTTCACAAAATTTATCTTATACTCTTGTTTGTCGGTGTTTTATTTCCTATCATTCAATACCACAGAGCATTGCTGGTCGTGTAATTGTGTTGTAAAACATTCTTTTTAGCTTAAGAATTAAGATTATCTTTCTATCATATGTAAAGCCTGAAATATATCATCCACCCTACCCGAGTCCTATGATTAAATTTAAATCTAATATAAACTTTGAATTTCACGTGGTGTGTGTGTGTGTGTGTGTTTGTGTGTGTGGGAGGTGGAGTACATGACTAATTTATTTGTACTCTCAGGCCATCCACCTTTGCACAAGCAGCAAAGCTCAAAAGATTGGCAGCTGTAAAGGAGAAGGAACTTGCAAAATGTGAGTTACTTCCTGTTGCGAGTCGTTTTACATACTGCATTCTATATAAATGTGGGTCGACATATTACACAACTACAATTTGGAGTCTGCTATGAAGATATTTTGTTGGCACTTGGCATACCTAAAAAAGTTATAGTTCTGAATGTGTTTAGACTTTAGAAGCAACAAATAGTAACTTAAGATGATAAGGTACTGTTTATTTGGCTTTCTCCCCTTGAACTACATGATTATGAGCAAGAGATAGCAACAACAGAAACCAAAGCTTTTTCCCACTAGGTGGTGCCAGCTAAATGGATCAAACAACACAATAATATCCCAACATGAATGCTAAAGCAGAATAGCAGGATAGCCGCTATTGCGAAGACTAGAAAAGAGTGTATAAAGTATAAACATAAATGCTCAAAAATAGAAAAATATACTAAAATGGACACATTTCATATCCAGGTCAAGATTTACATGACAAGGACACAACTTTGTATTCACAAGTTCTGCTCACCTCAAAGGTATTTCCTGGGACAAAGTATGATTATAAAATAAGTTTATATATTTTCTTTGTGGAGGCTGATAAGATACTTACGTGGTTGTGCCATGTAGGTTTTGACGTATTTAATTCTGCTAATCTGGTTTTGGAGCGCTCCTGTGGCTAGCATATCTCAACAACTCGTGCAGCCATTTGGTAACACATTTATGATTGGCACTTCAATTTTACTTGGTTACATCAAACAGATTTATAAGATTACTACAAAAAAATTCGTTTTTTGTTTTGTTTTGGGATTCCTATTTTCTGTCCAAATGGCCACCTAACAGAGAAATTGCATTACTCATTGAGTCATAATTGTACAAGAAGGAAACACTGCCTTTTTTTTTTGGTATTCTGAACTTATTTCATGCTCTTCTGCAGGGAGGTTTTTATCTTGGAGGACTGGTGGGGTCCAAAATAACTATATTATGGTAAGTAGTTGCTAGTAGCTCATCTTACCTTTGATATTTGTAATGTTTGTGTAAAAGAAGTAATGTTAAAAAGCAAATGCTGCCTATTTAGTCCTAATCATTTAATGTGCTGATCTGAGCTTTTTATTTTGCCTTTTGAAACTAGTCTGTGATGGTCTCCTGATCCATGTTATGTTGATGATCAACCTAATTGTCTATGTACATTTAACAAACTTCGTAGGTGTCAGTTGAAGATTTGAAGCTTTCCAGTAAGATAGCATGTATAATATTATAGCGGGTTATTTTTATCTAGTTACTGTAAGGAGATCATGTCTGTTGAGAACTAAAGTGTGTCATGCCCATGATTAATGTTGGAAAAGGTATTTTTTATCTTTGTGTCCTATGGTACTACATGGCACATGTACTACTATCCTAACACATAATATAAATAGACACCAGGACCCTCTTGGGTAAAGTTTTCCAAATATTCTTCATTTTACAATACCACGAGCCTTTTCTAATTAACTTCCTGTGCTAAGAAATACCCAGAAAAAGCCCAAAAACCTCTTTCTGACACACTGACTTAGTTCAGACCACTTCGGTTCACACTGGGAAGCGTGTCGTTGGTGTCTTTGGTTTCCAGTGAGTTGAACTTGCTGGTGGTATCTGGCCTGTTGTGGCTGATCGGCATTGAGTGGAGAAGAGGACTGCGGCTAGTGGTGAACCTCTAGTTGGTTCTTGAAATCAGGGTTGGTTCATGCACGTGGTGTGTGTGATGTCTCTAGTTGGGTTCATGAAATCAGATTTAGTTCATGCACCTGGTTTCTGACGATTTCAAGACGTCATACAAAGCCGTCTGATGAATTCCTAGTGTGCCAGTGGTTGGAGCTCTCCTGGCATCTCTAACAAGACGATTTTCGGACTTGAATAGCGGGAAGTTCTCCAAACACAAAATCTCAATGAGGGTTATAAGACTTGGGAAGTTCTCACCTTACACGTTGGTTGTGGGGCTGAGATAGACATAAAATCGAAGGATGTTTACCATTAGGGTTCATTTGGTGGCTAGGATAGGATGTGAATAAATAGGATAAGAAACTTAACCTTTGGTTTTTGTGTGTTCGTTAGAGGAAATTCGATCACTTGGAAAAACAAGAAACAAAATTTGGTAAAATTCAAGGTTGGGTGTGGGTAGTTAACACATTCTGCTAAAGGGACAAACTCGATAAGTATCAGAGTTCGATCTCTGGCTATGGAACAACTTGGGGCCATACTTTATTTACCTCTTGGACAAACTTTGGATAAGGCCCCTATCCCTTGGACATCGGAGCTGGTTGAAGACCTCTAGACCATATGTATACAAAGAAACAAAATTTAGTAGTAAGGTCAACTGTAGTGTCTGAATGTTGGCCAACGACCCAAACTTGAGTTATTATAGGGTCTATAGTCTAGTTGATGAGAGTGGGCTCTGGAGCTCTCTGCTCATGAAATTTCAATGTGATAATAGGCTGCTATCCACATTGCGTTGAATCCAGTGGTCCCTGAAAGAACGTGACTCGAGGAAGGATTTAGCAAGGACGCGTATCTACTGGATGTGTTGGTGGAGACCAGTTAGGTAGTATCTTAAGGGTATGTTTGGATGGAGGGTTTTGGAGGGGGGAGGCTTATTTTTAAATTCTAAATTAAGGAAGCTATAAAATATTTCTAAACATAAGTAAAATGTGATTATAAGTGTTATATTATTATCTATCTTGTTATTCTTTCTATTTTTTTTTTAAATCTCAAAAATATATATTAAATGTAGACTTTGCCCTCGAAAACCCTCTTAAATTCCCCTCCCAAACAGACCCTAATTCTTCACCACCAAAAACCTAGAAGTAGGGCATGATCAACATCAACACTGCAACCAACATGAGGAAGAGTATTAGACCCTAATTACATTATGTATGCTCAACACCAATCATTAATGTCCCGCAGGTATACTTGTCCTTTGTACTTAATTGTAAAAAACGATACTACTAGCCTAGCTCCTTGATATAAATAGATGCATGTATACATGATATGATATAAATAGAATTCTGCACCCTCATTTCCCAAATACCCCTTCATTCTGCATGTACAATCTATGTGAACAATTTTAACCTGCATCAGATTACTCTTTAGCTCCACCCCCTCTCAGTTTTACTTCTATATTTAGGTGTTAATTGGTAAATTGACATATTTTTGTGCAGTATACAGCAATTTATTGTCCTCCCCCCAATAATTTATTATCGGTTAAGAAAAACATATACGAAAGCTTCTAATAGTTTCTGAATGTCGCTCAATCTTGATATATATCATTGCAGGTTGGCATAATACCATGGCTAGTAGTATCTTCCAGGGTTAGCAGATTTATTTGTAGACTCACGTATAGCAAATAGACTGCCATGATCCTCATCTAGAATGCCGGATAGGTAGCTGCTTGGACTGGTATCCTGGATTTTAAATGGAAAGAACAGGACGTTAGGTTTGTACATCTTCAAATTTTGCCCCCCCTTTAATATGATATGTATTTCCTCTCACTGGTGTGTTTTTAGAATAGTATTACTTTTTAAGGAGATCTGTCTCTTAATGCTTCTGGATTAATCTTATTTAATTGTTTCTGGTTTCATAGGTTTGTCAATTTGAATGTGTGATTAGTTTTCTGTTTTTTCTAACTTTTGTTTGTGTGAATCGCTCTACAAAGGATTGGTTCTATTGCACTACTAAAAAAAAAAGTTTTGGTTTCAATTTACGGTTGTAGCAAGTATCCCATGACAAAGTGAATCATTTACTTCCATCATTCTTCTCCCTCACAAAATATAAAGGTGGCACAAAATATAAAGGCGGGAGGAGAGAGAAGATGATTACAAATAGGGAGATAATAAAGAGAGAAAGTGATATTAAGGTGTGGGGATCCTCCACATCCGCTACATAGTGCAGTGGGATATAGAGCCGTTAGATCTAGAGAAAAACTTTATCTTGATGCGAGATTTAATAGAGATATAGAGAGGATGAAAGGAGAGAATGAGATTCTCTCCGGTTACTGGATAGTTCTGATAGGAGAGAGAAAGACACATTGAATCTCTCATACTAGAACTATTTAGTACTGAAGAAGATCTAAACCCTAAAAGGAGAGGGAATGAGAGAATCCAAATCTATATAAAATTCTTGCACTTTGTGCGTGTGGAGGAAACCAAACTACATTATTTCACCAAAGATAAGCACGTCAATGCAATGTGGACTAAAAAAATGCTAGCAACACTCTCTTCAATACTCTCTTAATGATTGGATAAAATACATGTGATTCTACCAATTTGAAAATAGGTCCTACTTGAATTGTGCCTATTCATAAAGACGAACAAAAGACTAAGAGGCTTAGGTTACATAAACCTAACCTAGCTTGAACAGTTCTTGATTTTAATTTTGTTTAACTTTGTAACATTATTATTCCACTACGATGTAATGTATTTATAATTTCGATAAAGCTACAATGTAATTATTATGTAGTTGTTTATTGACATTGTATGTGATGTAAGTTGAATTGTTACCTTCCAAGATTAAATCCTTTTACTAATATTTAATGGTTAATGTCTTAATTTCGTCTAGCTAACAAGAGTTGGGTGTTAATAGATCAAACTTCGATATTATGTCTAATGTATCTCTCATAATGAAGAAGATAATCATTTTCCTAGTAATTTCACAATAACAGTGGCCTTCCAGTATCCATAGTTTCTCTAAAATATGTTCATCATACAAAGCATTTTTGCTTCAAGCGGTCTTCATCTTCTTGCTTACTAAATCATTGTGCTTGCTTTTTGGCTAAAGCTCTTGAACTCCTAGGAGCTTATCTCAAAACAAAAATCATTTTGATTGTGTCCTCACCTTCCATGTGATGGTTTTGGATGGGGTGGAGGACTGGAGGATTTTGGTTTTGTTGCGCGTTTTCAAGGAACTTGATTAATTTAACTTGTTTTTTTCCCAAATTTAAATTATATGTTATATTGTTAGCTTATTGATTTTTTCAAAACAATTTTTTTATATTATTTAATTTGATAGTTTGTAACAAATTAAATGTATCCTTTGCGCTTTCTCCCCCTATGCAAGTAAATAATCATTCTAGTCTTTGAAAACGTAATGCAATGTCACAATAGTATCAAAAAAGTAACAAAGTCACAACAGTATAGAAAAGTAATGATGAGATGATTTGGGTCTCTTCTAGTTTAACCAAGGTCTTTGGTTTGAATCCAGATTTGAGAATTCAACTGCATTAAATGTCTTGAGAGAGAGCTTTGCCGTCCATTGTGGTCCTACTCGGCTCGAGGGATTAATCTCTATAGTTGCGCGCAGATATCCAATTTATACAAAAAAAAAAATAACGAACTTTTTAAAAAACTATTTGAATGTGTTTTCCATATAGGTGATCAAATCTGTTTGAGATGATGATTTGGCATGTTAAATGCCACACAAGCACACAACTAATGCCTCCACATATGTAACACATCATTAATTTGGGCCACGTAACCTCTTCTTTTTCATTTCTCTTTCTTCCCTATTTCTCTTTCAATTCCCCCTCTTCAACGCCCTTACACCACCCACTTACTTGCTTCCCCTTTAGCGCGAGGTAGATTCTTAGTGTTATAATTCAATGGTCCTGATCGCATATGAGTTCATCAATTCAAGTTCTAAATGCATGTATCAGAAGAGCTATATTCAAAAAATTCTTTATTATTTCCCTTTGCTTGATATTTTCCCAATCTTTCCTATCCAATTAATAACTCAAACAAAAACCACACGATTCACATAATTAAGAAAAATCAATGGGTGTGATAAAAATCCTGGAGATACCAGTTCCAGATAATAAATTAATGAAAAACTTGTTTCCTTTTATATGACTATTACCTTCATTTGTATCACAAAATTGAATGTTGTTAATTACCCCAACAATATACAGAACCATAGTAGAAGATTGCAATTCAATCTCAATTCTCTTTCACTTTCAATTTTTTCAACAACTGAGAAAGGGGAAACATCCAAAAATCAAGTGAAAATGACTTACTATTATCAACATCCTTCCATGGTTGCTCAAACAAATATATCTAAATCTTGTTAATATTTTGTTGATAATTTACATGTGTATTAACTATTATTATTTATTGTTAATAGTTTGTGATAGAGTATTGAAGTTAATGGTGCATGGTTTTGAATTATTTTCTGGTTAGTTTGATTGGTGGATGGGCGACGAAGGAGAGAGGGGGATATATATATATATATGTGTGTGTGTGTGTGTAGAGAGAGAGAGAGAGAGAGAGAGAGAGAGAGAGAGAGAGAGAGAGAGAGAGAGAGAGAGAGAGAGAGAGAGAGAGAGAGAGAGAGAGAGAGAGAGAGAGAGAGAGAGAGAGAGAGAGAGAGAGAGAGAGAGAGAGAGAGAGAGAGAGAGAGAGAGAGAGAGAGAGAGAGAGAGAGAGAGAGAGAGAGAGAGAGATGTGCATTTGGACACTTTCGCGATAATTAATGTTTCAAATCAACACATCATATTGAGTGGGTGACAGTAGAGACTGAACTAATTAATAAAAGACACATTGAGGAAGATTTTTTTTAAATTTTGTTTCTTTGAGGGTCGATTTCGAGTCATGTTTTAAAAGCTGCTTGAAATTGATTGACCTAAAATCGGAACTATGGTTGGCCCGATCGATTCCAAGAATCATGTATGTCTTTAAACTAATGACGACATCAATAAATTCGACAACCAACTCTATCGGTCGAACTCACCCAACCAATATGAGTGTGTACTCAAACACACATATATTGACCGCTTACAATTGCAAAATAATAAGAAAAAAGGGGTAGTAAAGGTGGAAAAAAGAAGAATAAATCATGTTTTACATGATTTACACAAATCTAGCGTGTAGATTAGCCTAATAACTAACAATACATATTTAAATTGCAGAAAAAAAGTTAGTTGTTAGTAATTAGTTAGGGAGTGGTGGAATGTTAGTTGTTAGAGTTTGAACCATGAACCTCCTTCATCTCTCTTAGCTCGTCAATTGAGCTACTTTCATGTCCCTAAGAGAAGTTAAGCCCCTTCACTAGGATAGATTTTCTGGTTGAGATTCTCTACCATTAAGGGAATCCCACAAAGTCAATCAATCAAACATCCTTAGATATTCTTCCTTCCACTTCCAATCTTTCTTTGATTTGCTTTGTCAAAGAAAAAAGCGTAAAAATTGAGGGGGAGAGAGAGAGATGGGAATGTACATATGCTATATATATACTTATTAATTATTTAGCACGTATTTGTTTAAATTTTTTCCATCGCAATAGTACAATAATTAAGGAAGAGGGAAAGAGAGATGAGAGAGTGAGGAAAAAGAGAAAGATGTAAGAAATAGAATAGATTATATTGGATTAGACTAGATAGATATATATATTTTTTGACCAAAAGAAACTTTATCATTTTATTCATAAGCAAAGTGTGAGACACAAAGTTCGCTTGCCTCTGGACAAAACTTATATCATTTCATACATGGTGGAATACAATTAAAGACATGGGAGCTAGCATGATGCCTAGAGGCTCTAGCCAAAGTGTGAGCCACAAGGTTTTCTTGCCTCCAGATAAAACTAAGCACATAGTTTTCTAAAGTAGAGAGTAGTTGCTGACACGATTTTAAAATAGAGTCATACTCGGTAATACAAGAAACAATTCCACTAATGCCATTTACTACTTTTTTGCAATCAAGATCGATGGTTACTCTTTGGAAATTGAGATTTTGTAACCATGTAATTGCTTCTAATAAGCCCAAAGCTTTTGCGTCCTGAGGTTGAGGTGTTCCATTGTACCAAACAGATTTAGCTTTCACAAAAGCTTCGTCCGCACTCCGAACACAAAGACCAAACAATAAAGAGAATTGACAGCGACTATTTCCCCTCAAAAACAAAGTTGTTGGCAACAATATATGTGTGACATCGACATTTCAAGTCGTTGAGATAAAAAAATTCATTTCCCAACAACATCACTTTTCTAGAGAAAAATACATGTATCTCAACGACAACTTAATTTGTTGAGAAAAACACATTTTTTTACGAACAATGTAATAATATTGTTGGCAAAAAATATACTTACCCCAACAACAACCAAAACCATTGACAATAATAAAACTAATTTTTAGCAATTTTTTTTGGTTACACTAATTTTTAGCAATACTACAAAGTCGATGGTAAAAGTTTTTTTTTTAAAAAAATATATAGTAAAAAAATATGTATAATTAACATGCTACTAGTATGGTGGACCCGTGCGATGCACGGGTTGAAGTATATGTGTATATTTTAATTCTTGTGCAGCAGTCAAAAACCTCAGTTAATAAGTTATTCAAATTTGGTTTTCCTACAATATGAGGCGACGATATATGTAATTTTTGTTTTGTAAATGTTAGTTTTTTTGCACATCGTTCGCGATGTTTGGGATGGGTGAGATATGTGAAATTTTAGATTTTCTAAACATCATTCATGATGTTTTTTTTGGTTACCATGTCATTGGTGCGTAGTTTCCACCGGCTTTGCCGATGACTAATCTACACCGGGGAACCTGGCTGGCCAATCATGCATGATGTTTTGCCATTGTTAAAACCGACGATTTAACCTCTAAAATATGTGAAATAGAATATATTTTAGTATTGCAATTAAATGGTAAAGACAACGACGATTCATTTCCTGTGTCAAGTGTGGGATAAAAGTAAAAATTAAATTAAATACGTATTTGAGTTCACAACTTAGGAAGACAATCGACATTTGTTTATTTTTAAAAAATTGATATTTTGAAAGATTAGTAATGCCATAAATTAGTAACGTCGAATACATCAGTCGATGGTTTTTTAATTCAACTTACGTATATTGGGCAACCGAAACAATATGTAATTTACGAAAAATAAAAACAAAATTTAATTATATGAAGTCATTTAGCTTGAAATACTTTTATTAGTTGTAACTACGGAATTATATGCAGTCATTTTTTTTTTGAGATTAAAACTGTGGAGGGGAACTTCACAGCCCCGGGGGTGAGAGCAACATGGGTACACCCCCTCCCAAAGGGGATACTTTTCGGAGGGGATCGAGCCAGAGACCTCCTTGTGGAGTATCCCTGTACACACTCAATGCCCAACGGACCTAGCATGTTTCCACTAGGCCAAACCCCATTTGGTTATATGCAGTCATTTAGCTTAAAACATATTGACTCCGAATTGTGGACCATTCCGATTTTACTAATTTCTGCATGTTTGGAGTCCAGCCCGGGTAAGTCATTATACAGTTTGGATAAACATATAATGGAGATCCATTGATTTCATACAAACAAGGAGAACCATTGAAATAACATATTTTTTGTTCAATTTTTTGGGTATAAATACCTCTAGTATCTCCTACTTTAACCACATTAGTTTCTCAGAATTAATACCTTCTTCAAAAAACTTCTTATCGTCTCAAGGTTACCTGGGTTGAGAGTGTCAACATTTTATCTATACTTATTTATTGGATGGTAGAGCCAACTAATATCGATGGGGAGCTTTTAGAAAGGATTAGAGGACACACGGTTACCGCGATGGGTGTTATAGCCGCCACTTGCTTACAAGCGATCTTTAATCCACCAAGTGGATTGACAACGGTAAGTGACGTAGGTGTCGTTACCAGTTGTGGAAAACGCGATAGCACGAAGTTGGATTTCAGCAACATATGCCCGAGACGATCACTCATTGCGATAGTTAACAAAGACAAATCTGCTAAATTGGTTGCCAAGATTATGAAATGTTTCTCATATACACTCTCTCAAACATATTCAAAGTCATGGTAATGGTTGTTCAAATGATGACTTCCCCCAAAGTTTTCAACACTATTATGCAAGATATATCCTTGTGGATCCATACATGGACGACATGGATATATTTTGCGTAATATTGTTGAAAACTTTGGGTGAAGTCATCATTTGAACAGCCATTACCATTACTTCGAATATGTTTGTTAGAGTGTATATAAGAAACATTTCCTTATCTTTGAAACCAATCTAGTAGATTTGTCTTTGTTGACTATCACAAGGAGAGATCGTCCCGGGCATATGTTGCTAAAATCCTACTTCGTGCTATTGCGTTCTCCGCAACTGGTAACGACACTTACGTCACTTACCGTTGTCAATCCACCTGGAGGATTAAAGATTTCTTGTAAGCAAGTGGCGGCTATAAAACTCATCACGGTAACCGTGTGTCCCCTAATCCTTTCTAAAAGCTCGCCATTGATATTATTTGGCTCTACAATCCAATAAATAAATATAGATACAACTTTTACACTGTCAACCCAGATAACCTTGAGACGATAAGAAGTTTTTTGAAGAAGATATTTATACCGATAAACTAATGTGGTTAAATTAGGAGATACTAGAGGTATTTATACCTAGAAATTGAATGGAAAATATACTATTTCAATGGTTCTCCTTGTTTGTATGAAATCAATGGATCTTCGCATTCCAATGAACAGTGGTGGAAGTAGGACCTTGAATTAGGGGTGTAAAAAAACACAGTCAAAAGTGTCAGTTTATAGGATTGTTGAAAATTTCTTTTTTAAACCAAACTATTTAACTCTAAATTCATTGGCTATGCGTGTTTGTATGAATCTGATCCTACAAATTTGGCTATCTCTCTTACTTTCTGTCAATCTCGAGCTAAATAGGGAACATTCTTCTCTCTTCGTTGAAAAACTATTATGTCACCTTATTTGTATCATTTTCTTTTTCTTTTATTAAAGTAAATAGGGAACATTCTCCTGTCTTCAATGGCTCTCATTCTTTCCAGCGTACATTCTTCTATCTTTGTTATTTCTAATGGATCATCTTTGAACATTTATTTTATTGCACGTATAGGCTCTCTAATCATGAATTAGTCCTACTACAAAGAACAATTATTTACAAAAACCTTCAAGAGCTCTGAAGGTATGCATGCCCCATTGGTAGTAATTTTCTTTTAATTCAACTGAAACCACTTTGAATCCTTCTTTGTCAAGGAAGAGAAAATGAAAATTTTTATTGTATTTAATTTTATTTTCCAGTAAAGTACAGATAGAGGCAAAACACTTATGTGTTAGACTAAGGAGGCCGAGAGATATATCTGAAGATACAAATATTTCTTTAGTTGAAAGAAAGAGGAGTCACCTAAGCTCATCCAATGGAAATGAAAAATCAGTTTTTGGTGTATATTCATCACTCACTTAATTCAATATGTTGTCTTTATTTTTGATTTTAGGGGTATATTCATCTCTTATTCTGACCTCCTTTCTGCATTTCTCAGCTTTTATGATTTTATTTTTCAAACAAAATTGCACCTTGCAAACCAATTTTTTTTACATGTTTAAGAGGTTTTTGTTAATTACTTTAAGGAATACTTGTGTGTATCACGGTGTAAGATCCTAACCTTAGACGTCAAAAAGTCTAGAATGTTAACCATTTTAATAACAATCAGAGTTATAACCTCGCATGGATTTGAAATTCATAACTCGACGGAATTAATCCATCCATTTTTTCCTATTAACATAAAAGTCATTGGTTAACTTATTCAATAATACTGAATTCTTAGTAAAAGATTCTGAAGACAAAACATTGATTCAAATCCAAAATACGGTTACATATTACATTAAATTACATTACAACAGTCTCATAGTATATATGTGTATATATATATATTATATATATACATATATACAACCGCATACTAGGGAAAGACTAAGCAAACATAAACTTGATCCTAAAGGATCCCTCTAAACCTAAGCAACTACTTCTCTTCGGTTTGCTTTGCCTTGCTCTGTTCATCTGAAAAACACCACATAATAAACAATGAGATACAATCTCAACGAGTTCCTTCGTGACGCCTTACCTTTTTCTCTCGGTGTTTTCTTTTAATTTATCTTTCCTCTTATCCTCTTAGCACAGCCCGAGAGATTATTTCTTGAATCTCAATGGAGAACCCAACTCGTGATAGCTATACCGAGTAATTCTAGGTCTTGGCTTTCGGCTCATGACTTCCCTCCACCAAGTGTGCTATTAACCTCTTGGACATCCCCCTCGTATATTATGCATTCAATCAACCTATTTGCTTGGTTCTCACTCGGTCAACATATAATGTGACACATTAATTGCGAATCGTAAACTAACGCTATTGTAGAACATCAATTGCATATTAATCCAGACCATAAACACTTAGGATAACTTTAATTAGGCTATTAATAGGATTGCGTAAGCATTGGCATCCATTTGGAGTGGTTTTTACATGGTTTGATTGGGGGTGACAGACGGTGTGGCATTGTCCGTGCCCCCGTACAGTTTCACGAAACTCAGATTTTCTCGAAAAGTTCTCATTCCATGGGTGCCAATACTTAATCCAATCACTATCTAATCAAACCTAACCTCATTACCACATCATATTCAATTGATTCATGCTTGATTTTCACAATAACGAGTTCACACATATCAATAAATTTCATGAAACCAAGAATGTAATAAATCAATCAAACTTCATCACAAATTCAGCATATGATGAATTTTCAAATCACCGAGTATAGCAAGCAACTCAGAAAATTCATATTGTTAACATGGAATATAATTTGACACACAAAAATGGCACGGGACTCACATGGTCAAGAAGTATGGGCACAAATCCATCAAGAAGTTGAAGTCTTTTTGAACTTCAGAAGCTCCTATGACCTCCCACTACGATCCCTCTTTCAATCTTCCCTTGTAACCGTTGATTCTTCCTAATGTTGCTATCAACAGCTCCCATCAAGACCCCATATTCACAAGTATTTCGAAATTGGGAAAGAGAGATGGTTTGATCTGAAAAAATTTCTATTTTGGACAACATATGTGGCCAATGTTAAAACAGAAATAATTAACTCAATACTAAAATAAAAATACCCAAATAAGTGTATATTGTTAAGATAGTTTTATCTAGTTTCTGAAGTTTCAAGTCCCATACTGATACAATAATTATTTTGGGAGTTATGGCCGAAACAATGTGACTAGGTCAAAACTTTCATTGATTAAAAAGCAGAACTTATAAATATAATTTCTCCCTCA
Organism: Astragalus glycyphyllos; assembly: GCA_963573325.1. Taxonomy (NCBI): domain Eukaryota; kingdom Viridiplantae; phylum Streptophyta; class Magnoliopsida; order Fabales; family Fabaceae; genus Astragalus; species Astragalus glycyphyllos. The sequence goes on from OY754308.1 coordinate 39,744,638, forward strand.
ATACTATGAAATCATATGGTTCTTGTGCCTATTTTGAAGGGTTTCGTATCTAGTTTCTAACAAAACAAAAATGAACTTTAAATTAGGTCTGTGCTGTGAGTTACGAAGCAAATACTAGAGACTGCTCAAAATAGTTAGCTGCAGAATTTTCTATGAGCTGATTGAAGATTTAATATTCCAGCTTTCTATTTCCTCTCAGCTCTAATGAGTTCTAAAAAAAAAAACCCGAAAAATATAAAATACCAACTCCTAGGTCTGAACTTAGGTCTCCAAGCCCAAAAGTGGCTTTCTAATCCTCAATCTCTAGCTACTACTTCAACATGCAATCACCAAAATCTTCAATTCAACCCAAACTTACATGCAACTCGATTTCAAGGGTAAGAAGGGATTGATGTTTCTGAGGTTATAGTTATATGAGTGATGAGGATTAATAGTGGGTTAACAATGTAGAGCTTGGATTGATTTTAATCAAAACCCCTCATGCCATTCGAATCAAGTAGCTAAAATGTGTGTTCTTCCAAATCTGATTTTTAACTTCAAATAATGGGATTCTGATTTTTAAGCAATAATCTTTTATATAGTGTGGGAGTTTTTTAATAAAAATAATTATCAATAGTTTTTATGATATTAAATAGCAAAATATTAGTTTATATAAGTGAGATGAATCTTAGAAAGTGTAACATCCTAAATATTTCAACTGAAGAAGAAATAAATAGAGTATTAATAAATCGTAACTATCAAAGGATAGACCTACTTAAGACTTTGGACATATTAGTGGTCAAGCAAACAAAATCATTAGAAGAAGCAAGTTTGAGTTGTGCTTCCAACATTGGTCCAAGCTCCTCCCTACTTCCAATTTTTGGAACCTCTTTAGAAGTTTCCATCATTAGAGACTCTCGGCCAACCCTAATTGCTACATCTTCCTCAATGATTTTAACATTCATTTCATTTGCTTCTTCCTCTATTTTCTTCTTCAAAAATATTTGGTACTTATGCATTTCATGAAGGCTCAAACCACTATGGAAAAATTCTCTATCACAAATCCCTTGAAAAAAGAAACAAATAGATTTAGTAAGGAGAAGTTATGGTACTGTTAATAAAATAGATAGCAAGTGAAAGAAAATGTTAAACAAATAAGTGCTATGTGCATTGAAGGTGTGTTCCATATAGGTGATCAAATCTATTTGAGATGATGATTTGGCATGTTAAATGCCACACAAGCATTAATTTGGGCCACACAACCTCTTCTTTTTCATTTCTCTCTCTTCCCTATTTCTCCCTCGATTCCCCCCTCTTCAACGCCCTTACACCACCCACTTGCTTCACCTTTAGCGCGAGGTAGATTGTTAGTGTTATAATTCAATGGTCCTGATCGCATATGAGTTCATCAATTCAAGTTCTAAATGCATGTATCAGAATAGCTATATTCAAAAAATTCTTTATTATTTCCCTTTGTTTGATATTTTCCGAATCTTTCCTATCCAATACTCAAAACAAAAACCATACGATTCACATTATTAAGAAAAATCAATGGGTGTGATAGAAATCCCGGAGATCCCAATTCAAGATAATAAATTAATGAAAAACTTGTTTCCTTTTATATGACGTATTACCTTCATTTCTATCACAAAATTCAATGTTGTTAATTACCCCACCAATACAGAACCATAGTAGGAGATTGCAATTCAATCTCAATTCTCTTTCACTTTCAATTTTTTCAAGAACTGAGAAGGGGGAAAACATCCAAAAATCAAGTGAAAATGACTTACTACTATCAACATCCTTCCATGGTTGTTGCTCAACCTCTTCCAGGTGCTCAAACAAATATATCTAAATCTTGTTAATATTTTGTAGATAATTTACATGTTTATTAACTATTATTATTTATTGTGAATAGTTTGTGATAGAGTATTGAAGTTGTTGGTGCATGGTTTTGAATTATTTTCTAATTAGTTTGATTGCTTATATCATTTTCGGCTATTTGAAGGATTTCCTCAATAGGGTTATCGAGGACTTCCTTCACCCACCCTCAAGTTTGGAGGGATGGAGGACGCTGGATGGGGGAGGAAGAGGTTGATGGGGGACAAAGCAGAGAAGGAGGGAGAGGGAGAAAGAGAGAGACGTGGCCCTAATTAGTGCCACAATTTAGTGCATTTGGGCACTTTCGTGATAATTAATGTTTCAGATCAATACCTCATATTAAATGGGTGGCAATAGAGACTTAGCTAATTAACAAAAGACACATTGAGGGAGATTTGTCTTTAATTTTGTTTCTTTGAGGGTCGATTTCAACTCATGTTTTAAAAGCTGGTCGAAATGAATTGACCTAAAATCGGAATCATGGTTGGCCCGATCGATTTCAAGGTCATGTATGTCTTTAAACTCATGACGACGTCAATAAATTCGACAACCAACTCTATCGGTTGAACTCACCCAGTCAATATGGGTGTGTAGTCAAACACACGTATATTGACTGCTTACAATTGCAAAAATAAAAGAAAAAGGTGTAGTAAAGGTGGAAAAAAGAAGAATAAAACATGTTTACATAATCTACACAAATATAGAGTGTAGCTTATTTCAAGATTAGCCTAATAACTAACAATACATATTTAAATAGCAGAAAAAAAGTTAGTTGTTAGTAATTAGTTAGGGAGTGGGGGAATGTCAGTTGTTAAAATTTGAACCCTGAACTTCCTTCTTGCAACTCCTTCATGTCTCACTTAGCTTGCCAACTGAGCTACCTTCATATCCCTTAGAGGAGCTAAGCCCCTTTACTAATATAAATTTTCGAGTTGAGATTCTCTAACATTAAGGGAATCCTACAAACTCAATCAATCAAACATCCTTAGATAGTTTTCCTTCCACTTCCAATCTTTGATTTGCTTTATCAAAGAAAAAACGGAAAAATAGAGGGAGAGAGAGAGAGATGGGAATGTACAAATGCTATATATAGTTACTAAATATTTATCACGTATTTGTTTAAGTTTTTTCCACCGCTATATTAAGGGTGTTGTTTGGTTTAAAGGAAAGAGAAGAGAAATAGAGTTGTGTCTCTTAGTTTGGTTGGAGTGAAAGAGATAAGAAAAATAAAATTAGTTTTGAAAGGACAAAAACACCCTATGTGTTTGATTTATTTTTTTTATTTAATTAACTTAATAGTCATTTTAATTGTTAAATTAAATTAGTTAAATAATTTAGTTTAATTAGTTAAATATTTACTTTAGTTGTTTAATTTAATTAAATAGTAAAAGAATTAGGTAATTGGGGTGATAAGGCGAGGGTTAACTAGTAAAAAAAATAATTGTTCAGCTTTTTCTTCCCACAAATGGAGTGATTGCAAAAAACACCAAAACAATCATCCATCTCTCTCTCTTTTTCCCATTTCTCCCATCAACCAAAGATGAAAAAAATCACTCTCTCTTTCCTTACTCTCTCTTCTCTCTTTCTTTCACCTCAAACAAACACACCCTTAAATCAAACTCTTGTGAGGGAAAGGATCCACTGACGTTTTGGCGGGAACTACAGAATGCAGTTCCCTTCTTTTCATCCGTTAGATTAATCCGACGATTTAGGTAGTGCCATGTTTTCCTTCTTTCATTTTTTTTCTTTTTGAATCTGAGAATCAGCTTTTTTTGAAAGTACTGGTTGTTGCTTTTACACAGAGTACTTCTTACCGCCTCACCGCTTCCGTTGCTCGCCGCCGGTGTGGTCGTTCCTGGCACTACCGCTAGCTGCCGCTTCTGTGTTGCTCGTTGTTTCCGCAGCCTACCTCCACCTCTCGCTGCTCTTATATGCTTCAAATGTATCATATGCATTTGATTCTTGTAGGGACATAGCATTTGATTCTTCCAACAACATATTATTTCTTTCTAGTAGCCTGTTCATTTTAAAAAGAAAGTGGTTTTGAACATGACTTTGTGCTTCGATTGGAGTAAACATGGCAGGGGACAAAACATGACTCTTTCATTAAAATTTTCCCACATGTACTCCTTTCATTCCATTACAGCTCCTAACTTTTATCAAATCAAATCACATAACCTTGAATATTTGCCTAATAAATCCCACTGAAAAGCACTCTCAAGATTCTAAAAATTTGAAAGTAAATAATGGTTATTTTTTACACTGCTGAGAATCTGAAATTGCGGAATTAGAGTTTTATGATGGTCGGAGAGTCGAGAGGTGATGGTACGCTGCAGCGACAGTGAGCGACAAATGTAGTTGCAGCGAGCGGAGGCAGTTGCAATGGCGGCGAACTATGGAAGCGATGAGTCAGTAAGAAATACTATTAGCTTTTGGAATGGAAAGAAGAAAATAAAGAGAAAGGACACATGGCACTTTTTAATTAGTGTGATTAATCTAACGGATGAAAAGAAGGGAACTGCATTCTGTAGTTCCCGCCAAAACGTCAGTAGATCCTTTCCCCTCTTGTGAGGAGCACCTTTTTTCTTGATTTTATTTGCCACCGAAACTAAAACAAACAAACATTTCTAGTTTATGCGGTTCAACGAGTTATTTACCAGCTTGATCAATGACTTGCTAATAACACTTAACCTGATATCTTAATTGAGTTGGTGATCAACTTAAGATTTACCGACAACACATTATTTGACCAAAATGACTTTTTCTCGGCGATACACCAAGAAAAGCTTCCTTATTCTCTCATTATTGGCATTTTCTATCGGCGATGATTTGGGATCATGGAGATCTAACAACGACGGTGAGTGGTGTGTCAAACATATAAAAAACCAGGGTATTTTGGTCATTTGATATTACATCGGCAGGATGGGAAGGACATGAGTAAATTCCCATGTAAATCATAAATCACACTAATTAAATCCATAAGATTTTCCTAAAAACGAATCCATAAAATAATTGCCAAAATAATCCATAATAAAATATAGGAATAAAATAGAGAGATTGGAGAATAAGTAAATTAATAAATAATAAATTAGAGAGATTAGAGATTAGAGAATACAATCAGAACTTGAAAACTTGAAAAGGTAGCGCAGTGTACCGTTCCGCGAAGAAACTCGTTCAACGCGTTCAACCCTAGTTAGGGTTTTCTTCTCACCGATTTTCAAATAATCCTCCGTTTTCGGAATCGCAGCGCTGGATCCGTATCGTTTTCCTCCGTCGGCAGAATCCCCCTTTTCTCGATCTTTCGGTGATCGAGGAGACATGTACGGACCGAGGGGGTAAGTCACCCAAACTTCATCTTCCTCTTTGTTTTCTCTGATTTTTCTCGTTGCTTATAGCTTTCAATATGCTATTGTCTTTTCCTTTTTGGGGTTTAGTTTCTGTTTGGTGATTGTCTGATCGCGTGTTTTCGGAAAAGCTGTTTCAGATTAACGCATAATCGTGTATGTTTTCTTTAATTGTTACGGATATTATGTATTGGCTTTGAGATTGTGATTGTGATTGGTTGGTGTGTGAATTTATCTTTAAGACATTCATAGGTGCACCGCAGGGTCGGGTTGGGGGAAATATCCTAACCTAGGTAAACACTTTCTGATTATACTTTATGAATTTCATGTGGATAGACATGTATTGTAGGAGTAAATAATTTATAGCCTAAGCCCTGATATAAGGATTTTACATGTTCAACGAGTAATATAGTAATAATTCATAATTCCATTGATGTAGTCTAGCCCCATCATCATCGTGCACACACTCAGTCTACCTTCTAGGAGGATTTGCAAAGGGTACACATAATTATATGCTAGGGAAGCTAGACAAGAGTCTCTAACTGGGATAAATACCACACCTGTTTTTACATTCATGTCACACACCTTTTGTCTAAGAAACTAGTTATAAAAGTGGGGAACAAAAATGGACTCAAGGACTCAGGTCTAATAACTAACACTAGACTGATTCTAAAATACCAACACAGCTTCAGATTCCTTTGCCCAGCATGTTGAACTTTTTGCTCCATTTCCCGAGGCATCCCTCAAAGAGAGGCACAGTCGTTCTCCACAAATGAAACACCACTTCTTTACCATACAATTGAGTCCCGACATAGTCAGGAATGTTCTACTCCAATGAATCTGGCTGTCAAAATGTGGAAAGTCAGAGAACACATAAACCTTCTTGGTTTCTTTCAGTCTTGTGACTAGGGGCACATAATTTTTTTTTTTAGTTTCGTTTAAATTTGTGACTAGGGTCAGTTCTACTGTATTCACACACATACATGACTTTCTTTTGGCCTTGAGAATATGGAAAATTTGATAACATTTTGGCATTTTGCTGATGTTATTTTTGTATGATTCTTTAATTTATTAACCTTCTGAGATTTGTGAGCTTTGCTTGGGTTTATTGCTCTGCTTCCTTTGTATGCCTCTTTTCTTGTTATTGTTGTTTAGCTTATGTGCTCTGTTCAGTGCTGTATGTCAGTCAGTCCAACTAATGGATTGTGTCTTGGATTTGAATGATTACATATTTTTCTAAGAATTAATGATTGCTGTCCATCCGTGTTACATTCTATTGGTATAGGTGGTTGATATCTTGTTTTTTTTTTTTTTTAAAAATGTTTGGTTTTTAAAGTTGTGATGAAAATGATTAATTTACGACTTTAGGAAGTCAAATTAAGTGTCAGGGAAACATGGGTTGGGTTTGGTTTATTAACATGTTGAGTGGGGGATTTGTTTTTGGGTATGGAAATTTGAAGGGCAATGTTGGGAAGCGGGGGGGTTTCGGACGGGTACGAGGTTGGCTCAAAGAGACAAAGAATGATGGAATCCAATCCATACTTCGCAGTGAGCAGCGGAGCAGGCAGCTTTCAACCTTATGGATATGCTGGTGGCTTCCAGCCCCCACCTCCTTTTCCCGTGGTTCGTCTCAGGGGGCTTCCATTTAACTGCACAGATATTGACATTTTGAAGTTCTTTGCTGGGCTATCCATTGTGGATGTTTTGCTGGTCAACAAAAGTGGTCGGTTCTCCGGAGAGGCCTTTGTAGTCTTTGCTGGAGCAATGCAGGTTGAGTTTGCTTTACAAAGGGATCGACAGAACATGGGTCGCAGATATGTGGAAGTGTTCAGGTGCAAGAAGCAGGATTATTACCATGCTGTTGCGGGTGAGATCAATTATGAAGGAATATATGACAATGATTACCATGGAAGCCCTCCTCCCTCCAGGTCCAAGAGGTTCAGCGATAAAGACCAGATGGAATATACCGAGATATTGAAGATGCGTGGACTTCCTTTCATGGTGACTAATTCTCAAATTATTGAGTTTTTTAAAGATTTCAACCTGATAGAAGATAGGGTACACATTGCATGTCGCCCAGATGGGAAAGCTACTGGAGAGGCATATGTAGAGTTTGTTTCAGCAGATGAAGCTAAGAGAGCAATGTGCAAAGATAAAATGACCATCGGATCAAGGTATGTGGAACTGTTTCCCTCTACACCAGATGAAGCTAGACGGGCTGAGTCAAGATCAAGGCAGTAATCAAGATATTTTGTCAGGGGTTCTGTATCTTGTTTTAGGTCTTTACGTTTTAATTCCTTCTTATTCTATTACTATTATTACATTGCTCTTAGTTTTAGATTGATGTACTTTAATTACTAGTTCGACTTGGTGGTGGTTATATTTTACTGTCTGGAATGATTGCATTAATTGATTACTAATAGAATGGGCCTTAAAATAAGTAGCTTGGTACTGTGAGATACTGAGAGGGTGTATTCCCCTGAAGTTCATTTCCCTCATCGCTGACTTTTATAGACTTTATCATCTACGTGAATTGTGTTGGGCACCATTTATTTGAGTTGAATATTCCTCTGAGTCTATAAAATTTGAGTTTTTGGTTTCAGTCTCATTTTTCACTTACTTTTGGTCCTTCAAGTTTTTTTCATCAATTTTAGTCTCATAATTTTTGTTAGCGCTTTATGAAGAAAAACCCAAATTTTATAAAATAACTTTTTAAAAGTAGTTTATTTAAAATAATTTTATTAAAGTAATTTTTTTTAGTTGAAACCGAAACCAAACAGCTGTTTTTCTTTCCTTTCTTTCTCATAACATACAGCTGTTTTTCTAATTGTCAACGCAGCCCTTTTGAATTTAGACTCCAATAGCTCTATCCTTGGCAAATTTTTCAAGAAAATGGCTATCTTTGGCAATATATAGCATTTTTGAATCTCAATTTTTCTTGTCTTCTTTTTCCAGTTTCTTCCATATTATAATGTGCAGCCAACGTAGAGCGTTCTAATTCATAAATAAATAAATATGGTAAAGCCCGGCACCAGCAACTAACCAATGTTGCACCTCATGAGAACATTTACTTACTGTAGATATATTATCATGAACCGGAATAAGGGTAACACAACTAAAGTTCTAATTTTAGGCTAACTACAAAAAATTATTTGATTATTTGTTCACTAAATCAAAACATTAATTGGAAATTAGTGGAACTAAGGGGAAATGGTAATAGATTTTGTTTTGCAAAGTAACATGTATCATAATGTACAAAAAACTTGGCAGGCTATATATATCAAGGTTATGGAAGTGCTGGTCTCAGTGCATTTGGCTATGCTTGCAAAATAAGGTTGGAATTAATTAGCAAACAAAAAGTCATAATCTCTAAAATTTTCAAAACTAGATATTTTTCAAGAGAGAATTTTTTGGAGGCTTAAATATGTTTTAGGCCCCTGTAAATATGGGGTGTTTTGGTTTAAGCCCCTGCAAATTTTTTATTTATTTATAATCCCTTGCAAAATGACACGTTTTGTTTTAAGCCCTTCTGTTAGCAAACTGTTAGTGAGACGTTAAAAATCTCTTCCACGTGTGTTTTTTATTTTATTTTAAGCCCCTGCAAAAATATATTTTATTTATTAGACCCTTGGAAAATATATTTTTTTTGGTTTAAGCCCCTGCAAATATACACGTAGAAGAGATTTTTAACGTCTCGCTAACAGTTTGCTAACAGAAGGGCTTAAAACAAAACGTGTCATTTTGCAAGGGCTTATAAATAATTTTTTTTTTTGCAGGGGCTTAAACCAAAACACTTGATAAACTCTAATTTAGTGCATTTATTAGAGATATTTTGAGTTGTTTTTAGAGTAATTATTACTGATTAAATAAATAACTGACTTAAATTACTCTATATTTGCAGGAAGGTAGAAAAAGGAAAATTATTATAAAAGTGGGCTGAAATTAGAAGAAATGTTAGAATAAAAGAAAGCAAGCCCAAGCCCATTAATGCAAGAAGGCCCACAGTAATAAAAAGAAGAAGATCCTCTTGGAGATTTCAATTAAAAGTGATGGACATGTGACTTGGAGAGAAAGAAAGAGACATTGAGTGGATAGCAAGCAACACATATTTAGGAAGAATCTAAATCCTAATATTTAGGGATTGACATATCTTGCAATTAAAAGTAGAAGCAATCTTGACTTGATCCCTAGCTTGGGGAGAAAGAAAAGGAACCAATATAAAAGGAGGGCTTTACTTGTGAATGAAAAAAGCTACCCACCATAACACAAACAAAACCACTCACACTGACGACAACGGATTGGAGAGGAGAAAAAGAGATTTTCGGCACCGTTCTTGACACCGTGAAAGAGCTTTGGAGTAAAAGAAGGAGATTGAAGACAAAAATTAAGACTTTCTTTATTTCCGGGTTATTCTTATTTCTGTAATTTATGAACCTTATTTTTCTTTTATTGTTCTTGATTATTATGGATACCTAAATCCTCTTCTAGGGTCTTAGGTGGATCTTGCATGTTTAGAAACCTCTTTATGTTCTAATTTCTTATTTGAATTCCTACTTTTTATTTTAATTAATATTGTCCTATTATTTTTATCACATAATTAGGATTAGCTACCCTTCTCATGTTCATAATCAATTAGTTGATCAGCGACCGTACTGCAATTAGTTGGTGGACCTATAGGATAATTGGGGCTATAATTAATGCATGACCAAACTGTAATTTAGTCTTCCAATCATTCAACCTTTTTGTACTTTATGCTTTTCTTAAATTTAAATTCTAGCATGACCAAACTAGGGTTAATTTAGGAAAAAGAATATTAATCGCGAATGACCAAACAGATTAATAGCTTTAGTAAAGGGATTGGTAATTAAATAAAATAAGGGAATTCAGGTAGAATTAGACATAGGGGAATCGAAGCTTGCAAGTGAAACTGCAACCCTAGACCTCTCTCCATTGATTATATTCTTGCATTTTAATTCTTGTTATTTTATTTCTTTTTATTTTGTTTCTACAACATCCAAATTATTGTTCGTCTAAACAATATATAATCTCGACTAGTTTGGTACTTGTTAATTAATCCCTGTGGATACGATAATCTTTTATACTACTTCTGCGAAAAAGTACACTTGCTCTAAGTGTGTTTTTAACGCAACAACACTCCATATTTGCAGGGGCCTCAAACATATTTAAGCCTTTTTTGGATGTCAATGTTGGCCATAATCCAAGTTTCTTGTGACGAAGCATTTGTAAGGCAAAAGTCTCATTGAAGGAGGGGTATAAATGGTTAGTGGGTGATGAAACACATATTAGACTTTGGAATGAACCTTAAGGTAGCAACAAATTTGTACTTGATCCCATTTCAAGTCCTCGAAACTTGATACAGTTGCCGATTTAATGTCTCCAAATGCAATAAGTTGGGATGAAAGAAAATTTTCCTCCATTCTCAACCCCACATAGGCCAAGATGGATAGGCAATGCCCAATCTTGCCTACAATGATTGAAGACAACATCATTTGGGGATACTACAATTGGCTTGTACACAGTTAAATCCGGGCATCACATTTGTCTCTACAAATTGGTGGATTCTAGATATCTTCATGAGCAATCAAGTGACTCATAGATTTTCAATTTCCTAATGTGCTTTTTGAGATGGATTGTAAAGTAGTTGTGGATGATCTCAATCAACAAAGGAAGGATTTCATAGTATATCTATATTATTTTGAATTGTCAAAGGAATCTTCATAATTTTTCTCAACATAGCGAAGTTATTTTTGTAACGAGACAAGCAAACATGGTAACTCATTCTTAGCAATGGTAGCCATTGTTGAGTCTTGTTCTCAAGTCTTAAGTTCAGACTGTATTGCTACTTTTATCATTAATGAAATACAATAGATATCTTTCAATAAAAAAATTGAAAGGCTTTATACAAGGAGGGCATTTATTGCGAAGAACAAGTTTGTAAAATTTGAGTTTCAGAGCCGCTCACAAACTGAATTCATCCATGTTTAAGTAAATTTTATTCACTTAAACGTATGAGAACTACATTAGTGCACGCATATGAAGACAAAATGCCCTTGTGCAAACTTGGTTCATGTATAATAATTCCTTAGTTATGAGCATGCGTTTGAGTGTATCCAGTTCACTCAAATGCATGTGTACCAATTCATATAAATACAACGACATAGTTTCCTAGTCCCTTTGCGTTTTAGGTAAGCTTTTATTCTAAAAAAAATAATTTTGCTTGGAATGTGTGCTACAATAATATTCCAGTTAGAGAATCTTACCACCTATATCTAATTACTCTATGAAAAATGAAAAATAGGTCATTAAAGAAGGTTGTTTTCCTTACTAAAAAGCCCATAACTAAAACATTGAGCATAACATCATTTAAAGGGTAAATTGGTAAGTGACTAAAAAGTTGGTATCTTTTTTGAATCTTTTGTATGTTCAAAAGATACCAACTTTTTCAAAAAACAAAAGTGACTTAGAGAGAAATGAAAGGTGGAGAGAGAGAGAAAAGTATAATTGATAAGTGACAAATATTTGCCACTAATAATTATAATTTTAGAAGACTATTGTAAATCTACTATCTATCTTTTAACTACTAGCAAAAAATTTCAAACTAGAACTACACATGACAAATATTTGTCACAGATACCTAAAAAAATGATAAATAACTTTCAGTGATATATAAAAATACTTGGGATAAATATTTTTCGTTGATAATTATTATTTTAGAAGACTATTGTAAATCTACTATCTATATCTTCATTATCTACTAATCTACTAAAACTAATCAATTTAACGACTCGTAAAATTTCCAAAATAATTTTTTTACTCTCTTAGAAGAAAATGAGAAGACTTAATGACTATTCAAACTAATGACAAATATTAAAAAACACGTGACAAATTTTTGTCATGAGTAATTGAAAATGGACAAATAACTATTACGGATATATAAAAAAACACGAGAGCAATATTTGTCATTGATAATTATAATTTTTAGAGACTACTTGCTATAAATCTACTCTCTATCCTTCTATCAACACAAAAAAGCACAGGAAAAATATGGCGAAGAATAAAATTAATTTTTTGTAAATCTTATTAACTACGGGAGGGACAACGAGAGAGGCAACGAGAGCACCAAATTGGGTGCATATTTTACCTTAAATCTCAATTTCTCTTTTCATTTTTACTCTATCTAAAATTTACTATTTACTATAGGATCCGCAACGAGAGGCTGGCAATGGGATCGACAACGAGAGCGGCAATATGAGCGACAACGTGAGTGCTAACAGGAGTGACAACGAGATGGCCAACGAGAGGGCCAACGGGGGCACCAACGGGGTGCATATTTTATCTAAAATCTCATTTTTCTTTCTCTTTGCTATTACTCAATTATTAATATTATTATAAGAAGATACCAGTTTTTTTTAAACTTTTTCAAACACAACTATTTTAATAAACTTGAAAATATTCCATAAAAAAAGGATTTTTTTTAAAATATAGCCTTTTATCAAGTTTTTCTTTTTTCTTTTATTACATTTTACAATTTTAAACGTATTTATAATTTCATAGCAAATTAAAACAAATACGCACGGGTAAAATACTAGTTAGCTTATAAATTAGCCAATCCAAAGAGTCGAAGAGTTACTTGACATGAGAGTAGCTTACAAAGTACTACTATAAATACAAGTAAGGAGCGAAACAAGTGGAGACATTGTTGTTGAATTGAACACATCAAAAGAAAATATAACAGAGCAGATAAAGACATCTCTCTCTCTCTCTCTCTCTCTCATATCGTGTATAGTCTTCTCTCTTTCTCCTTCTACCCACCATCGCCAACATCAACAATAACACCACCAATTCCCTTTCTTTCTCTCTCTTGTCCAATTCAATTGGTCAAGTGCAACCCACAAGAAAGAGAGAAAGAGAGAACTCCACATGGGTCTCTGTTTTTCCTTTCTCTCTCCCTCTACTACACCACCACCCCACTCATCTTCTTCCCTCAACAAACCTCAATACTCAGGCAAGTCTTCATCTTTTCCACAATCTCCGACACCCTTTTCACCCCTTTCTCAATTCCACTCCAAATCACAACATGGGTTGTTCTATTTACCTTGAATTTCCCAATTTAACTATTTTCCTCTGTTTTCTCTGTTTTCAGGTTCAGCAAGCACTGACAATAGCAAGAACGTGGGATTCTCTACAACAACAAGCAGTGCAGGAAAAAGTCAATTTTCTGATATAGCAAGTGGAAGTTTAGATGGTGGTGAATCTTTTACTTCTCCAACTGGACAGATTCTTGAAAGACCAAACTTGAAAGTGTTCACTTTTGCTGATTTGAAATCTGCTACTAAAAGCTTCAAATCTGATACTTTACTTGGTGAAGGTGGTTTTGGAAGAGTTTACAAAGGATGGTTAGATGAAAAAACTCTCTCTCCTGCTAAACCAGGTTTTGGAATGGTTGTTGCTATCAAAAAATTGAACCCTGAAAGTACTCAAGGGTTTCTAGAATGGCAGGCTAGTTCAATTTCTTACTCTCTATTTTTTAATCTTATCTTTTTCCTTTACTTCTTTGGAACTCTTTTTTTATTTGATTTTTTACTGTAGGTAAATATTAGTGGTTAATTTGGTAGGTGGGGAAAGTGTGATTTAAACTTTGGACCTTCTGGGTTAAACTCTTTCGGTGTTGCTCACCAACGAAATTACCTATTTGGATATTTTTTGTTTGTGGTTGAAGAGTGAGTTTTTGGAAATAAAAAGTCTAATTGAATTGTGGGATTAATTGGCATATACCATCACAGTAAATTCTTTTACACCGCCAACCAGTAAAAAAAATCATAGTATAGGTAAGATAGTTGTGATAAGTCAAACATTTTTGTGACATACTGTTACATGTTTGATTGACGATGTAAAAAACTTTGTATGCACCTGTTTATATAAATTAAATCCTTCAATTATTACTTGCTGTGTTTTGGATGGTTTAATTAATTAATATGGTTGGAAGAACATGAAAGCATGTATTTCTTATTCAAAGGAATCTATATTAATTAAAAATCAGATTCATGAAAAAGTCATGGAATGGAATGCAGTAGGAAATTGCATGGGGTCCCACTTAATTACCTGTCCTTCTTTATTCCATTGGTTATCTATGAGTCAAGATGGATGGATGCCTTAATTTCCAAACTATTGAAATTTGAATGCTTGACTAAGATAAGATTATTCTAAACGGGCGTTTACCTTTCACTTTCAATATCTTGAATATCTCCTTTTGCTGTTTGTGAAATCTTCCCTTGACTTTATCTTTTAGCAATAAGGAAATAAAATATTAGTTACCTTCTGTCATGTGCATGTTTGAATAAGTATTATGTAAGATTATGGTACATGTTATTGCCATTTGGCAAATAGGATTATTTTTGAAGTTATTGTTATACAAGTGGGGAAGTATCCCAATCCCTAACATAATTGCTTGTGAAAATTGAACCAGGATTTAAGTTCAAAATGTATTATATAATGATAATGATAAGTTGATAACAACTTTTATGGACAATGCTGGAAAAAATCAAATGAACTTGTTCTTGATCTTAAGAGCATACAAAACATAAGAAGACATTCCTTGGTCAAATGTGTAGAGTTATTAGTCAATTTGGTCCCTGAAATTTCACAAAAATTCAATCTAGCTTAGTCCCTAGCTTTTGCAAAAGTGTCTCAATTTAGTCCCTCCGTTGTTTCAATTTAGTGTTTCTATTTTGCGTAAAGGGACTAAATAGAAGTACTTTTGCAAAAGTTAGGGACTAAGTTGATATATTGTAAATGTCAGAGACTAAATTGAACTTTTGTGAAATTTCAAGGACTGAATTGGCTAATAACTGTAAATGTGTATCATGCTATCATGTAGTAATTCAGTTATCATATTGCATTTAAACCTGTAGCAAGTCGTAGCTTTGACAATATTATATGATAGTTATATCACTTAGAATTGCAATCAAATGCGGTTGATGAGAACTGCCGTGTTGTGGCGTTAATAACCATGATCGCGCGACAGTCATACAATTTTGTTTTTAAAACCTTGAGTGTCCCCCACCGCCGGTTGCTTTGGCAATTTCAGCGACATGGGGACGCCGATTCCCGGATTTGAAACCAGGTGTGATCGTGTAATAGTGTGTGGGCGTAGTATTTATTTGTCATTTCGCCTATGCTGACTAAAAAGAAAAACCTTGAGAGTAACTTCCATGTGATAAATCCTTCTTCTTTTGCATTCCAACCTAGCTAGCTATCTTGTTTATTAATATATTTTGTTATTGCTTGGAAAATGCAGTCAGAAGTCAACTTTTTGGGAAGACTTTCACACCCAAACCTAGTCAAGCTATTGGGTTACTGTTGGGATGATGAGGAGCTGCTTCTAGTGTATGAATTCATGTCAAAGGGAAGCTTAGAGAATCATCTTTTCAGAAGTATGCATTGCACTGAAGACAATTAAAATGAGAAAAAAAAGAAAATTCATGGTCATGGATTTTAAGTATCATTCATTTTCTTTGTGTTGTGTTCTTATCAGGAAATACTAAAATAGAACCACTTTCTTGGAACACCAGAATTAAGATAGCTATTGGTGCAGCTCGTGGCTTGGCTTTCTTGCATGATTCTGAAAAACAAGTCATATATAGAGATTTCAAGGCCTCAAATATACTTCTTGATGGGGTTAGTTATTTTTTTTGTTTTTTCAAGTCTTATGTTGTTTTACCTTAGTTTATGAAGCACCGACATAGACATAGACATCAGACACGACACTGAAACAGACATGCAAACACTGATTTTAATTTGAAAAATAGAAGTGATTGAAGTGTCCGACACAACACGCGTTGGACACCGGATATGTTTTCAACCTGAAGTGTCGATGCTCCAGAGCCCTTCCATTTTTTTACTTATAAAACTGATGCTGAAAACAAAAAACAATATATTTTTAGTCTTTCCTGCATAAATCTTTAGAATTAGGTAAGAGATTGAAAATAAACTGAAGCGTATTACTTGAAGTTATGAATGCATGATTTTGTTAAGTAACAAAATTGATATTATTTTTTTATGCAAAGTTCCATAGATTATTTTGATAATCAGCTCTGTCTCTTGCAGAATTACAATGCAAAAATCTCAGATTTTGGGTTGGCTAAATTGGGGCCTTCTGGTGGAGAATCACATGTAACTACCAGGGTCATGGGCACATATGGTTATGCTGCTCCAGAATACATTGCAACAGGTAACTATATACATATAATTGGCATTTGAAACATCTTTTTAAGTGTATCTTTTTGACTCACACTGCTTAATGTTAATCAATATCTAAATGATACTAATATATGCTAAGCAAGAATGAAATGGAAGTATAGCGTGTGTGGTGTTTATTTATCATTTTGTCTAAGCTGACAAAAAATTGAACAGGGCACTTGTACGTGAAGAGTGATGTATACGGCTTTGGCGTGGTACTACTAGAAATGCTAACAGGAATGAGAGCACTAGACACAAAGAGACCAACAGGGCAACAAAACTTGGTTGAATGGTTAAAACCACTTCTCTCAAATAAAAAGAAGTTAAAAACAATAATGGATGCTAGAATTGAAGGCCAATATGCACAAAAAGCAGCAATACAAGCAGCATTACTTTCTCTTAAATGTTTAGAACCTGATCCTAAACAACGTCCTTCAATGAAAGATGTTGTTGAGTCCTTGGAAGCTATTGAAGCTATTAAGGTTAAAACTAAAAACCTTATTTCTCATCATCATAATCCTGTTATTCTTCATGCTCGTCATCAAAGAGGTGTAAGAGTATAATTTATTTAAAAAAGTAGATGTTTATGTTTATATGATTTTTTTACTTATTTAGTTGAAGGGTGAGATTTTTTTTAATTAGCCTTTTAACTACTCTATTTTTTTGTTGAACTGTTCACATTTAGAGTGGGAATATATTTGGAATGTACGATAAGGTAGTATACAATTTTGATTCTGTAATGTCAATTTTTTTTCTTCAATACTTTGTTACTTCGACAATGAGAAGTTAATTGGATGGTGTTTGACTGTTTGTATTTACACATTTTAGAATAGTTTTTACTTTTGTTCCTAGTAGATGGAAAAAATAGGGGACATAGTAATGAATAGTATTAATCATTGTTGAAGTGATGAACTTGTATGTAGTGTTAGTATAAATAGAACTCGGTACCATAGAGTTTACAACGATGAACACTCTGCGCATCAACCACTTGTGTTAAAGTATGATATATGTAGCGTTTGGATAGATATATATATTTAATTAAAATGTATTTATCATATAAATCCGTGCTAAATTTTAAAAATTATGTTTTAAGTTCATTGTCAATACTTTCAAAGAATACATTTGCTAATTGTGACCACCTATATTATTTTTTATAAGTCGTTTAAGGTTGTTTTATTATGATGCTGCTTCTTAAAGAAACACCCACCAAGTTTCATATCCATGGATTAAGTCATAAGGTGCTCAATCATTTACTTGCTTTAACTACTCATGCTATGGACTTGGGAGAGTAGGAGAGGAGCTTGAATTGGGATTATTTTTAAATTTCCAACTTGAAGTTGACCAAAAAATAAAAATAAAAAATTCCAACTTGAAAACTTAGACTGTCTTCTCAAGACGATACTTGGATACAAGATGGTTATAACATAAAATAGTTTCAATAATCATTCTTTTAGAGTGGGTCTTTGAGGTGTGTAAGAAATATCCACAAGCTGGCAAAAATTGTTTTATAAAACATTCTCTACATGAGTACGTTCCATGAAAGGAAATTCCTTAGTTTGAGTAGGTTTTGCAAAGTGAATATTGCCAACCATAATGAGTGTTAGTAGAATGCAATACATTTTTATCTTGGTTCACCTCAAACTTAGGTTACACATAGTTCCCACCATCGGTGAGCTTTTTTCACTATTCACTCAGTCGCATACAAGTGCAGTATTCTTTCATAAGCCTATCAAGCCCCTCTTAGTATTATTTCACATGGTCTCTTCAAGATGCCTTCAAGTATTCTTTTGCATAGCCTCTATAGGCTTTCTTCTACATCTTCTACCCATTGTTTCCTCACCAACATTCACCTAGTCTAAGTAGCTTGATAGAACAATACACCCCTTGTATTTTATCATCAACATTCACCTACCTTAGGTAGCTTGGTAAAGGTACATGGTAAAGAATATTACAAAGGAGTTTGAGATCTATAATAGCTTGGTTACACTTAGATACATGAATACAATCAATGAAATAAGATAAACACACTCCCTTGAATGTCCCTAAGTCTTTAAGCACAAACAATCTAAGGTGTGTAGGAGAATAAGTGAAAGCATCAATTAATCTTGGTAAACCCCGTGTTTGACTCTCTTCATATCTTATTCTTCATTCATCCGGGTTGATAGACACTCTTAAATTGGATAAACATTTGAGTTCTTGAATGAAATGACTCCTATAATGTTCATCCTTGAGTTGAGTAAGTTTAGGAGTGAGATGAAGGTGGAGAAAATGCAAAATCTATTTAAGTACAATAACAACTCACTCTCACTTCTTGTTCAATTGTCTTTTTCATTTTAAATAAAAGGTCCAATGATGATTTCTCAGTTGCTAGTGTTTGACATTTTTCATACTTGTTTTGACACTTTTTTTTTTGACAAGAATAAATCATCTCATTTCATTGATAATAACAGTTTCAATACAGGTTGGAATAAACTCATAAACTTTGGAACTAGCATTATATCGTGACGCTCTAGCTAGAGTATGAGCCACACAATTAGCTTGTCTCCTAACATAGCTAACCTTAAAGTTTTGTAAAGTAGATAAGAGATTTTTACAACAAGAAATAAGCGATGCAAACTCCGTGTTGGTATTGGTTTCATCTTGCACTCCATTAACCACTGACAAACAGTTCAGCTCTATAGAGACCGAAGATAAGCCCAAACTCTTTAGCCAAAGAATAGATTGCCAAAGTTCCATTGCTTCCGCTTCTTGAGGGGTTGGTACACCACTAAACCACATTGTTTTTCCTTGAAAAAAATCACCCGTGTCACTCCTAATACACATGCCAACACCATACTTATTATTGGAATTGAAGATAGCCGCGTCAACATTGCATTTAAACTCATTAGTTGTTGGTTTCCTCCAACAAAACTCTGCTGGTTGCACATTATTTTCTGCACTATTTGCTGCATAACCACGCTCCTTAGTTGCTGCCCAATCATATAGAAAATCCAAAGCTTTATTAATCACCATTCCAACTGGCTGCACAGTCCCCTCCCACAATCGATCATTCCTTCTACAAGGTGTTAGAACCTACTCCGAATAATGCAACACAAGTTACTCAGAACCTTGTCTTCCACTAGAGTCTACTCTACTACTCCAAACCATGTTAGAAAAGTCTACCTTAATCCTTCTCAGAACCTTTTCTTCAAATAGATTTATGTTGAAACCTTGATAGGTTATCCAATTATATTAGCCTTGGTGGTCACCAAGAGTTTGCCCTTTACTTCGCTAAAGTGACCCTTAACAATTTGGTAGTATTTGATCGATGATAGATGGATTGCTCAAAGCCTAGTTAGAATAGTTATGGTAAGTATAAATTATGCAGAAAAATTGTAATTGGACTAGTGGCCGAGCCTTAATATTTGGATTAGTGACAGACTTTATTTGGGTTAGTTTAAGGTAACTTAATTAGGTACATAATTTGGTAAATGTTTGGAGGTCGATTTCAAGTGATTGAATGGTCTAAGTTTAAGCACGCAGAGTTATCTAGTTTTTAGAACTTTCAATTTAGTAAAAGAGGGTGGTTTGGGCCGACTTTGATAGGGACGAGAATTAGTCAGGTCGGGGACTCGTGGCAGGTTTTGCCTCCCTGTCCCCGCCCCTAGTTCTAGCTGGTTCGAGTTTTGCCCTTCTCATTTCCACCCCACACTGAGTCGGTTTCCCCGGGATCACTGATTCAATCACTATTTATAGTAAAATTCAAAATTTCCCCAAACGCCTCCCGGTCAATTGATTGGTGGGTATTTGCGTGTCAGGTTTCGTTGCCACCTAAACTTTGGATTTGGCCCAATTGTTTAGGTCAATACTTCGTACAACCCCCCTCTACTCATTAGACACCCCCAATCCCCAATATTCTTAAAATACCCTCACGCGAAATACGCCTAAACCCCCCAATTTCTGAGATTATTTTGGTTCGGGAGTTTAGTATCCTCCGAACCGGTTCAGACACCAAACTCCCGAACCAAAGTTTTGTGACTCTTTTCTATTTGAAAAGTCAAAGAATGATTTTTTAACTCATGTGATTACTTTATTCAAACATTGAAAATTGATTTGAATAGTGCCTGCGCTATTTGTTGTGGTGTTAAGACAGTATAGCTGTGCAGTTAGGGACGGAGCCGGGATGGAATGTGTGCGGGGGCGAGCTACAAATATTAAACTCAATCAAATGCCAATATATTTATTATGTGCCGCCACATCGATTTTTTACTTTAAACTAATTAAATTGTTTAAAAAAATATATCTTTACTTATTTGGTAGCATAGCACCGTATTGGCACTCACTTTTTTGCATGATATCATAGAATTTACTATCAATTATTTTTGTATTAGTCATGGGAGGGTTACACTTACCTCCGTCTCTGTGTGCAGTGCAGACATATGTGGAATGAGTATACTCAGTGGTGTATTTAGGACCCTGGCTCAGGATGGTCAAACAATTTAATTTAATAAAATTTTAAATTCTAATATGTGTGTGAGAGAGAGAGAGAGAGATTTAATTTATATACACCATCGTCAAAGAAAATTTTGTAAAACGTCAGTCAATCACGAAACAACACGTTATAAAAAGGTTTGATTTTATCTCATCTACCTTAAAAAGTTTTTACAGCGATAGAGTGTACATATTAAACATATTTTGCTATTCTAATTTAGTAATTTGGTCCTTGTAATTTTTTCATTGCACTTTTGATTATGCAATTTTAGTTCCATATTTTTCCTAAATTCAAGATTTTTGAGGACCAAAAGTGCAAATAATTATGACTTTGATGATAAAAATTGCAAAATTAAGAAAAATGGGGACTAAAATTGTCAAAAACGGCATAGAAGGACCAAAATCACCAAGTTAACAAAAATCAATATATTTGTTTGTAATAATAATAGACTAGTAAGACTTAAACTAATGAATTTGTTATTGTTCTTTTATCTGTTTAAACAAATTAGCTTAGTTGGAGTAGCTAAATAACATATTATTAGGGTAGCTAAATATAAAATATACTTAATTATTTAATTACATATATTACTTTTAGGTAGGCAAAACTACCTCATAGTTACGCTACCAACCGCCCCTGGAGGAAAGAGTAGCTAACAGTAGAAAGAGAAAAATAGGAGGAGGATGTGCAAAAAACAAAGTTAGAGGTGTCAAAATCTATTTTTCATAGAGGTATTAGTGCATGTCTTTAAATTTGACGATGTGCAGGTGCACACCCTGAAGGCTACCTAAATCCGCCCCTGAGTATACTAGTTGTATGTATATAGTGCGTCTCAATGCAAGCAGTGTCAAAGGTTAGTGTCAGAGGCAAGCAGTACAAGGAGTACCATATATATAGTTCAGAAATTTTAATAGGTTCGCGAGTTTTGGCTCCGAACCTTTACAAATTCAGAAAATTGGGGTGTTGTCTCTGAAATTAACACACTCGGTGGGTGACCAACCGAACCGGTTCGGATGACCGTGCTCCGAACCATCATTATCTCCAAAAAAAATTTAAAACACGCGTTTCATTAAGGACATTTGTGTTTTTTCACGTGTTTAATGTCATATAGCAAAACGAAAGCTTGGCATGAGTGGACTCATAAATAAATCTTAATAAAATCAAAAAAGAAAATAAAAAGAGTTCTTTCCCTCTCACGATCACTATCTACCTTCAGAAATACGCAAACAATCACAAATTCACATAATATATATTCAATCTTATGTCGGTATGTGAGTGTAAAGAAAACGTGTAAAATACATCAACCAAGCAAAAAGCGACCAATTAGCAATAGAGAGAGTCCATGGTTGTGGTGTGAGGATTAACAAAACAAATATTACGGCGCCATCTTACAATAACATGCATGGACCACCATTATTAATATATTATGATTTTGATTTTTGAGTAAATATAAGGAACTTAATGTTAGGCCCATGCCGTATTCACCACCGTTTTATGTGGTAGTATCTCGCAGGCACTCCTTTTGTTTTCCAAAGACTATCCATAATCTAAGCAATATTTTTATTTAGGCTAAATTATAGTTTTGGTCCCCCTATTTTCAAAAATTTAGATATTTGGTCCCCTCATTTTAAAACTCAGACATTTAGTCCCCCAATTTTAAAAAATTCAGCACATTTAGTCCTAAGAGGGATTTTTCAGGTTTTTTTGCTGATTTGGCATTCTATAAAATAAAAAAGGCTGATGTGGCACTCATTAAATGACGTGGCAGCTGACCATGTTTTTGCCACATCATTTAATGATGCCACATAAGTCACCACATCAGATTTATTATTTATTACTAACAACTAATTGAATAAATAAATAAATAAATAAAAACAGAACTAAAATTAAAATAAAAAATAATTTCTCATCTCCAACCATCAACGAACGTTTCATCCTGTTCGAAACAATCAAAGTTTCATCCAAATCAAACACACCATAACCATTCGTATATCTCCCCTATTCACAAAAACATCATCAGATCCATTTCATACCCTCACAAGTGCAACTCTTTCCCAAACATTGACCCAACCAAAATCCCCAAATTCATCCCCAAAAACTCCACCTCCTCTAAATTCATAGGTTGTAATAACCCTAAATGCGCTTGGATTTTCGGACCCAACATTCAATCCCGCTGCAACCAACACTGCAAAACCAAGTGCTCTCAAAAACCCCAATTCGATTTCTGGTCTGGTTAGCTACACGAACCCTAAATCACACCATTTTTTTCCTCTTCTTTCTAAAAAACCCCTCAATTCGATTTCTGGTTAGGTTTATTATTGTTGTTGTTGGAAGAAGAAGAAGAAGAAGAAAATGAGTTTCTGGTTAGGTTTATTATGGATTGTTGTTGTTGTTGGAAGAAGAAGAAAATGGGTTTGTTGCTGTTGTTGGAAGAAGAAGAAGAAAATGGATATTGTGTTGTTTGCGATGAATAAGCCACAGATTGTTGTAAAGATATAATACAGAAACCCATAAGAGTGAAAGAAAATGGATATGTTTAAGATTTTAATGTTAAGCAACGTTGAGAGATGATGAGTTGAAGAAGGTTGAATCTGGTGTTTGATGGATTTTTAATTAAAATAATTTATTTTTTATATTTAATGATTACTGCTCTAGTAATTACGGTATTAATAATATAAAACATTTTAATTATTTAAATTATATTAATATGATGTGGCATGTACATGTGGATTATTGAATGATGTGGCAACTGCCATGTCATTTAATGAGTGCCACATCAGCATTTTTTATTTTACAGAATGCCAAATCAGCCAAAAAAACTGAAAAATCCCTCTTTGGACTAAATGTGCTGAATTTTTTAAAATTGGGGGACTAAATGTCCGAGTTTTAAAATAGGGGGACCAAATGTCTGAATTTTTGAAAATAGAGGGACCAAAACTATAATTTAGCCTTTTATTTATTTATATTAGGGTTTTTATTACACAATTTATATTAGAGTTTGACTGGTATGTATTGTCGCCGCTTTTGAGATTTGTATACCATCAATTAGTAAGAATTTAAGATATGTGTTAATTTCTAATTTATTGCTAGTGCAAAAAGTACGTACTATTTACATTACTGAAACATACCAATTAAATCCTTATATTAAACAAACTTACAATGACACACATATATGGATTAAACTAATATGCATCATTAGTATAATTTTTTTACACCGTTAGCTAATCACCAATTAAAACATCATAAACATATGTATGTGATTTCTAATTAATTTGACGGTGTACATTTTAGCCTGGTCATGAGATACTAATTATTCACAACATACATTCTTAACTATATAATTATACCTTAACAGATCATTGGTTTGTGAAAAAAAACTTTTTCTTGGACAAAATTTTTAAAAAAGACTTAACATGTCATTGATGTAATTTTTTTTACATCAGAGTGCGTCAAAATTAAACTATTAGCAACATCCAACCAATAAAGAGTTTAATGTTATGTATTGTCGATGTATTTTTTTCTACCCTTACAACCAATAACAATTGAAGGAATATAAAGCAACAGAGGAAGCTGACGTGTCTTGCTCTGCTAGGGCAAATCTTTTCTACTGGGATTGGGCATGAGCCCGCGCCTACCACCACCAACGGTTACTTTGAAGCCACCGGAAGCAGCGCCAGAACTACACAAAAACAACGAAAATCATCAGCAACAGGATGAGAATGCCATGAAAATCATAGAAGAAGAAATGAAAGAGCAAACAAAGATTGATTCAAGTAATGTGCAAGAGATGCCTATCTCTCAGTCTCAATCTTTCAAAGATGCCCTAATGAAACTAACTGCTGGAGAAGGTATAAGTGATGCCTGTTGGGGTGATCTTTTGAACCCTAATCTCGCTGAGAACAAATGGTATCAAGATGAACCTGTTCCTAGTGTGAAGGAGTCTGCTGCTCTTACTTCTCCACCTCTGATAACTATCACTAATATGGAGATAAAAAACTGGGCAAAACCATGGAAGAATACCCTTATTATCAAAGTTTTGGGCAAAAGGGTAAGCTTTAGAATGTTGGAAAATAAACTTAGAAGAGATTGGGTGAAAAATGGAACCATTTCCATTACTAATATGCCTGAGGATTTCTACCTTGTGCAACTGTCTGACATTGATGATTATAGACACGCATTGTTTGAGGGACCATGGAAGATTGCAGACCACTACTTAGTGGTTCAAAGATGGCGACCATTTTTCACTCTCACAGCTTCCATCTCTAAGAAGGTTGCGGTTTGGGTTCATATTCCTAAACTCCCAATAGAACTGTGTAACGATGTTTTCCTAAACTGTGTTGGCTCTGCTCTAAGAACTATGTTAAAGGTTGACAAAGTTACTTCACTTCATTCTAGGGCAAAATTTGCAAGAATCTGTGTTGAAATAGATTTGGATAAGCCATTACAGTCTCATTTCATATTG
This sequence comes from Astragalus glycyphyllos, assembly GCA_963573325.1. Classification (NCBI taxonomy): domain Eukaryota; kingdom Viridiplantae; phylum Streptophyta; class Magnoliopsida; order Fabales; family Fabaceae; genus Astragalus; species Astragalus glycyphyllos. The sequence goes on from OY754308.1 coordinate 39,770,031, forward strand.
CGAGGCATGAAAGTGTTCTTAGAATATGAAGGATTGCATTCCATTTTGATGGCAACCTCGGAGCCGTCGGTGACTATTTCGGTAGTCATGAATGTGGGAGTGAAGGAGACACCACGATCGGGGATGGAAGACCGATCGATAAGTCGTGAAGACACCACAACTGGCTCTGGAGGTTCCGGTTGATAAGTCGGGATGAGCGCCACGACAAGTCGATAAGCTCTAATAACGGCTCAGAGAACCATAGAGACACGTCTCTAAACTTTTACTCAAAAATCAAACTTGTTTATTTCATAAAATGCACTACAATATATAGAGAACCTCAGGCCCTATTGGCCCAAAAGAACCTCGGGCCCAATTGACTTAATAAAACCCTAGAAATTAAAATACACCAATAAATATCAAATCCTAATTTTAATGGAAATAACTAATTGGCATTAAAGCCATTGATTCTAATCCTAAAATAAAGAAGACAATTAAATGAAATTAAAGTATTGGATATAATCCTAAAATAAAGTACTAAAAATGGAAATAAATTGCACTAATTTATTCTTTATGATATTGTACTAATATACTCTTCACCAGATTTTCCTTCAACTTTTCTACGTGTAGACCTTAGTTGCATGAGTTGAGAGTAATTCTCCAGCCAATGATAATGCAATATAGCTACTTGGATTCAAAATTGGCATAAGCCATTAAGTCTTGTAGTCAATGAAATACTGATATCTTTATACGTTTCTTTCCACATGCTTAAGGCAATTAGGATCTCATCATTCTCCATTTCTTTAAGAAGATTTGTCCTCAAATCTGAACCTGCAAAATAAATTTATGGGTTATTGAAAAAAATTCTCTCTTTTTTCTCTCTTTTATCTTTTTGAAATTTGGATATTGTATCTACTTTCCTCTTAAAATCCTTATTTTTCTCAACAATACTCCCATTATTTTTCCTTGCCTCTTCTTTTCTCTCAATACTCATCTTCTCCTCCATTTCTTTCTTTACATTTTCTTTTCTCTCTATTTCTTTTTCCACTTCTCTACTGTTGCTTGCCTCTTTCTTTTCAAAACCACAGTCCAATTCCTCTTGTGCTTTACGGAGATGCTTACATAACATTTCAGAAATATCAACAATCATTTTTTCAACTTTCTCACCTATTCTTTTCTCTCAATTTCTTCTCTTCTCTAATGCATCTTTCATAATCCCTTTGCCTTCTCTCCATCATGAACCATAAAAAAATTGCAAACAAACAACAAAAAACTCTAATAAAAAAGTGTTTTTTTTCCTGCTTTTTTTTTTTCTTTTTGCTTCTTTCTTCTTCTTTTTTTTTCTTTTCTTTTTTGAATTTTCGAATTTTTCCTTCTTTTTTTTTTGATTTTTTTCCAAAATAAAAAATAAAAATAAGATGAACTAAAATTTAGAGACTAAAATTGAAAAGGATAGATAACACCTTGATAGAACCTAAGCTTTGATACTAGATGATGGCAACCTCGGAGCTGTCAGTGACTATTTCGGTAGTCATGAAGGTGGGAGTGAAGGAGACACCACGATCGGGGATGGAAGATCGATCGATAAGTCGTGAAGACACCACAACCGACTATGGAGGTTCCGGTTGATAAGTCGGGATGAGCGCCACGACAAGTTGATACGCTCTAATAACGGCTCAGAGAACCATAGAGACACGTCTCTAAATTTTTACTCAAAAATCAAACTTGTTTATTTCATAAAATGCACTACAATATGTAGAGAACCTCAGGCACTATTGGCCCAAAAGAACCTCGGGCCCAATTGACTTAATAAAACCCTAGAAATTAAAATACACTAATAAATATCAAATCCTAATTTTAATGGAAATAACTAATTGGCATTAAAGCCATTGATTCTAATCCTAAAATAAAGAAGACAATTAAATGAAATTAAAGTCTTGGATATAATCCTAAAATAAAGTACTAAAAATGGAAATAAATTGCACTAATTTATTCTTTATGATATTGTACTAATATACTCTTCACGAGATTTTCCTTCAACTTTTCTACGTGTAGACCTTAGTTGCATGAGTTGAGAGTAATTTTCCAGCCAATGATAATGCAAGATAGCTACTTGGATTCAAAATTGGCATAAGCCATTAAGTCTTGTAGTCAATGAAATACTGATATCTTTATACGTTACTTTCCACATGCTTAAGGCAATTAGGATCTCATCACATTTGCTTTAGATGTGGTAAATATGGCCCCAAGAAAGACAAGTGTGTTGAGATGTTGGAAGTGGTGGAAGAAACGGTTCCTCAATGTCAGAGTGTTTCTTCACCTATGGAGACAGTTGCTACTGTCAAGCAAGTAGATCAGATTATCATTGAAGAACAGATTCCTTAAACAGTGGGTGTGAAAGAGACTAAAGATATAGAGCTGGGACCTTGGAAGATTCCCAAATATGTGGCCAAGAGGAAGAAGGTCAGTGGAAGCAAAACCCCTAAAATGAACCTAGATGAAAAACCCAACCAAGAAGGCATTCCTATTGAGAAGAAGAAGAAACAGAATGTTGAGGTGAATAATGGTGCCCCCCCCCCCCCCCCCCCCCCCCCCCCCCCCCCGATGAGCATGAAGTTGCTAAGACAAGAGGAAGTGATATTCCTAACATAGTCAAAACCATCAACAAAGGGAAGGTTAGAAACAGTCTTGGTAAAAACCCACAGCTAGCAGTGAAAGGGAAGAAGGTCTCTAAACCTGTTAAAGGTTTGGCAAAAAAGGACAAAAACATCAAGGTTAGTGAAAATAATAAACCTGTTGTTATCATTAATGCTCCTGGTAAGGAGAACATCCCTTCTACTAGCAACTCTAGTTTTGTTGAGACCAAGAATCCTGATGAGATTGCAATTATGGCATATATGAAAAGCATGTATAAAATTCATAGGAAGAATCTTCTTATCAAGTATAGGAATGCTGACCCTATTAGGAGTTCTATGGTTCAGTTTGAAGAAAGGGTTAAACCTCAAGAGGAAGGACTTGGCAAGATGAATATTCTAGGGAATATACCTAGGAAGAGTGGAACTTCAAGTCCTACCCGTGGCAAGCAAAGTGAAAATAGGGAGTTGGCTCCCATGGTAGATTCCGAGGGATTAATCTCTCATTCCCAAAATCTCTGATTTATGAATCTTATAGTTTGGAATTGTAGGGGTACAGCCATCAAAGGTTTTGCAGGTCTGGTTAAAGACATGAAACGTGAATTTTCTGCTTCTCTAATTGCCTTGCTAGAGACTCATACTAGTGGTAATTTAGCTAAGAGAATTGTGAAGAGAATTGGATTTGATAATCACTTTATTAAAGATGCTAGAGGGCAATCAGGAGGCATTTGGCTTCTATGGGACACTTTGCATTGGAACATTCAAATTCTAAGGGATTCTAACCAATTTGTGCATGTTAAGGTTAGCCCTTCTAATGCAAATCCTTGGTTTCTTACTGTAGTCTATGGTAGTCCTCATCTGGCTCCTAGACAGGCTCTATGGGATGACTTACAAGACATTAATTCTGATATTACTGGTCCTTGGGCTCTCCTAGGGGATTTTAATGCTACCCTTAATGAGAGTGAAAGACAGGGTTAGAAACCAGAATTTTGATACAGGATTTCAGCATATTATTGACAATTGTAACTTGCTTGACCTTGGCTTCAATGGGGATATTTTCACTTGGGCAAGAGGAGCAACAAAGAAAAGATTAGACAGGGGTCTGTGTAACATAGATTGGAGATTGAGATTTCCATCTGCTATGATTGATCATTTGCCAAAATTAAAGTCTAACCATTCTCCCCTCCTGCTCAGTTTTGACCAGAACAGAGTGCATAATAAGAGAAGGAGGCCTTTTCGTTTTGAAGCCATTTGGCTCACTCATGACTCCTTTAATCAACTGATGAGAGATAATTGGAGAGATGGGATGCAGAATTTTACTATGCAGTTGAAAGAGTTCCAAGGGGTTCTAAAAGAATGGAACCAAGTCACTTTTGGTAACATTTTTTCTCAAAAGAAGCAACTCATGAAGAAACTCAGAGAGATTGATAAACAACTGCAAAGAGGGTGGACTGAGCAGCTTCTATCTACTCAACAAGCCACTTGGAAGAGCTATGAGGATATTCTAGCTAAGGAGGAAATTCTATGGTATCAAAAGTCAAGAGCTAAGTGGATTGAATTTGGGGATAGGAACACTAAATACTTTCATGGGGTGACTACTATCCGAAGAAGAAGGAATCATATAAAATCTCTCCAAGATGAACAAGGTAACTGGATATATGATCCAAATGAACTTGAGCTCATGGCTACTGAATATTTCAAATCTCTGTTTGCTGCTCAAGACATTATTCAACCTTACTCTCTGAGAGGGCACTTTCCACTTCTAAGTCAAGATGTCATTGAAGGGCTTAGGAGAGACATAAGTGATGAGGAAATTAGAAGCACTGTGAAGAACATAGGAGCCTACAAAGCTCCTGGCCCTGATGGTTCTCAAGCAATATTTTATCACAGCCAATGGAGCATCATTGGGCCTTCCTTCTGTGGTATGATCAAAGAAATATGGGATAATCCTCAGAAAATTAAAGATATTAATTCCACTCTCTTGGCTTTAATTCCTAAAGAAGAGAATGTGTGCAATATGAAGCAATTTCGACCCATAGGGCTATGTAATGTGGCCTGTAAGACTGTAACTAAGCTAATCACTTGCAGGCTTAGAGAGAGTCTCCAGAATCTCATTGGGCCTGCTCAATGCTCCTTTATCCCAAAGAGACATAGCCATGACAACATTATAATTGCCCAGGAAATTTTTCATTCTATGAGAAATAAAAGTGGGAAAAAAGGGTGGATGACCATCAAAATAGACTTGGAGAAAGCCTATGATAGGTTGAGGTGGGAATTTATTCATGACACTCTTGAAGACATAGGTATGTCTAATAACATTGTGGAGCTGATTTGGCAATGTATTTCCACTCCTACATTGCAAGTCTTGTGGAATGGAGAAGCCTTGGAGGAATTCAAGGCTTCAAGAGGGATTAGGCAAGGTGACCCAATCTCTCCTTACCTTTTTGTAATGTGCATTGAGAGATTATCCAAGCCATTGAGAAAAGTGTGAGAGATGGGGGTTGGAAACCGGTTCAAATCTCTAGGGGTGGCCCTAAGATATCACACTTGGCTTTTGCAGATGATTTGATTTTCTTTGCTGAAGCTAATTTGGACCAAGCTGAGAATATTCACAGAATTCTTGATGATTTTTGCCTAAGTTCTGGGCAGAAAGTGAGTAATGCCAAGACTAGGGTATTTTTTTCAAAGAATGTGCCTAGACTCCTTAAAAAAGATATATGTGATCTGTTAGGATTCAGTTATACTGAGGATCTTGGCAAATATCTTGGTGTGCCTATTTTTCACAAAAGAGTTGGGCTAAACACCTTTAACTATGTCATTGAGAAGGTTAAAACTAGATTGAGTACTTGGAAAGCTAAAACTCTTTCCTTTGCGGGAAGAGTGACTCTAGCTAAATCTGTTGTTCAGGCTATGCCCACCTATGTTCTTCAATCTAGTGTTATTCCTAGAGGAACCTGTGATGAGGTGGATAAGCTCTGTAGGCAATTCATTTGGGGGGATGATCAAAACCAAAGAGCCATGCATCTAGTGAATTGGAAATCTATTTGTCAGCCTAAAGAATTTGGTGGGCTTGGTTTGAGATCCACCAGAGATGCTAATACAGCTTTCATGATGAAGGGGTTGTGAAATCTTTGCACTAATCCTGAGAATCTTTGGTGCTCTGTTATCTGCAGCAAGTATAAATGTGGGTGGAGGTCTTTCCCTAGATTGGATCCTAGTAAAAAAGGTTCTAATTATTAGAATGGCTTAGTGAACACTTGGAATGAATTCAGGGATAATCTGGTGTGGACTATTGGAAATGGAGAGGACAGTAGATTTTGGAAAGACAAATGGCTTCCAAATTGTGATACCTTGGCTAGCTACAGCAACATCACCATTGATTGTGAGGATACCAATCTGCCCATCAGCAACTTTCTAACATATAGTGGGGAATGGAATATGGGTTTGTTTGAAAATATCCTCCCAAATGATATTGTTCAAAAGATCTCAGACTACAATCCTCCATCTATCTTGAATCAAGATGATGAGTTTAATTGGGGAGCAACTCCAGATGGGAGTTTTACAACAAAATCAGCTTATACAGTGCAACAAGATTATCATGGTAACATTACCAATCCAATCTTCAAAATTATTTGGAAATGGAAGGGTAACGAGCGAATTCGTACCTTTTTGTGGAAATTAGGCCATGAAGCCATCCTTACAAACGCTGAGCGCCTCCGTAGAACCATTGCTACATCTGATTCTTGTCCTATTTGTGGGGTTGAAAGTGAAACCCTTCTTCATAGATTCAGAGATTGTCCTAGCAGCAAGGAAATTTGGAAAAATTTCAGAGTTAGAAATCAATTAAATTTCTACAATTGTTCTAATTGGAAGAATTGGTTGAAAGCTAACCTTGTGCAGAGTTCAAATAGAGGGGAAGAACAACTTTGGAGCATTGTTTTTGGTGTTTCCTTAGACATCATTTGGCAGAACAGAAACAATTGGGTTTTTTCCCAAAAGTGTTCATCAACTTTCGAGATGGTTTGCAAGATCAGAAACCAAGTTGAGTGGATTGACAGTGTTATGTTGAGGAATGAAACTATTCTACCTCAATTGATGTTGCGAGTTGAAGATCTGCAAGATACCTGGAATCCTCCTCGTGATGGTTTCATTAAGCTGAATTGTGATGGATCGGTTCGTGAAAATGGGCGTGCGGCTGGTTGTGGGGGAATTATGCGTGGTTCTAGAGGCGAATTCTTGCTGGCCTTCTCCCATCGTTTGTGTGGTTGCTTTGCGTTGGAAGCTGAAATTTGGGGTGCTCTCCATGGAGTCAAGCTGGCTTGGATTAGGGGCTACACCAGAATTGTCATTGAGATGGATTCTATAGTGGCTGTTGATATTCTGAATGGTGGAGGCACGACGGACAGCAACATCCAGAGGCTGGTGGACGAGTTTGCTGAGGTTGGTGATGATAGCATTCAATTGGAATGGTGTGTGGTTGGAAGAGCAATCAACTCTGTAGCTGATAAGTTAGCAAAAGAAAGCCACGTGACTAGTGGTCCAATTGTAATTTATGATTCAATTCCTGGCTTTTTAGCCAATTTGCTTTCGGATGTTGATCATGGGCCTGTTGGTCTTTTGCTTATTAATTAATTTCTCTCTGGGCCTTTAGGCCCTTATTTTCATCAAAAAAAAAAAACAATTGAAGGAATGTGTGACATATAAGTTAATTATGAGTTGTCTTACTTCTTTTTAGTGATATTGCAATTTGTAATTAATTGACAGTGTAAAACTTTTAGACAACGACAATGTCTATAAATTATTCAATTTATATACATCATTGGTGTACAATATTTTTTAGAATGTCAATTAATCAAAAACTAACACGTCTTAATTTTTTTGACTTTATCTTTAACTACTTAAAAATCACTCATATGATAAATTTTAATTACTAGTAGATGGTGTAATTTTTTTGTTTGAAAGGGATGGTGTAAAATTTCTTACAACCACAATATATATATAAATTAAATCCACCAATAAATCGCGCCCGAGTGACACAAAAATCATGGTATACGACAAAAAAAATGGTATACGACAAAAAATCCCCACTCCTTTAAAAAAACCAAAACGTCAGATTTCATTTCAACGGGAAACTTCAACGTTAGATTGAGTGGTATCAGGATTCAGGTTTCCACCTTGCCCCACACCATTAACTACACCCTCCGTTTATTTCAACAATTTTTCTCGATTTGATTCTTGTTTCATCAATTTCGGACTTCGTAGGTAGCCGATCTCACTCATGCACGTGTTGCTTCTTTGAAGGTATTTCCTTCAACTACTACTTTTCCATATTTCTGGGTTTGGGGATTGGGGATTCATCTTCTTTGCAAAGGGTAAAATTTCCAATTTTTGTTATTATTATTATTATTGAAGTATTTTGATTGTTGTAATGGAATGAGTGTCACGTCGTAAATTGATTTTGGGAAAAGTGAGTTGAGTTGGTTTTATGAAATAGTAGCTCAGAAATCTTTATTTTGGATTTTTTTGTCTCTGCTGCACAGGTGTTTGATAAATTGCCACTTGTTTCCCTGCCTATTTGTTGGTGATAGTTATAGTTGTTTTTTGAATATTGATTGTTTCCTCGTATACACTTTCCTTGATATTGTGTTTTGGAATGAACTATGAAGTTTTTATGCTCTGAAATCTCTTTTCTTTTTCCTGTTTATTTGTCTATTTTGTCTGCAATTTTTTCTTAATGTGTATTAGCATTAAGGCTGAAATGAATCACTGGAAAAAGGAAATGGACCCTGTATTTGTAAGTAGCAACAAAAGCATAAGAACAGATGAGCTCCCTAAACTAAGTTGTGATAATGCTTACTGCTATGATTATGGCATGGCAATTTGATTCTGCTAATGCTTCTAAGAAAATACACCCTTCTTGCTTTATGGCACTTCCTAATATTGTGAAGTAAATTTTATTTAGTCGCTAAACAACTCCCCATTCTAATGCCCAGTAAAATTGAAACCTCTTTAGATTTAGCTTTAGCTTCATTGCTGCAGACTTATGGAGAGGTACCCCGAGTGCCTATGGTTCCATCCACTTTTGCCTTTGTGATGCTTAAAGACTCATCAGAAGTTATCATTTGTAGATTGGAAGTGCTGGTGTTATGGGTTTTAAGGAAAAAGATTGAGAAGAGGAAGAATAAAGACTTTTGAAATATGAATATGGTGTAATATGATTGATTATAACTTGGTCGGAAAGACCAAATACTAATGCTTGTTTATACCAATACAGGACTCCAATTCTTAAATAAAATTAAATAGGGAAATTGGGGTACAAAATAGTGATAATAACTAAGAAATATGGAATCTATTCTTAAGAGATAATCTAAGATACTCGAAGATAAAGAACTAATCTTATGAGATAAAGTAAGATACTGTAACATAATATAAAAATATTATAGATGTTTTCATATATTCTAAATGGAAGCATTTCTGTTGATCTACTGAATATGGTGAAGCACATTTTTATTTGGGGCATGACCTGTGCCATTTGCATACATTTTTTTTGGTAACTTTTTAACTTGTTTAACAATTCAATGAGCATGGTCATAATCCCCATTTTAAGTTCTTTTGTTCTTACAAATAGATCAGACAACTAATCGTGTAACCTTAAAACTTGTTGCATTTGTAATTGTTGATTTGTCGTAGAATTCTATTGTTAGATACTTTTTTTAATCATTTGGATTAAATGCTGCTGCGGTTAATTTTGAGCATGTGATTTTATTTCAACTATTGTTTTAACTTTTTCTAATGCTAACTTTGTAATGAAATTTTCTTCTCAAACAGGTTTATCCCAGACTCTACGAATTTCATTGCTGAACGTTTCGATGCTGAAGCGGAAAAATACTGGAGGTATCGCAGGCCACTTGCTTGGGGGTTTATATTGTTATCTAAGAAGATGCTTATTTGCCATTTTATCTGTGGGTCCTAAGCCAAATCATATTGCTTTCATCATGGATGGGAATCGAAGATATGCAAGGAAGAGAAACTTGGCAGAAGGTGATGGTCATAAGGCTGGATTTTCAGCTCTCTTATCTATACTAAGATACTGTTATGAAATGGGGATCAAGTACGTTACTGTTTATGCATTCAGCATTGATAACTTCAAAAGGAAGCCTAAAGAAGTTCAAACCTTCATGGAATTAATGCGAGAAAAGATTGAGGAATTACTTCAACAGGAAAGCATTATTAATGAATATGGTGTTAGATTACATTTCATTGGAAACATGCAACTATTGACTGAACCTGTCAGGCTTGCTGCTGAAAAGGCAATGAGAGTTACTGCCCACAACCAAGAGAGGGTTCTTTTAATTTGTGTGGCTTATACTTCGCGTGACGAGATTGTGCATGCTGTTCAAGAATCATGCAAGGATAAATGGAATGAAGTTCAAGAATCCAAGGAAGCTAAAGTTTCCAGTGTTTCATTTACAAGAAATAATCAGAGCCTGAAAACAAATGGTCTTGATTTGCATTTTAAAGATTCATGTAAACAAAATGCAACCAAACATGAAGGAATGGAAAGTGCTGAAGTGAAAGATGTCTTGTTTGAACAAAATGTTAAAAAACATAGTGGTAAATACAGTGAAGCTGATTTAACATCCTGCAATGGGATAGTTGAAATACAGGGTGAGCTTCCATCTATAAAACTAGTGGATATTGAGAAACACATGTACATGGCAGTGGCACCTGACCCAGACATCTTGGTTCGATCTTCGGGTGAGGCTCGACTCAGCAATTTTCTTCTTTGGCAAACTAGTGCCTGCCCTTTGTATGCTCCAAAAGCACTTTGGCCTGAAATAGGTTTGAGACACTTGGTTTGGGCAGTATTGAACTTTCAGAGACACCATTTTTACTTGGAAAAGAAAAAGAAACAGTTTTAATTGTAACCTTACCCAGCTAAAATTCAGAGTGTAATTCATGTGTGGTAGATTGTATCCTTTTTTTTGTCGATTTTATGTTTTTATTTTACTTTGATCATAGTTGTTGGAATTATAGGTATTTAAGCGAATAAGGAAGTGAGGATGAAAAGAAAGAACAAACTTTAAAAAATACAATATAAAATTTATCTATAATGTATAACGGCATGTCATAAAATTTCATATACTACTTATTTATATTAATATTTGATTTAAATATTAAAAGGAACTCAAAATTATAATTAAAATATGAATATCACTTGTGATTATTTATGATATTTTAAAATGCCTTATAATAAGATAATATTATTATGAAATATTTTAAAAATATCTTAAAAAGTCCTATACATGCCACATGTACAACTCATTTAAGACATGTGGTTAGGGATGTCCAAATGATTGATTAATTTAGTTCAATAATACGTGGCTAATAGTATGTAATATTTTTTTTTTGGCATGCAAATATTTGGTACTATTCAATTAATTACGTGGTTGATGTTTTTGAAAAGTTCGCTTATTGGTATCAACACTCCGGATGGTTTTTTGGAAAGAGCGAGCACATTCCTCTTTTGTAGAACGGAATCCATACCTTTTAAGTTCTTGGGCACTCCTATTGGAGCTAATCCCTGGCGGAAGCAACTTGGAGCTCCGTTTTAGATACGCTTAGAAAGAGATTGTCAACATGGAAGGGACATTTTCTTTTCTTTGGTGGCCGGGTAACACTCATCAATTCCATTTTGAATAGCATTCTGTTGTATATGTTCTCTTTCTACAAAGCTCCGAAGGTGGTTATTAAGAAGATGATAAAAATCCAAAGGGATTTCCTTTGGGGTATCAAAGAAGGAGAGAGTGGCATGCATTGGGTGGTTTGGGATAGAATTTGCCAACCAAAGCAAGAGGGAGGCTTAGGGATTAAATACCTTGAATTATTCAACATAGCTTTACTATCCAAGTGGAAGTGGAGGGCTTTGACGAATACTGATGTGACTTGGGGTCGCTTGTTACTACATAGATATAGGGATTTCGCCCCATCTCTTATCCATGACTCATTGGAAGGTCATAACCGTAGGATCTCGGGGTCAATTTGGTGGAGGGATTTGGTCACTTTGGACTCCATGGTCGATGAGTCTAGATGGTTTGCGTGGTGTATAAGAAGAGGTTTGGGCGATGGCACTTTAATTAACTTTTGGAAGGAACAATGGCTAGGAATTGAGCCTCTTCACAAGGTGTTTCCCTTACTTTTTGAAGGGTGTGGTCAGCATCAAGCCGCGGTGGTTGCTTTTGGGTCATGGAACGGTGGGAGTTGGTGTTGGATAGAACGTTGGCTGCATTTCAGTGACATAGTCCGCGCAGCAGAAGCAGACATTTTGCACACCATTTTGCAATTTGTGGCTCCTACTCGATCGAAGGTTGACTTGTGGATTTGGCCGCATGATCACTCGAAGCAATTCTCGGTCAAATCTTTTTATCATCAGCTGGTCAGCTCCGATTCTAACCACTCTAATGTTACGGACCAGAATCATATTACAGCAGGTTTGTGGAAATCAATTGCTCCTTAGAAAGTTGTAGTTTTTGGCTGGCGCTTGCTACTTGACTCGCTGCCAATGCGTGAACAGCTGCTGCGAAGAAACGTCATCCATTCCAAAGAGGCAGCTTGATGTCCGTTCTGTCATCAACACCGAAAAGCAGCACCCCATTTGTTCATGAGCTGTGTGTTTGCACAATCCATTTGGACTAGCGTTGGTTCGTGGCTTGGCGTTGAGTTTGATGTCTCCACTACAACAGATATTGAAAAAAAAGGCGCTAAAATGGGCAGCGTTTATGCTAGAAGCGCTGCTTTTGGCTAAAACACGGAGCAATGGGCAGCGCGTATGAAGCAAGCGCTGCTTTTGGGCAGGACGCATTGCGCAATAAGCAGCGCCTATGGAGCAAGCGCTACCTTTTGGGTTAGACGCGCTGCGCAATAGGCAGCGCCTATGCAGCAAGTGCTACCTTTTAGGTAGACGGGTTCTCATTGGCCAGCGCTTATTAGTGAATCGCTGCCTATTGGTGTGTTTTTTATTTTTTCATTTTTTCCCCTCTCAACACATACATTTTTGTTCTAGTCCTCTCCTCAACACACTAACACTCTCTCAAGCTCTCTTCCTCCTCCTCCTCCATTGGCCTCAAACGGACACACACTCCTCTCAAGCTCTCATCTTTGTCCTCTCAAGCTCTCATTTTCGTTCTCTCAAGCTCTCATTTTCGTTTTCCCAAAGGACATCTCTTCCACACTTCTCCATTTCTTCTCCATTTTCGTGTAAGGTGATTTCTTCCCCATTTTTGTTTCTCTTTCACAAAGTTTAGTATTACTACATGTTGCTCGTTATTTTAATGGCATTGGAACATTAGGTTAGATGATTTAAAGGTTATGGTTGATGATTGGTTCTTTAAAATGGTGTTTCTAAACTTTGGGGGAAATGTAGTTGTAGTGTTTGTTGAAATGTCCAAATGAAATGCTTGTTAATTTAATTTGATGTAGGCTTAATGTTTGTTGAGATGTCCAATGCTTGTTAATTTAATGTTGCTTTCGGTTAAGGGATTTTATAAACTTGAATATTTAGGATTGCATGTTGTTTTATTAATTTTAATGGCATTGGAACTTTATGTTAGATGATCAAAGTTGATGCTTATTGATTGGTTTATTGAAAGGGCGAAGTGTTTGTCTTATTTTGTTAATGTCACAAAAATTGATTGTATTTTTGTCTTCCATATTTGTATGATGGTTCTTTAATTAGTAATTTAATTAATGAATTGTTTATAGGAATTGAAAATACTTCCTTCGAGTTCGTGTTGGTTCGTGAGTTCGAGCTCGAGTTCGTGTTTGTTCGCTTCATTTGCTAGTGCGTGGTTCACATTAATTGGAGTTCATCGTTGCTTCCACTTGTTCAGGTACTTTTGTTGTTTTCTTGTGTTTATTATATGAAGAATGACAATATGGAAGACATCAAAGTCTTTGATTTCTTTAGTTTAAAATAGTTGAATGTATTAGCTTCAAAAAAATTGTTTTCTTTAGTTTGATTTCTTTGATTTCTTTTGTTTGTTTTGAACCATGATGATTTATTTCTTCATAGATATTGCATTGATATGTAGGCTTTGTTTTCTTGATACCTATCAAATATAAGTTATGCAAACTTGTATATGTGTGGTGAATGAAACTAGCAAAGTAAAATCGAATATGCCTAAATATGCGAATAGTGCGTGATTATGTTTTATTGTAGGTCAGATGGCGGATCATAGTGATCATGACAGTGATCATGACAGCGATCATGAGTGTGATGTTGAAAAGTATATCAGAAAGCAAGCTCCTCAGGGAATGACGGTCAAAAAAAATATCATCAATCGAGTAAATAAAGGAAAAGGAAAAGTACAAGTAAGTTACTAATTACTAATTAACTTATTAATTCAACACTTAGTTTTAATTGTTTGTTAACTAATTTACTAATGACATAATGTAGGTGGTGTGGAATATTAAGGGTCAGCCAATTGGGGATAATCGCGCAGATTTGGTTACCTTCCTCGGTAGTAAGGTAAAACAAATGATACCAATTACAATCAGTACTAGGAGTGAGAAAAGTGCTGTTTTGAGGAAACACAAAGAGGAGTTTTGGTTAACAATACAGATATATAATTTTACATTTCTTTTGTAATAAATTTGTAACCATATATATTTATATCATTTTCATTGAATATATGTATGCAGAAATATTTTGATGTGGATGAGTCCCGAAAAGACTGGTGTATGAAGGAAGCTGGAAAGCTACATCGGAATTTCAGGGGTAGTCTAAAAAAAAATGGTTGTTTGATAATAGTGGAAACCTCAGATGGAAGCCTCCAACGCCATATAGTGAATTTATTACGGAGGAGGATTGGGTTACATTTGTTAGGAGACGCACCAAAGATGAAGATTTCATGGTTAGTACTATAATATATTAAGTTATAACTTAAAATATAGTTGACAATTATATATTATACATTAATGTATACTTATGTCTCTAAATAGAAACTTTGCCAAGCGAATCGAGAGAGAGCTTCTGGTTGTGAATACCCTTATAGAGGCAGTGCTAGTGGATATCAAGTTTTTGAAGAGAGATTGGTAAGACACAATAAGCTTGATTTCTCTTTGTTTAATAAATCTTTTGATTTATAATTTCTTAACATTTGGTAAATTTAAATATAGTTGGAGGAGAGTGGGAAAGATCCTACTAAAGAAAGCATTGAGCGACATTTTTTGTGGGTAGCAGCCAGACAAAAGGATGGGGAGGTTGTGGATCCCAAAACTAAGGAGGTGATCGACAGAATTGTAAGTATTTCCAAAATTCGAATATTGTTTTGAAACTTTTATGATCTATAAGATGTATAATAATTTTATTTATTATACTTTTGTTTGTGAATCAGGAAACCATATCAGAGTCTGTGTCACAGGGAGAGATCATTGATTGCTCTGAAAAGGAAATCCTTACTCATGCCTTGGAAAAGGAAGAATACACAGGTCGTACAAGGGGTTGTGGATTTGGCGTTAATCCATCCAACTACATTGGATCAAAGAAGAGAACTTATGATGAGCATCATGATTGTAAACAAAGTAGAGAGTTGCGAGTATTGTATGAAGGTCTAAGGTCTGAACTTAGTAAAATCAAATTGCACTATGGGTTGGTTTCGCCTGCAATACCATCCCCTGCCACATATAGCGCACAAGATAGCTGCACCATTCCGTTAACTAAGGTATTAATTTTTTTTTGACGATAAATAAGAAATTAATTATTAAACTCTCTTTCTTCTACGCAATGTATTTATTAATTTTTGTTTATAATTGATTCAGGACAACAATGAGTGTGAGTGTGAATTGTATATCTCAAACTCACACCAAATGGTTGCAATAGGCTTCACATGTGACCAATTGGGAACTTTGATGCACAATTTACCCATACCTCCAGATCATGTTAGAGTTAGAGTTGACTGTGCAATTGTGGGGGATGCACCATTGCCTGCTCCAATACCCACTATAGATTTACTAACTGTGTAAGATGCAGTTGGTACATTTGTGGCATGGCCAGCACACCTTATTGTTGTAAGTGATAATATATTTGTAACTAACTAATTCTTTTATTTTGTCATTTATTGTGTGCTAGCTAACGAATTATTTTATTTATATATAGGTACGCCAAAATGCAAAATCTAGGAGCAAAAGTGTTAGCAAGGCAATATCTACTAGCAAGAAAGTGTCTCGGTCCGGCCCTTCAACACAAGTTTCTTTGCCTGCCCCTCAAAAAGTGACTCGGCCCTCTCCTCCTCCAACATTGACTCAGCCCTCTCTTCCTCCAACAGTGACTCAGCCCGCCCCTCCTCGAAAAGTGACTCGGTCCTCCATTGCTCCAAAAGTGACTTAGCCCGCCCCTCCTCCAAAAGTGGCTCGGCCCGCCCCTCCAAAAGTGACTCGACCCGCCCCTCCAAAAGTGACTTAGCCCGCCCCTCCTTCAATAGTGTGTCAGCCCTCCGCCTCTTCCATTGATGATTCTAGGATTATTTTGTATACCGAAATGCATGCGCAATTCAAGATGGATGATGGAACCCCGCTTGTATTACAGATGGATGACAACATTTTTGGAAATCCCGATCAACTATTGATAATCCCAAAATAGGATATTAATGATTTATGTCAGATGAATTGGGCAACTAGTGTTTGTATTAGAGCATATATTAGGTACGTATGTAATTTATTATTTAACATCATTAAGTTTATTTTTGACAAGATCATTAAGTTTATTTTATTATATCGTTAATTTAATTTGTATATATATACCTCTAATTGTAGGTGCTTGTATCATAACATTTTGGTCCCTTCGGAGCAGACACAGAGATATGTGTTCTTGTGTCCGGATAGTACACACCTCCGTAATGTTAGGGAGGATCTGTCTAATTATAACGACCTTGTGAAACAAAACAAGACAGATGTTACAAATTATATCACTCGACGCTTATTGGATGCTCAACATACAGGCGTCGATACCATGTTTTTGGCACCATGTCTTGTAGGGTGAGAGATTTGATCTATTCTTATATAACATGCATTTTTTAAATACTAGTCAATTACTTATTCAAAGTTTTATTTTGTAGGGATCATTGGATTTTGCTTGCAATAAATCCTAAGACAGATACGGTGTACTACATTGATTCTGTGCATGGTCATTTCAACACCCACGCAGACTTAGTTGTGATATTTAATAGGTGTGTGTATTTCGACCACTCTGCATATTTCTTTGTTTTAGTTGTTAACTATATGTATTTTTAATAATATAGTTATATCCAATTGTGTTCAGTTGTTTGAAGGAATATTGGGGATTGGAACAATCACAGACAAAATGGGTGCCAATAGAGGTAAGTTTGTAATCAATCTTATCATATATTTATTTACATTATTGTTGTCAAAAAAATGTATTAAATTAAATTTAACAATTAACTAATCTTTTGTTTTGTAGTGTCCGAAACAACCAAATAACAATGATTGTGGGTATTACGTAATGAGATTTATGAAGGAAATTATTACCCACAACCAAATGGTTATCCCCAGACAGGTATCTTTAAGAAACTCTTTTTTATTTTGATTTAACCATATATTTCAATTCTAATTTTATTTAATTATATAATTTCAGTATTTTCCCGATTGTCGGTGGAAGACATACTCTACTGCACAGATTGATGAGCTTAGAGGAGAGTGGTGCCATTATGTCTCGCAATTCTTTTGATTTTAGATAGATTGTAATTTTGTAAATTGTTAGAGTTTTATTTGGATACATGCATATGAATTGGTTCATGCATATGTAAATTGCTAACTTGTTTTAATTTAGATACATATTGTAAGTAGCTTGTTAGTTTTGGATACATGCATATGAATTGGTTCATGCATATGTAAGTTGCTAACTTGTTTTAAATTAGATACATATTGTAAGTAGCTTTCTAGTTTTGGATACATATTGTTAGAGAGTTTGATTTGGATACATATTAATTTGTTAATATTGTAAGTTGCTATGTTTTGGATACATATAATAACTTGTTAGCTAGTTTGTTTTGGTTTGTGATCATATTGGTGCATTTGGATATATAACTAGTTTATATATACATATGTTGTTAGTATATAATGGATTGGATTGGTATTAATTGGCTGTATATGACCAGGAAATTATCAAATGTAAAAAGAGAAATACAAAAAAACAGAAAAAAAAGGAAAAAAAAATTAAACAATGGGCAGCGCTTGGTGGGAGAAGCACTGCTCATTCACCTAGTGCGTATAGCAATGGGCAGCGCTTGGTAAAGGGAAGCGCTGCCCATTGCTAAACGTGCTAGGTGAATGGGCAGCGCTTCCCTTTACCAAGCGCTGCCCATTGCTAAACGTGCTAGGTGAATGGGCAGCGCTTCCCTTTACCAAGCGCTGCCCATTGCTGTACGCGCTAGGTGAATGAGCAGCGCTTCTCCCACCAAGCGCTGCTCATTCACCTAGCGCGTTTAGCAATGGGCAGCGCTTCCCCTTACCAAACGCTGCCCATTGCTAAACGCTCTAGGTTAATGAGCTGCGCTTCTCCCTTCAAACGCTGCCTATGGCTATTAATGAGCAGCGCTTCTCAAACGCTACCCATTTTTGGGGAGGAATCACCAGCGCCAAATTTAGCAGCGCTCAGAAACGCTGCCCATGGCTAAAAAAAGCGCTGCCCATCCCCAAATCTGTTGTAGTGCTCTTTGTGTGAGGAAGAATTTTTTCATAGGTGTGGACAATTATGCAAAGAGAAGAAATCCAAGTGTACAAAACATTTGTTTTGGTTAACTACTTGTTGGAGTATTTGGCTTGCTAGGAATGGTGTTGTTTTCAAAGATGAGGAAGCGAATGTTGAATTGGTGATTAATCGCATCAAATGCTTAACTTCGAGTTGGTGTGTTTACAGATTGAAATATAGTTCCTCTTTTTCTATTACATTGTGGTGGTCTAATCCACTCCAATGCCTAAATAATATGTAATCCCTCAATGTTGTTTAGGTTTGAGCACCTCTAGTACTCCATCAATGAAATTGTTGCTTATCTAAAAAAAACTTCAAATTTTTAAAACCACTAAAAAGTACATCGTTAATGATTTGCAATATTTGACTAATTCAGTCCATTACAGTGTTGTAGGGTTAATTTGATGCTACATTTTTCACATTTCATGATGTCTTTGCCGCGTGAGTAAAAAGAATTATTTCTGTTCACATTTTATGTCAGGAACTTAAAGTTTTCCACTTGACAGGAGCTTGTAATTTCAAGTTGAACCTGTTGGTGGGGTCAAAAAACTTGGTCTGATTAGTATTGAACTTTTCAAAATCATTGGCACAATTTTACTTGGAATAGTTCGCAACGTGGTTAGCAAGTTCAGTTCACCAATATGTACGCAATAGTATATAGTAAGAACCAATTTTTGCTTAAAAAAAGAGTGTATATAAAGAGATATCACCCCCTTAGTTAAATCACAGCAACAAGAAGCATAGTTATGGCATCTAATTTACGCAACTACGTATTTATTACTGTTTTACTTTTGGCCATAATTCAATTTGAAACCACTTCATGCTCTTTCCATGACCATCTCCACCACCTCAAATATCTCGACTTCTCTCTTTTCAAACATGACACTACAAAGAAAACTGGGTATACCATATTAAATGACATAGAAATAGGAGCAGGAAACACCGGAACCACAGCCCGATTTGGCACCTTATTAATGTTTCTCTTAGGAGCTTAGTTGGAATATTTTACTCGTAGAATTTTAATTAATTGTGCTTTTATGTTAGTTGTTTTTTATAAGCAATGTTAGTGGGGGCGGTGGAATTGTTAGTTTCACGGGTTTAAACTTGAGACGTCCTTCTTGCACTCATTCGGTATTCTTTATATCGCCAACTGAACTACCTTCTTGGGATTTTTATGTTAGTGGTTATTTAGTTGGGCTTTTTTAGCCTTTAGAGATATTAGAGACACTTGTCAAATCAATCAAATTAATGAAAAAGTATTTATTTTCTATTAGTTAGTTTTGTCTTTTATGCTTTCTTCTTTCTTATTAGGTTAATTCTATGCTAGTTTCAGTAAAATACTTTCAGCTGCCTATCAATTTTAAGTTCCTTTGATAGTATGAATGATTTGTGTGTTCCTTATAATGGTCGTACCCAATCTTGCGAAAGGGAGAAAACGCGCACAAACCGACCACCACAAGCGTGGGCAGCCGCTGCTATCGGGTCGGGCCTAGGCTTGGGCTGAGTGGTGTAATTTATTTTTGAAAATAACTATTATTTTGTGCATTGTTTGCTCCTTAAGTTTTTAACAGTCAGTTCCCTATATTGTCTCGCAAGTTTTGACCAGTCAAAGAGCCGTTACAAAGAGCTGTGTACTGAGCCGTTTGCACGTCTACAGAGCTGGTTTTATGGCTATTGCGAGTTCTTATCCAACAACTACTTGCTCTCCAAGTCAAACTCGTCTTGCGCCGAAACTTGACGCACTTCCAAGTTTCTTCTCTCTTCTCCTTAAATAATTCTCTTCTTCTCTTCTCCATCAGAGTGGTTTACTAACCATATTAAGTGGTTTAGGAACCATATTGAGGGTATATTCCTAGAGCGGATTTTTCACGGTGTTGTGAAAATTCGTAATAGTTTAACTGAGCTGTTTTATCTTGAGGACATCGTGGTTGATAGCCTGATTGCACAATTTGAGCTGTGCCGCGAAACATCCTAAAAAAGAGCGACCAAGTCCGCGACTCATTCCTGTAATCTCTCCGGTCTTTCTTTTTCAAAACGATTTTTGAACTCCAAAACAACACATTTAAATTGATAGATAAGATAGAAAATAATACAAACTCAAGATTTCTAAAATTGAAAAGGATGACTCTGTGAATAAACTCCCAACACCCAGGTTAATTGATAAAATGGAAAAATGCCTTCAAATGTGACAAAATAAAGGTCACCAGAATACTTACGTTTTCGAATCTTTACCTTCGAGCCTCCATCTATTGGTTAAATATGCAATGGATCGAAGTTGATCTGTCGATCTGAACCAAACGAATACCACAATAAGACAGGAAATAAAAAACATCGTACTAAGACGACGTATAAAATTAAAGCGGCACTTAGACATCAAAATCAAGGAATAATAGAAAATAAAAGTTAGATTTATGTGGGAAGCACTTATTTAGAGAAACAAAGTGAGAAAAACAGTACATTGAGGTGATTCTAAGCCAAAAAAACTTGACCCAAAATCACTTATCTCTGATGGTAAGCAAGAAGGGAGAGAGGGTTATAGAGAGGTGACTAGGATTTTGTCGCACACGCTTATTGGTGTATTGTTTTTACGTTTAGGTTAAACACATGAACATACAAGAAAATCGGGAAATAGCGTCGGTCAAAATTGTGGTTTAGCGTCGGTTTTAACGGCCACTAAAAAAAATTCCGTCAATCCCAAAATCGACGCTAAATTTGCCGCCACTAGGCTACCTTGCGTCGATTTTTACAACCGTCGGAAGTAAATATAGCGGCGGTTACCGCAGCAAAACCAAAAGTGACGTAATCCATATAAAAATCTAGTGGCGGTTGTAACCGATGGCAAAGACTTGTATTTTATTATTTTTTATTTTGCGTCGGTTTTGAACCGCCACAACGATGTTCGCAAGTCAAGTTCCCCAACTTCTACGCAATATATAGTAAGAACCAATTTTTGCTTCACACACGTACGACTTCACAGTCAAACAGAGGAGAAAGCACATTATGCAGAAGCAGGCCAAAACAACCTTCAATGACTTTGACTTTGACTTTTTCCTTGGCTTCATGAGCTGCAAATTCTAAAGTTTTAAATACCAACCAAGTCTTCTTCTAGGGTCTTCCACTGAAACAAAAGAGAGAAAAATGCATTTTTTGCAATGTGTATATAAAGAGGTATCACCCCCTTGCTTCAAATCACAGCCAACAAGAAGCATAGTTATGGCATCTCATTTACACAACTACATATTTGCTGTTTTACTTTTAACCATAATTCAATTTAAGGCCACTTCAAGCTCCTCCCATCATCACAACCACCACCTCAAATCCCTCCACTTCTCTCTTTTCCAACATGACACTACAACCAAAACTGGCTACATCATAGTAAATGGCATAGAAACAGGAGCAGGAACTACTGAAACCACAGCCCCATTTGGCACCTTATTTGTGTTTCAAGATCCTTTGACTGTCAAAGCCAATAGATCTTCCAAACTTGTTGGAATTTCAGAAGGGACTTCAATCACCTCTAGTTTTGATGGGCTTCATAGCTTATCAATTGTCAAGCTGACTCTTAACTTGAAACACCATAAGGGTACTATTTCCATTGTTGGTGGTGCACACAATGTTAAGCCTATGGATCAACCTGTGGTTGGTGGCACTGAAGATTTCTTGTTTGTGCAAGGCTATGTTACTTCTTCTTTGGTTGATTCTAAGGGTCTTACTGTTGTTTATAAGATTGAGTTTCATCTTTATTGGCCTCCATATGCTATTCAATCTTCTTAAAGTTCTAGACACCTAACAGTACCCCAGTTTCTGTATGTAGTTTTCTTTTTCTATTTTCAGTTAAGCTATAGTTTTGTTGTCTGAGAGGGTTCAGTTGGACCCCCTGGTTGTCAACCGCAAAATAAAGTTATCTTCATTGCAGTAACATAAACTGAAATAAAAAACTAAGAGGTTAACTCTATTGCATCTTTGAAAGAATAATGAATTCTCTCTCGCCTTCTATTCACGCCAAATTCATTGGATGTTCATCATCATCATCATTCACAAGCAAAAATCAAAGCGCAAGTGCGCCAACTGAGGTCTGAATTGCGTAATATGAAGAAAGGAGATAAATCAATTGCAGATTTCTTCGCTAAGATCAAGAAACAACTTGATGTCATCCTTGAAGGCTTTCCTAGTCGCCGCTGATTTTTCTCTTTCCAACAAATATTCATGTTCTCTACACTTTCAAATCCCTAGATTCCTAACCGCCCTATTCATTTGTTTCTTAGTTGCATCTCATTTAGTTCACTCTTTCATCAGATCTGACATCTAATTCCATAACCCATCCAAATCTTATCCTTCCTTCATTGCATCTACTTATTTTTCCTTGTTTTTGTTCTTTTGATCTCATGCTCATCCTTGATGTTCGATCTACTGGATCGATGATCCGAGTCGAACATCAAGGATGAGCATGAGATCAAAAGAACAAAAACAAAGAAAAATAGGTAGATGTAATGAAGGAAGGATGAGATCTGAATGGGTTATGGAATTAGATGTCAGATCTGATGAAAGAGTAAACTAAATGAGATGCAACTAAGAACGAAATAGATACAGTAGATAGGAATCTAGGGATTTGAGAGTGTAAAGAACATGGATATTTGTTGGAAAGAGAAAAATCAGCGGCGACGGCTAAAGAAAGATATAGGTTGTTTCAAAATGAAACCCTAACTATCCAAGAAGGAGAGCTTGTGAATGTGAGAATGAGTTAGAAAGGGACTACTGGTAGTAATATTATCCTATTTGGTGTCATGTGTAAACAGATTGTAAATCTATCCAACATAAGAAAGAACACCAGTAGGCAAAATATACTTGATACCATAATGAGATCCTGTATTTATAGATGATGTTGACTAGTGACCTTGAGGTGCGTAGACGGGCATGTGAGTAGCTTACGTAGTAGTTTCGGTTATATTGTTATGATCGACACTACAAAAAAGTTCAGGATTAGCGAGGGACAGATCCCTCACAAATTGACCAAATTCCCTCGCTAATGGTCATTTGCGAGGGAATTAGCTAGTATGGGTGTTCAAAACCGAACCAACCCAATAGAAAACCGCAAACCGAACCAAACCGAAAACCGCAAAAAACCGCTTCTTATTGGTTTGGTTCGGTTTCTTTTTTCATTGCACCGCGCGGTTTGGTTTGATTCGCGGTTTTGATTAGAGAAACCGAACCAAACCACAAGTAACACTAAGGCTAATTGACTTACAACCTTTCTTACTAACTTATTAGCCCAATGCAACTAAAATCCAACTCTCACTCACTTACTAGTTTAAATTCAATTAATTCTTTGACTCACTTACAAACAATCCATAATATTATGCTATATTTAAAAATTACAATAAAGTATTTAATTCAAATTCTTTTAAGCATTGTCTTAACTATCTTAAAAGAATTAAAAGAGTGTAATTTATATACTACATATATTTGAGTAGATTTTTTCTTAAAAATTTATGTTAGCAATTTTTTATATTAGTTAATTTTAACTTCGTTGTAAATTATGTTTTGTCTTGAAAAAAACCGGACCAACCGAACCAATCCAAACCGCAATGGATTGGTTTGGTTTGGTTTTATTTTAGGAAGCCAACCGAACCAAACCAAACCGCATGTAATTTTATCTTGCGGTTCGGTTCATATTTTGTTTCAAAATCGAACCAAACCGCACCGCGAACACTCCTATTAGCGAGGGACCAGTTCTCTCACTAATTCCTTCCTCGCAAATGGAATTAGCGAGGGAAATTGAATCCCTCGCTAATTAGCGAGAGATTTAATTTCCCTCGCAAATGATCAGAAACACGTGGCAAAAATCTGACAGCCACGCATCCAAATTCTCTCGCTAATTCCCTCGCTAATCCCCAACAGATTTAATTTTTTTTGATAAACCTGCTTTTATTCCTGATTATTTTATTAATAAATAATGAAATTTAAAATAGCTAAAGCAGTTTAAATTAAAATCCGAAATAACATAACATAAAATCTGAAATAACATAACATAAAATCCGAAAACAACACAAAATCCGAATCAAAATAACATAAAATCCGAAAAAACAAAATATTGAAATGTCAAGCAGATAAAACAGATTCTAAAAGCTGCCGCCATCAGACCCCCCAGACTCCTGAGCTTGCTCCTCATCCCGCTCTTCATCTTGCTCCTCATCTTGCAGATCATGATCTGGCACCATATTCTTAAAATACTTAAACAAAAGGAGCCTACGGAGTACCTTCGCATAGTCTGCCGTCCATCTACTGACCTCCTCTTTAGTATCCTGCAGCTTCTGCCTAAGCTGCTCTGTCTCCGCAGCTGAGCTAGTAGTAGCTGGTCGACTGCGACCTCTGTTGCTCCCGGCCCCAGACTGGCTCAAAGTAGGAGCCAATGGCCCTGTACCATACAGACGACCCTTGTACCAACCAACTATTTTCCCCCAATTTTTGTTTGCCAAATCTCTCATCTCAGGAGAAAGTTCACCAAGTGACGCAGGGTCCCAGCTCCCCTAAGTCAACTGAGTCATGATCTCATTAATTTGCTACTGTTTTTCATAACCACAGAACATAGCAAAATTAGCGCTCCATTTTAACAAAGCAACATTATATAATACAAATCGAGTTTTATATTTACCTAGGTCATCTTGGAGCGATCATCAAAAAAATCGCTAGTGCCTTTCCTCACATGGGTGACTCTATGCAGCTCAGGAGCAGTGATAGGGCGTCCTGCCTTTTTACTCTGCAAAATGAAATATATTTTCAAAAATTGCAAACAAATAAACAAATGTAAAAAAACACAAAGATTCTTAAATAATTTACCTATCTAAGAGCATGTTGAGCCCGGTGTTTGATCTGAGCCGCACAATCTTGCTGGGCCGAGCTTGACCATTGGATCTGTGAGATGTGCGTGGTGCTTGCCCGTGGGATGCTTAATGGGCCTAGAAGTGAAACCCAGTTCGAACTGGGCTGGCTCGGTCCAATAATAATAATGTCATGTTTCTAGCAAAATTCATAAGAAGATGCAGACTTCATTTCATTAAAGTATTTTCAATTTATTTAGAATTTTCTACAATTAACCCTTGGTAAGTATTTATAACATCATTTGAATAAGTTTATTCTGACATAATCCGCCATATCAAAATATTCAAACCTTAATATGAAACAGAGCAAAAGATAAAGAATGTAAACATGACTCAACTTCTGAATATTCAAGGTCTTTTTTTATGTGATAGGGTGATCAAATATTAGTACAATGATTTTCAAAGAAAATAAATATTCTAAGCAGAATTAGGAGGTAGAAGAATAAAGACAGAATTTCCATGACTATCTACTCCATTCTCCTCTTATTCACTCTCTTATTGTGAGAAAAATAGACATAATTTCTCAAGGTACTTCTCTTAGTCTATAATTCTCTCTCTCTCTCTCTCTCTCTCTCTCTCTCTCTCTATATATATATATATATATATATATAAATAAGTAAAAACTTGTGAATTTCAATGGTATTCTTCCAGCAATGGATATATGTAAAATATGATATTGTAATTGAACCGCCTTCACTAATAGAAAATGCACTAGCAGGCCTTATTCCTTAATCCAGTTTAGCATTAAGTCCTTGATTTTAATAACTATATCTGAAGAGATTTTAGGAAAATCATTTTGATTATCTTATGCTACCTGAGATGCTGCTAACAATGAAATGATTTGTATCTAGCTCAAATTCCAAAATGTAAGCTCCAATGAAAGAAAGAAAGAAAGAAAGAAAGGTGTGTTAGGACACGGTTGGAAACTGCTTCACAAGAGTCCCACCTTGGATAGTTAACAAAGCAAACTCACAACAATTATAAAAGCCACTATAAGTGTCTTCACAAATCATACCTTTCTCGGCCTTTTGGCTAAGATCAAATGTAGTATCTGTTCTTATCAGTTTAATATCTGATATGTGGATCATTGGCCCACACAATATTAAATTACTTTTTTGAGGGGAGAGTCGATCACAATAGCTTGCTATTGGGGCTCTCGAGCGTCACTTTTGTGTTGCACTATTGCAAGGGCATGACGTACCTCACTAATCTAGTTAAACAATTTTAAAGCATGTTTAGATAAAGCTTATTTTGAGCTTATGAAAAACAACTTATGCAAATAAATATGTTTTAATGTATTGTTCATAAGCTTGTTAAGGTAGTTTATGGAAAAACAACTCATAGATATATAACTTTTATTAATGAGAACTTATGAATTAACGTAAACTTATATATCTTCATAAGTTGTTTTTTATGAGCTGATAAGCGAGTTATAGACTTACAGTACAATAGATGTTTGGTAAATGATTAGAATTCTATATTCTAGGTTACTTTTATTTTTAAGTTGGAACATAAAAAGATACAATAGAAAAAGGTGACGGTAAAATGTTATGGTTAGAAGAGTTAAAAATAACTTGTTTGCCGAGAAATAAGAATCGCACCCTCTGACTTTAAGACCTCAATCAAGGGGAAAGCATGTGTGATTCATCATATTTCTTGGAATAAATAATATTCAAGAGTGTTTTCTTATGAATAGTTGAAATTTATGTGGAACCCTACAATAGATTGCTATTGGGTCTTTCAAGTGTCGCCTTTGTGTTACACTACTGCAAGGGCTTGACGCACCACACCAATTCTAGTTCAATATTTTTTACAATCTTTGTGTGCTGCTATCTAGATCTCAATACAAATTTTATTAATTTCTCAAATGTGAATTATTAATATTAATATTACTATTAAGATAAAGATAATGTGTAATCAAGGGACTATCCTCTCTCGTTGTGTTAGGAGATTTTGTCTGTAGCCTTTTCTTTGCAAGAATAAAGATAGAAAATTGAAGAAATAAAATAATTAGGTACACACCATATCATGCCTAATGTCGATGCGTATCCACGGGCACAGATAGTACTCATCTGCTATCTGCCTCGTTAGATATAAATGATATTCGTGACCTCCCCGTATTTATGCGGGTATCCACTAATGTGGTATATAGCGGACATGCCACTATCCTTGGATATTATAAATAATCTTTAGAAATCTGTTCAAAATTTATTATTTTTAATTTATAGAATTTCTTTGACAACAAAATACAAATTGCTAAATTAATAATTTGAATACAAATATATATCCATCAAACATGGAATTTCCTCATTCTTTAACAACAAAATAATTTCTATGAGAAAAAAAAAATCTAAATAGGCTTCCTCTAATTATAACATTATAGTATCTAATAATAAACAAAAAACATAAAACCAATAGTCTTCCATCAAGTGTTACGAAATTCTAAATTAATTTACTAGCATGGGGTTTTGTATTTAAGAATGGGTATTTTAGTAATTTTATTAATTTACGAACGTGTATGGATATCCATGGGTAAGGATACCATTATATCTATTTATGTATCCATTAACAAATGAATAGTTGAAATATTCGTTTATTTTACCTGCGAGTATATGTTAAGTTATCTGTCATGTGTCTGTCGCAGATATTATCCGCAGATGTCCGTGGATACGATTTTTTTCATCCCCAGTCACGCCATTGTAAGAATTAATGTCGTGCTTGATCTGTCTAGCAAAATACATAAACATATGAAAATTTCATTTTACTAAGTTATTTTATTGGGAGCTCTAAAGCGACGCCCATGCGTTGCAGTATTGCAAGTGTCTGGCACACCCCCACCAAACTTAGTTCAAAAGTTCGTTGTTTTTTCTTCAGTATTATTAGTTGATTATTTGATGCATGCTAAAATTGGGATTAGAATCTTCTTTATTTATTAAAAGAAATGAGGGCTCCGTTTGGAGAGGGATAAATGCAAAGGAGATGGATTATCTACCTTGTTGGCGGGAAAATACACCTAACTTTAGGTGATTTTAGGCATAAAAGATGAGAGAGAATGTAACAAAAATGTGGAGGGAAAATATGATAGAGATAGAGACAAAGACATGTGCCTTTACTCGCCCTTAAGGTAGAGAATGCATACCTGGTGCAAAATTGATAGTAGGCCATTGAGTTAATAATTATAATAGCTTATTTCTACAGCTCACAACCAATTTTGTGTCTACCTCTCTTCAAATGCAGTTGTCCAATCGTTTTTAGAAATGGATAGGATCCAAACTTGTAAAATTGTAAGGCATACAAGGCAAGTTGACAAACCTAACACAACATAAATAGATTTAGTTGTATATTCGAGAAGTTGAAGATGATAATAAGGAAACAACAAAAAATAAAAAATATATTTAGTCTTGTTATGGTATATAAATGGGGGGTACAACCCTTAAGAATATAGTCTTACTAAGGGAGACCTCCCAAAATACATAAAACCAATCAAACTTTGGAGATCAGCTTCTCCTTCTCATATCTACTATGTTTTTTCTGCTGCCATGGTTTATTGGGTACTCATAATATCTTCTCATCTCTCTGCTCTGGAATGGAATTGCTTACATCTGATCTGGCCTAAATCATAGCTGCCTAGTGCTCATTGGTTAAACAGTTTGATTATTAATTCTGTAATAAGCTCAAGTTCCAAACTATTATAACATTTGGATTTTTGTAGATATAGTAGATTACTCAAAGCACATAACCAAATTGTGCAAGAGTTTCAATACAAACTGTTACATAATAGTCTCACATTGACAAATTTGTGAAGTAGTTTGCACACACAACAAATATAAAAGCCACATGTAGTCACATCACAAGTCATACCTTTCTCGGTCTTTTGGCTAAGATCAAGTGTAGTATTTGTTCTTATCAGTTTATTATCTGATATGTAAGTCATTGGCTCACTTGACATTAAATTACTGTTTTGAGGGGGAGAGTCCACTACAGTAGTTTGCTATTGGGGCTCTTAGGTGTAGCCTTTATGTTGCACTATTGTAAGGGTCTAGCGCACCCCAATAAATCTAGTTCAATATTTATGGCTACCTTTCCTTGTAGTGCTCTTATGTTGTTCTGAGCTCAAATTTTTATTTATTTTTCAGATGCGGTCTATCAAGATAAAGATAGTGTAGATTCATGAGACTTTCCTATTTGGTTGTTATACCGTACAACGGTACAAGTGCGCTCCCTTGTGAGATGCACAGTGACATCGCATGTTTACTTGAAGCAATTTTTTAAAGGGGTATTGGCAATATTATTATTATTTTTTTATGTTGGAGTTCATAATTTTGAGGTTGACATAGTTTCCGCTAACATAAGTATATAGTGTTGGAAATTCAAGTGTGAGTGGTGGTGTGAATGATATATAAGAGAGGATGACCCATATACCTGACGCCTTAAGGTTTTGGGTAGAGATGTGGTGTCCAAGTTTCTTGATAGCTAGTTTGGTTCATTGGCTACCTTGTTATTGCTCCAATGCTCTCCTGAACTCCCCAACACAAAGGACTAAGGAATTTGACCACTTCACATGTATCTATATTAAACATGAAAATGGACCGGTCTTAATTACAAGGAGGTTGGAAGCAATGTTTTTAAAACCGGACTGGAGACTGAACCGGAGAGAGCTCCAGGTCATGGTTCAATCAATTCACTCGGTTGAACCATGGTTGAACCGGATGAGTAATAATTAAATAAAAAATAAGAAAAGTATTAAATTTTGGAGAAAAAGTAAATAAAAAAGTCAAAAAGTGCATTTCGGGCAGTTCAACCTCGGGTCAATTGGCGGTTCAAAGCGGTTAAACCGTCGTTCAATCCGGTCCAACCCGATTTTAAGCGGTTCAACGTGCCTGCGGTTCAAATGGGATTGAACCAACCAGCCGAGTGTCCGATTTCCAATCCAACCAGTTGAACTGTCCAGTTCAGCCTGATTTTTAAAATATTGGTGGGAAGTTTGATGCATGCAAGCACATGTATAAATTTCAAAAGGCGAGAACAAGCCAAAGTTGTGGGGTACCATTATGTGACTTTTCTACAGGTTAATTATTATGGTACTATTTTGACCAATTATTATAATACTTTAACCCATAAATACGTGAAAACTAATTTAGGGTAAATAAGTTACTTGTAACATAAAGTTTTTTTGAACAACAATTGTAACATAAAGCGTTTGCTTTGCATTTTCTGTAACAAAAAGAAGATCACCAACAGAAAAGGAAATCAAACTCACCACATGTGTCAAATCTATAAAATATAAGTAATATAATCTAATCTAATATCTATTTCTATTTTTATTTTTATCTATACAAACAAATTTCCGATGAAATTACTAATTTGGATCTCTTTTTAACAAGTCACATATCTAACTTAAGGGTTAAAATGTCATTACCTCTTTTTTTTTTCTTCTTACACTCTATTTCTTTGTTTTTTCTCTTTCTTCTTACATTCTCTTTCCTCCTTTTCACTTTTCTCTTAAACTCTCTTTCTTCCTTTTTTTCTTTTTACTTTACTTTTACTTTTTCCATAAACAATTATTCTCTTTTTCTTATCACTTCACTTTAGTTTTTTTTAACTAAATTTCTAAATTTACACAAACACTACTCTACTAAAATTACATATAAAAATGTAAATGAGTCGCACTAAAAAACAAAAACAAAAAATTATCACTTTTTTTGAAAAAGTTTTTTTGACCAATTTTGAGAAAAAATTATCACCTTCAAATTTTAATTTTTCTCTACGAAATTTGTTACACTCTTATTGATAATATACTATCACCTCTTTCTGATAATTTACTATCTATCTTTTACTGTCTACTATAATCTACTAATCAACTAAAATAATCAATTAAAACTATGAGATAACTGCAATGATTTATAAAAAAACACGGGATAACTACACTGATATATAAAAAAACACATCATTAATATTTGTCATTGATAATTAAAAATTTTGAAGACTAATAAAAACCTACTATCTCAAAAAGCAAGAAGATTTAATGACTATTTAAACTACTGATTAATATTTAAAACAAATATTTCTTATTGATAATCTATTACCTCTCTTTTACTATCTACAATAATTTACTAATCAACTAAAATAATCAATTGAAACAACGAGATAACAGTACTGATATATAAAAAAACACAGGATAACTATAGTGATATATAAAAAAACACGGGATAACTGCACGGGATTAATAATTGCCATTGATAATTATAATTTGTGAAGACTACTATATACCTACTATCTACTTTAAATTTGTCTTTATTTTCACGGGGGTAATGTTCAGACTATTTAAATATTGTGTAAGTTCATTCATAAAAAGAACACGACAGCACTTGGGCATATGCACAGATATCCTACTAGTACACCACTAAATGGAACCTCACAAAACCGTGTACCAATAGTCCAAACAGAAAGTAATTTAAAAGTTGTTTCTGAATGACAGTTATAATAACGTTCTCATTTTGCCTGACTTATTCGAATAGCCAAATGGTTGTTAGGTAACTTTGAATACACATCTTTAGTAGCGCTTAGGTCACTCTACACATTTGAATTACAACTTTACGCTAATTCACTACAAGAAAATCGTGTATTACCGATGGATATTTTACATTTATGGCAGCTTTTTTCCATCTGTAAATTTCCAGTGGAAAAAATAGTATTTCCGGTGGATTGTTTCCATCCGGACGTTTCCAGCGGATTTTAAAAAAAATATTTTTTTAATAAAACTGCCAGTTTTTTTTTGAATTTTCTTTTGGATTTTGGATTTTTTATTCAAAAAATCCGCCTGTCCGGTAAATCCACCGGTGACATTTCTGGTGGATTTTTTTTAAAAAAACCCGGCAATTAAAAAATCCACTGGAAAAATACGAAGGGAAAAAATCCGCTGGAACCGTCCATGCTTACATCATGCTAAGTAGGGCTAATCATCAGTCGGGCTTGAGCGGATTCGGGCCCAAAACCTCCAATCCGGCCAAAACCACGGATAGGAAAAGTATCACCCATTTTGACCATTTAGACGAACGGTTTGGGAAGGTTCGGGTAGTCGGACCTTAGCGGATCCATGAGTGGTTTGTGACGAGCTAACAGGAAGAGAAGAATAGAGTTTTTTCAAAATTTTTCCATGGCCTCTGAAACACAGTACGAATGTAACCATTGCTCCGCTAACACTAACACGTACTTAAGCACTAACATAGGTATGACACTACGAATAGAGCGGTATGGTTGGATTAGGATTTTTTGGAGTTTTGCGGGTTATAAAACTTTTTTCGACCAATTGTGGGTTATAAAATTTAAAAAGAAAATTTGTTCTACAACCGGGATAAAAGACAGGAGGCAACGTCAATGGCTTCGATGAATGTTTTGGCTTAATAAGGAGTGTTTTAGTGAAATTAGTTGGTCAAGCTATTTGTTTGCAAATTGTTCAAAAATCTAGATAGGAATAGGAAGTATGTAGAAGAATACAGGCAGAATTTCCATAACTATCTACTCCATTCTCCTCTTATTCACTCTCTTAAATATTATGTGGGTTATTAGAAGATAACGTGGTGCAGGTACTCTGGTAAGCACCTTAGGAATATGTATGGATAATTATCAACATTGATGATACTGAAATTGAGGTTGTGTTGATCAGACAAAGACTGGGTTTGTGAAAAAGGAAATAGAAGGAAAACAATCACAATCTTTTGTGTCTGTACAAGGAACAAAAGTGCTCCCATAAGCAGCTCTCAAAATGTATTCATCAAATTCCATTTCGATTTTTCCAGTAAGTTTAAGTTCAAAATGTAAGTTCCAAGCTGCTGCTGCACAAGAGTCCCACAACGAAAGAGTCAAGAAAGTGACAAACTAAATGTCAGATATATAAGCCACACGGAACCACTTAACAAATCATACCTTTCTTGGCCTTTTGGATAAGATCAAGTGTAGTATCTGTTCTTATCAGTTTAATATCTGATATGTGGGTCATTGGCCTACATGATATATATTAAATTACTTTTTTTAGGGGGGGAGTCTACCACAATATCTTGCTATTGAGGCTCTCAAGTGTCGCTCTTGTGTTGCACAATTGCAAGGGCTTGGCGCACCTCAACAAACCTAGTTTAAAACTTTCTTGTAGCTTGTGTGTATTGTTATTGTTACTTTTTGCCTACAATTTAGCTTTTAGTGTATTTTATCATATCTTATAAAATTTATTCTTATTAAATAGTAGTGCTCTTAAGAAAATCTTATGTGTTGTTTTAAGCTCTTTGAAATCATTTTTGCGACAAATGAGGGATTAAAAAATGATTTTGAAAATGGTAAACAAATGGAAAATAATTTCTACATCTCTTAAAAATCTCTAAAATACTATAAAACAAACTTTATTGAATGTTAAAATCGCTTCATCTTTAATTTGTAAGGAACGAGCCCCTACTATCATGATATATTTTAATATTCTGATGTTGCGCCATAGGTGATTTTATTCTTCCTTTTAATTCATTATAGTGTGTCTAATTTGAAGTTATTAATCTATATAACATCTACACTTTTGATCGAAGATGTGCCCAAGATCTTACACTTTTCGTGTCAGGGCGGACACCAACATCGACACTGACACTTCAAATAGTTCTATTTTTTCAAACAACTATTGGTGTCTACGTGTCATTGTTAGTGTAGTGTCTAATGTCCATATCTTTGTCTGCGCTTCATCGATTGTAATTCGTCATGGAAATTACTTTTAACAAACCAAGAAAAATAGACAACATCTCCCTGTGTTTTTTTTAATATCTATAGATACTTGATATAATTAGAGAAGTGCCCTTTAGACAAAGCTGTGCTTCCCACGGGTATTAAGGCTAATATATTTAAGTACTTCCAATACGCATTACACAAGTTTCAATAATATAATCTAAACCATTGGACGGATTTCTACTTTTTTAAATACCAAACAAGACACTTGAACATTACTGATAAAGTGATCATTCTCAGTCTAAAAAAAGAACATCATGAAACAAATTTTCCATATTATCTATTATTGACCAGAGTTCCCCAAAAGTCGTTCCACATTATCTCCAATTTCAGCAAAAATGTTGTATCAGTCAGGCTACCAGCTTCAATTTCAGCAAAAATAACAATGCTAACTGTTCCGGAATGGGCCGAAGCCCATTCTAGTGACTCTACCTGGACCGGCCCAGCAATAAAGGGGCAAAGGAGCAGAGAACCGGATCAACGGCCTCGATTGGTCCGTACGCATAGATCCAACGCTCGAGGATCGCCCACCAACTCTATAAAAGCATTAATGGCGTCAGTTGTCAGGTACACACTATTCATTGAGACCTATACTCTGCTCGTTTGCTCACGACCAGAAGAACATCAGAGATCTGATACCTGTGAAACAGCGGTCAACCACACTAGGGGTCAGATCATTTGGCGACCACAGTGGGAGCCCGCGCGCTTTCCACCAATCCTGAAGATGCCCCCGAAGGCACCCCGAGGCCGACCGAAGGCCACGGCTCGTTTACAAAGTGTGGCCGAGATCCCAACTTGACCATCATCAGCGGGTGTTGAAGGCAACAACACCGTCCCTGCACAGCCGGTCACAGTAGAGCTTCCTACCAACCTGGTCCAAGAGCTGCGAGAACTACTGCATGACCGAAACCAGGCTCTGAATCACAATAATGACAGCCTCACGCAATTAGAAGATCAGATCGCCTCGAGGCGAGCACACACGGCCCCAGAGCAGCGACCTCATCATGAGGGCACTTCGGCCGTGCGAGCACGCCCTTCAAGGCCTCATCGATCGCCTCTGCGAAGGCAGCTGGTCCATCGATCTCCACCCCCGAGGAGGGGACGAGGAGGAGCGGCCACCCCACCGAGAAAGACTCCGTCCACATCTGATTATACTTACTGGCTTGAAGAATCATCACACGAAGGTTCCTCTCGTGGTTCGACCAGTTCACCTACTCGTTCTCGAAGCCAATCTAACGAGCGATACTCATATCGGTCGAAAGATTATTCCAACGACCATGGTCGTGGAGCAAGCTACCCAGAAAAGTGACTGTGCAGTCAAAATAAGAGGGATACCAGCCTTGGACCATATACGAGAGAAATAGACGAGTTTCGCATCCCACGCTCGTTGGAAAAGCCTCCGACCGACCTTAAGATGTACAACGGCGTGAAAGATCCGGACGCCTATTTAAAGCACTTTGATATTATGATGAAATATCGCGGAGCGCCCGGACCCGTAAAATGCAAAATCTTCCCCCTTACTCTAGAAGGGTCGGCGTTAGAATGGTTCACCGAGCTAAAGCCCAACACCATTTCATCTTGGGAGCAGATGGCTAGGGTGTTCACCGCCCGCTTTACGACCTCCAAGATCAAACCAAAATCTCAGGACGTTTTGATCGCCATCAGACAAGGCCCGCGTGAGTCTTTGAGAATCTATGTCGAAAGATTCAATCGAGAAGCCGATCAAGTCAGAAACTTGGACGATAATCAGAGGTTATTCTTCTTGAGAACGGGCCTCTTAAGAGGAAGTCGTTTTGAAGTGGAGGTGGGACTCCACATTCCTAGGGACCTAGAGACGTTCCTAAGGCGATACCAAAAGTTCATGAATTATGAGGAGAGAACGACCGCTATTGAAGCTGCTGAGGCGGGCATGAACCAACAATCGCGATCAGAAAAGGATATAAAGGCAAAAGAGGAGTGCGCTAATAACCGCCCGACCAGGGAAGGTAGGATCAAGAGATTCGCTGAACGCACTAAGCTAAATACCTCGTACGCGAACATTTTAGTGGAGTGTGCCAACGCGGAATTCAGAGATGTTAAACCACCGGAACCCCTCGTGCTCAAAGACGGGCAGCGTCCCTCGAAAAAATATTGTAGGTATCACAAGAGTAACGGGCATGACACTAACAACTGCATGGCTCTTAAAGATGATGTGGAAGCTCTAATCCGAAGAGGGAAGTTGGCTCAGTACGTAAAAAGAGATCATGCGAAAGCACGAGAAGAGCGAAAGGTTACCCGTTCACCTAGAAGGGGAAAAGCAGAAGCAGATGAGACGATCAAAGTCGTAGAAGAGGACGACGATGAAGAGAATAGCATGGGCGCTAGGAAGTCGAAGGGAAGATCGGTCGCTATGGTCATATTCGGAGGAATACCCACGGATGCCTCGACTAACAAATCGATCAAAATAAGATGGGATGAGATCATGAGCATCGCCTCGACCTCCACTCCACGGCCGCCTTCCGTACGACCATTCATCTCCTTTGGAGACGAGGATCTCATCTACGGAACACCCAACTATGAAGTACCTTTGGTGATCGTCGCAGTAATGGCGAACATGGAAGTTAGCCGAATATTAGTGGACCAAGGTAGTTCAGCAGATATAATATTCGAAGACCTGTTGGACGCGTTGAAGATTTCAAAAGACGACCTAAGGCCATACAGAGGAACAGTTCTCACCGGGTTCAATGGTGCCTCGACGACTCCTATAGGACGGCTAGAGCTGATGGTGACCTTTGGGGATGATACTGAAGAAAATCCCCTCTACAGGATGGTCAGAGCGGATTCCATCGTTTTGCCGTGCAAATCGGTCTATCAGTGTATCATTGGGCGGCCAACCCTTGCCCATTTAGAAGCAGTGCCGTCAACCGTCCATCTGAAGATGAAGTTCTACACTAAGTCTGGGGAGGTCGCAACTGTCCCAGCTGACTTACTGTCCGCAAAGTGAGTATTCCTCCTAGGACTAAAGGAAAAAGTGTAAAAAAGTAGCAAGAGAAATAGAAGAAGCAATGAAAAGCAGCGGACAGGTAAATTTGGCAGATCTTGATGCTCGTTATGACCCAGATAGTGAGGAAGAAGAAGGAGACAACCTTTTGACCAAAGAATTGAAGAACAGAATCAAGCGACCAGAGCCAGATGGAGAGTTTTGTCACGTGCAATTAGGGGACGACCCAAAGAAGACAATCAATATTAGAAAGAATCTCTCCCCTGAGACTCAGGACGAGCTCGTCCAATGCCTAAAAGATCACGCAGATCTGTTTGCCTGGAGCGCGGCGGACATGCCCGAAATTCCCCCGGAAGTGACATGCCATCACTTAGCAGTCAACCCAGGAGCAAAATGGGTTGCTCAAAGGAGGAGAGTTCAAAAAGAAGAGAAGGCGCGAGCAGCGTTCAAGGCCGTCGAGGACTTGCTCGATGCAGGCTTCATAAAAGAAATAAAATACACCACGTGGCTGTCTAATGTCGTCCTGGTTAAGAAGGCAAACGACAAATGGAGAATGTGCGTAGACTATACTGACCTCAACCGAGCGTGCCCGAAGGATGCTTTCCCCGTCCCCAGTGTTGATCGTCTGGTCGATAATGCGAGTGGATACAAAATCTTGTTCTTCCTGGACTCCTATTCTGGGTACAATCAAATTGCCATGCATCCACCAGATCAGGAGAAGACTGCATTTATGACGGACAGGGGAAATTTCTGTTATAGAGTTATGCCTTTTGGGCTGAAGAACGCTGGAGCGACCTCCCAGCGCATGATGAACAAAGTTTTTCACGATCAGATAGGGAAGATGGTGGAAGTATACCTGGATGATATGATTATCAAAAGCAAGCAAGATCGAACACACATAGACGACTTAAGAGAAGTGTTCAAAGAAGCCAGAAAAAATTGGTTGAGATTCAACCCAGAAAAGTGTAGCTTTGGGGTAAGGGCAGGCAAATTTCTTGGTTTCTACCTCACCGAAAGAGGGATTGAAGCCAACCCAGACAAATGTCGAGCAGTGACTGAGATTAAGCCGCCAACGACCAAGAAAGAAATATAGAAACTAAACGGCATGATTGCCGCTCTCTCACGATTTGTGTCCAAAGCCGCAATTAAATCCTTACCTTTATTCAGGCTGTTGAAGAAAGAAATCGCGTTCGATTGGACGCCGGAATGCGACCAAGCCCTCGAACAACTTAAGGCGGCCTTGGCAGAACCACCAATTTTGACCACTCCTAAGCCCGGGGAAACGCTCTATCTATACTTATCCATTACAGACGAGGCTTTGGCCGCTGTTTTGGTACGAGAAGAAGGAACGAAGAAAAACTCGGTCTACTTCGTTAGTAAGGTACTAAAGGGTCCAGAGCTTAGATATCAAAAAATTGAGAAGTTGGCTTTAGCTCTGGTCATGTCCGCTCGAAGATTGAGGCTATATTTTGTAGCCCACCAGGTCGCTCTGCGAACCGACCAACCAATTAGACAGATCCTTCATAGACCTGATCTGGCGGGAAGAATGATCAAGTGGGCTGTAGAATTATCCGAATTTGGAATCAGATACGAACCTAGGTCGACCATTAAGGGACATGTCTTGGCCGACTTTATTGCAGAATTGACTACAGGAGCGGAGGACCCGGTCCACGACGTATGGACGCTGCATGTTGATGGGTCGTCCAACGGCAAGGGCAGCGGAGCTGGCTTGATCCTTGAGAACGAGCAAAGAACGACTATCGAGGTCTCATTGGCTTACTCTTTTCCAACGTCCAACAATCAGGCTGAATACGAGGCCTGTTTGGCTGGGTTGTTGCTCGCTCTGGAATTCAATGTGAAGAAGGTAGAACTCCGATCAGACTCATTGTGAGCGGTATCCTAGATCAAAGACATCTTTTCGGCCAAAGACGAGATCCTCCAGAGATACCTCGCAAAAGTCAAGGAGTTGATGCAGAAATTCGAATTCGCCGAAGTCAGGCACGTCCCAAGAGCAGAGAACGCTAGGGCGGACATCTTATCCAAGCTCGCAAGTACGAAGAACCCTGGCAACCATAGAAGTGTGATACAAAAAGTTCTATCTTAACCAAGCGTAAGGCTAGAGGCCACACTGGGAGCAGATGTGTGTAAAATTGACTCAGCTCGAACCTGGATCGACCCCATTTTTAACTACATAAAGGATGGGGAAGAACCTGTGGACCCTAAAGAAGCTGCGCTCGTTCGAAAACGAGCAACATCCTACTCGATCATAAATGAGCAGCTCTATAGAAGGGGATTCACTATGCCCTTGGTCAAGTGCCTACTTCCAACAGAAGCAAACTACGTACTAAAGGAGATCCACGAAGGCATCTGTGGGAATCATATGGGTTAGTGAGCGCTGGCAAAAAAGGCATTAAGGGCGGGCTATTATTGGCCGGCCATGGATGCAGACGCAAGAGACCTAGTGAAGAAATGTGACAAGTGCCAGAGGCATGCCGACGTTCACATTGCACCTCCAACCGAGCTCAACAGTTTGACCGCCCCATGGCCATTCTCATGGTGGGGTATTGACTTGTTAGGACCTTTCTCACTCGCCCCTGGTCAGTTGAAGTTTCTGATCGTCGCGATTAACTACTTCACCAAGTGGATCGAGGCCGAGCCACTAGCTACGATTACTTCAAGGAATTGCCTCAAGTTCGTCTGAAAGAACATCTTGGTGCGGTTTGGGATGCCAGAGGTAGTTGTCTCGGATAACGGCACACAGTTCACCGATCAAAACTTTCAAGAAGCCTTAGCGGAACTAGGCGTTAAACAGCATTTTACGTCAGTCGAACACCCCCAAACGAACGGGTAGGCAGAAGCAGCCAACAGAGTCATCCTGAGAGGCCTCAAAAGAAGACTAGATGAAGCTAAAGGGAAGTGGGCAAAAGAGCTCCCTTCAGTATTATGGGCGTACAGAACAACCCCACACTCGACCACTGGAGAAGGCCCCTTCAAACTGGTCTATGGAACGGATGCGCTGATTCCCGTTGAAATGGGAGAACTAAGCTGGAGAACGAGCAATCCTATGCCGCCGTCAGAAAATGAACAGGCGACCAGAGAAGAGCTCGATCTAGTGGAAGAGCTACGGAGTAAGGTTGCCCTCAGGGAAGCGTTAGTAAAACAAGCGATGGCCACAAGACACAACGCCAAGGTCGTTCATAGAGCCTTCGAAAAAGGGCAGCTCGTCTTAAGAAGGGAAGATATTGGCCAAAGAGATGCCGGTCAAGGAAAGCTTGCCCCAAATTGGGAAGGTCCTTACCAAGTGGCAGCCAAGACGGGCAAAGCGGCGTACATCTTGCAGAATTTAGACGGAGGCATCATTCCAAATACTTGGAATGCAGCAAATCTTAGAAGATATTTCACTTGAAAGTTTGTAAAAATGTCATGTTGTTGCTTGAACAATGAATAAAAAATCAAATGAGCGGGACACTCTTTTTCCCTACGGGGTTTTTTATCGAGGCCCGCTCGCCCGTCATTTGAATGGCAAAGGTATTTCTTAATTTGATTCTCTTTAAAAGATGTTGATCGACTCAATAATCAATTACCTCTTAAGCGAGTTAAGGTCCAACCGAGTTTGATAAACTGCTTAGGAGGAAACTTAAGCGATCTTAACCAATTACCTCTTAAGCGAGTTAAGTTCAAACCGAGTTTGATAAACTTCTTAGGAGGAAACTTAAGCGATCTTAGTACGAACACACCCAGTAAATGAGCTAAATCTCAAGTAGAAACTCGGTAAGCTGTTTACAGGGATCCCTATGAAGATCGGCCCAACGAGGGCTGAAACAGTATTATAAAGTAAAGATAGTTAACATTAAAGTCTGCCCGAAGAAAGCCGGGCTCCAAAAAGCTTACAAGAAAAAATGTGATCATAGAAGCGCGCGGGCTCCATAAAGATTACGAGAAAACATAAAGTACACTTGTTGAAAATACAAAAAAGGGTGAGTCACTCAGGACGGTTGTAGATGACTGTTTCTTCTTGGATGACGTTCCCATGCTCATCTTTCTCAGTAAGACGAACGATTTGGCCGTTCCTTAAAAAATGATCGTTGCTCCCGATCTCAGAGTTAATCTCCAGAGAAGGATAGCAATACTGGATCTGAGCAACAGCCTAGTCGAAGCGCCCTTTGGCGATTGAAATAGTCATGTCCTCCAAGGCCTCTAGCTCGCCCTTGGCCTGATCCCGCTCGTCCTCCACGGCCTTCAAGATTTCCTTTAGACCGACCACCTGCTCCTCCAACTGATTCGCCTTGGTAGATTGCTCGGTCAAACTGGCAGTAGCGGTGGCAAGTTTGGCTTTTGCATCTACCTTGGCTGTTATGGCCGCGTCTCGTTCGGCAGTGACTGAGCCAAGTGCTTTCTTTGTCGGTTGGAGGGTGACCTCAGCATCCTCAAGCTTTTTCTTGGTACTCTCGAGTTCTGCCCGCAAATCTGTAATATGACCAAGAGCAGACTTATACTTGTCAGTTTTATCCAAGAGGTCACCCTCCAACCATAAGTTTCTATGGACTAAGTGTATACCTGCTTGACGGCTAGCTTCATCAGATTTATAACGAACGAGCTTTTGAGAAGCGGCTTGAGCAATTTCTGCAACAAACAGCAGAGGGTCTGCTCGAAGGCGTTCCAAGTCTACATCTTTAAGATCGTCCAAATCCAAGGACGACCTCCTCGGTGCTTCTCTTCTTTTTTGGGGAGGGTCAAGGTCAATCGCAACGGCGTCCACAGAATTCTAAGCCCGATCTCTCTTCTTAGAAGCGGAGTTCGTTCCTTGGTCGCGAACAGGAGGTCTATAATCGCCTTCAGCATGGAGAGGTTGAGAAGGGGAAGCGAAGGTCACCCTCTTCTGCTTCCTTGACTTTGTCTTGGCCAAAAGGGCTTCAAAGCCTATGCCCGACATTTCAGCTGAAAAGAGAAAGGGTTAGAGGCAAGACGAAGTAAAAACGATCAAAGCTAACGAACAAAAGAAGAAGTAAAAGCACACCAAGTTTATTTTCAGCTTGCTCAGACGTCCTAAGACAAGCGAATTTGTTACAAGGAATAACCCCTTCGGGCAGCCAAGTAACCAGGGTCTCTAGAATCAAGACGCTCTCAATATCGTAATCACTCAGCCTCCTCTGATGCCTATGGTGGACGGTGTCGCGGTCATAATGTGAGTGCGACCAACCCAGAGGGAATTTCATCGAAGTAATATGACTTGCAGCGTCCACAGTTCCCACCATCTCGTTAGCCCGATCATTGATTGGAACGACCTAGAGGAAAGCATGCCTCCAAGGTTTGGCCGATTCGCAGAAAAGTTTGAAGAGTCTGATCGTCCCCTTTCGCCCCTTCAAAAAAACTTGTTCCCATCGCCTGGGTTCACTCTTCATCTCCACGGTACGACTAACATCGAATAGGGAGAAGAATTGACGGCAATTCACTTCCCGGTCAAGAGCGGCCATTATTATCTCGAAAGACTTAACAAGCGCCCAAGCGTTGAAGTGAAGTTGAGAGGGGGCGACCCCAAGGGTTCTCAAGACGCGTCTCTAGAAGAATGTGAAGGGAGGTCGCACCCTCAAATCTCGGAGAACATTGGTGTACATGATAAATTTTAGAGAGGTCGGGATCATGGCAGCATGCTCGTGACCCGGCACACCCTCAGCTAGCCATTCCTGGTCGCCATAACCAATTAGCTTAGTAAAAAGCGGCAACATCTCATCACCTGGTGGGAAGACCGAACGCTCGTTGGTTATAGCGGAAGAAATCCAAGAGCGGTCA
This sequence comes from Astragalus glycyphyllos, assembly GCA_963573325.1. Classification (NCBI taxonomy): domain Eukaryota; kingdom Viridiplantae; phylum Streptophyta; class Magnoliopsida; order Fabales; family Fabaceae; genus Astragalus; species Astragalus glycyphyllos. Next base: position 39,812,817 of record OY754308.1, read on the forward strand.
TCATCAAGCCTACCCCTCCAATCGTGCTCTTCAGGAAGCACCTCATTGGTCGGAACGGGAGGAGACACAGGGTTCACTCGAAGAGATGGAACGATGTCGACAATGTTCGACGAGCGACCAGACGATGACGAAGTAGAGAGATCGGTGGAAGAGAAAGTCTCGGACTGAAGCCCGCTCGCACTAGTATCTCTAGAGCGAGCAGCACACTCAGCCATCTTTGCAGATTGACGACCGGATATCCTCGCAGTCTTCTTTGTTCGCGTCACTGCCTTACCCTGCAAGGAGAGGGAAGTCAGGCTCACCCTAAACGATGATTTGCAGAAGGGGGCGACAAGGTCGACCCCAAGCCTGACACCCCCTCCTCGCTCTACGCAACGAAGAATCGAACAAACTAAAGAAAAATGAGCAAAAAGTGCATACCTGGAGTAGGAGAAAAGTTCAGACTCAAGGTAGAATACTCCTTGATGAGCAAAATCAAGCGACTGGACGAGTGAGATCGCCTGAGTTGGAAGTCGTGCACGGGCGAGCACCTGGCCAGAATAGAACAGTAAACTGTTGTTCATCTCGAGAGCAAAAGTATGACCGCTTTCAGAGCTTCAGGATAAAGAGTGAAGAATGAGGAGAGGGGGGGCAGCATATTTATAAGGTTTAGGGAGCAAGCAAACGAAACGTCGTGACCTTTCACTTGCACGCGTCTTGAAAACTGAACCGTCATCATAACCAGGCGCCGCCTTTTCGAATTTCGAGGCACCATTAACGATCCTTGAAATGACGTGAAACGTCGCTTCATGAAAGGTGCCACGTTGTTGCACCCCGAAAAATCCGGTTTGGATCCTTCTTCGTACAACGGGAAAAACAATGAAGCCGCCACCAATATTTTAATTTAGGAAAAAAACATTGGAAAAATCCTTTTAGGCGATTGGTCTTTTGAAAACGAGAGATATAGGTTTGGGGGTCGGTTATGTGTGGGGAAGGTATTAGCACCCCACACATCCTTTCTACCGAAAGGGAACCTTTAATTTAGTGTGTGGTTTTTGACTGTTGATTTGAAACACTTTGTTCTACTTCTTTTCTTCTTTTTTTTTTTATTTAAGAAAATGTTTTTGAAAACTGGGGAAAGAAGAATCTTTTTGTTATTATTTTTTTTTAAAAAGGGTGCTTGACGGGAGGTGAACCCGCTCCTACGTATCCTCCGGTGCGATGAGGAATTCAAAGCTACGTAGTTCTAGTGTTGTTTTGAAAAGGCTCCTTTGTTTTTAGCTTTTTAGTTTTTAGGTGTTTTTTGAAATAAGACTCGAGTGTTCACTAATACCAAGCAAGCAATGGTTTCGAGTGGTTTTCATTACTAACTCGAAAGAAAATGAGTTGAAACCGATAATCAAACAAGTAATGGCTTCGAGTGATTATAAGTAACAACGTTTTTATTTTATCTTTTTGCAAATGAGGCGAGTGTAACACCCCGGAAATAATTTAATTAAAATAGTTGATTGAATTATTAAAATAATTTGGAGGTGGGATATAGATAAATTAAAAGGTTAATATTTTATATGCGTAGGAGGTGAAACGAGTAAAGGAGGTGGTGACGTAGAGAGCCCAGTGTTTACTGAGCCCTCAACTTAAACCCTGGGGGTTTAAACCAAACCCTCATTCGCAGCAAGCAAAAGAAAAACGAAAGTGAGAGTGAGAGAGAGAGCACGCGGCGCAAAGAGGGAGAGAAGAGGAGGGTTTCGCGAAGAATTTCAAAAGGAGATCGTTCGTGTTGCTGTGGTTTTGTTCGTGTCTCGTTCGTCGTGTTCCGGAGCTTACGTTATTCGAGGTAAGGGTGGGCTTAACCTTGATAATGGGTTGATGATAATTATGTGTGGGTAGTCTAGGGTTTTGTTGAATTGTTCGTGTTGTTGCATATCGTGTTTTCGTTGAGATTGGTGCTTTGATGATTGTTGCACGTTATTGTGATTTGTTTCGTTATTTGTTGTTGCGTGATTGTTGTATCACGATGATGGTGTTGTTATTGTTCGTGTTTTTGGTTGTTGCTGTGCGTGGTTGATTGTTGTTGTCGCGTTGTCGAATTGTCGTTTTTGTTGTGGTGGTTGCGGTGTCGTTGCCGTTAGGGTTTGGTGTTTGGCAATTTAGCGATTCTGGACACAGGTTCGGTTTTTCTAAAACTGGCGCTGTTTGGTTGATCCAAAAATTATGAGGTTGATTGTTTTTGAAAATAGACTTAACGCCGGTCGTTTTGGCACTGGTTTCGTCAAATTCGGAGTTGTATAGCTCGAGTTATAGGCGATACAAGTTAGGTTAAAATTCTGGAAACGATTTGGGTATAGATTCGGTATTTCGGTGACTGGGAATGTTGTATTGACCGAAAAATTATGTGGTTTATTTTTCTGGAAAATAGACTTAATGCTTGTTAATTTGGCACTGGTTTGGTTGCGTTTAGAGTTGTGTAGCTCGAGATATGAATTCCACAAGTTAGAGTAAGATTCTGGAAACAATCTGGACACAGGGTCAGTGTTTTGGTTACCACGTTTTCAAAAGAACTCCTTTTCGAACGAATCCAATTTCTTTGAAAACTAGACAAAATTTGCCCCAGTTTATGCACAAGTTTCATGCAATTTGATTGAGTTTTGGTCACTTTGGAATTGCTTGAATTTGAAGGACAGAAACTGTCCTCTTTTGCAACTAGCCTGTGTGCTTTTCGAAAACTGTACCTATTGGACACTCTCCTTCAAAAACTGAACTTAGGGATGATAACCAGACCCATAGGGCTTTCCAACAAGTATTTATTTGTTGAAATCCGATGTCGTTTGCTATTTTAATTAATTCGCTGAAGTAGGTGCGATGTGCCTAGGCGCTGTGCGCCAGTCTTGTGCGTGGTGTGCGTGCGTTATGTCCGCGTTGTGGAGCCGTCTGGTGTTAATATTTCAGGTGCGGTGCTGGTATGCTCAGGAGAGTTTAGTGGTAGCTGTGATGCTACAATTTGGTGCTATTTTTGGTGAAATCATTTGTTTTGATTCTGGTGATATAGTATTTATTTTAAATACTTGTTATGGTGAGTTGGTGCATAATCATGGTGTCGCATTGTCATATGCATGTTTTGGTGATATAGGCTCTGCCTCTGGTGTTTATTGGTGATATGCCCGTCGTGGCTCATTTTGGTGATCGGTACCGCATGCATATGCCCACTGGAGGGGTTGCATATCATCCCATTGTCTATGAATGTTATAACTTTGGTGGTTCACTGTCAAATGGACTTTTCCTTTGGTATCTGGTGCTGTGATATGGCGTAATTGTATTGTGTTGCTGTAGTTACCTGATGCTAGCATATTTTTATCATCTGCTTATTACCTCTGTTAGACTCACCCGTTCTGCTTGGAATGTTGCTCTCATGCGGCAACGCTGCAGGTGATCGCTAGTGCTCGTGGAGGAATTGCTAGGTTTTGCTTCCTCTCTCGTTTGGGTCTGTGTCAGCTCTGATATGTAGCACCGGGGAGTCGTTAGTTATCGTTTTGAACTATTATTTTAGTTATTGGAAATTGTTTTAATTAATTTTGGAGATGTCTCTAATTGTTAATTCTGGAGATGTTTAAACTGGTTAATATTTCCGCTGCTTGGTGATTTCTTTTATATAAATTATTTTGGAGATTTTTTTTTTTGGAATAAATGGTGTTTTTTTTTTTAAAATGGTGAAAAATGTAGCGCCCTTCGAGGTGACTCTGACAATTGTCTATTTAGTTGTAATAGTAAAAGGGGGGTGTTTTTAGGTGTTTTTTGAAATAAGACTCGAGTGTTCACTAATACCAAGCAAGCAATGGCTTCGAGTGGTTTTCATTACTAACTCGAAAGAAAATGAGTTGAAACCGATAATCAAACAAGTAATGGCTTCGAGTGATTATAAGTAACAACGTTTTTATTTTATCTTTTTGCAAATGAGGCGAGGATCGGTGATAATCATCTAGCAAAGGCTTAAGACAATTACCACTAATGACTCGTGTTGTTTTTTGGAATTGAATTGGGTTCGCATGTGTTTAAGGTTTGGGAGCTTTCATGATAATCAAACAAGCAAAGGCTTCGAGTGACTACCACTAATAACTCCTCATTAGTGATCAAACAAGCAAAGGCTTCGAGTGGCCACTAATGATTTTGTTTATGAAAAACTTAGGGTTTAAGCTTGGAAAAGAAATTGGTCTTAATTTGTTAAAGACATAGTTTAGAAAAGAAGTTTGAAAGCAATTTGATTTTTGGAAAAGAGTTTTGGAAAACTAGTAGAACATTTTCAATCAAGTTCCAAGTCAATAACCAAAATGCAAATTGCTAAACTACAATTCATGCAATGATCTAAACTAGTAACCATTTTCATGTCAAGTTGTTTAGAAAAGAAAACAATGAATGCAAGAAAGTTCATAGATGCAAGCATAGCACATTCATTGAGATCATGTTATCATGCAAGCAACAACATAGACACAATTTGCAACTTACCCTTTCATGTTGAAAACATCTCATTACAACATTTGAATACACAATGCATGAATAGGCAAAGATGAACCTAGACTACACATATCATGTCACAATACATAGATAGGCAAAGAATGAACCCAAGTTGAACATTTTGGCAAAAATGCATGAATAGGCAAGAGAATGAACCTAGATTGCACATCTTATTGAAGATGCTAGGCAAGATGAACCTAAATTGAACATTTTTGCAAAATGCATGAATAGGCAAGTGAATGAACCTAAATTGAACATCTTATTGAAGATGCATGAATAGGCAAGTGAATGAACCTAAATTGAACATCTTATTGAAGATGCATGAATAGGCAAGTGATGAACCTAACTAGGCATTTATGACACAACATGTGAGTAGGCAAGGAAGTTACAAAGCACAAGTGAATTCAAACATTTTAATGAATCACTTGCAAAATCCTAGGGATTTCACATCAACATTTGACATAAGCAACAATGTGGTATCATTTTGATGGCATCAACATTTAGCATATTTCTACAATCAACCACATGAAAGGAATAAGTTGGAAAGGGCATTTGCCTCAAGTAAGATCATTAGCAAGCCATGAAAAATCAATTTGACATTTTATTTAGCAAGCATATGCAATTAAGGTGTTGAATCCCTTTAGGTAATCTTTAACACTTGGGATATGCACAAGTACATAAGTGTCAAATCCTCTTACCAAATCATCAACACAAACATGATTTTCAAAGCAAGCAACAAAAACAAGCACAAACCCTAATTATCTCATGAAATGCGACACCAACATAGAGCTAAAACCTCATTTTATTCTTTGAAAGCAACAAAATCATGCAAGCAAATGACATAGATCAAACTTTTTGGCAAGGATTCACATGATTAAGCAAAGGATTGCACTAAAATCACACAAACTCTAATTTTTCTACAATATGCGAAATGGAACATAAGCCCAAATCAAAATTTTATTCATGAAAATGCAAGCACAAAATGAAAATAGCACAAACACACAATTTATTCCAAGAGAGAGATGCATTTCAAGCATCCAAACCTCCCAAAGTGTTTGTCAAAATGCTTGAAACACATCTCTCATTCAACAACAACAATTATATCAACATTTCAACATAAAATAGAGCACTAAAATGCAAAGAAATGCTTGATATGCAAAAATAGATTGATGATCTACATTTTTGATGCTAAAATTTTGATGATGCTAAGATTGAGAGTATACCTCAACTCCAAGCTAGAATAGCGAAAGAAATAAGGTGAATGAACACTAAACCACTTGAATCAACTCTCTAATCTTCAATCTTGAGCTTGATTCTTGAGATTTGAAGATGGATCTTTGAAGAGAATGCAAGGATGATGAAGGATTTAGGACTAGAATGTTGATTTCAAGTGAAAAAGTGAAGAAATGAGGTGAGGGAATGAAGAGGGGTATTCGGCCAAGAAGGGAGAAGAGGAGAGGCTAGGTTTTTGAGTGTGAATTGTGTGCCAAAACTTGTGAGAGGTGAGGATATGAGGGTATATATAATGTGCAATTAGGTTTAGGGGCATTTAGGTCATTGTGTACCTCATCTCATTCTAGGATTGCATTTTAATTTTGAATCAAGGGTGAGGATTGAAACACACCTTGATGAGGGGCAAAAAAATGCAAAATGAGAGGGAAATGAAGGGGTAGATATTCAGCCAAGCAATGAGAGTGGTGCCCAAGTTTTGCAAGTTGGCAATTGTACTATTGTACTATCCATGAACCTTCCAATTATCCTCTCAATTTTGATTATTCCTTTCAAGATAATTGTACATAAATCTAACCATTTTGAGCCATATACAAGGTATCTTGAAGAATATGCCATTTTTGAAAATGAGAGATGACCAAAATTGCCAACAAAAATCCTATCATATAATTTTTGGGAATATTCCTTGTACTATTTTTTTGAAATGGTTTCTTGAATTAATTTGAACTTGATTTTTTTACTACACATATAAAATATGCGCACAATTTAAAAAATGATTTTCTTTATTTTTTTATTTTTTTTGTTCAAAATAATACAATTTCATTAAATAAATTCCCAAAAATTAATTAATTGGATTTTCAACTAGCAAAAATTTATTACATTGAAATTGACCAAACAATGCCCCTTTTAAATGCCCCAAAATTCCTTAATTTCTCAAAAATGATTTTGAAAACCTTAGAATGCTTGGGTAAATACCCTAAACCCTTTCTCAAATAATGCATCACTCACAAAATTAATTGTTTCTGCTGAAAATTAGGGTTTTGAAACTAGGCGGACAAAATTAAGGTATGACACACGTGTCATACAAACAGAGTAGAATCTATCACTATTTCAAACGATCGACCAAACAACCTCGTGTCTTAAAGGAGCGAACATCGGTACGGTCAGGAAACAAGCCTACGCCCGGTCCACGAACGACCTTGGCTTGGGGGGCAACTGTTCCGGAATGGGCCGAAGCCCATTCCAGTGACTCTACCTGGACCGGCCCAGCAATAAAGGGGCAAAGGAGCAGAGAACCGGCCCAGCAATAAAGAATTCAGAAATTATACCAATTTTGTCTACTTGGAGAAACCCGAATTTTCTTTTTCTTTTTCTTCTTTTTTTTTTCTTCTTTTATTTTTTGAAAAATGAACGACTTACACGCTAACAGCGAAAAGCAAGGAAAACGCTAAATGAAGAAAGCGATAAAGAAAGCGGTAAAATGCAAGGTTGCCTAAAACCTTTAAACGAACCCTTGGCGAGTCCGAGTTTGCACGTGGCTTTGAGGAGCACGCATCCTGAGAATGGCCTTTCGAGCGATCGGGGGGATCGTTATCAGCTCCGGAACTGATATACTGATCAATGCACAGCGTCCACTGTATCTTAGGCGGATACAACTATTCCGTTGAACCTCACATGGGGCTGCGATCCATCGTGTTGCTCGTACACGATGTGAGACCATGAACAGAAGGGAGCGATGAACTCTGACAAGAGCGATTTGAACTCCAAACTGCAATGCACGCTTAAGCGCTGAACTGAAAAGCATTTGAACTCCGGACTGAGGGAGCGTTTTCTGGGAACTGAGTGCGGGGATTAACACCGAAGTATTTATCCGTCTTTGTACCTGCAAGTGAGATGAACAAATGCATGCAATGCAAATGCCGTGATTGCTGTTTTGATGAAATGAAGGTAATGCATGAATTTCTCTTTTTGTTTATGTTTGATGAATGCAATGTAATGCATGATTTTCTTTTTTCTTATTGCTCTTTTGCTCTTTCTTCTTTTTTTTTAGCTTTTCTTCTCTTCTTTTCTTTTGCTAGTTGTTGCTCTTTTGCTCCTTTTGGCTTTTTCTTTTGCTGGCTCGACCAAATCGTTGGACTTGCGTTACGAGGCACAATGATCGTCCATGATGACAGTGCGAGAGCCACGCTCCAACCTTTTTGAGATTTGTTTTGATGCAATCAGTGCTTTTTGTTTAGTTCTTGTGAATTTTACCTGACTGAAAGATCATCTCTTTTCTTTGTAATTTTCAAAAATTTCGCAATGATTTTAATGCTCTGATTTATGCACACTTTCATAATCATTTATCATCTACCATAAAACATCATTTTAAAACAGAAATGAAAAGAAAGCAAATGGTAAAACAACAAACAGATGGAGTGAAAAAACTTGGACTTTTATTCATATGGAAACCGAACGTGCAGAAGGTCACGCCGACTGAAAAGAGTACATTGGAATTTTTTGAAACTAAGAAAGAAAAAAAAGAAAAAAAACAAGAAAAATGGATGCAACAGATCTTATGAGCGCTTTTCATCTTTGAAGTGTGCCAATCATCCATACTTGCAGCCTTGATCACCCTTTTATCCAAACCTTTGGAGGTGCTGCTTGCCTCTTTTTCTTTTAAGTCCAACTTTTCTGACCCTAATTTTTGCCTGGACCGCTCTTTGCGAGTTTTCAGTCCACCGGGTCGCTCTTTTTTTTGCCTAGGCCGCCCTTTCGGGTTTTCAACCTAGCGAGCTAATTCTTGCTTGGCTCATCTTTCTCTTTTTTCTTTTCATTTTTCTCAGGCGTAGTATTTCTTGACTGAATCTGAATTAACTGGGTTTCTGAGTTCTTCACCATCCATGCTGGTGAGTATCAATGCTCCTCCAGAGAAGGCTTTCTTTACCACATAGGGTCCATCATAGCTAGGAGCCCATTTCCCACGAGGGTCACTCTGAATAGGCAGGATCTTTTTGAGCACGAGGTCTCCTTCTTTGAATTCTCGAAGACGCAATTTCTTGTCGAAGGCTGTTTTCATCCTTTGTTGATACAGTTGTCCATGACACAGGGCAGCAATTCTTTTCTCCTCAATGAGGTTCAACTGGTCTAGACGAGCTTGAACCCATTCAGCTTCTTCCAACTTGGTTTCCATCAGCACCCGCAGGGAGGGTATCTCAACTTCGATAGGGAGGACTGCTTCCGACCCATAAACCAAAGAGAAGGGGGTTGCCCCGGTTGAAGTGCGCACTGAGGTACGATACCCGTGCAGAGCGAAAGGAAGCATCTCATGCCAATCTTTATAGGTTACTACCATCTTTTGCACGATCCTCTTGATGTTCTTATTGGCTGCTTCGACCGCCCCATTCATTTTGGGACGGTATGGAGAAGAATTATGATGTTGGATTTTGAAGTCTTTGCACAGCTCTTTCATCTTACTGTTCAGGTTGCTACCATTGTCTGTGATGATCTTGTCTGGAAGGCCATAGCGACAAACCAGATCTCTTTTTACGAACTTAGCAACCACAGAGCTGGTTATACTGGAGTACGAGGCGGCTTCAACCCATTTGGTGAAGTAGTCAATGGCGACTAGAATGAAGCGATGCCCGTTTGACGCTTTAGGCTCAATAGGACCAATGACATCCATTCCCCACATTGAGAACGGCCAAGATGAAGTCAGAACTTTTAAGGAAGCAGGTGGCACATGGATATGATCGGCATAGATCTGGCACTTGTGGCACTTTCTCACAAAGCTGTAACAGTCGGATTCCATTTGCAACCAATAGTAGCCGGCCCTCAATATCTTTCTTGCCATGGTATGTCCGCTGGAATGAACCCCAAATGAGCCTTCATGGACATCTTTCATAATTCTTTCTGCTTCCTCCTTTGTCACACATCTGAGGAGTACCTTATCATGATTCTTTTTATAGAGCACCTCGCCGCTCAAGAAGAAATTCATCGACAACCTTCTGAGTGTTCTCTTGTCATTCTCGGAGGCCCCGAGAGGATACTCTCTGTTCAAGATGTACTGCTTGATGTCATGATACCAGGGTTTACTATCAGATTCTTCTTCAATTGCTGCGCAGTAGTGATGGGCTGGCAGATCCCGATGCTGAATTCTGATGTGAGTCAAGTTTTTGTCGCAGTTGATGTTGAACATTGAAGACAAAGTGGCCAGTGCATCAGCCAACTGATTCTCATTGCGAGGAAGATGTCGAAATGTGATTTCCTCAAAAGGCTCAACCAACTCTCGGATGTAGTCTCGGTAAGGAATCAACTTGGGATCTCTGGTCTCCCAATCGCCGTTTACCTGGTGAATGACTAGAGCTGAATCTCCATACACATCTAGTCTTTTAACTTTCCAATCTAGGGCTGCCTGAATGCCAAGAATACATGCCTCATATTCTGCAATATTGTTTGTGACATAGAAACTCAGTCTGGTAGTGAATGGGATGAAGCGACTATCAAGGGAAATCAGTACTGCCCCAGCTCCGTGCCCATATATGTTGGAGGCACCATCAAATATCACTCTCCATCTTTCATCTCCCGGGGATTTCCCTTCTTCAAATAGGGCCATGATATCCTCATCTGGAAAGTCATACTGCATAGACTGATAGTCTTCGATAGGCTGATGTGCTAGGTACTCGGCCAGCGCACTACCCTTGATGGCTTTCTGAGTGACGTACAGGAGGTCATATTCTGACAACTGCATTTGCCAGCGGGCAATTCTCCCTGTAAGTGCGGGCTTCTCAAAGATGTACTTGATAGGATCCATTTTAGATACCAACCAAGTAGTGTGACTTAGCATGTACTGCCTCAAACGGTGAGCAGCCCAAGCTAATGCACAACAAGTCTTTTCTAGCAATGAGTACCTTGTTTCACAGTCAGTAAACTTCTTGCTCAGATAGTAGATGGCATGCTCTTTCTTCCCGGATTCATCATGTTGTCCCAACACACAGCCCATTGAGTTGTCTAGCACAGTTAGGTACAGGATGAGAGGTCTGCCGGGTATAGGAGGCATCAAGATAGGTGGATTCTGAAGATATTTCTTGACCTTTTCGAAAGCTTCTTGGCAATCGTCATTCCATTTAGTCTCTTGATTCTTGCATAACAGCTTGAAGATTGGTTCACATGTGGCGGTTAACTGGAATATGAACCTAGAGATGTAGTTCAGTCTTCCAAGAAAACCACGGATCTCCTTCTCTGTTTTAGGCACCGGCATTTCAAGAATTGTCCGCACCTTGTCTGGGTCAACTTCTATCCCCCTTTGGCTGACAATGAATCCCAGCAACTTCCCTGATCGCACACCGAAGGTACACTTGGCTGGATTTAATCTGAGCTTGAACTTTTTCAACCGTTCAAAGAGCTTTTGCAAATTGACAATGTGTTCCTCATCGGTTTTAGACCTTGCAATCATATCGTCCACGTAGACTTCGATCTCCTTGTGCATCATGTCGTGAAACAATGTGACCATAGCCCTTTGATAGGTAGCACCGGCGTTCTTCAACCCGAATGGCATGACTCTGTAACAGAACGTTCCCCAAAGAGTTGTGAAAGTTGTCTTCTCCATATCTTCAGGAGCCATTTTAATCTGATTGTACCCTGAATACCCATCCATGAAGGAGAACAGTGAATGCTGCGCTGTACTATCCACTAAGATATCAATATGAGGCAGGGGAAAATCGTCTTTGGGACTGGCCCGATTCAGATCTCGGTAATCAACACACATTCTGACTTTCCTGTCCTTTTTCGGAACCGGCACAATATTAGCAACCCATTGCGGATATTTTGCTACCGCTAGGAAACCAGCATCAAACTGCTTTTTCACCTCATCTCTGATCTTTAAGGACATTTCTGGTTTCATCCTTCTCAGTTTCTGCTTCACTGGAGGACACTCAGGCTTGACTGGCAGCTTGTGCACCACTATATCAGTATCTAACCCTGGCATATCCTGGTAAGTCCATGCGAAGACATCATCATAATCATGCAGGAGTTGAATTAGCCTCTTACGCTCACTTTCTTTCATCGAAGTGCCAACCTTGACTTCTTTCTTACTGTCCTCTGTGCCCAGATTGATTGTCTCAACAGATTCCCCATGCGGCTGAATAACCTTTTCCTCTTGCCCAACCATTGTCATCAATTCTGGAGGGGTTTCCCAGTCATCCTCAACATCCTCCTCGGCTTGGTTAACGGGGTAATCAAAGTTAACATATGAATCATTGGCATCATTATTTTCAAAGATGTTCATTTTAGATCTGCATTTGCGGGAATAGAAACAGAATGAACAAGCAAAATAGAAACACAAGATGAAGACACACAATAATGGTATGAAAAACGATTTTATTCATTTGAGAATTGAAAACAACATTTTATTGATTGATGATATTCGAAGGAAAAACATGCATGCCCTTATGAAATGTCCTGAGGTCTTGGGCAGAGCCAAAGGATTCGCATTACAAAATCATTACTTTGAAATGAAAGCAACAGGGAAATCGATGATCTTCCAATTGCCGAGCTCTTCATTTGCAGCACTGCGACGCACCAGGTCCACACTCTTGTCTTCCACAGCTGATTCTTCCCTAATGACAGCCACCTGATTGGGGTCCAGCATGCCCGCGCTCCTGAAGCTCTGCTTGAGATCACAGATGGGAACCCTCTTCAAGCTTCGTTCTCGCCCCTAAAGCTTAGCTAGTCTTCTTTCTCGCTTCTCCTCAGCCATTCTCTTCTTATTAGCTTGAGTGGGCCAATATCCTAACCCACATCTATCCTTGTACTCTTGCAACTGGACAGGTGCTAGAATTCCTTGCTCGGACCTTCCTAAACCCTTTCCGATCTGGTAACCATTTCTCAGCATGACCTTGGCGACCATGATATCAGCATTGGACATTCTTGGTGCAGGCAGTGGGGCTTCCTCTCCCACGAAAGCGGCATTTGCAATTTCCAACGACTGAAAAGCAGTTTCAAGGGATTCCTCTGCAGCCTCGATGTATTGAGAGGGATGGGGCTTGTTAATCATAAACTCTTCTTCTCCGAAGACGACTATCAGTTTGTCATCGACTACAAACTTAAGCCTCTGATGGAGAGATGAAGGAACAGCTCCCGCAGCATGAATCCAAAGTCTTCCCAGGAGACAGCTGTAGGATGATGCAATGTCCATGATTTGAAAGTTCACATAAAACACCTCAGGCCCTATCTGCACTGGAAACTCCATTTCCCAGATAACCTCTTTCTTGGATCCGTCGAATGCTCTGACTAGCGTTGAGCTAGGCTTCATATATGAACAGTCTACGTCTAGCCTGTTCATTGTAGATTTGGGCATGACATTCAAAGAGGATCCATTGTCTATGAGGACCCGAGAAAGTGTATATTCACCACATCTGACTGAAATGTGCAATGCTTGATTATGTCCCTTTCCTTCAGGGGTGAGCTCGTCATCAGTAAAGGTAATATAGTTGGAAGCAACGATGTTCCCTACGATGCCGTCAAGCTGGTTAACAGTGATGTCTTGGGCTACATGGGCTTCATTCAGCACTTTCACTAGGGCAGCACGGTGGGCCTCTGAATTGAGCAGCAAGGACATGATAGAGATCTTTGCAGGAGTGTGGTGCAGCTGGTCCACCACTTTGTAATCGCTTTGCCGCATGATTCTCAGAAATTCGGAAGCTTCTTGCTCTGACACCCTTCTACTTTCCACGGGCTCTTGCTCTTTACCCTTACCCTTTCGAATTCTTTCCTCATCCTCCTTTGATGGACCTACTTTAAGGGCTTCAGGGACATAGACACGTCCGCTTCTAGTGACTCCGCTGCTTCCCGCAATGTTTGTGACATCGGGAACAGCTTGAGGATTCTGAGTTTAAACTGGCACACCATAACTCCACGGAACAGCACTATCCTTTTGATAAGGAGCTGGGACAGGAATCACAATTGTCTTAGGTTTCTCCATGCTCGGCTTTTGACTATACGGGACCTCAATAGGCTTCTGGACACTTCTGTTCTTATCAGACTGGAAAGTCAACACATCTTCCTCTTTTTCTTGCACACCTATTTGGATTATATGACGATCCAACAGGTCTTGCAAAACTATCTTGAAGGCCTCACATGCCCCAGCACAATTATCATCAGCACAGACTTCTTTCTGAGTACAGCCTTTCTTGATGACCCCAAACTTGCACAGCTCTGCATGAATGACCTTCAGTGGTGTCTGAATACACTCCACAGTCCTGATTAAGGGTTGGCCTCCCGTGTCAAGGATGGCATTGATTGCAGGTTCTTCATGACCAGGCAGCGGGTTAGTTGTAATGCTTGGGTTTTCTTGTTTGAAGGTTATCCCTTTGGTGTCAATCAGATCTTGCACTACAAGTTTGAAGGCCTTGCAGTCTTCCACAGCATGTCTGACTGCCCCTTCATGAAATCTGCAGGTAATGTTGGGATTGTATCCTCGGAAATAAGGTGGTTGGACTGGTTTCATGGGTCTGGTGTTGATGAGCTTGTTGGTGACAAGGTAGTTAAAGAGGTCGGTGTATGACATAGGAATGGGATCAAAGGTGGTCCGTTTCCTGTCTTGATAATTTCTATGGTGATTACTTTGTGGTGAGCGGGTTGGTTGTGTTTGAGTGGGGACAGGGATATCTTGTGGTTGATAAGGTGGGCTTATGGTAATGGTGTTGGTCTCTCCTTCCTTCTTCTTTGGAAATCCGGAAAATGGCTTTTTATGGGTGCTTGTACCTGCGGAACCATGGGCAATCTTGCCGCTCCTCAGCCCATTTTCTAATCTCTCGCCGATGATTACCATATCTGAAAAGTTGGAGGACACACTGCCGATCAACCGATCATAGTATAATGGAGGCAAAGTTTCCATAAACATGAAGACAAATTCCTTTTCTAACAGAGGTGGTGACACTTGTGCAGCGAGAGCCCTCCACCGCTGGGCATACTCTTTAAATGATTCGTTGTCTCTCTTTGCCATGCTCTGTAACTGTGTTCTATCCGGCGCCATATCTGTGTTGTACTGGTACTGTCTGAGGAAGGCATCAGCCAAGTTTTTCCAACAACGAATCTGGGACGATTCTAGCTGCATGTACAAGTTGAGAGATGCCCCAGCAAGGCTCTCTTGGAAGCAGTGAATTAACAGCTTGTCGTCATGAGAATGCGTAGACATTTTTCTACAGTTGTTAGCCTGTAATTTCGACAGGCTTCATTGAAAATGGTCAACAAGGCCTGACTTATATTTCGACGAAGACCAAATTATTTCGACAGAGAAAATGGTCATGCGCAAGGTAAACTCGACAAGCTTCCGGGGAAGCAAAAGCAAGAGAGACAGACAGAAAACAGAGCAGTTATGCGCTGAAGACTAGCAGTTGGTCGAAGCGTGATAGAGCGGTTCTGGTCGAAAGTAGGAGTAGCAGTTATTAATTTTCAAATTTCTAGGCAGTTACTTAGTTCAGTTTTTCCCCCTCTTTTCCTTTGTATAAATAACTGTTTCTGAGAAGAAACAGAGGTCGCAAATCACAATACACAACCCGATTCCTGAAACTCTAACTTCCAAGCCAGAGCGAAAAACGAGTGGAAGAATCGCTGTACGTGATCGTGTACCACTTTTATGATTCAATGCAATTTATTTGTCTTTTCTTTACAATTCCTGCACCATTTACTGCTTCTTTTCTTTTCAATTCTGTTAATCATTGCAAATCGTCCCCTTTTCTACATTTTCTGAAACAAAAACTATGAGCAATTCGAAGGCAATTGCTTTGAGATTTTTCTAGTTTGATCTCACAAACCTTCTAATAAAACTAGTGATTGTTTGCTAAAAACACCAGCAAACAAATTGGCACGCCCGATGGGACTTTGCCTTTGATTTTGTTCATTTTCGTACTCTCTTATTTGTATTCGCTGTTGTATGCACTTAAGAAGTTGTAAGATGGTTCGTTCTAGTACGAATAATGCGTCTAGTTCCAACCCTGTGGTTTCACAAGGGCAAGGAACAACAATGGATTCTGCGAGCATTAGCGCAGGACCATCATCGTCGACAACCGTTCCTTCATTATCAATGACTAATGTTGGTTCAACGCAGTCAGAAATGGCATCTTTGCCTATGTCTTTGCCGTTAAGTGCAGGGCTTCATAGCCCTTACATGGCAATGGGAAACGGTTTAGACCCACGTTTGAATAACGTGCATCTACCCCCATTTCCTTTGGGAATGTATGGCATGCCTACTGGAATGCCACATATTTCGACCTTTTCCCCTACACATGTCTCTTCTGAGAGTGTATTTGGTCGGAATCCCCCAGCATTAACCAATACGTCTTTGTTGGCCTTAAGACAGCAAGTAGACGAGAGTAATCACGATATGGTTAATATGCTTACCCAACAAATTGGTACAGTTTTCAATCCATTGATTCAAAATACCAATAACAGTTACCAAATGTTGGCAAATCAGATGAGTAGGATTGCAGATTTCTTTGGGGCTCCAGCGGTTAATAATAGGCAAGTTCCTATTATTGCGGGTAATGCGTCGCCAGTTAACCCCCAAGAAGCAGTTGCAGTCGTAGCGTCCACAACTGTAGGCGAACTACAAGGGGCAGTAAACCACGTCCCTGAAGTAGTTGTGGTAAATAGACACCAGAACGCTGATGAAGTTGTTCGACAAGTGCAACAACACAATGTTGGCGCAGAAAACAATATAGTTACTTTAGTCGAAACTATTTTGGCGCAAAATGGCCTTAACATAGGTTTACAAAGGCCTAACTTCGTATCACCATTATGTGAAAACGTATTACAAACTGAGTTACCAAGGGGATGGAAAGTTCCCAAGTTTACTAAGTTTGGTGGTGATACAAATGAGTCCACAGTCGAACACATTGCTCGTTTCTTGACTGAGGCTGGGGACTTAGCACAAAATGAGAATTTGAAGATGAAATACTTTCCAAATTCTCTAACTAAAAATGCTTTCACTTGGTTCACGACCTTACCCCCTGGTTCTATGTTCACATGGGGGCAATTAGAAAAGGCATTCCATGCAAAGTTTTACATGGGCCAGTCGAAAATTAGTCTTAAAGAATTGGCTAGTGTTCGGCGCAAAATGCCTGAAACTATTGATGATTACTTAAACAGATTTAGGCTGTTGAAATCTCGTTGCTTCACACAAGTCCCTGAACATGAGCTTGTCGAAATGGCTGCTGGTGGCCTTGATTACTCAATTAGAAAGAAATTAGACACATCTCATTTGAGAGATATGGCTCAATTGGCTGATAGAGTTCGACAAGTTGAAAGGCTTAGAGAAGAAAAATCTAGGTCGAATAGGTATCATAAAAAAGAAAAAGTGGCATATGTCGAAGAAGAATTCGACGTTACATATGGTAATGTCGAAGAAGAGGAGATAGACGTGGCTGAACTTAAGCCTGGTCCTCCTTATACCTGTAAATTATTAAGGCCTGCGAATGGGAATAACCCTGTGGAGCCTAAGAATGATAAATTTATGCCTAAGACTTATACTTTTGATGTTACTAAATGTGATGAAATTTTTGATCTTTTAGTAACTGATGGTCAAATATTAGTGCCTAAAGGCCTTAAAATACCAACTCTTGACCAAAGAAAGAAAAAGGGTTATTGTAAGTTCCATAATTTTTTGGGACATAACACTGACCGTTGTGTGCTCTTCAGGGATATTGTGCAAAAAGCAGTTGACGAAGGAAGACTTAAATTTGCTGATAAGAAAATGAAAGCTCCTATGCAGATTTATGTTGATCCATTGCCTAAGGCTGAAGCTATGTATTCTGAACCTGTCGAAGCTGATGTAGGCATGGTGGATGCTCAAATGGCAGACCCTCCTAAGTGTGTCAAGACTGCCACCGAAAAATTAAAAGGGTTTATGTATGCTGAAGGTAAGAAACAGGAAGTGACCCTAAAAGAATATGATGGGAAGATACATGCTGTGTATCCAAAGGCTGAGGAAGAATTGATAGATTTCCTCAATCGGTGTAAGTGGAATAACTCTGAAGTTATGCTTTGCCCAAGGTGCAGCGCTGTCTTCGACAAAGAAGCAGCTCAGGAACAACAACAACGTAAAAGAAAATGGCTTGATAACAGGCCGAAGTTTGACTTTGCAAAAGGAGATCTTCCTGGCTATAAGGCTAATGTGTCAACAAAGCCTTCAACAAGCAAACAACAATTTGCTAAGGAGAAGTCCTCCGCGAAAGGGTATTTGGAGCTGTCAACAAATAAATCCTTTGTCCCAAGTGCTAGTGCTCCTGTCGAAGCGTGGGTGCCCAATAATCAACGTGCTAAAACTGTCAAGCCAGGTACTGATGCTGCTAAGCTTAATTATAAGAATAACTATAAGGGTAAGAACCCCATGACTAGAACACAGTGGCGTCGTTACCAAAGACAACAGAAGAAGAAGGCACACTTTGACATTAACAAGGTTCCAAGTCATTTGGCTAATAATCAAGTTCCACGCAGCATAATAGTGGCGAAGAGTGAGGTTCACAAAGCTGAAGTTGCCACAAAGAGGAATGTTGATGTTGCTAGTCATGTGTGTGCAGCGAATAAGGCCAAAGGCAAGGCTGTAGTAACAGAAAAGCCAAGAAGGCCTGCTCTTGAAAGAATATTTCCTCCATTGTCAACAGTGAAAGAAGAGAATGCTGATTTCGACATGGATGAAGACATGGAGTCTGATTTTGATGATTCTGAAGATGATTTCGATGTTGTTTGCAATGTGGTATCAATACTGCCTCTTGAGTACGATGTTATCACAGTACCAAATGATGTTGAAGAGGATTTTACAGAGGATATGGCTCATCATAAGCCAATGTGTTACTATGTGATGAACAATGGTTGTGTCGAAGACCAAATGGCTACCTTCGAGAAGCCAGATATGAGTATGCAAAACCACTTGAAACCCCTATATGTCCAAGCCAAAGTCAATGGTGTTGGAATTAACAAAGTGTTAGTGGATGGTGGAGCTGCAGTGAATTTAATGCCACATGGTCTTTTGAAGAAGATTGGTAAGTTCGACACTGACCTGGCCACATAACATTGTCTTAAGCAACTATGAAGGCAAAACTGGCCATTCTTTGGGGGCCATTGAGGTGGACTTAATCGTTGGTTCCATAAAGAGGACTACATTGTTCTTAGTGATAGCCTCTAAAGCGAATTTTAATTTACTCCTTGGTAGAGAGTGGATCCATGGAGTTGGTGCAGTCCCTTCAACTTTGCATCAACGTTTAGTAATGTGGAAGGAAGATGGTTTGGTGGAGTATGTTGAAGCCGATCAGAGCTACTTCCGTGCTGATGTGAACCAAGTTACCAAGGAAAATTTTGAGAAACAAATGGTGAAGATTGCGCCATGTTCATCTTCTAATGAGGCATATGTTCCTGCGGATAATGTTTTTGCCTCAGTTCATCTTGACCCAAATTATGGTTTTGTTTGGGAAAGAGAAATAATGGGAGATGATAGTGTCTATCCTGATGGTGTTCTTCGACCAACGGCGTGGAACACTGGTTCTTGAAAGTGTTCTTATGTCAGTGCCCAATGCATGGGACAAAATTACGGCTTATATGGCCGAAAACAAGTTTAAAGCGGCTATGAAGGCCGAAATTATTCAACAAACAATGGCTGTCGAAGCCAGTGAGTTACATGAAGAAAATGGCATAGTCATAGATGAAAGACTTGACTGCATTTATGATGATGATCCATTAGGTTTTGAAAAGGATCCTAGAGATTCGGAAAAGCATATGCAAGCTCAAGACCCGTTAGAAGAAGTTGATTTGGGAAATGGCTCAATAAAACGGCTGTCATACCCTAATTTTGTCCGCCTAGGTCAAAACCCTAATTCTCAACAAAAAAATAAATAAATTGAGAAGTGTGGTTTTATTTTGAAGAGTGAAGAGCATTGTGCATGCATTTTTGGGTTTTTAAAAGTCATTCTATGGCTTTTAAATTCATTGTTAGAGTGGAAATGCATTTGTTGTAAAAAAACAATGTTTTTAGGGCAAAATGGTATTTTGGTCATTTCCAAAATTAAGCAATTTCTCACCAAAAATCATTGTTCAATCTCAGAGGAATTTATTTGGATCTAGATGATTTGGGTTATGAATTTTTGTGCTCATGCATGCATGATTTTTGGCATAAAATTCAAATTTTAAGCAAAAGGGCAAAATGGGAATTTCCATCAAGGTGAGGTCTCAAATCAATTTTGGGAAGGGTGATATCATGGAATTTTGGGCCCAATCATTGATTCCTAGGATATGGCCCAAAGTGGCATGATTTTTATGGAATTATCTAGAAAAGAATAATCAAAAATGGTGAAAATAAGGAAGTGTCCCCAATAAGACAAAATGTACTATTTTTCTTGACAAGCTTGCAAAACTTGGGCACCAAGGCCTCTTTGCTCCGAATTTTCCAGCTCATTTTCACCTCATTTTGTGTTTCCTCATGCCCTTGATCCATGTGAGTTGTATTCCTAGCCATTGATTAAAATTCTAGATCAAATCCTAGGCTACAACTTTGTGTAGAATGACCTAGGTGCCCTCAACAATTTTTGTGCAACAAAAACTCATAATTTTTGTGTATGACCAGCTATTCCTCACTCATTTGTGTTTTCTCCTTGTCCCTAATCCATGTGCATTGCAATCTTGGCCTTTGATTCAAATTCTAGCTCAAATCTCAATGGTTTGCAAAAGCACAATGTCCTAAATACCCTTAAACCTAGTTGCTCTCTATATATACCTTAGAAACCTCACCTCAAAAAGAACTTTTGGCCTCACAATTCATTCACAAAACCCTAGCACACAAACCTCTCCTCTCCTCTCCTCCCTTGGCCGAATTTCCTCTCCATTCCCTCCTCCATTTTTCTTCATTTCACTTCCATTTTCTCACCTCATTTCCATTCCTACTTCATATATCTTCCTTCTCTCCTAATTTAATTCAAGCTTGCATCATCAAAGGGCATTTTCAAGCAAGCATTTCGTGGGTTTCATTGAAGTTTGGTGAAGATTCAAGTTGATTTGTGGTCTTGTTCTTCATATTAGTCATTCCTTAGCTTGGATTTGAGGTAAACTTCTTAAAACCTAGCATCATCTTCAACTTTTTTGCATCAAAATGTAGATATCATGTTTCTAATTTTGCATCCTACCATATTCATGCATTTTAGTGCTGTTATATTGTTGATTTGTTGATTGTTGTTGGTGAGAGGTGTCTCAAACATTTTGACAATCACTTAGGGAGGCTTGGGTGTTTGAGATTGCTTCTCACCCTTGAATAAATTGTGATTTATGTTGTTTTTACTATGATCTTGCATTTTTGTTGAATAAATTGTGATTTATGTTGTTTTTACTATGATTTTGCATTTTGTTGAATAAAATGATGTGATGCTTCGCAAATCATGATTAGAATTAGGGTTTGTTAATTTTCTTGTGAAATGGGTTTGCAATATTGGGTAAAATGATTTCTCAAGTTGTTTTGGTTTGGTTGTTATGTACTTTGCTTGCAAAATTACTCTATGTTGATGATTGGCAAGAGGACTCACACTTGTGCCTTTGAGCACTTAACTTTAAGTGTTGAGGATTGACTAAAATGATTCAACGCAATTGATTTGATGTTTTGATTGCAAAATATTGTTGCTAATTGATTGTATCTTGCTTGCAAATTGTTATATGTTGATGATTGGCAATAGGACTCACACTTGTGCCTTGTGCACTTCACTTTAAGTGTTGAGGATTGCCTAAGATGATTCAACACAACCTTGTGCTTTGATTGTAAACTTTGGTTTGCTTGTTAGTAACTTGTTTGCAAAATTATTCTATGTTGATGATTGGCAAGAGGACTCTCACTTGTGCCTTAGGCACTTCATTTTAAGTGATGAGGATTGCCTAAGATGATTCAATTTTCTTTGTGCAATTCTTGCTTGAAAATGCAAATGCTAGTTTCTAACTTGATTAATCAATTTTGGTTATAAAAATGACTTGTTAATGCCCTCTTTTGGTCACTTTTGGTCTTGCAAATGTGATGTTCTTTCTAGGTCAATGTTATGCTTTAATGTTGATGATTTGGTAAAAGGACTAGACACTTATGCACTTGTGCATTGTCTCAAGTGTCAAGGATTACCAAAAGGGATTCAACCTTGTGCTTTATCTTGTGTTGACACTTAATTGAATTAAACCTTTGCATTATCTATTTGTGTGCCTATTCTTGTAATCTATTTGGTTAATGTTGATCTTACATATGCATGCCATTAGATGTTGATGACTAAGTGTCATTCTTGCGCTCAAATGTTGTAATCGGTAATGTTTATGCTTATGCTTGCATTGTTGATTGTTTTGCTTGCAATTTGATAAATGTTGCGCTTTGGTTCTTGACTTGGAAATTGATTGAATGTTCCACTTTCTTTTCCTTTTGGATGCCACGCCATCCCAACAAATCTTTTGTGACCAATGTCACCCTCAAATTCCCTTCTCCTTTCCTCAAATCAATCATTTTCTAAAGCTTTTCCAAACTCAATCTTTTCTCAAATCGTTTTCATAAAACAATCAAATTCTTTCTAAGATCAACAATAAACCTCTTTGAAAACTCATAAGGAGGCAAGTCGGACGTACGGCCGGTGTTGTCTAGCGTCCTAAGATCGGAGCTGTACAGCTCAAACATCTTGGGATACTTATGAGAGTCAAAACAAGTAATTAACAACTTGAACCCTATTTCAAAAATGAGTAAGGAATCGAGTCGGATGTACATCCGGTATTGGTTAGCGTCTTAGGGTTAGCGAGCTGTACAGTTCGTGCGAGCCTAAGATACTTGCTCAAATAAAAGCAACCAACCTCGCAACAAATCTTTTTCTTCCTTAATCAAAAAAACATTTTCAATAAGTAGGGGGCACGTCGTCCGTACAGGCGGGGTTGTCTTTGTTCTAGGTCTAGTGGACTGTACAGTCTAGGACCGAAAACCCCTACAATAAAAAACACCAACACAAAGTCTCTCAACCAAGGAGAACTACGTAAGCCTTGAATTCTCCATCGCACCGAAAGATACGTAGGAGCGGGTCACATCCCGTCAAGCACACTTTTAAAAAAATAATAAAAAGATTCTTCTTTTCCCCCGTTTTCAAAAACACTTTTCTCAAAAAAAAAAGAAGTAGAACGAATTGTTTCAAATCAACTCTGTCAAAACCGCACATCAAGTTAAAGGTTCCCTTTCGGTAGAAAGGAGCTGTGGGGTGCTAATACCTTCCCCACGCCTAACCGACCCCCGAACCTACATCTCTAGTTTTCAAAGGACCACCCGCCTTAAAAAGGACCCTTTTTCAATGTTTTGGTCCCTAAATAAAAATGTTGATGGCGGCTTCACAAATTTTCACGTTGTACGATGAAAGGTCCAATCCGGATTTTTCGGGGTGCAACAGCTGGCGACTTCACTGGGGACTTTCCTTTTAAAACGAGGGTCAGGCCTAATTAACTTAATGTGCGGTTTAATTGTTTGATTTGAATGTGATTGTTCTATTTCTCTCTTTTCTTCTCCTTCTTTTTCTTCTCTCTTTCTGATGTTTGAATGTTCTCTTGCATTCTCGTGTTGTTATGTTGCATTGATGTGCATTTGACTCTTCTTCTTCTATGTTCGCTTCTTGTTCCTTCTTCTCCTTTCATCTTCTTTTGTTTATATGCTTAATATGATCATGCATTTCTCCAATCCCCATGTCCCCTTCTTCTTTGCTCCCTTTCTTCAAGGTAAGCTCATGCATCATTCCCCCAATTCTACTATGATCCCTTCTTCTTTGCTCCCTTTCTAAAGGTAAATTCATGCATTTCTCCCCCACCTTATCATGACCCCCCTTCTTGGCTCCCTTTCTTGAGGTAAGCAGTGCATATGATTGTTGTTGGAATCCTAGGTTAGTTTACTTGTTTGTATTGAAATGATATATGCTTGCAAAACCCTAGGGTAGACGACTCTTTGTATGGACTGTTTCTGGATTTTCTTTGCAGGTGGGGGGGTATGTTTGTCGTTGTGCTCCTACACACACGTTGCACTCTTTTTACCTCTATTTTTTTTTTGGTGAGACAGCCCTATACCCGGGCTAGAGCATATCTTAGGCTAGAACGAAGTCATTAGTGGCTGCTCACTGGACGTACGTCTTGTTGGGTGGTTGCGAAGACTTCACCTAGAGTTTGGCTTTGTTTGATGATACCATCACTTGGACGTACGGCCCTGTGATCGGTGGTCTCAGATGAGGTCGTTGGCTCTAGGAACCTTATTTAGGGTCCTTCTTTTAGTGCTATCCTTGAAGTGTTTACCCGTAGAAATAGCCATAGACCCTGTCGCTAAGAAACCTTGTAGGACACAAAGGAGCTGCATACCCCTGCATCTGAATAAAGATTTTTGCAAATAAACCGAAAATTTTCAAAAAAAATGTATGTGAATTTCTAGCTTTTGAAAAACTGTCGTGTTGAAAATATTATTTTTTTTTCTCATCATGCATTCATTCATACATTTTGCATGCATTCTCACCAGTGCCGGGGAAATTGTAGATACCAAAAAAAGGGGAGAAAGAAAAATGGATCAGAATGTGAAAAGAACCCTCAAGTGGAATTTCAAACAACAGGACGTCCAGAGCTTGGTTAGGTTCGGTAATCAGCTTCCCCCACGGCGAAAAGAGGCTTATCAGGGTACATATGGTAATCTCCTCGATTTGCTAGAGGTGAATGTTCAAACTGAGGCCCTCACTGCTTTGACCCAGTTCTTTGATCCCGAATACCGTTGCTTCACTTTCCAAGATTATCAGCTGGTCCCCACTTTAGAAGAATTTGAGAAGATCTTAGGCTTTCCTGCTGCGAACTGCAAGCCGTATTCTTATGTGGAGAGGTATTCATTAGCAGAGGCTTTGGCTGGCATTCTTCAGATTAAAGAGGAATTTTTGATTAAAAATGTGGAAGTCAAGGGTCAAAGGCAAGGTTTGTCAAGAAAATTCTTAGAAACAGAAGCTGAAGCCCTCCTTGTCTATGGAGTTGTCTTGTTCCCTTATGTTGAGAATTTTGTTGATGCTGCAGCTATTGATGTGTTCCTTGCATTCAAAAAGCGGGAACAAAACCCCACCTCTGTTATTTTAGCTGATTTGTACTATTCTCTTGTTGATCGCCACTCTAAGGGAGGAGGGATGGTTAGGTGTTGTTTGCCAGTTCTGTATCGGTGGTTCGCCTCACATGTTTTTAAAGGACACATTGAAAACAAAGGGAAAGATGAGTGGAAGTGGTTTATTGCTAGCCTTAGAGGAGGTGATATCTCGTGGTGCACTCTAGCCCGGGATACGCCAGAATTCATCTCTCAGCTCAACGGCTTTCCGAATGTTCCACTCATTGGCACTAGGGGATGTATCATCTACAACCCTGCTCTTGCGTTGAGGCAGTTGGGTTACCCAATGACAAGCCCACCATTGATGGAGTCTTTGGCTGGCTTTGTGTTACATGATAGAGGTTCCGGGGATTTGAGTTTGTTGAGAAGGATTGTTCGTGCTTGGAACAGGCCGGTAAAGAAAGGGCGTGATGAGTTGGGTCGCAGAGATACAAGTGTGGGGGAAGAGTACCTTCAGTGGGTCCAGCTCCGGGCTCGAGCAGTTAAGCTCCCATTTAGAGGCTTTCCTCAGGTTGAAGTTGAGGTTCCTCCACCTGCTCCTATTCTTAATGAGGAGGTTGAGGGGCTCAAGGCTGCCTTATCTCAGTCCCAGCAAGAGAAGTTAGAATTGCAAGCCCAGTTGGAAAAGCTGCTCCAAGAGAAAAAGAGCTTAGAGCAAGAAAATGAATTCAAAGAGAAATGTCTTGTTGACTTCAAAGAGAGAATCGCTGCCAGTGACCAAAAGCTCATTGACATGCAGGGTGGTCTCAAAAGTGCTACAAGCGAAATCAGGGTGCGAAATCTGGATAGAAACAGAGCGCTGGATGATGCCCGTGCATGGAAGGTTCAGTTGAATGTCTCCAAGGAATTAGAGAGGACCTTGCGGGGCCAATTGAAGGAAGCAAAAGCACAGTTGAAGACTCTTACTGCTGACTATGAGAGCAAGCTCAGAACTGAGGTACAAGCAAGAAAGCTGGTGCGAGAGAGGCTTGAAGACTGTCAGGCGCTGTTTCAGGGGGAGCTCAGGAAATCTAGGGCATTGGAGGACCATGTGAGGCACCAGGGTGATTTGCTAGAGAGGTTCAGGGCTGAGATGTCCTACTTGATGGAAGAGCATCGAAGATTGGATGATCATTGCCGGCGCCTGCAAGAGAAGTATGCACTCTTATCCAAGCTGTGCTATGATACCTTTACAGGCCTTCCAAGGCGTCTCAGAGCTGCAGAGATTGCTGTGGATGTGTGCACTACTCCGGTAGAGGTCAGAAGATTCATCGAGTATGTCAGGGGTTTGATCTTGGAGATGAGGGGGCAGGCAGATCGTCCTTCCACTTCAAGAAAGAGGAAGAGGAACCAATGCAGGGATTTAGTTGTTGTTTGAAATTTTGGTTATTATAGTTTCCTTTTAATTGTTGCTTTGAGAACTCTTTATGATGTACTACTGCTTTTACGAATAAATAAAAGGATTATGTGTTTCAGTTCAAATAAAATTGTACGGTTCATTTCACATTCTCGATCCTTGTTGTTTACCCAAAAAAAATATGTGATATCCCCGGCACCACGTGAAAAAAAAACGCATTTTGCATTGCATGCATACACATATACTTATGCATCCATTCATTTCATGCATCCATGCATCTATTCATTCAGGCTCTTACACAATAAATATTTAAACAAACAGAAAAGGCAAGCTGGTTCGCCATCACCGTTACTACACTCGTCTACAGGCAAGGCTCATGGCAGAAAATCAAGAAAGTCCAGACATTGAGATTGAGAGTTACCACTCGGGTTCGGATGATCCGGTTATAGAGATACTCAACCCCGAGCAGCTAGCTCAAGAAAACCGAGTTTTGAAGGATAAGGTAGGGGCTATGGAGGCCCAAATGGTTGAAATGATGGGTATGTTGAGGAATCTGAAAGGTGGGGCCAGTGCTGAGGCCACCGCCGTTGTAAACCCTGATGGAGTTGTCACCTTCATTCCCCCTCCGAGACCTGTTAATACTGCAACTACTATTCCTCCTCCGGGAACAGCGATCCCTCATTTTGTCCACTCTCCAGGGGCAAACGGTCAGAGCCATCTAGCTGCTCAAAGGTACCCGTGGGGAATGCCAGTCGGTTATACGCCTCAAAATGTTGAATCCAATCCAGCTGGGGTAACAGGGCCAAGTCAGGTTGCTGTAGTCGTACCTGGTGGAGTTGTTGGTGGACCACAAGTCCACGCTTCTAATCATGATGCTGCGCTACAGAGAAATCCACTCAGTCCTACTCCTGGGATCACTACCAATCCTCAGAATGTTGCGTATCAAGTAGGAAATCCCGCTCAGTTTGGGGGATATTATTATGGCATGAATAGTCATCCTCAGGGGCATGTGTTTGAAAACTCTCAGTCCAGAGACCAGTATCGTGTGCTTGAAGAACGGTTAAGGGCTGTGGAAGGTGCAAGTGTTAGAGCCAAGGATGCCCGTGATTTGTGTCTCGTTCCAGATATAGTCCTTCCTCCAAAGTTTAAAGCACCTGATTTTGACAAGTACCGGGGTGCTGGTTGTCCATCAAGTCATATAACCATGTATTGCCGAAAAATGGCTGCGCATGCTAGTGATGATAAGCTGTTGATCCACTGTTTTCAGAATAGCCTAGCTGGGGCATCCTTAGATTGGTACATGCAGTTACAGTCTTCCGACATCCATAGTTGGAAGGACCTCTCAGAAGCCTTTTTGAAACAGTACCAGTACAATATGGATATGGCTCCAGATCGATCTCAGTTACAGCACATGGGCAAAGGAGATAAAGAATCTTTTAAAGAATACGCCCAACGGTGGAGAAGTACAGCTGCACAAGTAAAGCCATCACTAACAGAGAAAGAGATGGTATACATGTTCATGGAAACTCTTCCGGCAATCTACTACGATAGACTGATAGGGAGTGTCTCGTCAAATTTCTCAGACATGGTAGTTATTGGGGAAAGGCTTGAAAACGGTTTGCGTAGCGGGAAGATCGCCAACCACTTTGGTAGTTCAGGTAGTTCAGGCAATTCAGGTGGACAAAGAAAGCCCTCTTCTCATTTCCCTAAAAAGAAAGAGGGAGAGACTAATGTAATTTCCGGAGGAAATCCATCTTTCAGTACTCCACCGCAGACGGTACCATTCTCGGCACCAGTGCAATCTCAACAAGCCCATGATGGTTATAAAGCCCAGAACTACCAGTATAAGAAGCGCGTCAGTTTTGATCCAATCCCGATGACTTACACGGAGCTGTTCAATCATCTGGTCTCCAAAAACCTAATCAACACTCGCTCGATGAAGCCTCCCCAGCCTCCTTTCCCTAGGAGCTATAATGCCAATGCTACTTGTAGTTTTCATGAGGGTGGAATCGGTAACACAGTGGAAGACTGCAAATCTTTTAAGCACGTAGTTCAGGACTTAATCGACGCTAATTGGATTTCTTTCAAACAGAATAGTCCAAGTATAACTACAAATCCACTGCCAGGACACGGGAATCCGTCGACCAATGCAATAGAAGATTCTACTGGACAGGTGATAAGGGAGGTTGAGAAAATTAAGACTCCTTTGGATGCCATTCACGCTGAATTGTGTCGATTTGAGGTCATTGAGAAAGGATGTTGTCAGGAGAATGGGTGTGCTGATTCCCTGTGTAAAGGGGCCTATGAAGTTTTTAAGCAGATCTTGCAAGACTTGATGGACCACCGTGTAGTTCAGGTAGTTACTTTTGAAACAGAAGAAAGCGTGATGACCCTTCAGTCTAATAATGGTAGAGAAGTCAGAAGGCCAATTGAGATTTTATATAATCCGAGGCAAGTTCAAGCCAAAGCTCAGCCCATAGTCATTGAGGTCCCTGCTCCCTTTCCATATGAGAAAGATAGTGCTGTGCCCTGGAAATATAGCACTTTGCCTCCAGTGGAGAGTTCTCCAAGTGCATCTGCTGTCACCAATATATCAGGAGTGGGTATAATGACGAGAAGTGGCCGTATGTATGCTCCGGAAACTCTTCGGGTTGAAACGTCTAAAGATGCTGAGGACAGGGTTAGAAAAGGAAAAGAGAAAGTATCAGAGGATACCCAGGGCAAGAAAGTAACAGAACAGGAAGCCAGTGAGTTCTTAAGGATTATCAGACAAAGTGATTATCAAATTGTTGATCAGTTGAAACAAACTCCAGCCAAGATCTCTATGCTGTCGTTACTGCTCAGTTCAGAAGCTCATCGGACTGCCCTGATGAAAGTACTCAATGAAGCCCATGTTGCTGAAGATATCTCTGTGTGTCAGTTTGATGGGATTGTAGGAAACATCGTGGCAGCTAATCATTTGACTTTTGCTGACGATGAGTTACCCCCAGGAGGAAGAAAGCACAACCAGGCTCTGCATATCTCCGTCAAATGCGGAGACTATGTGTTGGCTCGGGTTTTGATTGATAATGGGTCCTCACTAAATGTCATGCCAAAGTCCACCATGGACAAAATGGATGTGGACTGCTCTTATATGAAGCCTAGTTCGACGTTGGTGAGAGCGTTTGACGGGTCGAAGAAGGAAGTGCTAGGGGAAGTGGAGTTCCCAATTCAGATTGGGCCGGAGACCTTTTATGTGAATTTCCAGATCATGGACATCACTTCATCATATAGCTGCCTGTTGGGGAGACCGTGGATTCACATGGCGGGAGCTATTCCCTCCTCCCTACACCAGAGGGTCAAGTTTGTGGTAGATAACAAGATTGTTGTTGTGTTTGGTGAAGAAGAAATGTTAGTCAACAAGCCATCTCCATTCCGTTATGTGGAAGCCGCTGAGGAATCTCTGGAGACCTCCTTTCAGTCCCTTGAAATTGCTAATGCTGTATTCGGAGGGAGCAAGCTTCTGTCACTAGAGTCAAAATTGTCAAGGAATGAGGAAATGGTCGCCAAGATCATGTTAGAACAAGGATACAAGGTGGGATGTGGTTTAGGCAAGACTGGTCAGGGGATTCTTGCGCCTATTCAACTGAAGGAAAATCGAGACCGTTGTGGGTTGGGGTACCAGCCGAATCAAGCCGAGAGAAAGGGGATGGCAGAGGAAAGAAAGAGCAGGTGGTTGGCCAAACTGAGAGGTCATGATCCTTGGTCAAAAAAGATCCCTATCTGTGATATTCGCCAGAGCTTTAAAAGTGCAGGGTTGCTGGACCCTAATCAAATCGCTGCCATTGGGGATGGTCCTGGAGTTGAAAAAGGTGATACCAGCCTGGTCCGCCGTTGCTTTGCCGGTGAAAAGTTGAAGAATTGGGAAGCTGCTGACTTTCCCGTGGCTTTTAATTCAAAGTAATAATTTGTAATGCACCCCTGTGGCTCTGCCCAAGGCCATAGGATAAGTTGTTAGGGGCACGCATGTTTTTATCTTCATTGCTATCATCATCAATAAAAACGTTGTTTTTGAAATTCATCAATAAAATCATTTCTCTTAATTTCATGTGTCTTCTCTGCTTTATTTTATTTTGCCTGTTTGTTTCGCCTTTCATTCTGCTTTTTGCCTCTGCAAATGCAGATCAACAATAATTATCTCTGAAAATAACAATGCCGATGATCCATATTTTGACTTTGATCACCCAATTAATCAAACTGAGGGAGATGTTGAGGACAACTGGAAAACTTCTCCAGAACTGATGAGATTAATGGAACAGGAAGAAAGGGTCATTCAGCCTCACGGAGAATCAACTGAGGTAATCAACTTGGGTACAGATGAGAACAAGAAAGAGGTTAAGGTCGGTACCGCAATGAACGACAGTGATCGTATGAAATTAATTCAGCTCCTGCGCGATTACGTTGACATTTTTGCATGGTCGTATCAAGATATGCCTGGGTTGGATACCGATATTGTTGTGCACAAGTTGCCAGTAAAGCCAGAATGCCCGCCTGTAAAGCAAAGACTGAGAAGAATGAAGCCAGAGATGTCGTTGAAAATCCGGGATGAGGTAAAGAAGCAGTTTGATGCCGGGTTTCTAGCGGTTGCCCAATATCCTCAATGGGTTGCCAATATCGTCCCGGTTCCGAAGAAGGACGGGAAAGTCAGGATGTGTGTCGATCACAGGGATCTGAACAGAGCCAGCCCCAAAGATGATTTCCCCCTACCCCGCATTGATATTCTGGTGGACAGTACAGCCCAACACTCTTTATTCTCCTTCATGGACGGATACTCAGGATACAATCAGATAAAGATGGCTCCGGAAGATATGGAGAAAACAACCTTCATAACTCTCTGGGGAACCTTTTGCTATAAGGTGATGCCTTTCGGACTCAAAAACGCCAGTGCAACGTATCAGAGGGCCATGGTGACATTGTTCCACGACATGATGCACAAGGAAATCGAAGTGTATGTGGATGATATGATTGCTAAATCCAAGACTGATGAAGAGCATATTGTGAATCTGCAAAAACTCTTTGAACGTCTAAGGAAGTTCAAACTCAGATTAAACCCAGCTAAATGCACCTTCGGTGTAAGATCCGGAAAGCTACTGGGGTTCATCGTCAGTCAGAAAGGGATAGAAGTTGATCCAGATAAAGTCAGAGCAATCCTTGAAATGCCAGTACCAAAGACTGAAAGGGAGGTCCGTGGTTTTCTTGGGAGACTGAATTACATCTCAAGGTTCATATCCCAACTGACAGCCACTTGCGAGCCTCTCTTTAAGCTGTTGTGCAAAAACCAAGAATCCAAATGGAACGATGATTGTCAGAGAGCCTTCGAGAGAATTAAAGAGTATCTTCAGAATCCACCAATTCTGATGCCACCGGTGTCCGGAAAACCGCTGATCTTGTACCTAACCGTGTTGGACAATTCGATGGGGTGTGTGTTGGGGCAGCATGATGAGTCAGGCAAGAAAGAACATGCTATTTATTACCTGAGCAAGAAATTTACTGACTGCGAGACAAGATACACAATGCTGGAGAAGACTTGTTGTGCTTTGGCTTGGGCTGCTCATCGTTTAAGGCAGTACATGCTGAGCCATACAACTTGGTTGGTGTCTAAAATGGATCCGATCAAGTACATTTTTGAGAAACCAGCTCTCACAGGACGGATTGCCCGTTGGCAGATGTTATTGTCAGAATATGATATCCTGTACGTCACGCAGAAGGCAGTCAAGGGCAGCGCACTTGCTGAGTACTTAGCTTGTCAGCCTATCCCAGAATACCAGTCGATGCAGTATGATTTTCCCGATGAAGACATCATGGCACTATTCGACGAGGGGAAGTCCCAAGAAGATGAAAGATGGAGGATGATATTTGATGGTGCATCCAACATGTGGGGGCATGGGGCCGGAGCTGTGTTAATCTCTCCAGACAATCGCTTCATTCCGGTCACTGCGAGACTGAGCTTTTATGTTACAAATAACATTGCGGAATACGAAGCATGCATCCTGGGTATTCAGGCAGCCCTTGAATGGAAGGTCAAAAGGCTTGATGTGTATGGTGATTCAGCCTTGGTTATTCATCAGGTGCGAGGTGATTGGGAGACCAGAGATCCCAAATTGATTCCTTATTGTGATTATGTTCAAGAATTGATGGAGTCCTTTGAGGAAGTCACTTTCCAGCATATCCCTCGAAGCGAAAACCAGTTGGCCGATGCTTTGGCAACCTTGTCGTCAATGTTCAACATCAGCTGTGACAAGAGTTTAGCTCACCTCAGAATCCAGCATAGGGATCTACCAGCACATCATTACTGCGCTGCAATAGATGAAGAGCCTGATGACAAGCCGTGGTTCCATGATATCAAGCAGTACATCACCACCAGGGAATACCCTCCTGGGGCATCAGAAAATGACAAGAGAACGCTCAGAAGGCTGTCGAGGAATTTCTTCCTGAATGGTGAAGTTCTCTACAAGAGAAATTATGACATGGTTCTCCTAAGGTGTGTTGCAAAAGAGGAGGCCGAAAAGATTATGAAA
Source organism: Astragalus glycyphyllos (assembly GCA_963573325.1). NCBI lineage: Eukaryota > Viridiplantae > Streptophyta > Magnoliopsida > Fabales > Fabaceae > Astragalus > Astragalus glycyphyllos. Next base: position 39,845,557 of record OY754308.1, read on the forward strand.
GAGGTCCATGAAGGCTCATTCGGGGTTCATTCCAGTGGACACACCATGGCCAGAAAAATCTTAAGAGCCGGCTATTATTGGCTGCAAATGGAATCTGACTGCTACAGCTTTGTAAGAAAGTGTCACAAATGCCAAATCTATGCCGATCATATCCATGTACCACCTGCTTCATTAAACGTTCTGACTGCTTCTTGGCCATTCTCAATGTGGGGGATGGATGTCATCGGTCCTATCGAGCCAAAAGCATCAAACGGGCATCGCTTCATCCTTGTCGCCATTGACTATTTCACCAAGTGGGTTGAAGCTGCCTCATACTCAAGCATCACTAGCTCTGTGGTTGCAAAGTTTGTAAAGAAAGATCTGGTTTGTCGTTACGGCCTTCCAAACAGGATCATCACCGATAATGGCAGTAACCTGAATGGCAAGATGATGAAAGACCTGTGCACAGAATTCAAAATCCAGCATCATAATTCTTCTCCCTATCGGCCCAAGATGAATGGGGCAGTCGAAGCGGCCAACAAGAATATCAAGAGAATAGTTCAAAAGATGGTGGTAACCTACAAAGATTGGCATGAGTTGCTTCCTTTTGCTTTGCACGGATACCGCACTTCAATACGTACCTCAACTGGGGCAACCCCTTTTTCTCTAGTATATGGGTCAGAAGCAGTCCTCCCTATTGAGGTTGAAATACCCTCCCTGCGGGTATTGATGGAAACCAAGTTGGAAGAAGCTGAATGGGTACAAGCTCGTCTGGATCAGTTAAATCTCATTGAGGAAAAAAGAATTGCAGCTTTGTGTCATGGACAGCTGTATCAACAGAGGATGAGGACGGCCTTCGACAAGAAAGTTCGCCCTCGAGAGTTCAACAAGGGAGATCTTGTGCTCAAAAAGATATTGCCCATTCAGAGCGATCCCCGAGGAAAATGGACTCCCACTTATGATGGACCTTATGTGGTCAAGAAAGCCTTCTCTGGAGGAGCACTAATACTCACCAACATGGACGGTGAAGAGCTCAAAAACCCAGTCAATTCAGATTCGGTGAAGAAGTATTATGCCTGAAAGAAATAGACGAAAAAAGAGAAAGATAAGCCAAGTAAGAATTAGCTAGCTAGGTTGAAAACCCGAAAGGGCGGCCTAGGCAAAATCAGAGCGACCCGGTGGATTGAAAACCCGCAAAGGGCGATCCAGGCAAAAATTAGGGTCAGAAAACTTGGGCATGAAAATAAACAAGGGCATACAACACTCCTGAAGGTTTGGATAGAGGGGTGATCAAGGTCAAGGACATAAATGTTTGGCATTGTTCCACAGAGACGGACATTTAGAAACTAGCTTTTCTCTCTTTTTCGTGTCTTTTTGCAGTTTAAATTTTCAAATGTATTGAACAGTCGGCGTAACTTTCTGTACGACCGGTTTCCACATCAATAAAGTTCAATTTTTCTCATATCAGTTTGCTTTTCTATTTTCTGCTCAAAATAAACGTTTTATGATGATGGTAATACTGAATTGTAAAACATGTGCATAAATCCTAGAGCATTGCAATCATTGCGAAATCCCCAAAAGTCACGGGAAGGAAGTGATTTCTCAAAAACAAATTAATGTTGCAAGGAAAATAATTGCGCCCATCAATCACTTCAGATGGCAAATCATAAAGCAAACCTGCACCCGGCTCGTGCGCCGCAGCAACTCTAACAAGTTCCCCAGTCTTGTGCCATGAGTGTCACGGGTCGGTTGAACCAGCAAAAGAATAAGCCTTTTATTAAAAAAAGAAGAGCACAAAAAAGCAAATGATCAGAAAAAAAAAAAGCTGATCAGGCCAAAAGAAGAAAAAACAAATGATCAGAAAACAGAAAGCTGATCAAAAGAAGAATTAAAAGATGAAAAAAAAAAAAAACAATCAAAGCTGAACGAAAAGCATTCCCCAGTATTTATCATTCACCCAAAATCATCGCATCGCATGCATTCGCATAACAGGCCTTTGCATAACATGCATTCATTCCATGCACCATGCATTGCATCTGCTGACATGTGCAGGTACCGCCAACCTGAGAAACCTGAAGAAAAGTCCTGCGACCAGAGCAGGCACCCCTGGATCGGTGTGAAAGCATTGACCCTGAAGAAGACTAATTGGATTTCCGAATCCCCCTTTGGACCCACGTGTCCCCCAGAAGATTGACTTCACTTCGTATTCGAGCTGCGAGTAAGTCCCCCTGACCTCAATAGGTCCAGTCGAAAAGGATAGCTGTGTTGGCCTAAAACATGGCGCAGTCCTAGGGAAATATCGAGATCTAGACTTGATATAGTACCCTCCCCCGGTCGCTCGAAAGACCACCCCTTTGAGCCCACGTGCTCCCCAGGCCCAAGCGCAAACTCGGATCGTTCGCGATTCGTTAAAAGGCTTTAGGCAGCCTCCTTCGCCGGCTTAATGAGGGCCGGCACCCTTTTTTTTGTTTTTTGTTTTTTGCTTTCTTTACTGCTTTCGCTGGCTTATTGAGGGTTGGCACCAATTGATTCCAAAAAGAAAAAAAAAATCTTTTCATCGCATTTGTATCATATTTTAAAAAGGAACAAAAAAAGAGAAAAAAAGAAAAAGGAAAATTCTGGTTTCTCTAAGTAGACAAAATTGGTATAATTTCTGAATTCTTTATTTCTATTTTGCCTCGGAATATGTTTCGGCCAATTCATATTCCTTGTTAAAATCCAAATAAAGAGGGGCAGCTGTCATACCCTAATTTTGTCCGCCTAGGTCAAAACCCTAATTCTCAACAAAAAAATAAATAAATTGAGAAGTGTGGTTTTATTTTGAAGAGTGAAGAGCATTGTGCATGCATTTTTGGGTTTTTAAAAGTCATTCTATGGCTTTTAAATTCATTGTTAGAGTGGAAATGCATTTGTTGTAAAAAAACAATGTTTTTAGGGCAAAAGGGTATTTTGGTCATTTCCAAAATTAAGCAATTTCTCACCAAAAATCATTGTTCAATCTCAGAGGAATTTATTTGGATCTAGATGATTTGGGTTATGAATTTTTGTGCGCATGCATGCATGATTTTTGGCATAAAATTCAAATTTTAAGCAAAAGGGCAAAATGGGAATTTCCATCAAGGTGAGGTCTCAAATCAATTTTGGGAAGGGTGATATCATGGAATTTTGGGCCCAATCATTGATTCCTAGGATATGGCCCAAAGTGGCATGATTTTTATGGAATTATCTAGAAAAGAATAATCAAAAATGGTGAAAATAAGGAAGTGTCCCCAATAAGACAAAATGTACTATTTTTCTTGACAAGCTTGCAAAACTTGGGCACCAAGGCCTCTTTGCTCCGAATTTTCCAGCTCATTTTCACCTCATTTTGTGTTTCCTCATGCCCTTGATCCATGTGAGTTGTATTCCTAGCCATTGATTAAAATTCTAGATCAAATCCTAGGCTACAACTTTGTGTAGAATGACCTAGGTGCCCTCAACAATTTTTGTGCAACAAAAACTCATAATTTTTGTGTATGACCAGCTATTCCTCACTCATTTGTGTTTTCTCCTTGTCCCTAATCCATGTGCATTGCAATCTTGGCCTTTGATTCAAATTCTAGCTCAAATCTCAATGGTTTGCAAAAGCACAATGTCCTAAATACCCTTAAACCTAGTTGCTCTCTATATATACCTTAGAAACCTCACCTCAAAAAGAACTTTTGGCCTCACAATTCATTCACAAAACCCTAGCACACAAACCTCTCCTCTCCTCTCCTCCCTTGGCCGAATTTCCTCTCCATTCCCTCCTCCATTTTTCTTCATTTCACTTCCATTTTCTCACCTCATTTCCATTCCTACTTCATATATCTTCCTTCTCTCCTAATTTAATTCAAGCTTGCATCATCAAAGGGCATTTTCAAGCAAGCATTTCGTGGGTTTCATTGAAGTTTGGTGAAGATTCAAGTTGATTTGTGGTCTTGTTCTTCATATTAGTCATTCCTTAGCTTGGATTTGAGGTAAACTTCTTAAAACCTAGCATCATCTTCAACTTTTTTGCATCAAAATGTAGATATCATGTTTCTAATTTTGCATCCTACCATATTCATGCATTTTAGTGCTGTTATATTGTTGATTTGTTGATTGTTGTTGGTGAGAGGTGTCTCAAACATTTTGACAAGCACTTAGGGAGGCTTGGGTGTTTGAGATTGCTTCTCACCCTTGAATAAATTGTGATTTATGTTGTTTTTACTATGATCTTGCATTTTTGTTGAATAAATTGTGATTTATGTTGTTTTTACTATGATTTTGCATTTTGTTGAATAAAATGATGTGATGCTTCGCAAATCATGATTAGAATTAGGGTTTGTTAATTTTCTTGTGAAATGGGTTTGCAATATTGGGTAAAATGATTTCTCAAGTTGTTTTGGTTTGGTTGTTATGTACTTTGCTTGCAAAATTACTCTATGTTGATGATTGGCAAGAGGACTCACACTTGTGCCTTTGAGCACTTAACTTTAAGTGTTGAGGATTGACTAAAATGATTCAACGCAATTGATTTGATGTTTTGATTGCAAAATATTGTTGCTAATTGATTGTATCTTGCTTGCAAATTGTTATATGTTGATGATTGGCAATAGGACTCACACTTGTGCCTTGTGCACTTCACTTTAAGTGTTGAGGATTGCCTAAGATGATTCAACACAACCTTGTGCTTTGATTGTAAACTTTGGTTTGCTTGTTAGTAACTTGTTTGCAAAATTATTCTATGTTGATGATTGGCAAGAGGACTCTCACTTGTGCCTTAGGCACTTCATTTTAAGTGATGAGGATTGCCTAAGATGATTCAATTTTCTTTGTGCAATTCTTGCTTGAAAATGCAAATGCTAGTTTCTAACTTGATTAATCAATTTTGGTTATAAAAATGACTTGTTAATGCCCTCTTTTGGTCACTTTTGGTCTTGCAAATGTGATGTTCTTTCTAGGTCAATGTTATGCTTTAATGTTGATGATTTGGTAAAAGGACTAGACACTTATGCACTTGTGCATTGTCTCAAGTGTCAAGGATTACCAAAAGGGATTCAACCTTGTGCTTTATCTTGTGTTGACACTTAATTGAATTAAACCTTTGCATTATCTATTTGTGTGCCTATTCTTGCAATCTATTTGGTTAATGTTGATCTTACATATGCATGCCATTAGATGTTGATGACTAAGTGTCATTCTTGCGCTCAAATGTTGTAATCGGTAATGTTTATGCTTATGCTTGCATTGTTGATTGTTTTGCTTGCAATTTGATAAATGTTGCGCTTTGGTTCTTGACTTGGAAATTGATTGAATGTTCCACTTTCTTTTCCTTTTGGATGCCACGCCATCCCAACAAATCTTTTGTGACCAATGTCACCCTCAAATTCCCTTCTCCTTTCCTCAAATCAATCATTTTCTAAAGCTTTTCCAAACTCAATCTTTTCTCAAATCGTTTTCATAAAACAATCAAATTCTTTCTAAGATCAACAATAAACCTCTTTGAAAACTCATAAGGAGGCAAGTCGGACGTACGGCCGGTGTTGTCTAGCGTCCTAAGATCGGAGCTGTACAGCTCAAACATCTTGGGATACTTATGAGAGTCAAAACAAGTAATTAACAACTTGAACCCTATTTCAAAAATGAGTAAGGAATCGAGTCGGATGTACATCCGGTATTGGTTAGCGTCTTAGGGTTAGCGAGCTGTACAGTTCGTGCGAGCCTAAGATACTTGCTCAAATAAAAGCAACCAACCTCGCAACAAATCTTTTTCTTCCTTAATCAAAAAAACATTTTCAATAAGTAGGGGGCACGTCGTCCGTACAGGCAGGGTTGTCTTTGTTCTAGGTCTAGTGGACTGTACAGTCTAGGACCGAAAACCCCTACAATAAAAAACACCAACACAAAGTCTCTCAACCAAGGAGAACTACGTAAGCTTTGAGTTCTCCATCGCACCGGGAGATACGTAGGAGCGGGTCACATCCCGTCAAGCACACTTTTAAAAAAATAATAAAAAGATTCTTCTTTTCCCCCGTTTTCAAAAACACTTTTCTCAAATAAAAAAGAAGTAGAACGAATTGTTTCAAATCAACTCTGTCAAAACCGCACATCAAGTTAAAGGTTCCCTTTCGGTAGAAAGGAGCTGTGGGGTGCTAATACCTTCCCCACGCCTAACCGACCCCCGAACCTACATCTCTAGTTCTCAAAGGACCACCCGCCTTAAAAAGGACCCTTTTTCAATGTTTTGGTCCCTAAATAAAAATGTTGATGGCGGCTTCACAAATTTTCACGTTGTACGATGAAAGGTCCAATCCGGATTTTTCGGGGTGCAACAACGGCCAACTTATATTAGTGCGAATATTGATGCTTCTCTAAAAACCCAAGTCATCACATTGCTAAGGGAGTTCAAAGACTGCTTTGCTTGGGATTACGACGACATGCCTGGGTTAAGTCGAGAAGTAGTGGAAATGCAATTACCAATTCGACCAGGGAAGAAACCAGTGAAGCAAGTGCCAAGACGATTTGCTCCTCAAGTGTTGGCTAAGATCAAAGAGGAAATGGAAAGGCTATTCAGAAACAAATTCATCAGAACTGCCAGGTATGTCGAATGGTTAGCCAATATAGTTCTTGTAATAAAGAAAAATGGGACTCTTAGAGTTTGCATAGACTTTAGGGATTTAAATAATGCAACTCCCAAGGATGAATACGCAATGCCTGTGGCAGAAATGCTAATAGATTCAGCAGCGGGATTTGATTATCTTAGTATGCTCGATGGTTATTCTGGGTATAATCAAATCTTCATTGCTGAAGAGGATGTGTCGAAAACTGCTTTTAGATGTCCAGGGGCATTGGGTGTTTATGAATGGGTAGTAATGCCCTTTGGTTTAAAGAATGCTGGTGCTACATATCAGAGGGCCATGAATTCTATGTTTCATGATTTTATTGATGATTTTATGCAAGTATACATAGATGATGTGGTGGTTAAATCTTCCTCAGAAAGTGGTCATTTAGACCATCTTCGCCGTTCTTTTGAAAGAATGAGGAAATATGGATTGAAATTAAATCCATTAAAATGTGCCTTTTGTGTACGTGCAGGTGATTTCTTGGGTTTTATAGTGCACAAAAAAGGCATTGAAATCAATCAAAATAAGACTAAGGCAATTATGGAAACGAAGGCCCCTTCGACCAAAAAGGAGCTTCAGTCGTTGCTGGGAAAAATCAATTTCCTTCGAAGATTTATATCAAATCTAAGTGGCAAAACACAAGTTTTTTCGCCATTGTTAAGACTGAAGAAGGGGGAAGAGTTCAAATGGGAACCAATGCATCAAGCAGCCTTCGATGAAATCAAGTCTTATTTGATGAAACCACCAATTTTGTTGCCTGTTATTAAACACAAAGTGCTCAAATTGTATATAGCAGCTTCTGATAGAACAATAGGTAGCATGTTAGCACAAGAGGATGATAGTGGTGTCGAAAGAGCCATTTATTACCTCAGTAGGGTCTTAAATGATGCCGAAACGAGGTACACTCCTATAGAAAAGTTGTGCCTTTGTTTGTATTTCTCGTGTACAAAGTTAAAGCAATATATAAAACCAGCTGATGTTTCTGTTTATTCGCATTTTGATGTTATTAAGCATATGCTGTCGAAACCAATAATGCATAGCCGAATTGGTAAATGGGCTTTGGCTTTGTCAGAATACAACTTAACTTATCAACCTCTAAAATCAATTAAAGGACAAGTGGTTGCTTATTTTATAGTAGACCATTCTGTTGTCGAAGAAACATTAAGTTTTGTAGACGTATATCCTTGGAGGTTGTACTTTGATGGTTCAAGCCATAAACATGGAGTTGGGATTGGTATTTTAGTAATATCTCCTACTAACATTCCAACGAAGTATAAGTTTAAAATTCGAGATGTTTGTTCCAATAATGAAGCTGAGTATGAGGCTTTAATAGTAGGCCTTGAAATTTTACTTGAGCTGGGGGCAAGTCATGTCGAAATAAAAGGTGACTCTGAGTTGGTTGTCAAACAATTGACAAGGGAGTACAAATGCATTAAAGAGCACCTTATCAGATACTTTGTTGTTGCCAATGCTTTGTTAAAAAGATTTGAGTCTGTTCATTTAGAACATTTACCACGAATTGATAATCAAGTGGCAAATGAATTGGCACAAATTGCTTCAGGCTATATAGTTTCAAAACAAAGCCTGGAAGAGTTAATTGAAATAAAGGATAAAATCATTTCTAATGACTATTCTTCGTCACTATTGTCAACACCAAAAACTGGGGGGGCAACAAACGCAAACGAGGAACTAGTCGTTGTCGAAAAACGTCAATTTTTTGGTGACTTTGACTTAGCAGAAATTTTTGCTCTTGACAATATGACCAATAATGATTGGCGAAGGCCTATTGCGGAATATTTGCAAAATCCCACAAGAAATACCAATAAAAAGGTAAAATACAGAGCTTTGAGCTATGTGATAATTGGAAACGAATTGTTTAAAAAGACTCCTGAAGGAGTACTATTAAAATGTCTTAGTGAAAATGAGGCATATTTAGCAGTTTCTGATACACATAGTGGAGCATGTGGTTCACACCAAGTAGGCCACAAAATGAAGTGGTTATTATTTCGACAAGGAATGTATTGGCCAACTATGCTGAAAGATTGCATAGAATTTGCTAAGGGATGCCAAGAGTGTCTAAAGCATGTTGGGATACAACATGTACCTGCAAATGAATTGCATGCCATAGTCAAACCTTGGCCATTTAGAGGTTGGGCTCTAGATGTGATTGGAGAGATAAAGCCAACTTCGTCGAAGGGCCATAGATATATCCTTGTGGGAATTGATTACTTCACCAAATGGGTTGAAGCTATACCTTTAGCCAATGTTGATCAAGAAGCAGTGATAAGGTTTATTCAAAATCATATCATTTATAGGTTTGGAATTCCAGAAACCATTACTACAGATCAGGGATCAGTTTTCACTGGTAGAAAAATGGTAGAGTTTGCTTCTGAAATTGGTTTTAAGTTATTAACTTCGACACCATATTATGCGCAAGCCAATGGACAAGTAGAAGCTGCCAATAAAGTTATTATTAATTTGATTAAAAAGCATGTTGGGCAGAAACCAAAAAATTGGCATAATACCCTTGATCAAGCATTATGGGCTTGTCGAAATTCACCCAAAGAATCTATCAACACTACTCCTTATAGGCTAACATTTGGACACGATGCAGTGTTGCCTGTTGAAATTTGTCTACAATCAACAAGAATTCAAAGACAGTGGGAGATTCCCTCTGATTATTATTGGAATATGATGCTTGATGAATTGGTTGATTTAGACGAAGAAAGGTTATTAGCTTTAGATATGCTTATTCGACAGAAAGAGAGGGTAGCTAAAACTTATAACAAAAAGGTTAAGTTTAAAGCCTTTAATTCAGGTGATCTAGTGTGGAAGGTCCTATTGCCTATGGATAAAAAAGATAGAGTCTTTGGTAAATGGTCCCCAAGTTGGGAAGGACCATTTAAAATTTTACAAGTTTATTCAAACGGCGCATATGAGGTCGAAGAGATTGGCGCTGATGAAAGAATTTTGCGTATAAATGGTAAATACTTGAAAAAGTATAAGCCAACGTTGCAAGAAGTTAAAATAACGCTGGAATAAATATAAAGAAAGCGTAAAAACATGGCATTTAAGTTGCCAAAACATTGTCAAAAGCACAGAATAAAAATTGCTCAAGAATAAAATGGAAGAAATTTCATTATAATGTTGCTAAGTTACATGTGCCAAAGGAGGCATTTGTGAATTACATAGTGCCGAAAGGGTAAATAAACTAGGCACAAATAAAACGCTGAATTGCAGTTGGTCTTTTACGACCAAGTAACTTCTCTTTTGGGTGGTCTTCTTCGACCACGTTGACGCTTCCCATCGTTCGGGGGGTCATTCTTTCGTCTGCGCGTTAGGCTTGTAAGCCTTTCAACTGGGCGTTTCCTTGCTTGGTAAACCTCAGGAAGCCCTTCAGAGAGGAGATATTGATGAATCTCCCTGCTCCCACTTTGAGTCTCCCGCATAAACTCAGAAAGTTGCAAGATCAAGTGACATGAAGAAAAAAGGAGCAAAGCCATAATTCGCAGAGATCAAAAACCATCACTTTGAACCTCCAGGCAACCTCACTGCAATTATGAGAGATGAGGTTACGCGGAAGACTCAAAGCAAAGGGAATGATCCTGGAACGGGAAAGGAAAAGAAGAAAAATCATGGAGTGGTGAAGATGAGAAACAAAACTCTTCTATTTATAATGAGAAGTATGAAAGAGCGTCAGTTGGTTACGAGTTTGGCGTTCCGAGAAGTGAGGTATCACTTTAATTACGGCGTTAGTAATGTAACGGAAGATGGTGGAACCATTCAAAGTTAAAACAGAGAATCAGTAAACATAGTCAAAGGCCGAAATTACAGGCTGTTCAAGTTCAAGGTTTGAATATGGATTATTGATGGCAACTTATGAGGTAAAAGAAGTGGAAGAATTGGAGAAGCCTTATAGGAAATGGTGAGATAAGGCATTTACTGAGAAGTAAAACGTTGAAGGCCACGTAATACACCAATATAGGAGTAACGTCAACAACACTTAACAGTGGTGACATCAGGTATACAGCTATTTTACTCAAGTGCAAAGTTATTTCGATGGTGAATTCAAAAATGTCTTTCTCTTCTTCCTCCTCAAGTTCGGTCGAAAAAGACATTTTTGGGGGGCAATTTGTGAGCCTGTAATTTCGACAGGCTTCATTGAAAATGGTCAACAAGGCCTGACTTATATTTCGACGAAGACCAAATTATTTCGACAGAGAAAATGGTCATGCACAAGGTAAACTCGACAAGCTTCCGGGGAAGCAAAAGCAAGAGAGAGGAAAATGGACACAAGCTTTCGACAGACAGAAAACAGAGCAGTTATGCGCTGAAGACTAGCAGTTGGTCGAAGCGTGATAGAGCGGTTCTGGTCGAAAGTAGGAGTAGCAGTTATTAATTTTCAAATTTCTAGGCAGTTACTTAGTTCAGTTTTTCCCCCTCTTTTCCTTTGTATAAATAACTGTTTCTGAGAAGAAACAGAGGTCGCAAATCACAATACACAACCCGATTCCTGAAACTCTAACTTCCAAGCCAGAGCGAAAAACGAGTGGAAGAATCGCTGTACGTGATCGTGTACCACTTTTATGATTCAATGCAATTTATTTGTCTTTTCTTTACAATTCCTGCACCATTTACTGCTTCTTTTCTTTTCAATTCTGTTAATCATTGCAAATCGTCCCCTTTTCTACATTTTCTGAAACAAAAACTATGAGCAATTCGAAGGCAATTGCTTTGAGATTTTTCTAGTTTGATCTCACAAACCTTCTAATAAAACTAGTGATTGTTTGCTAAAAACACCAGCAAACAACAGTACATGGTCAGATGGCTCTTAGGGCAAGTTACACCTCGGTACTTATCGAAATCAGGCACTTTGAACTTAGGAGGTAAAACCACATCGGGAATGAGACATAAATCGCGAGCCTCTCTCGATCTAGATCCTGATCCTTCAATCATTTTTAAGCGCTCTTCTAACACCTGAAACTTTTCTCTAGTTTGTTGGTGCTCAATATGATAGCCTTGGGGGAAACTGTTCATTCCAAGGTGGGGACGGAACATTGGAGCCATGGTTGAGACTGCATGCGGAGCATGAGGATAAGCAGAGTTCCCAAGAATGAGGCTTTGGGCCTGAGGATTTGCAGCTGGCTGGGGAGTAAAGCCTTGTGGAGTCACCTGAGGTATGACAATGGGATGTGGAGCTGAACTCGAGGTTCGCCCATTGCTCCCTCTGATCCTGCAGATGCAGGTTGTCTATTCTCGACATTCACCAAAGGATCAGTTCCTTGGTTAACTTCTGGGTTTGAAGGAGGAGTGTAGCCTAGAGGCAGTCCAAAAGGAGGCCATTGAGCAGTTTGGTAGTCATTTCCATTCTTCAGGGACAGCAGGACCCTCATCATCTCTGACATCTGTGCCTTCATAGCATTCATCTCATTTCTGATTTCTTGGTCAACTTGACTGGAACTACCCGGAGTTGGGTTACCCTGATTCTGCACTTCTACACCTGGGCCTGTCTGGTTTCTGATCTCTGAGCTCAGATTTTCCTGATTCGGATTCTCCGCACTTGGATGGGACTGATCAAGATCGTTCAGAATCGTTGCCATGCCTCTTGCTTGAGAACGTGTCCAATAACGATGTTGGCGAACCAGCTTGCCTTACTTTCTGATGATGGAACACTTATATGAGCACGTGAACGAATTAATGAATGAATGAATGCAATGCAGATGCATATGATTTTATGTTGCTTGATGCCAGGAATCGCGGCATAGTTCGTCTTGTCATAAGCACATAATCGTTTTTTTTTAATTAATTTTGGAAATGCAATGAGAGGGGAATCAAAATAGCAAGTCAGCACACTTCCTACATCGAGATTTCAAACAAAAGCCTTAACAACTTCCTTAAAGGGAAGGATAGTACAATATTCATATGGAGTACAATACTCGAAAGCAAATAAAAGTGTACAATATTCAGGAATACAATACTCAAATGGAAAGTAAATACTCAAAAAGAAAGGTACAAATAAACAGCTCAAATACAAAGAGCTTTGAAATCCCCGACCCTCTTCCTTTTCTTGCTGACATTCGCATCTCGGGATCGCTCTCTGATAAACTCCAATTTACTGTATTTTTAGAGATATTTTTGGGTCACTTTTAGAGGAATTATATACTAATTATATAAATCATTAACTTAATTTACTCTTTATTTTGTAGGAAAAAAGAATATATATATATATATATATATATATGAGAAAAGAAGAAAAGGGGCTTAAAGCCCATGAAAACAAGAAGTGGCCCATATGGCCAAATGGAAGTAGCAAGGCTTGACAATTGAAAGAAAAGAAAGAGTAACGTGAGGAGAAAGAAAGAATCAGCGCATGCTTGCTTGGAGTGGGGACCACACAACCCTAGAAAATCAATATAAAAGAGATTGGAAAGCTGCACAGGAGGAGGACCAACACAGGCATAAAAAGTGAGAAACAATTGAATTAAGGAGAAGAAAAGCTGACGGCGGAGAATTGAGGAAAGAAAGGAAGACGTACAACAGTACGCACGGTAGCACAAAGGAGAGAGTTTTGGATCCGTTCTTGACACCGTGAGAGAGCTTTGGAGCAGAATACAGAGACTGAATACAGGAACAGAATTTACTCAATCTCCGGGTTATTTCTATATTCTGTAATTCATGACTTTTTATTTTAATCCAATGTTCTTGAACACTATGAATAGCTAAAATCCTCTTCTAGGGTCTTAGGTGGATCTTGTTTGACTAGAGACCTTTTTATGATTTAATTTATACTTTGAATTCCTAGCTTTTATTTCAATTAATATTATCCTATTGCTTTATTACATAATTAGGATTGACAACCCTTTGCATGTTTATAATCAATTAGTTGATTAGCGACCGTACTACAACTAGTTGGTGGACCTATAGAATAATTGAGACTATAATTAATGAATGACCAAACTTTAATTTAGTCTTCCAATCATTCAACCTTTTTGTACTTCATGCTTTTCTTAAATTTAAATTCTAGCATGACCAAACTAGGGTTAATTTAGGAAAAAGAATATTAATCACGAATGACCAAACGGGTTAATAGTTTTAGTAAAGGGATCGGTAATTGAATAAAATAAGGGAATTCAGGTAGAATTAGACATAGGGGAATCGAAGCTAGCAAGTGAAACCGAGGCCCTAGGCTTCTCTCCATTCATCAAACTTCACTATTTAAATTATTGCTATTTATTTCTTCTTGATTTAATTTCTACAATCACCAACATTAGTTAGTCTAAATAATAATTAATCTTAAGTACTTTGGTATTTATTAATTAATCCCTGTGGAGACGATATTTTTTATACTACAATTGCGATAGAGTACACTTGCTCTCAAGTGTCTTTTTGACGCAACAAGTTCTTGGCACCGTTGCCGGGGATTAATTTAATAATATTAAATGGAAAAGATTTTTTATTGCTTTAGACCTTTTATTTATTTATTTATTTCTTGTTCTACTTTGTTTTATTTTAATTTAATAAAAACAAAAAAAAAATTAATTACATTTAGTTTAATTTTATTTGTTAGTTTTATTTTTATTATTATTACTCGTGCATGCTCACCCGCTCCCAAGAGCCTATTTTGATTTTTGATCCAGAAATTGAAAGAACTGCTTGAAGGATAAGAAAAGAGACAAGAGTGATGGCTGCCAATCCGAGAAGAACTCTTCGGGATTACTTCACTCCAACAGCAAATATCACTACGAGCATAGTCAATCCACCTATGCAAGCTACTAATTTTGAGCTCAAACCAAGCTTAATTCAAATGGTTCAGAATTCTACTATGTTCAGAGGTGCACCAACAGAAGACCCTCACACCCATCTTAGAAACTTCTTGAGGGTGGCAGACTCAGTAATTTGTAATGGTGTCCCTCCTGATGCAATTAGAGTGAGATTGTTTCCATGGTCATTGGCTGACAAGGCATCTGCTTGGCTAGACTCTCAACCTGCTGAGTCCATTACCACTTGGGACCAACTGAAGCAGAAATTCTTGACCAAATATTTTCCTCCAGGTAAGACTACTAAGATTCGAGGTGCAATAATCAGCTTTGCTCAACTTGAGCAAGAATCTTTACATGAAGCTTGGGAAAGATTTCAAGACTTACTCCGAAGTTGTCCGCATCATGGATTTGAGAAGTGGCAATTGCTTGAATATTTTTGTAACGGATTATCTTCTCAAAATAGGGGAATTATTAATATGGCTTGCGGGGGCTCTCTGATGAATGGAGAACCTGCGACAGTGTATGATTTAATTGCAGAGATAGCAGCCGATAATGCCCAATGGGAAACTAGTGACAGACACATTAAGAAATCAGTTGGAATGTACAAGGTTGACGATGACACTAGTATTAACATAAAGCTGGATGCTCTCTCTAAACAGATGCAATCTTTGATGAAGGTACAAGCTCAATCTACTCCCATAGTTACCTCCACAAGTGATATCACAAATAATCCCTGGGGAGGCCTAACTGAAGAAGCCAACTATCTTGGTCAGAAGAAAAGTGACTTAAGGCCTGGCATGCAAGATTCTTTAGTTAGATACATGGAAAAGGTTGGACATCCATGCATGGGTGTTTTAGCCAATTACATGGACAGAACTGATGACAGGTTACAATCTATTGAAGATTTAATAAAAGCACAGGGTCGACCATCTGCTTCAACTGAGGATGCTAATTATGTTCAGAATTCTAACAGGGGCCAAAATGATCCTTATTCAAACACTTACAATCCAGGTTGGAGAAATCACCCGAATTTCTCATGGGGAGGACAACAAAAGGGGCAAAACTCAAACTCCTATAAGCCTCCACATGTGCAAAGGCAAGAGGAGAAGAAGTTGGATACCAATGATGGGTTGGCAAGGTTTATGGAGCAGACAAATGGAAAATTTGAAACATTGGAGAAGAAATTTGGAAGCTTGGAGGGCCAAATTGGAGCCATGAACAATGAATTTGGAAGCTTGAAGGGTCAAATCTCAAATCTCGTTACTGTGTTGTCTCAAAGGCCTCAAGGTTCACTACCTACCCAAACTGAGCCTAATCCAAGAAATGAGCATTGCAAGGCTGTCACTCTTAGGAGTGGCAAGGAGCTGGTTCGAGAAAACAATCAAGATGGGCTGGCGCCCGAGAAAGAAATACAAGCTCCTACTAAGGGGAGCACTTCTGAGAAAAGCAAAAAGGAAAGGGAAGAATATGAGCAAGCAAAGGTAAATGTTCCTTATCCTCAAAGACTTAAAAGTGAGCAGCATGATAAGCAATTTGCTAAATTTCTTGAAATATTTAGAAAATTGCATATCAACATTCCTTTTGCTGAAGCTATTGCTCAAATGCCTAAATATGCCAAATTTTTAAAAGAAATTATTTCCAATAAGAGGAAGTTAGAAGGCTTTGAGACAGTTAGGCTTAATGAGGAATGTTCTGCTATAGTTCTAAAAAAGTTACCACCTAAGCTTAAAGATCCAGGTAGTTTTACTATCCCTTGTACAATTGGTAACTCTCATTTTGAAAAGGCTTTATGTGATTTAGGAGCAAGTATAAATTTGATGCCTTTTTCTGTTTTTAGAAAGCTTGGTTTGCAGGAACCCCATCCTACTAACATCACTTTGCACCTAGCTGATAGATCCATTGCCCACCCCTGTGGAGTGGTGGAAGATGTTTTAGTTAAAGTTGATAAGTTTATTTTCCCTGCTGATTTTGTTGTTTTGGATATGGAAGAAGATGAGGAAGTCCCAATTATTTTGGGGCGCCCTTTCTTAGCTACAGGTAAAAGTTTAATTGATGTACAACAGGGAAAATTGACTTTGAGACTTGGAGATGAGGAAGTTGTATTTCAAGTTTTGAACTCATTAAAAAATCCCTCATCATTTGCTTCTTGTAATTTTATTCAAGCTAAGGATATTAATGATGTGGTTACCTCTGAAGGTTTTGATGATTTTAGAATTCAAGACCCTCTAGAAAAAGTACTTACTGTGCAGGGACTTGGCATATTACAGGGTGGTGAGGAAGAAGAGTTTTTAATGTTTTTGCAGGCTCACCACCCTCAGAAAAATTGGAGTAATCATAGATTTGAGGAATTGGAATGGGGTGATACTCCAAATCCCAAGCCTTCAATTGAAGAGGCTCCTGAGCTTGAATTAAAGCCTCTTCCTTCAAATGTAAAATATGCTTTCTTGCAACCCCCTTCCTCCTTGCCTGTGATTATTTCTGCAGATTTTACAGACACGATGGAGGATAAGCTTTTGAGGGTACTAAGAGCCTACAAAGAGGCCTTTGGATGGTCGATTCATGATATAAAAGGCATTAACCCCTCAATTTGCACTCACAAGATTTATATGGAGGATGATTATCAACCTCGGGCACTACCTCAACGCCGCCTCAATCCTAACATGAAAGAGGTAGTTAAAAAGGAAGTGATTAATTAAGCTTCTTGATGCAGGTATCATCTATCCTATCTCTGATAGTAAGTGGGTAAGTCCTGTTCAATGTGTTCCTAAAAAGGGAGGTACTACTGTAATGGAAAATGATAAAAATGAATTAATTGCAGTTAGGAAAACTACCGGATGGCGTATGTGCATTGATTATAGAAAATTAAATGATGCCACCCGAAAGGATCACTTCCCCCTTCCCTTTTTTGATCAAATGCTTGAGAGAGTGGCAGGTCATGATTATTATTGTTGTTTGGATGGATATTCCGGCTATTTGCAAATACCAGTGGCTTCCGAAGATCAAGAAAAAACTACTTTTACTTGCCCATATGGAGCATTTGCATATAAAAGGATGCCATTCGGTTTATGCAATGCCCCTGCCACTTTCCAAAGATGCATGATGGCTATTTTCTCTGATTTGGTTGAAAAATGCATTGAAATATTCATGGATGATTTTACTGTTTTTGGATCCTCTTATGAGGATTGTTTACATAACTTGAATTCAGTATTGCAAAGATGCAGGGATACTAATTTGGTGCTCAATTGGGAGAAATGTCAGTTTATGGTGCAAGATTGCATTATTTTGGGACACAAGGTGTCTACTAAAGGCATTGAAGTTGATCCCGCAAAGGTTGAGGTAATTGCAAAGTTGCCCCCACCCAATTCTGTTAAGGGGGTTCGTAGTTTTCTAGGCTATGCTGGCTTCTATAGACGGTTTATTAAAGACTTCTCAAAAATTGCAAAGCCTATGACTGACCTCTTGGTTAAGGAGGCCACTTTTGATTTTTCTGATGCTTGTTTGAATGCTTTTAATTGTTTAAAGGAAAAATTAATTAGTGCCCCTGTTGTTGTTGCCCCCGATTGGTCGCTTCCCTTTGAAATTATGTGTGATGCTAGTGATACTGCTGTGGGGGCTGTTTTGGGGCAAAGAAAGAATAAGGTATTCTATACCATTTACTATGCTAGTCGCACTCTTGATGATGCTCAAAGAAATTATACTACCACAGAGAAAGAGTTGCTAGCCGTAGTATTTGCATTTGACAAGTTTCGCCATTACCTTGTTCTTTCTAAAGTTATTGTTTATACTGATCATGCTGCTATTAGATATTTGCTTAGAAAACAGGATGCAAAACCCAGGTTAATCAGGTGGATTTTGTTGCTACAAGAGTTTGACTTGGAGATTAGAGACAAGAAAGGCTCAGAGAACTTTGTAGCTGATCACCTCTCAAGGCTCGACCATAGTGTGATGCAGGCCTCAAATGATGGGGAGATCAAAGAGGTTTTCCCTGATGAGAGACTTCTAGCTATTTCTACTATTCCTTGGTTCGCAGACATCGTCAACTACTTGGTGGGTAAGGTTGTTCCCTCTGATTTTTCCTTTCAGCAAAAGAAGAAATTAATTTCTGATGCTAGACACTACTTGTGGGATGACCCTTACCTATTTAAAGTTTGTGGAGATAAGGTAATTAGGCGTTGTGTGCTTATGGACGAGGTAACTTCTATCCTTGAGTATTGTCATTCTAAAGAGGTAGGTGGCCACTTTGGCCCAAATAGAACTGCATATAAAGTCTTACAATGTGGTCTTTATTGGCCTACTATATTTAAAGATGCTCATGATTTTGTGAAAGCTTGTGGTAGTTGTCAAAGGAGTGGCAACATTTCTAGGCGTCAAGAGATGCCATTAAATAACATTTTGGTTTGTGAGATATTTGATGTATGGGGTATTGACTTTATGGGGCCCTTCCCTAAATCTTTTTCAAATCAATATATTCTTGTTGCTGTAGATTATGTGTCTAAGTGGGTTGAAGCTGTGGCCTTACCCACTAATGATGCTCGGGTGGTGGTGAAATTTTTAAAGAAAAATATTTTTTCCAGATTTGGCACTCCCCGAGCCATTATTAGTGATGGTGGCACTCATTTTTGTAATAAACAATTTGAAAATCTTTTGAGCAAATATGGTGTCACTCATAAGGTAACAACTCCTTACCACCCACAAACTAGTGGGCAAGTTGAAATTTCAAACAAAGAGCTGAAAAGGATTTTAGAAAAGACAGTTAGTGCATCAAGAAAAGATTGGTCTTTGAAACTTGATGATGCACTATGGGCCTATAGAACCGCTTTTAAAACTCCCATTGGGATGTCTCCTTACCGTCTTGTTTTTGGAAAAGCATGTCATTTGCCTGTTGAATTAGAGCATAAAGCACTTTGGGCTTTAAAATTTCTAAACTTTGATGCTCAGCTTACAGGTGAAAATAGGTTGCTGCAGCTAGATGAATTGGATGAGCTTCGTCTAGAAGCTTATGAGAATGCCAAGCTATATAAGGAGCGGACTAAAAAGTGGCATGATAAGCGCATCCAGCAGCGTGAATTCCATGTTGGTGAGAAAGTTCTAATTTATAACTCACGTTTGCGTCTTTTTCCAGGAAAGTTGCGCTCAAGGTGGTATGGACCCTACACCGTTACTCAAGTTTTTCCTTATGGAGTTCTTGAGGTATCTCATGAAGATGGTACCACCTTTAAAGTCAATGGTCAGCGTGTGAAGCATTTTGAGGAAGGGTTACTCCAAGTGAGCTATGTCACTGCCCTCAAGGATTGACCCTAGTACCGTCAGGCTCGGGACGTTAAACAAGCGCTTCGCAGGAGGCAACCTGTGTTTTATTTTCTCTTATTTTTATTTTGTTTTGTTTTTTAGGAATTAGCTCGGTTTGCAAGCTCTCTCAGGGAAGTCACTCTTACTCGCTCTCTCTCTCTCTCTCATTTATTTCCTTTTGATTCTATTTGATCATTTTGCATTGAGGACCATGCTTCATGCTAGTGTGGGGGAGGCTAGTTATTTTTGTCACTTGATTTCTATTAATGCACATACCCACCATATATGTTGATAGCATTTTTTCTGGCTTGTTTTGCATAAACTATGCTTAAATTGAAAAAAAAAATAGAGATTTTGCCTTTAGGGGATCCCATAATTAATTCACTTGACAGACTTGTGCTTAAATGTAACTATGAGGATGTCCTTAGGAAGCTGATAATTAGCATTTGTCCCTCTTGAGTACTTTTTGTGAACTAGCTTCTAAATGTGAGATCTGAGCCTTTATAAGGGGATTGATACTAAATCACAAATTTTTACCCCTTTTTCTTTCTATGAGTGTGTTTCCCAATTTGTTACATTCTAGAACTTGTCTTTTGACCATTTCAAGGCAAAAAATTGATTTGCATCGTGTAAAAAGATGTGGGGATTTAGGTATTTTTCTGGCCTCAGAGTTACTTGATGAATTTATCCCTTAGTTTCCCCCTTTGAGCCTATTTGTTATATTTTTTCTTTGGTACCCAGATATAATTTTTCCTTTTTTGTTTGTGGTAACCATTTGAAATTGAATGTGGAGCAACTATTGAAAATTACAATTTCGTCCTATATTTTAGCTGTCTATGTTGTCAAGACTGAAATTTCGTCACATACTTTAGTTGTATCTTGTTAGGATGAAGAAAAAAAAAGAAGTGAATCATGTGGTTACAAAAATATTTTCATACAAAGGAAACAAAATAGGAGTTATCATGTACTTACATTTTCCTCCTATGAAAAAAAAAATTGAATTTATCTACTCAAGAAAGAGCCAAAGGGCACATCAAAGGAATGAAAGAGCCAAAGGGCATACAAAAAAAAAGTGAAGAAATGGAAGTGAAATTAGTTTGGAGTTTGGACAAAAATTGTAAAATAGATAGGAGCTCCATAATTGGTTTCAAAGGTTACTATTTGCTTATTATTTTTTAGCCCTTTGATTATCCCTTTCTTCTTGTTTCCTACCCTGCATGAATTCACCCCTGGCCCCATTACAACCCACGAAACCCCATCTTTTTTGCATGCATGTGAACTATTTAGTGGAGATTTGGTCAAATTACAAGCTTATGGTAATGTACATTTTGTTGAAACTTGAGTGTATTTTCCCTAGTCCCTAAACACTTAGAGAGATTGTGAGCGAGTGCCCTTGTTCGCAAAAATGTATTCTTCAGGGACATGAGCCTCTAATTGGGCAACCTCTTGACACCTCATATGTGCTATATTTTCTATTGTCTCTTATTGTGCTTCTGATTTTGGGTCTCTTATTTGGCTGTCTCTATTACTTATTTGAAAATTTTATTGAGCCAGAAAATTTGCTTGAGGACAAGCAAAAGTTAAGTGTGGGGGAGTTGATAAACTCCAATTTACTGTATTTTTAGAGATATTTTTGGGTCACTTTTAGAGGAATTATATACTAATTATATAAATCATTAACTTAATTTACTCTTTATTTTGTAGGAAGAAAGAATATATATATATATATATATATATATATATATATATATATATATGAGAAAAGAAGAAAAGGGGCTTAAAGCCCATGAAAACAAGAAGTGGCCCATATGGCCAAATGGAAGTAGCAAGGCTTGACAATTGAAAGAAAAGAAAGAGTAACGTGAGGAGAAAGAAAGAATCAGCGCATGCTTGCTTGGAGTGGGGACCACACAACCCTAGAAAATCAATATACTCCCTCTGTTCCTATATACTTGTCGTTTTTTGACTTTTTACACATACCAATGAGAACAATAAATTTTGTTACTTTTGATATAATTAATTCTCATTTATCCATAATACCCTTAATGATTTATTATCTCATTTCATCTATTTCTCTCTTAGCAATAAATTTTTGAGGACATTATTGACAAAACAATAATAAATGTTGCATTGGACTTTGAAAATGACATGTAAATAGAAACAAATTTTTTCTCTAAAAGCGACAAGTAATAAGGAACGGAGGGAGTAAAAGAGATTGGAAAGCTGCACAGGAGGAGGACCAACACAGGCATAAAAAGTGAGAAACAATTGAATTAAGGAGAAGAAAAGCTGACGGCGGAGAATTGAGGAAAGAAAGGAAGACGTACAACAGTACGCACGGCAGCACAAAGGAGAGAGTTTTGGATCCGTTCTTGACACCGTGAGAGAGCTTTGGAGCAGAATACAGAGACTGAATACAGGAGCAGAATTTACTCAATCTCCGGGTTATTTTTATATTCTGTAATTCATGACTTTTTATTTTAATCCAATGTTCTTGAACACTATGAATAGCTAAAATCCTCTTCTAGGGTCTTAGGTGGATCTTGTTTGACTAGAGACCTTTTTATGATTTAATTTATACTTTGAATTCCTAGCTTTTATTTCAATTAATATTATCCTATTGCTTTATTACATAATTAGGATTGACAACCCTTTGCATGTTTATAATCAATTAGTTGATTAGCAACCGTACTACAACTAGTTGGTGGACCTATAGGATAATTGAGACTATAATTAATGAATGACCAAACTTTAATTTAGTCTTCCAATCATTCAACCTTTTTGTACTTCATGCTTTTCTTAAATTTAAATTCTAGCATGACCAAACTAGGGTTAATTTAGGAAAAAGAATATTAATCACAAATGACCAAACGGGTTAATAGTTTTAGTAAAGGGATCGGTAATTGAATAAAATAAGGGAATTCAGGTAGAATTAGACATAGGGGAATCGAAGCTAGCAAGTGAAACCGAGGCCCTAGGCTTCTCTCCATTCATCAAACTTCACTATTTAAATTATTGCTATTTATTTCTTCTTGATTTAATTTCTACAATCACCAACATTAGTTAGTATAAATAATAATTAATCTTAAGTACTTTGGTATTTATTAATTAATCCCTGTGGAGACGATATTTTTTATACTACAATTGCGATAGAGTACACTTGCTCTCAAGTGTCTTTTTGACGCAACACTCTCTGAACTCCGTGATTAAAGCCCTGCAGAATCTCACAAACTGGTAAACCTCGGGTGGGGTATTGAGGAAGTGCATCTCGGCCTCGGCTATTTTCAAATTCTTGGGGACTCCCGCAATGGCTTGGCTAGCTAGCTCTGCCAGCTTTGAAAATTTGTTCTTCCAAAGCTGAATCTCCTCTCTTAGCTCCTTGATGATTTCTTGATCCTCTATTTTGCCAACCAATGCCATGAAGCGTTTCTCCCAGTACTGGCTTTCTGCTTGCACTTGCCTATAAGCCCCTTCTAGACACCTGAGATTCCTCCTCAGTTCCTCAGATCTTCCTTGTTCGAACCTCAGAGCTTGCTGATACTCCTTAAGGATATCTTCAATAGAACTCCTCTCTCGCTCAAGGTTCCTTAGCTGATCTTTCAATTCTACTACCAAGCGGGATTTTTGTCTTGACTTAGTTGCTATACTCTTCCACTCTTCGGCTTCCTCAAGTGCTTTTCTTGTTTTCTGCTTGCACCTTTGGAGTTCCTCTCTAGCTCCCCTCAGGTATTTCTGAGCCTCTAGCTTGCTTTTCTCTTCTCTTTTGAATCGCTTGACGCTCTCCTCAACAGTGATCATCTTGATAGCATCTTCTTCCTCTAACCTTTCTTTCTCTATGGTCATTTTCTCCAATTCTATTTGCAATGCCTTCTTTTCTTCCTCCACTTTTGCTAAGGCTGACTTGACTTCATTCAACTCCTCAAAGGTAGGAGTGTAAGGCTCTAATATCTCCTCTTCAAGGGATAGTGCCCCTTGATTTGGCAATTTTGCATTTTGAAGCCTCTCTTTGAGCCACTGGTTAAAGGTGATGCTACTGGTTCTCTTGGACAGCTCTTCGCCTTCCTTAGGCACTACGGACTCCCATGCCTGCAGAACTCGCCGAAGCAAGTCTTCGCATTTGGGACTCCCCTTATAGAGGTAAAAGCGAGACAGCATGCTTTCGGAGGGTGAATTCCGCATTGGGTAACCGAGTTGTCTTAAGGTCAGTGAAGGATTATAGTTGATACACCCTTGCGTTCCCATGAGAGGCACATTCTGGAAACTTCCACAGCTGAACACCACCATAGGCCTTTCCTTCCAACAAGCAGTGGTAAACCAGCAGATCTGGAGATCGTTGAGACTTTTCAAGACCTCAACCTATTCAAGAGAAGTCATGATCTTTACATCACAGCTTAAGGCGTAGGAGATCAACTCCCTAACTTCTTTTCGGTTGTTGACAACATGAGTGACAAGCCAAGCATAGCGGACGTGAGAGGAGAAACACATTTTCTTCTTGTGGAAGTCACTGTAACGGGTGAAAGCCTGATAAGTGTTGGCGAGAACAGCGGGAACAGGATTGATAGGATTTTTGGTGTCTTTGAATGCCAAGAAAGCACCATTTGCAGTTTCATCAACATATCTCTCTATTTGAGGAAAGAGGACCACCCCAAAAATGGTTAGAGCAAGCACCAGCTTGAAGAGACCCCACTGTTTGGCCAGAGCATAAGATTGCATCAAACCCTCAAAGTACTCTTGCGGAAACCCGGCTATACCATTCCTTTCCAACTTTTGAAGCTTCAGTTTTTCTAAACTGATTTTGAGCAATGATGCTAGCTTTTCATCAGTGTAATAATGACCTTGATATCGGTACGGCGTGACATGCGACCTAGAGAACCCCAAAAGTTGTTCATACTCTTCCAATGTGGGCGATAGTGGAAAGTTTTTGAAGAGAAAACATCTGATATCAGAGTCATAAAACTGACTTAGAGCCACAAGAGCATTTTCCTGAACATCTAACTGCAGCAGCCTACGAATGTTCCCATATGTCTCGTCAAAGGACCCCAACTCAATTGGACCCATCAGTGCGACACATTGCTTCAAACTGTCAACATCAACCCTTTTTACAACCGGAAACTTGGAAGTAGGTGAAGCTTTGCTATTCGATTCCATCTTTATGCACCTATGACAGGACGGTACATTATTTGGCGATTCCCGGCAAGCAAATATGAATGAGATGCAAAATGTATGCAATATATTTTTTTTTACATTTGGTTTTATAAATGCGGCATGATGCAATGCAATTATGATGCTAATGATGCATGTGGAAAAATAAGGACAATGCTTATGAGCGGTAGTTCAAAAATTTTGGAAACACGCTACGTGCCGCCTCACGTAGTGGTTTATGGAAAAAGAAAAGATATATTTTGGATTTTTTTTTTTGAAAATTCTTTTTTTTTTAAAAGCTCACTTTGAGGAAAACATGCCTAAGCTAGCGATGCAGCACACAATTTGTATGCCCTCGTGTCCTACAAAGGTGGGAATCCTAGGGTCTAAGGCAACTCAAAGGTACCTCCCATGTAGCTCTAAATCACATCCTCACAATGGTTACCGGAGCTAGAGACATTCTCATGACGACACCCACAAATGTAGAAAGCTACCAAGTGTGAGGTATCATGAGAAAGCGTACTCCGGTTGAAACTTTCATGAGAGTCAGACAAACAAAGGTCTCGAATGCCAGTCACTACTCGTCTCCACTCTCCTATGTGTTTTTTCAGATCCGGGTATAGGCCCCCACTCATAGCACATAAATCATAAGGTGTGAAAGTGTGTGATGAAGGCATAGCACCTAAAGCCTACCCAATCTAAAATTACCCCGCCTGCAAGGAAAAACCAGAACAGTCTAGACAAAGAGTCGTCTACCCTAGGGTTTTGCAAACATATATCATTTCAATATAAGCATGTAAACTAACCTAGGGTACCAATCAACAATCGTGTGCAATGCTTACCTTCAAGAAAGGGAGCCAAGAAGAGGGGACATAATGGAATTGGGGAAATATGCATGAACTTACCTCAAAGAAAGGGAGCAAAGAAGAAGGGAACATAATGGAATTGGGGAGAATGATGCATGAGCATAAGCATATAAACAAAGAAGAGGAGGAGAAGAAACTACACTTCAAGCAAGAAGCAATCATAGAAGAAGAAGAAGTAAATGCACATGAATGCAACATGATAGTATGAGAATGCAAGAGAGCAATTAACACTCAAACTTCATTGATGAAGAAAGAAGGGAAAAGAAAGAGAAGAAGAAGAAAAGGGAGAAATAGAACAAAGCATTCAAATCAAACAATTAAAACCACACACTTAATTAAATAGGTTCGACCCTCTTAAAAAAAATGTCCCCAGTGAAGTCGCCAGCTGTTGCACCCCGAAAAATCCGGTTTGGATCCTTCTTCGTACAACGGGAAAAACAATGAAGCCGCCACCAATATTTTAATTTAGGAAAAAAACATTGGAAAAATCCTTTTAGGCGATTGGTCTTTTGAAAACGAGAGATATAGGTTCGGGGGTCGGTTATGTGTGGGGAAGGTATTAGCACCCCACACATCCTTTCTACCGAAAGGGAACCTTTAATTTAGTGTGTGGTTTTTGACTGTTGATTTGAAACACTTTGTTCTACTCTTTTCTTCTTTTTTTTTATTTAAGAAAATGTTTTTGAAAACTGGGGAAAGAAGAATCTTTTTGTTATTATTTTTTTTTTAAAAAGGGTGCTTGACGGGAGGTGAACCCGCTCCTACGTATCCTCCGGTGCGATGAGGAATTCAAAGCTACGTAGTTCTAGTGTTGTTTTGAAAAGGCTCCTTTGTTTTTAGCTTTTTAGTTTTTAGGTGTTTTTTGAAATAAGACTCGAGTGTTCACTAATACCAAGCAAGCAATGGCTTCGAGTGGTTTTCATTACTAACTCGAAAGAAAATGAGTTGAAACCGATAATCAAACAAGCAATGGCTTCGAGTGATTATAAGTAACAACGTTTTTATTTTATCTTTTTGCAAATGAGGCGAGCATCGGTGATAATCATCTAGCAAAGGCTTAAGACAATTACCACTAATGACTTGTGTTGTTTTTGGAATTGAATTGGGTTCGCATGTGTTTAAGGTTTGGGAGCTTTCATGATAATCAAACAAGCAAAGGCTTCGAGTGACTACCACTAATAACTCCTCATTAGTGATCAAACAAGCAAAGGCTTCGAGTGGCCACTAATGATTTTGTTTATGAAAAACTTAGGGTTTAAGCTTGGAAAAGAAATTGGTCTTAATTTGTTAAAGACATAGTTTAGAAAAGAAGTTTGAAAGCAATTTGATTTTTGGAAAAGAGTTTTGGAAAACTAGTAGAACATTTTCAATCAAGTTCCAAGTCAATAACCAAAATGCAAATTGCTAAACTACAATTCATGCAATGATCTAAACTAGTAACCATTTTCATGTCAAGTTGTTTAGAAAAGAAAACAATGAATGCAAGAAAGTTCATAGATGCAAGCATAGCACATTCATTGAGATCATGTTATCAAGCAAGCAACAACATAGACACAATTTGCAACTTACCCTTTCATGTTGAAAACATCTCATTACAACATTTGAATACACAATGCATGAATAGGCAAAGATGAACCTAGACTACACATATCAGGTCTCAATACATAGATAGGCAAAGAATGAACCCAAGTTGAACATTTTGGCAAAAATGCATGAATAGGCAAGAGAATGAACCTAGATTGCACATCTTATTGAAGATGCTAGGCAAGATGAACCTAAATTGAACATTTTTGCAAAATGCATGAATAGGCAAGTGAATGAACCTAAATTGAACATCTTATTGAAGATGCATGAATAGGCAAGTGATGAACCTAACTAGGCATTTATGACACAACATGTGAGTAGGCAAGGAAGTTACAAAGCACAAGTGAATTCAAACATTTTAATGAATCACTTGCAAAATCCTAGGGATTTCACATCAACATTTGACATAAGCAACAATGTGGTATCATTTTGATGGCATCAACATTTAGCATATTTCTACAATCAACCACATGAAAGGAATAAGTTGGAAAGGGCATTTGCCTCAAGTAAGATCATTAGCAAGCCATGAAAAATCAATTTGACATTTTATTTAGCAAGCATATGCAATTAAGGTGTTGAATCCCTTTAGGTAATCTTTAACACTTGGGATATGCACAAGTACATAAGTGTCAAATCCTCTTACCAAATCATCAACACAAACATGATTTTCAAAGCAAGCAACAAAAACAAGCACAAACCCTAATTATCTCATGAAATGCGACACCAACATAGAGCTAAAACCTCATTTTATTCTTTGAAAGCAACAAAATCATGCAAGCAAATGACATAGATCAAACTTTTTGGCAAGGATTCACATGATTAAGCAAAGGATTGCACTAAAATCACACAAACTCTAATTTTTCTACAATATGCGAAATGGAACATAAGCCCAAATCAAAATTTTATTCATGAAAATGCAAGCACAAAATGAAAATAGCACAAACACACAATTTATTCCAAGAGAGAGATGCATTTCAAGCATCCAAACCTCCCAAAGTGTTTGTCAAAATGCTTGAAACACATCTCTCATTCAACAACAACAATTATATCAACATTTCAACATAAAATAGAGCACTAAAATGCAAAGAAATGCTTGATATGCAAAAATAGATTGATGATCTACATTTTTGATGCTAAAATTTTGATGATGCTAAGATTGAGAGTATACCTCAACTCCAAGCTAGAATAGCGAAAGAAATAAGGTGAATGAACACTAAACCACTTGAATCAACTCTCTAATCTTAAATCTTGAGCTTGATTCTTGAGATTTGAAGATGGATCTTTGAAGAGAATGCAAGGATGATGAAGGATTTAGGACTAGAATGTTGATTTCAAGTGAAAAAGTGAAGAAATGAGGTGAGGGAATGAAGAGGGGTATTCGGCCAAGAAGGGAGAAGAGGAGAGGCTAGGTTTTTGAGTGTGAATTGTGTGTCAAAACTTGTGAGAGGTGAGGATATGAGGGTATATATAATGTGCAATTAGGTTTAGGGGCATTTAGGTCATTGTGTACCTCATCTCATTCTAGGATTGCATTTTAATTTTGAATCAAGGGTGAGGATTGAAACACACCTTGATGAGGGGCAAAAAAATGTAAAATGAGAGGGAAATGAAGGGGTAGATATTCAGCCAAGCAATGAGAGTGGTGCCCAAGTTTTGCAAGTTGGCAATTGTACTATTGTACTATCCATGAACCTTCCAATTATCCTCTCAATTTTGATTATTCCTTTCAAGATAATTGTACATAAATCTAACCATTTTGAGCCATATACAAGGTATCTTGAAGAATATGCCATTTTTGAAAATGAGAGATGACCAAAATTGCCAACAAAAATCCTATCATATAATTTTTGGGAATATTCCTTGTACTATTTTTTTGAAATGGTTTCTTGAATTAATTTGAACTTGATTTTTTTACTACACATATAAAATATGCGCACAATTTAAAAAAATGATTTTCTTTATTTTTTTATTTTTTTTGTCCAAAATAATACAATTTCATTAAATAAATTCCCAAAAATTAATTAATTGGATTTTCAACTAGCAAAAATTTATTAAATTGAAATTGACCAAACAATGCCCCTTTTAAATGCCCCAAAATTCCTTAATTTCTCAAAAATGATTTTGAAAACCTTAGAATGCTTGGGTAAATACCCTAAACCCTTTCTCAAATAATGCATCACTCACAAAATTATTTGTTTCTGCTGAAAATTAGGGTTTTGAAACTAGGCGGACAAAATTAGGGTATGACACACGTGTCATACAAACAGAGTAGAATCTATCACTATTTCCAACGATCGACCAAACAACCTCGTGTCTTAAAGGAGCGAACATCGGTACGGTCAGGAAACAAGCCTACGCCCGCTCCATGAACGACCTTGGCTTGGGGGGCAAATGTTCCGGAATGGGCCGAAGCCCATTCCAGTGACTCTACCTGGACCGGCCCAGCAATAAAGGGGCAAAGGAGCAGAGAACCGGATCAACGGCCCCGATTGGTCCGTACGCATAGATCCAACGCTCGAGGATCGCCCACCAACTCTATAAAAGCATTAATGGCGTCAGTTGTCAGGTACACACTATTCATTGAGACCTATACTCTGCTCGTTCGCTCCTGACTTGGGCGATGGAGAGTCTTTGCAGGTACACCCGCCCCCTGAAGCGGAGCTCGGAGCACGACCAGAAGAACATCAGAGATCTGATACCTGTGAAACAGCGGTCAAGCACACTAGGGGTCAGATCACTAACCATTTGGTACATTTGGATTGGTCAGGCTACCAGCTTCAATTTCAGCAAAAATGTTGCATATCATCTCCAACCCCATATTGATCAATGTTTCTACAAGTAAAATAATTAGTTAATAATGATTTCAAATAATGCTACATTATGTTTATAAGAAAATGGTAGCTGCATAATTTACAGAAACCAAGAGAATGGAGGGTTATTATGTATACCAGTGTCGTCACTATTTTCTCTTGATTGACTGCAGAAAGAAGCAATATTAATAGAGGATCAAGCAAACAAAAAAACTGATACACTAAAAATTGTAAACAAGGACAGATAAATTGTATTTTTAACATATTATATAGGCCAACCCAAAATGTAAGCCACCAACTAACTATTCTAAGAAGATACATTCAATGCAGAAAAATTTATATTAAGTAAAAAGGTCTTGAGTTGTGTAAAATTTGTTACATGCCATGGCACAAGAAGTGTTTTTTTTGAAAAGCAAAATGATGTTTACTTACTTATATATAACAAAATGGTGTATCTAGTTCCACTTAGTAGAATTTTTTCATTGATTGTTAATGGGGTGTCAAATAATAACTGCATCACTAGACAAAAGACTATGAACTTGAGACAATATAAAAACCAGAATTACATCATTACTTACAATGATTTTGACACCAATGGGAAAGTTTCCAGCCAACAAACGAGATCATCCTATCATTTTACAATAAAAAATAGGGTTATGAGAATATTTCTTAAATAGTTATTAATGCAATCAAAGACTCATAAACAGTTACCTGAGTTTAAATCAATCTACCTCTGGTGCCTGAACTACTGAAACCAAATAAAAAAACTCCAAATATTGCATCACATCTCTAAGAGAATTTGATTCCATGCCAGATTCTTCAGCAACAACTACAGGAATCTACAAAGTAAACTAGATATTAGAAATAATCCAATCAACACATGTACTTTGTATCTTGTTCTTGTCCTCGACACAAGCTAGTACGTAAATACCTCACGAAGAGCTTCTCAGTTTGAAAGAATGTTTAATATCATTTGATAAATTGGCGGACAATGCATTAAACGCCTCATGGTTAATGCACCCGCCTGTAGCCTAACAACAAAATCTTCATTGCCTTCATGTGAATAAATCAATTCAGCTACATTGTTCCCCATTAATTACAATAGTATTAGTCACATTTAGCGGTTGAATTAAGTTATAAATATAAAATGACATAAATGGACATTTGTAAGGAGAAAACTATAAAACAAGAACTTACTTGTTGTTGGAGACCAAGGGTTAGGAAGTGGAGTAGTATTGGGCATGGAAGAAACAACAGTTTGGTCTCTGGGACCGTTATATATGTAAGCAAGCTCAGGGTGCTGTTGCATGAGTTCTTTGAGCTTCGGGTGGTTCATTGCAAGATGCTGAAATATCTCAAGAATATTCATTAAGTTATGAATTATTGGTGGTTGATTTTCTATTTAATCTAGAATTGCAATTTCCTGAATTTGTTCTTCAGGTTCAAAAATTTGTTCCCCAAATACGCCATTTTCCAGAAGGAAAAATAGGTAGATGCGATGAAGGAAGGATGACATCTGAATGGGTTATGGAATTAGATGTCAGATCTGATGAAAGAGTGAAGCTAAATGAGATTAAACTAAGAACAAAATAGATACAGTGGAAAGGAATCTAGGGATTTGAGAGTGTAAAAACGTGAATATTTGCTGGAAAGAGAAAAGTCAACGACGACAGCGGCTGAAAAAAGAGATAGGTTGTTTCAAAATGAAACCCTATCTATCCAAGAAAGAGAGCTTGTGAATGTGAGAACGAGATAGAAAGGGACTATTGGTAGTCATATTATCCTATTTGATGTCATGTGTAAACAGATTGTAAATGTATTCAACATAGGAAAGAACACCAGTAGGCAAAATATACTTGTTTCCATAATGAGATCCTGTATTTATAGATGATGTTGACTAGCGACCTTGAGGTGCGTGGGAGGGCACGTGAGGAGCTTACGTAGTAGTTTCGGTTATATTGCTATGACCGAGCTGGGGTTTTATCTGAGCCACACAATCTTGCTGGGCCGAGCTCGACCATTGGAGTTGTTAGATGTGCGTGGTGCTTGCCTGTGGGACGCTTAATGGGCCTAGATGTGAAACCTAGTTCGAGTTGGGCTGGCTCGGTCTAATAATAATGTCATGTTTCTAGCAAAATTCATAAGAAGATAGGGACTTCATTCCATTAAACTATTTTCAATTTATTTGGTCTTTTCTACAATAAACACTTGGTAAGTATTTATAAAATCATTTGAATAAGCTTATTCTGATATAATCTGCTATATCAAAATATTCAAACCTTAATATGAGTTATTTATGCTTTCTTAGCTTAAATTAATGTGAGTTCTAAGGTAATATTGTGTTTAATTAGTTAAAATATGTTTAGTGTAAAATAAGATTTAATTCTGGTTTGGAGTCATTTGGCACTTTGGTGCCCCATTTTTGTGCTTTTATGTGTGTATTTCATTGTTGCAGTATCAGGTGCCGCAACATTGCATTCCTGCGGCAGATGAGAGAGAAATTACTGAGGTGAGCAGTCAGAAAAGGACGGACACGCCCTATTGCTGGTACAAGGCTATCATGCACAGAATATTCCCTTTTTGTGGGCACATTGTACTCCTAGGCACACATAAAGATAAATGGAGCCTCCAAAGGATATTTCTTGGATCACTAAACCCTAGTACTATTTAAGGATGCTCATCTTCCTCATTTGGGAGGCTGGTTCAGAAAGGAGGTAAGGTTTAGACATAGCCTTTCTCTCTATTTTCGTTCCAAGCTCCATTTTCACAATAAAAGTAGAAATTTTGCACAACAGTGCTGGGAGTGATGCTGTAGAAACACAGGAGCTGAGTTACTTGAAGATTTTCGTGGATTTGGGAGCTGATCTGAACCTCCATGCTACTGTTCTTGGAGCCAATCTTCAGTCTACCTCTTCTTAGTATATTTCTTTCTTGTAATTTCAGTTTTATGGCTTTAGATTTTGCATCTATGCTTTATTTCTTGTGTTTGTTGCTCATCATGAGCTAAATACTCTTAGTTGGGATGCTTAGATCTATGTAATGAAGTCTTAGTGTGTTTAATGCATGTATTTGATGTTTTAGCATTTTATCCTTTGTGTGATACTATTTCCAAACTTATTTTAGAATTGATCCCCTAAATATAAGTACCATTTATAGATTCAGACATGGTTTATAAATTGATCTCAAAGGATAATATGGATTGTGTTCATTAAAAGAGATTTTAATGTTCCTTACTTAAACCCTAGACATAGGAGGGCAAAATCCATAAGGTGAATACTGCGGGTGCCCAAGCAGTCGAAGGCGTACTCCTTTAGGGGTTAGAGATAAACTCTTGCGAGGAAACCCTAGTGTGAAGTATTTGAGAAAATACATCTATTGCTGCAGCACCTAATGCTGCAGCATCAGATACAACATTAGACCACTATTATGAATTTGCATAGTGAAGGCATTCCCAACTTACTCTCATTCTGGATTTCTACTAATCATTTATTTTACTTGCTGTTTGTTGATAAAATTGAGTTCTACAACTTGTTATCTTACTTTGCTTTTACTCACTAGCTTGCTTGCTAATTAAATATAGAAAAGAACTCAACAATATTCGTGGGAACGATCTCTACTTACTCTTTATTACTTGTTGCGACTGTGCAACATTTTGACCCAACGACAACGCTTGAAAGCCGTTGAGTAAAGCCAAAAAACCGTTGTCTTACCTTTTGGCAACAGTTTTGAAACCGTTGTTTTCGCTGGTGTTGCCTAAACTATAAGCAATGGCTTTTGTGACCAAAGGCAACACAAACCTAAAACCGTTGCCATTGATAACGTAAACGCAACGGTTTTACTTTTTGCGTAATGGCAACGGTCTCAAACCGTTGCCATCTATGGCAACACGCAAAAACCGTTGCCATGCATGGCAACACGCAAAAACCGTTGCCAAATATACAACACTATTAAAACATCAAATGCTAAAACAAAACCATGCAAGAAAGGCATAATTTTTTTAAAACGTTGACAATTAAAATGATCCTTTCATAATCAAATTATTACACACATGCAATCCCACAACTCGCTTAGCCAACCCCAATTCGCAACAGACCCGTAAATCATATTAGTTGATCCTTATCAGCTTGCAAATGCTCCATTGTTTCAGCCCCCTGCGAATAAAAAAGTTTCTGCCCTCATTGCAAGAGGTGAAAGTCACTGTAATAATCACCAATCTCTAGTACTCTACTCCCTTAGCAGCACCTTCAACTCCTTTTGTATAGCCACATCAGGATGCTATGTCACTACACTTACTCAATGCAGAGTTCTGTGCCTCTACACTCAATTTGCAGCACTACCAGAGTATGTACCTGAATATAGACCACAATATGTATATGATAGTAATGGAATCTGCATATTCTTCAATTAATTTTAGCATTGCCTTTGTCTTCTCATTTAGCTCTGCCATAAACAAACAAAAATCATTTAATACCTTGATTTACCTCTCAAGAATAATAAAACCATGTTCCATATTTACTCTAGTATGTGTGTTCATAAAAGGTCTAAAGCCAATAGATGTTAAGAGAAAAAGGTTTGGTAAAGGAACACTCCTGAAATCATAACAAAGGCTCATAAACTTTTCACTTAGTAGTAAGGTCACTTTTTCCTCTCTTTATTCCCTCGTAACTTCTTATGAAAGGGGCATTTGGTTTCAAGATTAAATAGGCTAGAAAGAAAGAATCATGGGTGTATATGGGACAAAGAATGAGTATTGGTGAAAGTTAGTCATTCGAATGTGCCCTGATTACAAGGTTTATATACTGGGATACCAATACCATCAATCCTCTTGCTATCAAAAACATCATCCAATGCATGTCGGCCATGAAAAACAGTTTATTCCATGGGGCCTCTTAGTTAGATCATTCATTTCACATTTACAAAATTCAATGTGTTTGAAAAACAAGGAAAACCTACTGATCTACTCATCTAATTTCAATTTCTGAAATCGTCAAAAATTGCACAACAGTAATTAAAAAGGCATTGGAATACCTCTTACTGGGATTGGAATTCCTCCAATAGTCAGTGACTGGGTCCTATTTGTGGACTTACCAAGGCCCTTTTGAATACTTCCTTCATCAATGCCTATTGTTTGGGACTGGAAAAATCAAGAAAAGTATTTCTTAGTTAACTTGTTCATAAGTTGCTCCACATAAAAGAAGATTAAAGCCAAAAAAACTAAACTGAACAAACAGTCAAAATCAACTGTTAAACAGAATCAGTTAGCACACCAGTAGCATATTATATACTTTGCTTCACTTCTTCATATTATTTATTACTATATTTTATACACTAAACACAACATCATTCAAAAATAGCTTTTCATTAACATGTCCACAATGCCTATTCGATTCCAAACAATACAATTTCTACATGCTGAAGAAAGAAAACTACAACAATATACAAATTTATATACGAATTTCATTCTCTATAATAATAACATAACTGCACATTCACCCTCAATTTCCACTTGTTTGTCAACAACCCTTCAACTCCTACATATCCACTTGTTTGTCATCAACCCTTCAACTTCTACTGGAAATTCTGAACAATTGATAATTCATTTTATGGCAAATAAAGTCAGCAATGGCAGCATTACTTTCTGTTCAAGGAAATTTCTTTATAGCATGATTCATAATACATCAGAGACATAGTGATCCAGTCACTCCTCTTAATATAGTGAACCTAATAAATGTGCAAAACATACTGAGATATACTCTTATTCTTTGAAAATGTGCAATTCATACTGAGATATACTGTTATGTAAATTTACAAAACATATCAAGACATTGTGATTCAGTCACTCCTCTATAATCATAAAAGAAATTCATATGTAACTTAAATTAGATTACAAAAAATTGGTCAAACATAATCGCAGAGCGAAACCAAAGCTTGCGGTGGGATGTACCGGTGATGAGTGACTTTCAAATGCAGCGTCTTGTTACGACCAACCCCGGCTAGCTTTTGTGTTTCTGGCAAGAACGAAAACACTGAAATAAGCCTTGAAATATCCAAAAAAAGAATAGAAACAATTTCAGAAGTAGTTTTTGACTCACTATAACATTTTGCACTTTTTTCATACAAGCATCAGAAAATAAAATCCCAAATACAATTGAAGTTCAAATAGAACAAATTGAAGTTTTGAACCTTCAATCTCCTCTTCACATAGAATGAAGAAAACCAGGAATAGAGAGAGAGAGAGAGAGAGAGAGAGAGAGAGAGAGAGAGAGAGAACCTGAAGTCACTTGAGCTTGCTGCGTATGAAACGTGTAATGAGGGATGAAGTGAATTCTGAAATCCGAGTTCTGAGTTCGTTGAAATCTACGGTGGGATATGAAACGTATAATGAGGAAATTAAGAAACAAGGCTTCAACGATGGAATCAAATCCACTACAGTCAAGATACTTTCAACCACTAATAGCGTTGTTGAAATGTATGACTTAGATAATAGCCTATGAGATCAATAATTTTTACTTGGTATTTTACTTATTAATTAACTTCTGAAAAACTTTTTTTAAATGACAAGTATATATTAATAAAAGAGTTTTTCATAAGTAAAATACCAAGTAAAGTATATATATGTTAGTAGAAAAGGTATAAATAGCCATATGAGTTCCTCCACAAAACCCTCCTCCAAAATAAAAAGTTTCCTCATTGTAGGTGTGGCTGCATGCTAGAAATTTATTACCCCATAAAAACTCATTGCATTAGTTAAGTGCTTATAAGTTTGGCACCATGGTTAATGAACTTCTATTATCTACTGTAAATTCAACGAATTTTATGTTTCCACAATGCTCTTGCCACACTGTTTATTAAATTTATTCTTTCATATCAATTTCATGGCTACTATAGCTTCCAACATTTATTCATTCTCATTCAAGTGATTGGAGTATTGTCTAAATTCACACAATCACAGAAAGACAATGAGAAGGATCATTACACCAGCTTGCAAAGTCTAAATCTATAGACAATTTGTTTCCCACTCTATGAGCAAACCAACCCCAAGATAATTGTTTTATTTGATTAACTATATTTGGTACATTCACTACACCTCCGTTGAATATAATTTTGTTTCGATGAATCCATATAACCCAAACAACAGCAACCCACACTAGAAAGCGAAGTTTCTTGTTTTTTTACCACCTCTGTTGTCTCCGTGCTGCGCCAAATGTTCCCACGCCTCGCTACAGCTGCTGTGCGTCATTCCCAGCCACTCTGCAACGTTCCGCCAGATCTGTTCCGTGATATTGCAGCAAAAAAACAGATGTGCAGTGTCTTCACCTGACCGAAAACACAGAACGCAAGCTGGTCCCGGAGTGAAATTTATTATTCCCCTCTGCTGGAGTGCTGCCCTTGTAAACTATCCATAAGTACCCTCCATGCGTGCACCAAGAATGTTGAAGGAGCTGCAGTCTGCCACAACTTCTTTAGCAGCCTCATCTTCAAGTGCTGCATCATCAGTTTTAGTAACCAGAAAATTATAGGCTGATTTTACCGTGTATTTGGCGCTCGAATCTAGCATCCAAGTCCATTTATCAACAGCTGCAGGGTCTGGCTGAACTGCACTCAGCATTTCCTCTAGATATGCAGCCTCATCTTCTTCGGCAGGCTCCATACACCTATTCCAATTAAACCTCCAAACCCATTTATTACTCATCCATTGGCCAAACTCCACAATTACTCCATTTTGATTATCTGATATACCAAACAGAGATGGAAACAATTCCTGCAAGCTCCATGGACCACACCATTTATCTTGCCAAATCAAGGAACCACCCAGCTGCAAAATTAACACAATCGTCCAATAAATTAATATCCTTCCACCATACAGAATATTGACCTCGAGATAGTAAGCCATCCAACCCGTAGAGCTTCCTTAAGAATGAATACCACACACAATGCTTTCAAACACCACAAAGCTTTGACTGTCACTGTAGATAACTAGAGTGTGAATGGGCACCTTAGACCTCTTGAAGAAGAGATTGAAGCCCTAGCACCTCATATGTTGCAAGTGCCAAACTATGATATTCTTCTTTAGCACTGGACTTGGCTACTAGTGTCTGTCTCTTAGACCATTGTGACTGTACATTCGTCCCAAATAACACACAGGAACCTGAGGTGGACCTCATATCATCAATGTTAGATGCCTAGTCTGCATCACAATATGCCTGAAGAGTGAAAGGTTCAGGACTGGTAGCAGGATGTAGGGCAAGACCAAGACCTTGAATGCCCTTGAGATAACACATGATTCTTTTGACTGCAACCCAATGAGACTCAAGAAGTTGAGCCATAAACTCACATGCTTTGTTGAATGCATAGCCAAACTCAAATCGAGTGATTGTTGCATACAGAAGAGTACCAACAATGAATGTGTATATGGGAGGATCTTTCATAAGGTTAGAGCCAAACTTAGAGAGTTTTATCTTGGTAGGAAAGGGAGTGGATATTCATGTGGCATTGGCCATATCAGTCATATGCAAGAAATCTGAGATACTTATGAGCAGCATAGAGCCATAAGAAGTGCGCTTGACTTCAATGCTGAGGAAGTAATTTAGTTCACCAAATTGTTTCAAGGCAAAGACTCCACTCAACTTGGAAATCACCTCTTGAAACTGTGTGTGATGAGGATCTAGTCACAAGGGAAAAGGTTTCTGAATACTCACATCAAAACCTTCCACAAGTCTGGCGTTGTATTTGTTAATAGAACCATCAGGATTCTCCTTAACACAGAAAATGCACTTGCAACCAACAACATTTCTACCAAGGGTAAGGGAACAAGGGACTAGGTTTCATTTTCCATCAAAGTATCATACTCCACTTGAATTGCAGGTTTCCATTAAAGAGTATGTAGGGCCTGTAAGGTGGATGTTGGTTCTGCAATAGTGAGAAGCAGTATAGGATGCGACCTAGGTTTGAGTATCCCACTCTTAAAACAAGTTTGTGTAGGGTCCACATTTATTGGGATGGGTGGATAATGATGAGAGCACGAGCTCATTAAGCATGTACAAGGAATCCTACAAATAAAATAGTAAGCTTCTACACTTTAGATGCCAAAATTCACATCATCAAGAAACAATCATGGGATATCCAATATTTTCTATTTTATTTTAATGGAATAATTTTATTTGTCTTTCGGTCTTTCCTAAGGCAATGTGTGGCAATCTTAACTTCATGACTTATCACTCACATTCTCATATTTTTCTTGAGTGTGGCATCAATATTCTTCTTTGAATCTCAACTTCAAGGTGGTCCTCCTTGGGACCATGTCAAATAGGTAGGACTGGGCTGAGAAAGTGAATCTAGGTTGATGGTTGTAGAGAGGCAGAGGCAGCTAGGGACCAGGAAAATACTGGTGTTGGAGAAACTAGACGATGAGATATAGAGGCAGGAGAAGTAGGTATTGAGTGTGGGACACATGGAACAGAATATAAACTAGAACTGGGAATAGGACTTGGAAATTTATGGAGGCCTTCTTAGTTGACACATCCACATAAGAGGATTTGACCACTAACCCGAGATTTAACAAAGCACACATGGATGAGACTCAAAGTAAAAATTATTGTCCCTAGCAAACCTACTAACACTGGTTAGGTTTTTAGTGATGGAATGGACTGAAAGCATTTCGTGTAAGTGAAGTAAGGTGTTTGGTGAAAGTGAAGAGGTGAAAAATGTGGATCCAATAAGTTTACGGTCAAACCTATCTCGTTGCCTAAGAATTAATACTTGCTCTTGGCAAGTGACTGGTGTAGATGTAGCAATAATAAGCCACTATTATTTCAGAAAAAAAAAACAAAAAAACCATTTTTAGTGACGGACAAAACCGTAGGTAGAAATTAAAATTAGATCTACCTGTGAAGGATATAGTGACAATCAGAAACCGTAGGTAAAGGTACTTGGGCGTAGGGAAAACCTTTACCTACGGACGCAAAAGCGTGGTTAGACGTCTTGTGTTCTCTACGGAAAAAGTGGCCGTGGGGAGAGGTTAAAGTGACTTTTACCCACGGACATTTGATATTTAGTGACGGTTTTTGTCCGTGGGGAAAAGTCAAATTTCTTGTAGTGAATGTAGTGCGAAGCACCGGAATCTGCAATCCAATTTTGTAATTGTTGTAGAGGTTCAGCTACTATGTTAACAACAAAGCTTGGAGACTCAATTATCATGAGTAAGATTCGACGTGGATACATCACTTAGAACTTCAGCTTGTTTGGCTACACAATTATCATGTGCTAAAAGTAGAGACTCAACTTCATCAAACTAAAACCAATTAGTTTTGGTTGATATCAAGA
Source organism: Astragalus glycyphyllos (assembly GCA_963573325.1). NCBI lineage: Eukaryota > Viridiplantae > Streptophyta > Magnoliopsida > Fabales > Fabaceae > Astragalus > Astragalus glycyphyllos. The sequence goes on from OY754308.1 coordinate 39,885,936, forward strand.
TAGATTCCAATTCACTAGGGGAATGTTTGGATAATTTAAAATGAACGGAGTGGAGCGGAATGGAGTAGAATGGAATGGAGCGGAGTGGAACGGAATGGGAAAAAATTCCATTCCATTGTTTGGAAATTTCACAACGGAACGGAACAAAATTTCGACTCCATTGTTTGGACAATGAAGGGAATGGAATGAATTAAAACTTTTTATTCCCTTTTTACCCTTTATTTATAGAAGATTATTTAGAATCTAACTCATATTATTTGACTATATATATTTTATTATTTATTAATATGTGATTTAATTATTCAATAAATGCAAAATACCGTTTATGTGTAGAACAAAGGTTTAAATATATTCACTAACTATATAAATATATATAGTCTAATGTTTGTGGCATGATACTATGAATATTGACAAGTCACTTTTTAGTCTATAGATATTAAAAAAAAAACACAGGGAGATGTTGTCTATTTTTCTTGGTTTGTTAAATGTAATTTCCATGACGAATTACAGTCGATGAAGCGCAGACAAAGATAGACACTAAACTAACGATGACACGTAGACACCAATAGTTGTTTGAAAAAATTATTTGAAGTGTCAGTGTCGATGTTGGTGTCCGCCCTAACACGACAAGTGTCAGACACTGGGCACATCTTCGATCAAAAGTGTAGATATTATAAAGATTAATAGCTTCAAATTAGACACACTATAATGAATTAAAAGGAAGAATAAAATTACCTATGGCGCAACATCAGAATATTAAAATATATCATGATAGTTGGGCCTCGTTCCTCAAATTAAAGATGAAGTGATTTTAACATTCAATAAAGTTTGTTTTATAGTATTTTAGAGACTTTTAAGAGATGTAGAAATTATTTTCCATTTGTTTCCCATAGTAAAAATTATTTTTTAATCCCTCATTTGTCGCAAAAATGATTTCAAAGAGCTTAAAACAACACACAAGATTTTCTTAAGAGCACTGCTATTTAATAATAATAAATTTTATAAGATATGAAAAAATACACTAAAAGCTAAATTGTAGGCAAAAGTAACAATAACAATACACACAAGCTACAAGAAACATTTAAACTAGGTTTGTTGAGGTGCGTCAAGCCCTTGCAATGGTGCAACACAAGAGCGACACTTGAGAGCCTCAATAGCAAGCTATTGTGGTAGACTCTCCCCCTCAAAAAAGTAATTTAATATCATATAGGCCAATGACCCACATATCAGATATTAAACTGATAAGAACAGATACTACACTTGATCTTAGCCAAAAGCCCAAGAAAGGTACGATTTGTTAAGTGGTTCAGTGTGGCTTTTATATCTGACATCTACTCTGTCACTTTCTTGACTCTTTCGATGTGGGACTCTTGTGCAGCAGCAGCTTGGAACTTACATTTTGCACTTAAACTTACTGAAAAATCAAAAATGGAATTTGATGAATACATTTTGAGAGTTGCTTAGGGGAGCACTTTTGTTCCTTGTACAGATACAAAAGATTGTGAATTTTTTCCTTCTATTTCCCTTTTTCCAAAACCAGTCTTTGTCCGATCAACACAACCTCAATTTCAGTATCATCAATGTTGATAATTATCCACACATATTACTAAGGTGCTTACCAGGGTACCTGCACCACCTTCTCTTCTAATAATCCGCATAATATTTAAGAGAGTGAATAAGAGGAGAATGGAGTAGATAGTTATGGAAATTCTGCCTGTATTCTTCTACATCCTTCCTATTTCTATCTAGTTTTTTGAACAATTTGCAAGCAAATAGCTTGACCAACTAATTTCACTAAAACACTCCTTATTAAGCCCAAAATTTCATCGAAGCCAATGACGTTGCCTCTTGTCTTTAAGCCCGGTTGTAAAACAAATTTTCTTTTTAAGTTTTATCACCACAATTGGTCGAAAAAAAGTTTTATAACCAGAAAAACTCCAAAAAAAAATCTAATCCGACCATACCGCTCTATTCGTAGCCTCATACCTATGTTAGTGCTTAAGTACGTGTTAGTGTTAGCGGAGCAGTGGTTACGTTCGTACTGTGTTTCAGAGGCCATGGAAATTTTTTGAAAAAACTCTATTCTTCTCTTCCTATTAGCCCGTCACAAACCACTCATGGATCGGCTAAGGTCCGACTACCCAAACCTTCCCAAACCGTTTGTCTAAATGGTCGAAATGGGAGATATTTTTCCTATCCATGGATTGGTCCGGATTGGAGGTTTTGGGCCCGAATCAATCCAAGCCTGACTGATGACTAGCCCTACTTAGCATGACGTAAGCATGGGCGATGGTTTTGCTATAAAAGGCAAGCAAAGGATTCATTTTATCATTGTAAAAATAAAAGAACTATCTCACATGAAGAAACCAACACCCTTTTTCCATTTCCTTTAAGTCTCAACCGAAAAAATAGACACTTTGCACAGAATTTTCTTTTTAAGTTTTATAACCCATAATTGGTCCAAAATTTTTTTTATAAACCACAAAACTCCTAAAAAGCCTAATGCGACCATACCGCTCTATTCATAGGTTCATACCTATGTTAGTACTTAAGTACGTGTCAGTGTTAGCGGAGCAGTGGTTACGTCCGTACTGTGTTTCAGGCGAGGGAAAGTATTATATTCATAAGGACAATCACTACAAGAAAAAGGCGTTTTTCAGGCGAAAAAACCCGTCGAAAATGCACCATATAGCTGCCGAAAAAGTGACGTTTCCGACGTTAAAATGCTCATAGGTAATATTTTCAGGCGGAATTTCCAGTGGATTTTTTCAACCGTTAATGGGCATTTCTGGAGGATTTTTAAAAACAAAAGAAAAGAAAAATCTGTTGAAAATGCACAATACTGGCAATTTTTTGGCCGAAAATTTCCGATGGACTTTTTCGCCGGTAATGGGGGTTTCTGTTGTGTGAAACAATATGTGCAAGTATACCACTACAACATTTTGACCCTACGGCAATGCCTAAAATTCCATTGCTTAAAAAACCGTTGCCTTAAATAACAATGGCAACGATTTTTTTGGTCCTGTTGTTGATTCATTTTTTTTTTTAATTTTTTTCCTGGCAACGGTTCAAAACCGTTCCCAGAAGGTCAACAGCAACGATTTTTTATTTGAGATTTAACCATCATTTTAAAAGCGTTGCCATTGGACAATTATAATTATAATAAAAATATAAAAAAATCTCACAAAAAAACTAAAACACCAAAAACAAAAATCTCCCAAAAAACTCAGAAACTAAACGAAAATCTCACAAGTTCTATCCCTCGAACTCACCCTCCCTTCCTCCCCTAACCCTAAATCAGAAATTCACTTCCTCCCTCACAACGATTCCAAGTAGATTTCTGCGAAACCAGATTTCAGAAATCCAATCGCAAGCAAGCTCATTTTTCATTCGTTCCCTAAAATTAGGTTTGTTTGTTCTTTCTTTCATTCAATTTCTAGGGTTTTGCTCTTTTGTTAGATCATGCTATTTGCACCTCATCGATCGTCGATTTTTAACTCTTTTTACCGTCTCTTTCAATTTTAAATTCTTTTTTAATGTTCATGATCGTGTTTTTCTTTTCTTTCTTTCTTATTTTTGGATTTGATTGTAGAGTACTTTGATGATGCTTTGGTTTGGGTTTGAATTGACAATTTTTATCATGCATTTCTGCTTCGAAATTAATTTAATTTAATTTTTTAAGGCTCAGTTCAATTTGTGTTTTTGGAATGAAATTGCTGCGGATCATGATTCTCTGCAGTTGCAAAAAACTGCAGGACACTAAATTTGGCCTAAAAGGTGTTGGAGAGAGAAAATGAAGAGAAAGTTTAAGCAAGTGAAACGTCAATAACACCCCTTAATATAGAATAAATGCAGGGGAATGCAGACAGCTTGACTGTAGTGGATTTGATTCCGGCTATCTGTTAGCACCAAGGTAGACAATTTCTTAATCCTACGTAAGAACGATGAGGGGTCAAAGGTTTGTAAGGCACGAATTCGTAGCACGAGAGGTAGATCCTATGAAACTTTCTAACTAGTAAATATATGCGTATTAAAACATATTGTTCTGGACTGGGCTAGTGGTCCAGCCCAATCCATTAGTGGATTAGCCCAACAGATCAATGGGCCACCGGAAACAACGATCCGGATCACTCCACTCGAATCCGACGGCTCTCTCGAATGTTTCAGCCATTATAAATAGCACTAAGCACCAAGATGGCAGGTACACAATCTATTCTAATTCTCACTCGATATTATAGTGCTCGACCTAGCTGACTTGAGCGTCGGAGTGTCCTCGCAGGTACACACACCCCCCCCCCCCCCCCCGGCCGCGCGTGTCTAGACCTACCTTAACAGCATCAGGTCGACCACTTTCTATAGCATCAGAGGACCAGTCCCTTGACCAGCTCTACAGCCGACCACCAAGGTACTGATCAATGGCGACCACAGTGGGATCCCACGCGCTATCCCACTGACACTTCTCATGCCTCCAAAGGCACCTCGAGGCAGACCACGGTCAACCCACTTGCAAAACGTGGCCGAGATACCAGTCCGCCCACCCCCAGCATTGGAAGGAACAACGACCAACACTGAGGTCGCAGCCATTGGTGCCCAGCCAGGCTCGACCCAGCAGGTTGATGTCACCCTTTCAGCAAACCTGGTTCAGGAGCTTCGTGACTTACTCCGCAATCGAGATCGACAGATCGTTCGGCACGATGACCGCCTCACCCAGAGGGAGGAGCTAATGGCTTCCAGACGAGCAAACAAAGCACCCGAACCACGCCGCGGTAACAACGGGACACCCATCCCACGGGCCAACCTGTCTAGAAGACATCGCTCCCCTCCCCGAAGACATCCCTTCCATAAATCTCCACCCCGTCGAAGGGGGCGAGGAGGAGGATTAACCTCACTTAGGGAACAAATATTTTTGCCCACGTGGAGGAGGAGGATTAACCTCAACGAGCAATGCTTTGCCAGGAACGATCTCACTGTTCAGGCGTGAGCACCCCCAGATGGGGAGGAACGGCTCAAAGAGATCAGACGACCATGCTTGTTGGGCGACCCAAGATGTTGGACGACCTGAAGAGCATCAAACGTGTAAGAAGAAAGAGCAAATGAACTTAGAGAAATCAAGCGTGAAGTAGAATACCAAAGCGCGAATGATCAAAGTTTACATTACAATAAAAGACTGCCTGATCATGACCAGGGGCGACCATGACCACCCTGACCAGGGGCGACCTGACCCTCATGGTCCCTGGAAGATGACCGAGTGAGCGACCCTGATCCCTTCTCGAGCGAGCGTACGAGCGCTCTCCTCTGCTTCTTCCTTCGCCTCCTCTGCAGCATTCTTCGCCAAGTTCAAGTCTTCAACCTCGCCCTCGAGCTTTGAGACCGACCCCTCAAGCTCTTCAATCTTGTGATCAGCAACCTCCTTGGCCAATTAGACCTCTTCGATCAGTCAGACTCACCTTTAGGAAGATCGACCTTCAATTAGACCTACTAGCCGGAAGAGTCATCACATCAGGAATCCTCGTATGATTCATCTGGCTCGCCCGCGCGGTCTCGTAGCAGATCTCACGGGTGATATCCCACTCAACCATTAAGAAGACTATTCCGAAGAAGAACGACGTGGTTATCGAAGTCGATACTTCGAGGACCGACCACCTCCTAAAGGCGGAGTCGACATGAGCTTGGGACCATTTACCAGATAGGTAGACGAGTACCGCATTCCGCGCTCGTTAGAAAAACCCCCCTCTGACCTGAAGATGTACAATGACGCAAAAGATTCTGTCGCCCACCTAAAACACTTTGAACGAATGATGAAATACAGGGGGGCAGCCGGACCTGTGAAATGCAAGATTTTCCCAATGTCAGGACAAAGTTGAACACCCCGTACGCACAGATCCTATCGGAGTGTGCGAACACCGAGTTCAGGGATGTCAAAAGACCAGAACCCCTCATCCTCAAATAAGGCCAGTGCTCGAGCATAAAACACCGTCGTTACCATAAGAGCAATGAGCATGACACCAATAATTACATGGCCCTTAAAGACGACGATGGGGCGTTAATCAGAAGGGGGAACCTGACTCAATATGTAAAAAAGAACTAGACTGATGGGCGGAACGACACGCAAGCAGGTCGATCGCCTAGAAAAGAAAAGGCACCGGCCGACGAAATGGCCAAGGTGTTAGAAGAAGATGAAGACGAAGTTGATGATGTCCCAGACACTAGAAAATCAAGGGGAAGGCCAGTTGCCATGGTAGTCACAAGAGGCATTCCCACTGATGCTTCAACAAACAAGTCGATAAAAAGAAGGTGGGATGCAATCATGAGCGTCGGATCAACGTCTGCCCCGGGCCCTCTCGAAGAGGCCGCCCATTTCCTTCGGGGACGAGGACCTTATTGACGGGACGCCCAACAACGGTGTACCACTCGTAACGGTCGCTGTCATGACCAACGTGGTAGTCAGATGAATACTGATCGACCAAGGGAGCTCTACAGATATTGTTTTTGAAGATCTCTTGGACATTCTGAAGATATCAAAAGGAGATGTGAGTCCTTACAGAGGAACAGTCCAGACCGGATTTAATGGAGCATCCACCATTCCGATCGGACGAATCGGGTTGTGCGAGTTAAGTTCGAACTGTGTTCGATAGACTGCGCGGTCAGGATACAACACTTAAACAAATTTAAGTACAAACGAAGCAGCCTAAGATTGGTCGCACCCCTGAGGGGGAGTTAAATCCGAGCAGAAGCTTGGTACACTGTCCAAAGGCACTTAAACGAATTTAAGTACAAACGAAGTGACCTAAGATTGGTCGCACCCAGGGCGAGTTAAATCCGAGTAGAAGCTTGGTAAACTGTCCAAGGGCACTTAAATGAATTTAAGTACAAACGAAGCAGCCTAAGATTGGTCGCACCCCTGAGGGCGAGTTAAATCCGAGTAGAAGCTTAGTAAACTATCCAAAGGCATTGAAACGAATTTAAGTACAAAAGAAGCCACCTAAGATTGGTCGCACCCCCTAAGGCGAGCTAAATCCAAGTAGAAACTTGGTAAGCTGCCTAAGGGGTAGGACCGAGACTCGACCAGTTAAAAACGATTAAACGAATAAAGTTGACCACTCTGTGTAGAACGATCAACAAGGCGAGCACCCTCCCCTTTTTGTAAGCCCTCAGGGGCGACCACACCTTGAGCCATGGGGGACGGCCAGTTAATTGCTATAGGGGACGATCAGTTCTTGGCAGAAGCGAAAGCCCCCGGCTTAGAGAAAAAACAACCTCACCCAAGCACAAAACGCGAAAGAGACAATAAAGCGAGCAACAAGTACAAAGTGAAAACGACCAAAAGAAAGCTCAATTTAAACAAGTCACCCCAGAGAAGGCCGGGCCCCATCAGCATACGAGGTTTAAAGTGAAAGACGACCTGGAGGTCTCCCCGTTAAACATTACATAGACAAAAACAAAAGCAAAAGAAATAAAGTGCGAAGAAGCAATTAAAAACAAGATCATGTTGGAGGAGCCCAAATGACCGCCTCCTCGCTAACGACTTTTCCGTCCTCATCCACGAAATGGGAGTAGTTGACGACTTTTCCGTCCTCGTCCACGAAATGGGAGTAATTAAAAACAAGATCATGCTGCATATAACCTGTCTAAGAGTCTCCTCAAAGCGCTCCGCGCAATAACCCACGATCTGGTCCCTTAAGGCTACCTGATCTTCGACCGCTTTGTCACGTTCCCCTTTGACATCAACAAGTTTCTTGTTCAAGTTCTCGACCCCGGGCCTGACACCCCCTCCTCACTCTAATCAATCAAAAAACAAAGACACAAATTGAAAGATAGAACAGAGAGCTAGGTGGAAAACTCACGTTTGGTCAAAGAAAAGCAAAGAGGGGCGGCCTCTTCAATGAATAACACCACGCGAGTAGTGGTCGATCTCAGAGCAGGAAGACTAAGTGACAATATCTGAATAAAGAAGAATGAACCCTTTAAATAGCAAGAACTCTGGAAAACGAAGCAACGCGACTAGTCGAATCACACCTATTTGAAGAAAAAATCAAAAATCACAACAGGTCAGAAACCAACCGACGTATTACAAACTAGTAAAAATCGAGGTCGCATACCTTGAAACACAGATCAAGCAGCGATGAAGATCAAACCACCAAAGCCTCAGAAAGACAAAGAGCACCACCTAAAAGACCAAAACGTCAAAAAATATTCTAAGTCACCACTATATCAAAGTAGAATGATACAAAAGGAAAAAGAGGACGCTCCAAGCACTAGTGGGTCGCCCCAAGGTGGGGCGCCCACCACGCGTGAAGAAGGTGTGCCTCGCGCAAAATAGAACCTTGGCCTTCCACGCACTCACCTTGAGACCGCCCCAACTCTAAGCATGATCGCTCCAAAACCTGGTCGCCTGCGAGCAAGAACAGGTCGCCTGGGGAGATAAGTGGCCGCCCAACACAACCTTGGCCTTCCAAGATGTGGCCGCCCAATAAACCCTTGGCCGCCCGCGAGTGGTCACTCCAAGATTCAGGTCGCCCGCGTGCGAGAAAGAAAAGAGGTAGCTCCACATAGTTGGTCGCCCGCGCGCGTAAGCGAGGGGTGGCCCCTTCAAAAATTCCTCTGACCGCCAGTGCGCGAAAGACCTCTGAGGAACTTTGGAAGAAAATAACTACTTGATAAGTGAATGGGAAAGACCTCTCCTATACAGATACATACAAGCCCAAAGTGTTAGAAACATTCGAAACAACACAATGGTCTGGTGGAACGCACTAAGCACACGAAGGTGGGGCGCCCACCATGCGTGAAGAACAACGCATGCTCCAAGCCCTACTGGGTCGCCCAAGGTGGGGCGCCCACAATGCGTGAAGAATGGCACGCGCTCCAAGTCCTAGTGGATCGCCAAAGTGGGGCGCCCATGACGCGTGAAGAGGTCGCCCAAGAATAGGGCGCTCACGGCGCGAAGACACTCACCCTCGATATATGCAGGTCACCCATTAGAAGATGATGGCCGCCCCAAGATGGTGATCGCCCGCGCGTGAGAACCCTGGCCGCCCCAGATGGTGATCACCCGCGTAAAGAGAACCGTGGCCACCCCACACTCGTGACCACTCCAAGATCAAGTCACCCCCTGTTTAAACGCTCACGAGGGAGCTTCAGCCCGCCACCAAATGACCACACACGAAGGGAATCGCCCGAGGCGTCCAGGTCGCCCCAGAGAACCAGGTCTCCCGCCTCAGGTGGGGTCACCGTATGTGGATCTCCCGAGAGGGGAAGTGATCGTCCAGAGAAAGAAAGGAAGTGACCGACCCAGAGGGGAATTTTTGAGAAAAAAATGAAGTCAAAACGATACAGTACCTCAGTTGAGCACATTACGATCCATATGATCCAAAACACCGAAAAATTCACCAAGTGATAACTGGGGGGGCACGACTATCAAGAAGGCAAATCAAGCCTACGCCCGCTCGACGATCGACCTTGACTTGGGGGACAACTGTTCTGGACTAGGCCAGTCGTCAGACCCAATCTATTAGTGGATCAGTCCAACAGATCATTGGACCACAGAAACAACGATCCGGATCACTCCACTCGAATCCGACGGCTCTCTCGAATGTATCAGCCACTATAAATAGCACTAAGCACCAAGATGCCAGGTACACAATCTATTCTAATTCTCACTCGATATTATAGTGCTCGACCTAGCTGACTTGAGCGTCGGAGTGTCCTCGCAGGTACACCCCTCCGCACATCTAGACCTACTTCAATAGCATCAGGTCGACCACTTTCTACAGCATCAGAGAATCAGTCCCTTGACCAGCTCTACAGCCGACCACCAAGTTACTGATCACATATGAATAGAGATAAAAAACTATAAATAAGTGAAAATTATCACAAAAACTTTTGTGTGTGTCTATATATATATATATATATATAATATTATAAAGAACTTAACTACAGCAAAAAAACAAGAATGAAATACTAAGCTATATTATATACGATATACAAGAAAAAGAAGAAAACAAAAGGTAAAGAAATGAAAGGTTGGGTAGAAAAAGGACAAAATCCTCTAATGCAATACAGACTGTGAATACTAAAGGGCTAGACGCGATATTGCAAAAAATTAAACCACTAAGCAAATTAGTAAGGGCTGGAAAGTTATCTTATATTTAAAAGACAAGAGCACAGGAGTAAGTTTGCAGAGAAATTACTGTTCCTTCATCTTCTCCATGTTCCAAAAACGTGTTTCTCTGCAATTTGGTAGTAAACTGAAACACGACCCGACCCACCGTTCATGGCAACTCCACGTCGTAGTTGTACGTTCCTACCGCTTTGGAGCGCCGCTCCTACAATAGCTCTCCAAATTGCGCTTCTAAGTGGGTTCGTAAGAGCATCCGCTCCTACGCTTCGTAGCGCACTCTTGTCTACCTTGGTTCCACCACTAACCACAAAATTGAACCACACTTTATCTTGCGGGTTGATTTTTATTTGGCATACAGTCATCTGAGTTATTTGGGATCTCAAAAATAGTTGCAATTTCTCTTGCTCCGTGACTCATTTTGGTAGATCCGTTGATCGTGTTAGAGTTTTAGCTTGGAGATGGTTATTGGCAAGGGGCCAATCTTTATCTTGTTTGCTTTACGAATGGACGGTTGATCCAATTGACGGTTTATGTAGGACATAGTTTCAGTTTAGTGTTAGCTGTTGGTTTTGGGCAAAGTAGCCTTGTACTTAGCTTATTGCTATTTTATATTAATATATAAAAATATCTGTTTGCCTTTCATAAAAAGAGCCACGAAACGTTTCAATGAGAGCGACATAGTTTGCGACTCAACCTAGTTTTTTGTTCCAGTTCATCACTGCATCAACAACATCTAGTATATAATGTCTAGGCAACCTAACAAAAAAAAAGAATCTTGTCTAAGTTAAAATTGCAACATGACTTTATGTGTTTGATATGGTTCTGCAATTTGGAAACAAATCAAAGCTGTATTGGCGGTCAAAACTATAGAATCCTTAATGCTTTCTCTGGCATGTGTTCCACAACAATTTTATAAAGCATCACCAAAAATTGAAAATTGGATATGTTAATAATTGTTGGGAAATCAATTGAAACTTCCAAGTAAGTGTACATGAGTGGAAAATTAAAGAAATATATTTCATAAAGTGAATGAATGTATCTCGAAAATGTGGGACTATTAATATCTTACATACATGAATGGAAGTCACTTGAAAATGTGGGACTATTAATATTTTACATACATGAATGGAAGTCACGTTCTCTCTTATAAAAAGAGAGACTTGTGAAGAGGTGGAACATCCCCATATGGTGAGGTGAGAGATTCCCGCTTAGTGATCATATGAAGAAGTGAGGCAGACCCACGTATTGGTAATCATTTGTTGTATGAGATGTGAGTGTTATCATTCATTTGTAACTCTTAGAGGGAGAGAATTGTAGGGTGACCCACGTATTGGGTTGGATTACAAATTGTAATCAATCTTATTTGAGATAATGAATGAATTTTGTTGATGTGTTTTCGTGGGTGTAGGTAAGAGGTCGAACCATGCTTCTGATTCGTTTGACCAAGTTGTGTAAGATATTTAAGGCTCAAAACATGCGGTGTCATTGAAATACATGGCTCCGAAAGAAGTTTGCCTTAGAATGAGTTATGTCCTAACACGGTCTTTATAAAGTGGCCGAGCATAAAGGTTCTTTGTAGGATACTAACCATTGGGCGAAGGACAAGAACATTTGTGTTACTGTATGCTTTTTGTGGGGGATCTCTTTAAATAAATGATACTTTTGTTTTCTTCTTTTCATTTTTATCTACCAAATGCAGTAAAAGATAAGGGGATGCTAACATTCCCCTCATCGTTTAGTGCATTTTGTGGATAAAAAGGAAAGAGGAAATCGAAAGAATCACAAGCATTGAATTTATTCTTTCACACACACATCAATTCTTATTTGTTGTAGTTGTACAGTGTATATTATTTCAAATTTCAATTATATAAGGTTAGCTATAAATAAAGTTTCGAACCTTGGATTATTGTATTTTGTGGGAACTTGACTTATCTTAAGCCTTGGATTATTTTATTTTGTGCGAACTAGACTTATCTTATGCCTTTGATCTTTTTGAGCAGTAAGATTTTATTCTGTCTTTCCAAAATTAAAATAGTGTTCATTGGCATGGATTTTTTATCTCAACCAACTTTACCATTGATGCATATACTTTTTTTTTTACCAGATAACAGTAGTAATGTAACGAATAGTGATACCTTGGTGAATATTATTTAGCTGTGATATTCATAAGGTTCGCTCATGGTAGCAGGGTTTCCCTCTTTGTTAGTGTTCTTAGTTTATAGGAATAACTTCTTTCTTCGTGTTTGGTTGCAACTTGCATCCACCATTATTGAGAGAGTAACTAATGAAGAGAAGGTTGTTATGTTTAGAGTCCTTGAGATCTTACTGCTAATTTTAGTTATGCATTTGGGGTGCTTAAGTGAACATATGACTTGAATATAATTACTTGGTGATATTATACTAGTGAAAAGAAAATGTGACATTATCCGATTGACTCAAATAAGCTAAAATATAGCTACTTGAGTTCTGCAATGTAATCCCAATGAAGAGTTGGTTTTTTTCTTACCATATATAATATAACATAGATACTTAATATAATTAGAGAAGTGCCCTTTAGACAAACTTGTGTTTCGCACGGGTATTAATTAGGCTAATATATTTAAGTACTTACATAAGTTTTAATATTATAATCTAAACCATTGGACGGATTTCTACTTTTTTTAAATACCAAACAAGAAACTTGAACATTACTGATAAAGTGATCATTCTCAAAGTCTATAAAAAGAACATCATGAAACAAATTTTCCACATTATCTACTATTGACCGGAGTTCTCTTGAAGTCGTTCTACTGCAGCAAGAACATCCCCAGAAGTGGCAATAAGAGCCTGTATGTTTGCTTCCATGTTGAAGAATCCTATCTCACGAAGCTACAAAAGTTGGATGACAGAGGGCTCTGAGAAGACAACAAAAAATATATAAGTGAAAGCACTATAGCCTATTTTCCTAATAGTATATAAGGAGCTACATCTTAGCATAATCTAAAATCTATTTTGACAAAAATAGAAGAAAATAACAATGCTAACCATTTGGCACACTTGGATCAGTCAGGCTACCAGCTTCAATTTCAGCAAAAATATTGTATATCATCTCCAACCCCATATTGATCAATGTAGAAAACAAGTAAAATATTTAGTTAATAATGATTTCAAATAATGCTACATTATGTTTATAAGGAAATGGTAGTTGCATGATTAAAAGAAACCAAGAGAATGGAGGGTTATTTTGTATACCAGTGTCGTCACTATTTTATCTTGATTGACTGCAGAAAGAAGCAATATTAATAGAGGATCAAGCAAACAAAAAAATGATACACTAAAAATTGTAAACAAGGACAGATAAATTGCATTTTAACATATTATATAGGCCAACCCAAAATGTAAGCCACCAACTAACTATTCTAAGAAGATACATTCAATGCACAAAAATTTATAGTAAGTAAAAAGGTCTTGAGTTGTGCAAAAAAATTTGTTACATGCCATGGCACAAGAAGTTTTTTTTTGAAAAGCAAAATGACGTTTACTTATATATATAACAAAATTGGAAAACTAGTGGAACACTGGAACATTTTTTTTGGGCTTTGAAATGATATTACGTGTATTAAACAACTATATTTATTTGTAATGTTTCTCAAAAATCACTACAACATAATTGTTTAAAACGAGCGCAACATTAGTAGCGCTTTATAGGCAAGCGCTCCTTATTCGCAACACGCACGTACAATGAGTAGCGGTTGGTACACGAGCGCTCCCTATAGCTAAACACAGAGGTGCAATAAGTAGCGCTTGCTAAGCAAGCGCTCCCTATGGCTAAACACGGAGGTGCAATAAGTAGCGCTTCATTAGTGAGCGCTCCCTTTGATCAATACGCGTCCTCCAATGAGGAGCGCTTTTTACGCGAGCGCTCCCTTTGGCATTTTTCCTAATTAATTTTGCGCACTCTTCCCTCTCAGTCTCAGTACGTCTCTCTTAGTCTCTCAGTCTCTCAACGTTAACATTCCAGAATCGTTCTCTCTAAACCCTCGCCTTCTCCTCGTGCCGCCGCGCTGTACGCACGCTGTCCTCTCGACGACGCCGGGCTTCCTCTCCACCACACCGTTGTCTCCACCACGTTTCGTTAACCTCTCCACCAGGTACGCACACCCTAAGCTTCGGAACATCTCTTTGCTCTCTCTCTCTCTCTCTCTCTCTCTTTGGTTCATGATAATAGGGTTGGTTCTTGCCCCTTTCATTTTATGGGTTTTAGGTTTTAAGGATTTGATAGTTTAGGTTTTGATAGCATGGCACCAAACCTTCCAGAATCTCTCTCAACCCTTGCTGCTGCTGACGTTCTTGATAGCTTAACTTGGAATAGTTGGACTTATTTTTATGTTGATTTGGCTTTTGCACTTTCTGTTAAAATATTTTTCCACTAGCAACTGTTTTCATTTGATTTTGAGTTTGTTAGATTGTTAGGGTTAGTTAGTTAGCACAAGTTAATTTATTGTTAGTTGATGACTTAACAGAATCCAGGAACATATATATAATAATGAGGTGTTACCTAAAATGAATTAATGTGAAGAGTTGGGGTAGAGGGGAATGAATGAAGTTAATTTTAAGAAAGTTATTTTTTGGCACAGGCTCTCGTTCATCTCTCTCGTGCACTCTCTCTGGTTCATCTCTCTGCGCTCTCTCTAGTTCATCTCTCTGCGTTCAGGTACTTTTCTTGTTGAATGTGAGTTTGTAATGAAAATTCTGCACTTGAAATTGATGGATTGGTTGACTTATAGTTGAAATTGCATGGAAAATTGGATTAAATGGCATGCTAATTAATGTTTAGTTTATGCACAATTAGTAAATATGTGGCTAATTGGAATTTGATTGAAATGCAAGGTTCCAATTGTTAAGAGCTAATAGGATAGTCTCCAATGCTTTCTGCATAATTAGTAAATACTGTGATTTTCTTTTGAGCTCAAATAAGTGGTTAAATCTATGATAAAAGAACATAACATCATATTAGTAATGACCTTATCCAAGGTCCAATATCTTAGGTTCAAAAGATTGTACTTTGTGCGTTTTTCACCTATAACATATTTAAGTTCTCTTATCAGGATTTTATTATCAATTTTGGTTAAATATGGATCGAAAGTGGATGTCTGCAAATCGTCTGTCGAAGGAATATGTCGATGGAGTAGAATATTTTGTTAACTTTGCTGTTCGACGATTGGGAACTTCTAGTAATATCAAATGTCCTTGTTTACGATGTTGTTATGTAAACCCAGTTACTGCAGTTGAGTTGGAAGGACATTTAAAGGCCTACGGAATCGATCAAAGTTATACTTGTTGGACAATGCACGCCTAGGAAAAAGGCGAATCTTCAAATATGAATAGTACTGAGAGATGTGCGCCAGTTGACAACGAAAAATGTTCATTTGATGGCAACCAATTTGAAGAGATGACAAAAGCGGTTGAAGATAATCTTAATGATTGTCCTCAAAGGTTTGAGAAGTTGATAACCAATGCGGAGACACCGTTGTATGCGGGTTGCACCGAGTTCACAAAATTATTGGCTGTGATAAAGTTGTATAACTTGAAAACTTGCCACGGATGGACGGATAAGAGCTTTACGGAATTACTCGCATTGTTGAAAAATATGTTGCCGAAGGATAATGTGCTCCCTTCTCGAATGTATGATGCAAAACAAATATTAGGCACCATTGGCTTGAACTATGAGAAGATACACGCTTGTCCCAATGATTGCATATTATTTCGGAATGAACATGTATTGTTAAAGTCGTGCCCTAAGTGTAATGCTTCGCGGTATAAGAAGAAAGAATCTGCGCCAGAAAAGGTGTTGTGGTATTTTCCTATAATTCCTAGATTTAGGCGCATGTACCGTAGTTCAGAAGATGCAAAACACTTGACTTGGCATGAGGATGAAAGGATTAAAGATGGGTTGCTACGACATCCGGCAGATTCTCCGCAATGGAAAAAAATTGATATTCATTATCCTGATTTCGGGGAGGAACCAAGAAACCTTCGACTTGTATTATCTGCTGATGGATTTAACCCGCACGGTATCCAGAGTAGCTCCCACAGTACATGGCCCGTGATTTTGGCGATTTATAACTTACCTCCATGGCTTTGTATGAAACGCAAGTATATGATGTTGTCTTTGTTAATTTCTGGGCCCAAACAACCAGGAAATGATATTGATGTGTACTTGGCTCCTTTAATTGAAGACTTGAAGCTAATGTGGGAGAATGGCGTAGAGGTGTATGATGGGTTAAGAGAAGAGAGTTTCACCCTAAGGGCTATGATTTTTGGCACAATTAACGACTTTCCAGCATACGGCAATTTATCTGGGTACAGTAACAAAGGTCAGTGTGCATGCCCTATTTGTGAAGATAATACAGACTGGATGTGGTTGGAACATGGTAAGAAGAATATCTACCTTCGTCATCGGAGATTTTTGCCTCCAACTCATCAGTATCGAATGTGGAGAAAGGCATTCAATGGGAATTCAGAAACCCGTAAAGCTCCTCCACCTTTGACGGGTGAACAACTATTTGAAAAGGTGAAAGATTTGAACATTAAATTTGGGAAGCCTTTTGCAGGAGAGCTTTCCAAACGAGGGTGGAAGAAAAAGTCGATTTTCTTTGAGTTGCCATACTGGAAATCATTACATGTAAGACATTTCATTGATGTGATGCATGTTGAAAAAAATGTCTTCGAAAGTGTCATTGGTACCTTACTCAATATGCCCGGAAAGACTAAAGATACCATCAATGCAAGGTTGGACTTGGGTAGTATGGGGTTGAGACCCGAATTGGGTCCGATAAAGAAGAGTACACGTACATATCTACCTCCGGCAGCTCATACTCTATCTAAAAAGGAGAAAACTGTCTTTTGTAAGTTTCTTTATGGAGTTAAAGTTCCAGAGGGGTACTCTTCAAATGTTATGAACCTTGTATCGATGAAAGACCTCAAGTTGAAGTCTCTAAAGTCCCATGATTGTCATGTTCTCATGGAAAATTTGTTACCCATCGGTATACGATCCATTTTGCCCAACAAAGTGCGTCAGGCCATAACTAAACTTTGTTTCTTCTTTAAGGCGATTTCTAGTAGAGTGATTGACCCTGGAAAGTTGCCAGCGTTGCAAAGATCAATTACTGTCACATTATGCGAGCTTGAGATGTTTTTTCCACCGTCATTCTTTGACATAATGATTCATCTAATAGTTCATCTGGTTAGAGAGACACAATTGTGTGGCCCATGTTACATGAGGTGGATGTACCCGTTTGAGCGTTACATGAAGATATTAAAAGGATATGTTAAAAACCGATCACGACCCAAGGGTTGTATTGCTGAGCGATACATAGTTGAAGAAGCTATTGAGTTCTGCACCGACTATCTATCTAGTGTTGAACATTCTGTGGGGCTGCCAAGGGAGCGTCATAAAGGAAGTGTTGGTAAAGGGATGACAGGAAGCAAAATAGTGATGGTATCAAGGAAAGAACTAGAGCAAGCACACTTATATGTTCTGCACAATGACAGTGAGGTGGATTCATATGTTGCGAAGCACATGGACATGCTTAAGAGTGATTACCCAAGTAAGGGTCAAGTTTGGTTAAGAAAAGAACACAATAGGAGTTTCATATTGTGGCTAAGAAATCACATTTCTTTAGAGTTTGCTTTGAATCCTACCTTGATTTCTGATAGATTGAGATGGTTAGCAAGAGGTCCAAATATACATGTTATCTCTTACACCAGCTATCTACAAAACGGGTACACGTTCTATACAAAAAACCAAGATGATCAGAGTAAAATGCAAAATAGTGGGGTGACTCTTGTAGCTCAATCTATGCATACATCAAGTGCCAAAGACAGAAATCCCATTTACGCCAATATGTCATACTTTGGAGTCATTGAACACATATGGGAGTTGGATTATGATATGTTTCGCGAGCCTGTGTTCAAATGTAAGTGGGTTGACAATAATAATGGTGTACAGATAGATGAGTCGGGGTTCTTGCGGGTGAATTTCAACAAGTTAGGGTATAAAGATGAGCCTTTTATTTTAGCCTCGCAAGCTCAACAAGTGTTTTATGTCACTGATCCAGTTGATATCAATTGGTCCATTGTTCTATTGACAAACAAAAAACTATTGGTTAATGACATTGGTGATAAAGCACCCGAAGATGTTGATATTGAGGATGACCCTTTCTTCGGAACATCACAACCAATACTATGGGAAAGTACTTCTAAAGAGGATGTCGTGTATATTAGAAAGGATCATAGCGATGGAATTACGTTTCGTAGAAAGCAAAGTACCAAGAAGCGAAGAGAAAAATATCATACGGATAAGCAAATTATAAATAAAATTGCATTGAGGAAAAGGAAAAGGTAATCTAAACTTACTTTTAGGCATTTCTTGCTTGTATCTTAACTTACTTTATCCATCACACTAATTATTCTATTAATTATTGTCATAGATGTTAATTTATAATCAAGCAAATTGATATTTAGTAGCAATGAAATTTGTGTCACTGTATGTAATGGTTCATTTGTAGTTCAAAGTGATTGGTTATTTTTTTTGTTGGTCTTATGCAAAAATATAACAATAACACTGATTATGTTTTATTGCAGGTCAGATGACATCGCATAGCCATGATAGTGGGCATGATAGTGCTCATGAGAGTGATCATGAACCCCCAAAAAAGGTCACTCGTCGTGGAATGACCGTTAAAAAAAATATCATCAATCGGGCGAGTAAAGGACTTCCTAAACTTTCAGTAAGATACTTACTAATTAACTAAATTTAATACTTAGTTAAAACTATTTGTTATCTAACTTACATAAGTTATAATGCAGGTCCAATGGAATGTTAAAGGCCAACCATTTGGTCGAAATGGTAAAGAGTTGACTAGCTTCATTGGTACTAAAGTGAAGCAAACGGTACCGATTTCAATGAATGGATGGCATGATAAACGTGATCTCGCTTTGGAAAGACGCAAACAGGAGCTATGGTGTTTGATCCAGGTATATAGTTTTAGTATATAATTTTAGATCTATATGGTTATCTTTTTTTATAATTATATGTAAGCATATATTTATAATATTTTGATGATTTGTGTGTAAGCAGAAATATTTTGATGTGGATGAGTCTCGGAAAGACTTCTGTCTTATGAAAGCCGGAAAGTTACATAGGAAGTTCAGAACTCTTCTAAAAAAGAAATGGATGACAGATGATGAAGGGAACCTCATACACCATCCCCCACTAATATATAGCGGGATTATAACACAAGAGGATTGGAATGTCTTTATAACCAAACGCACCGAAGATGATGACTTCTTGGTTTGTACAATTACCTTTTAACTTAACTATATTTGACAATTATCATGCATTAATGTATATTTATGTATCTATATAGGCATTTTGCAATGAAAATCGAGAGAGAGCAAGAAGTCCTGATTACCCTTATAGAGGCGGTGTTAAGGGTTATCAAGACATTGAAGAAGAAATGGTAGGCACAACATCCTTTATTTTTACTTTCACTTATTATGAATGAATCTTTTGATATATTTATTAACAATTGGTAAATTTTAACAGCTAGTGGAGGCCGGGAAAGATCCAAGTCAAGAATCCATTGGCCGGCATGTTTTGTGGGTACAAGGCCGAGTAAACAAAGATGGTGTGATTGACGATCCGAAAACGAAAGAGGTGTCTCAAAGAATTGTAAGTATGATAAAATTAAAATTGTTTTGTAATTTTGATGGTAGTTATAATGTATAATAATGTCTAATAATTTTTTTGTGAATCAGGAGTCCATATCACAATCAGTATCACAAGGAGAGATAACTGATTGTGATGGTGAGAATGACATCCTTGGCCGTGCCTTGGAACTTAAAGAGTATTCGGGTCGTATGAGGGGTTTGGGATTTGGTGTTACTCCGACCGCTTTCTGGGGTTCAAATAGGCCTAAAAACCAAAATAGTAGAGAAAGACGGTTGGAACAAATTGTATTGAAACTAATGGATGAAGTTGCAGATTTAAAAGAAAGAGTTGGACCAAGGACTGATGTACCATCCCCTAGGCCAGATAGCTTCAGAGATAGTTGCACTATTGCGTCCAATGAGGTATTTATCATTAGATCCTCTTTTTATAAAACATATTACATCAATTTTTACATATTCATTTTTGTTTATCATTTGATTTAGGGTAACAATAATGATTGTGAATTATATATATCAAACCCGCTTAAATTGGTCGCAAGGGGATTCATTTGTCACGAACCAGGCACCTTACTGCACAATATACCCATACCCAAAAATCATGTGAGGGTCAGAGTTGACGTTGCAATTGTGAGGGATGCACCATTGCCTGTACCAGTACACAGTGTAGAGATCATTACTGTAAATGATGCAATTGGTACTTTTGTCGCATGGCCAACAAACCTTATCAATGTAAGTGACAATATATTTGTTAGTAATTTATTAGCTCATTGTCATAAATTATCTTTCCAACTATATTTGTTACTAACTAATTATCTTTCCAAATATATAGGTATCCCAAAGGGCAAAAGGAAGATCTCGACCTACTACTCCTGGAACGGGAGACAAAGTTAGCGGGAATGTTGCCAAAGGAAGATCTCGACCTTTCCCTTCTACTGCTGGAAAGGGTGACAAAGTTAGTGGGAATGTTGGCGAATCCCAACCTTCCCCTTCTATTGCTGGCAAGACAAAAGTGTCTCGGCCAATAGCTAGCGGGAATGAGATTGAATCCCAACATTCCCCTTCTATTGCTGGCAAGACAAGAGTGTCTCGGCAAATAGCTAGTGGGAATAGGATTGCTGACAGATCTTGTAATAATCCCATGGAGTTCATCACTTTTTTAAAAATCTATGCGCCAAACCACATGGGTAGTGCAACCATAATACAGTCATTGATGGATAAAGAAATTTTTGGAGACGAGCAAACACTCACTTTCAATCAAGAGGAACTCGAAGTGGTATTTGAGCACGAGGAGGCAAGTGCGACTACTATTAGAGCATATATCAGGTACATATCTATCTTATCATTTCACCTATTGATGTTATTATTATTATTATTATTATAATTTGTATACATTTTAATTAAAGGTATTTGTACCATGAGATATTGGTCCCGAAGAATCAAACAAAAAGATTTGTGTTCTTATGCCCCGAAAGTACTTTTCTACTTAATCTCCCCCTAGATCCTAAGAAAATGACAAAAGAACAAATAAAAACAAGCAAGGAACAAATGAAAAGGAACAAGGAAGAGGTTACAGCCAGTATCAGTCAGCGCTTGGCACTAGCACGTGAATCAAGCTGTGATAGTTTGTTTTTGGCACCCATCAACTTAGGGTGAGTAATGAAATCTATATATATCAATCGTATATAATATGTATTTATTATATATTTGCCATTAATTTGATTCTTCAAAAATTTTATAGGAGTCATTGGATATTGTTGGCGGTTGATCCCAAAAGAGATGTGATTTTCTATTTGTATTCACTGTTAGGTCATTACAACTACTACACCAAGTTGGTGGGAGTATTTAATAGGTGTGTATTTAGATACCTTGCATATTTCATAGTTTAAATTATGTGTGTATTTCGATTAATATAGTTATTTAAATGATGTTGTTTCAGTGCTTTGGCATCTTATTGGGGATTGAGTGATTCCAGGACTGCGTACAGAAAATCATCATGTTCTACAAAATGGATAGCAATAAGGGTAAGTTTATAATCAATATTCTTATGCATATGTAATTAATTAAATTTAATAACCAAGTCATATTTTGTTTTATAGGGTCCACTCCAACCAAACAACATTGATTGCGGGTACTATGTAATGAAATTTATGAAGGACATCATCAATCACAACGAAATGGAAATCCCAATCAATGTATATATAATTTGATAGTTTGTTTTTTGATAAGTAATTCAATATTTGTTTGATATTGATATAATTCTTAGTTCATTTTATTTTACTTTTTCAGTATTTTTCTGGATATGTGTCTGGAGTTCCTTTTTCTGATGAGCAACTTATTGAGCTCAAAGGAGAGTGGTGTCATCATGTTGCCGGTGTTATACATGAAAATCGAAATTGATGTAATTTTTTTGGATATCCTATTTTTGTAGTACCTATATTGGATATCTTGTAATTTTTGCTGTTATGTTGACATTCATGTTTTGGTACATGATGATTTATGTAATTTTGGTTGGCATATATGTGTGTATGTTGGATTTATTAATTAGTTGGAATTTGATTTGAAACAGGGAGCAAGGAATTGGTAATAGAGAAGAAACAGAAAAAAAATTCTTTAAAAAAAATTTAGGCATAGGTAGCGCTTTCTGTAAGCGCTACTTATGGTAATAGAGAAGAAACAGCTAGAATTAAAAAAAATTAGGCATAAGGAGCGCTTTCTCTAAAAAGCGCTACTTATGGTCTAAGCGCATCTAGGAATGGGGAGCGTTTGAACAAAAAAGCGCTACTCTTGGTCTATGCGCATCCGGGAATAAGGAGCGCTTACGCTTAGAAGCGCTACCTTTGGTCTATGCGCATCCGGGAATAAGGAGTGCTTACGCTTAGAAGCGCTACCTTTGGTCTATGCGCATCCGGGAATAAGGAGCGCTTACGCTTAGAAGCGCTACCTATGGTC
Organism: Astragalus glycyphyllos; assembly: GCA_963573325.1. Taxonomy (NCBI): domain Eukaryota; kingdom Viridiplantae; phylum Streptophyta; class Magnoliopsida; order Fabales; family Fabaceae; genus Astragalus; species Astragalus glycyphyllos. The sequence goes on from OY754308.1 coordinate 39,908,716, forward strand.
TATGCGCATCCGGAAATAAGGAGCGCTTATGCTTAGAAGCGCTCCTCTTGCCTGTTCATTGGTAGCGCTTTTCGAGCGCTACCTTTGGGGGATTGGCAACAGGAGCGCAAGCTTTAGGAGCGCTCGAAAGCGCTACTGATGGCTTAAAAAAAGCGCTCCCAATCCCCAAATCTGTTGTAGTGAATATAAATGATATGGTGTATCTAGTTCCACTTAGTAGAATTTTTTCATTGATTGTTAATGGGGTGTCAAATAATAACTGCAACACTAGACAAAAGATTATGAACTTGAGACAATATAAAAACCAGAATTACATCATTACTTACAATGATTGTGACACCATTGGGAAAACTTCCAGCCAACAAACCAGACCATCCTATCATTTTACAATAAAAAATAGGGTTATGAGAATATTTCATAAATAGTTATTAATGCAATCAAAAACTCATAAACAGTTACATGAGTTTAAATCAATCTACCTCTAGGGCCTGAGCTACTGAAACCAAATAAAAAAACTCCAAAAATTGCATCACATATCTAAGAGAATTTGATTCCATGCCAGATTCTTCAGCAACAACTACAGGAATCTACAAAGTAAACTAGATATTAGAAACAATCCAATCAACACATGTACTTTGTATCCTGTTCTTGTCCTCGACACAAGCTAGTAAGTAAATACCTGACGAAGAGCTTCTCGGTTCGAAAGAATGTTTAATATTATTTGATAAATTTGCGGATAATGCATTAAACGCCTCATGGTTAATGCACCCGCTTGTAGCCTAACAACAAAATCTCCATTGCCTTCATGTGAATAAATCAATTCAGCTACAATATTGTTCCCCATTAATTACAATAGTATTAATTATAATTAGCGGTTGAATTAAGTTATAAATATAAAATTACATAAATGGACATTTGTAAGGAGAAAACTATAGAACAAGAACTTACTTGTTGTAGGAGACCAAGGGTTAGGAAGTGGAGTAGTATTGGGCATGGAAGAAACAACAATTTGGTCTCTGGGACCGTTATATATGTAAGCAAGCTCAGGGTGCTGTTGCATGAGTTCTTTGAGCTCCGGGTGGTTCATTGCAAGATGCTGAAATATCTCAAGAATATTCATTAAGTTATGAATTATTGGTGGTTGATTTTCTATTGAATCTGGAATTACAATTTCCTGAATTTGTTCTTCAGGTTCAAGAAATTGTTCCTCAAATACGCCATTTTCCAGAAAGACATCATTAGCTCTTCTAGCACATGTGACATTGCTCCTTGCACTGACAATTCTACTCTTGGTCCCACCATTTGCATTGGTGGGTGTATATCTACGAATCAAATATACAGCATGACCTGCCTCCAAACCTATAAATTATAAATATAACAGGAACAGTTTAGACACTTTAGATTGAAAACATGTCTGGTATCCGACACGTGTTGTGTTGAACATCAACACAAACACTTCAATCATTTATATATTTTATCAATATCTACATGTCTGTGTTGTGTCATTTTTCGTGTTTGTATCTATGTCAGTACCTCATAGCTCACGTGTATGGATTAACTAGTATTGAATTGTAAGAGGAGAAGCAATGCAAACATGTAATACAAGTAAAGGAAATAGAATTAATCACCGTAGCTTTCTAGTGTTTGATCGTCCTTCATAATGCGAGCCTTGTAAATGAGGAGTTGTTGTTGGGCGGGGATGCCACAATTTCGAACGATGAGATTTCTGAAGGTTCGGACGCTAGACTTGAGGGCAACCTGAATGGGGAACTTCTTCTTGGAGTACCGAACGTTAATCTTGACACGCTGCCATCCACTCAGCGATAGGGATAAATTCATTGACACTTCACCATATAATATCACATTAACATGTTAGTTATAATAAATACATGACATTCAATAGAAAGTGATCATTATGAACAAACCCAGTTAAAAAAACTCCATCAATAACCACTAGTTTAATATAGCTAACCTTCATCAATAGGAGGATCATTATTCTCTGGACTTGAAACATTTTCTTTAATCCTCTCTGTAATTGGGAATAACTGCAAAGTTACTTCACTACTGGTATTGGCATCACCTACACCTATATAACAATAATCATTAAACCAATGAGAAGATATCATTTAGAATCAACAAAGTAGCGTAATATTAATAAATCAAACATTTACAAGGTTTGATTGAAACCCACATTTCTCAACATATACCGATTACTAAACAACGTATCTTATTTGACATGCATCAATGCCGATGATTTAGAAGTTGCAATTTCAACTTCAGCGTAGCTTCGGGCTGTAACCCCAATTTCATAAAACTAGGAAATGGGACTATATTAATGAGAGTACATGGTGTTATTCATTTGTTCCATTTTTGGTATCGGACCCTCGCGGGCGACCCACGCAGTGTCCCAACGCTGTCAACGAATGACTAAAAATAAAAAGATAATTAAACGGTATAAGAAAAATAAAAGGATCAACAAAATAATTTTCCCCCCATTTTCTACATTATCATTCAATTCAAATTCACATTACAAGCAACAATATCAATAATTAAACGGTATAATAGGGCTGACCTTCATCAGTAGGGGGAGAATTTAGGTCAAATAGAATGACACGACCCACATCTTTGTTTGGTGAAATGGAAAGCTTTGCTCTTTTTGAGGCTCGTGTATCTGGATCACTAATTTGTGAGGATGAGATATTGAATCAATGAGAAGATGGCATTCAGAACAAAACAAAGTGGTGGGAGATCAATAAAACAATACATTTTATAATGTTATAACAATTTGACTCGGATTTAATTTGAAACGCCTAACTTAACTGACAAATATCAATATTATTAAGCTGAATATCATGTTTCAAGTTCGAATCTATGAACTCGCAGTTCTATGCGTGAGTTTCAAGTGAACTCGTCACTCTATCTATTGACTAATTTTTTATACTCAGGTATAGTGTCAGATCTAAAATCAAAATGGTATAGGGTTCGAAACCTATATACTAAACTTCATGTCTTACTTCACACACACACACAAAGTTTTTATACATCAATCAAATAAGTTTTACAAATATTTAGTTAAAATTATGATAACTATCATAATTCATTTTTTCCTACTTTTTTAACAAACCAAATTTTACACCTATTTCTTATCTTTCTCTGTTTTTCTCTATTACATTAATTTCTTTTTCTATTCTTAGCTGTGTTGATTGATCTCAAGGTGTATGCATTTTTTGGGGTATGGAAAAATATTTTGTATTTTTATCACATCTTGAATCAAAACAATTTGTGTGCCTTATTTTTACTTAAAGCTTGAGACTTTCACTAATCAAATAAACAATAAAATGGAAGGAAAAATGACATGAAACAAATTGTGATTTATGCATAAAATTCACAAATGATGAAAGGTAGATTTCCAAGTTATAAAATGATTTTAAGATATGGGTAACAGTTATATAATTCTAAATTATATACCTTCAGAATGTTTTCGCTTGTCATTGTTGACCCCATTGAAGTCTTGAAATGAATCACTTGAGGCCATTGACATGGATTGTGTTATTCTATCGTACCTTCACCTTTAGCAACTTTCACTTGCCAAGCTATTATTGTTTTAACTTTACTGTCCAGTCTTTGATTTCCTCTCTCTGCTTGGTAGTTGCAAAAATCTAATTTTCGGGGAACCCTTAAAGATCTTAAAATCGAAAATAGATCGATGTTTTGCGATTGATTGTTAGAATTCTTTGTTTGAACAATCTGACTCAATCATTGGTAAGAAAATGCTTAGAAAAAACACTTTCAATTTTAAAGGCGTGGCTATATTCTTTTTTAGTAATATAAATTATTTAACCTTTTAAAGAAATATAATTAAAAATATCGATTTATGATATTTTAGGAAAAGATCATTTAAGTAATATATTCTTAAAAGTAAATCTATAGATATAATTACTTTTATATAAAAGGTATAATTATAATAATATTTAACAAAAAAATAAATTTTAATTTACGTTAAAAATATAAGGAAAGAAGTCACTGAGTTAACATAACCATAAAACTATAATAATAATCGCACATATTAGTACTTTCCATTATTAAATATACTAAATAAGCACTTTACAAATATGTTTTTATATTATGAAATTAAAGTTATGTATTTCTCTATCTATCTATTTGATGTAAAAAAAATATCCATCTATTTTTTTTGAAGCAAAAAATATTATTCCATTCTATTCTAATAGTTTTATATTTTAAAACAAAAACTATTTATTTCAAGGGGTTGGTATAATGGAGCATGATAAAACTTGTATCCAGGAGATCTCGGGTTCAAATTTCCACTAGTCCTTTTGGGGTGAGGTAAATAATTACCTTCGTAAGTGATCAAACTCGATGGTCTTCCCTGCTTTGGACTGGGGCACCATCTCCTCACCCTAAGATTTTTGTAACAAAAAAAAAGAACATAAGCTACACTATGAACATGTGTCGGTCTATAATGAAAAATTTTCCCGCTCAAAATTTTCTTTCTTCTTTTATATTTTTTGATTTATTGTTTTACTTAAATAAACTTTTCTCTCTATTATTTTTACAGTTTTTCTTTATAAAAATATTTATTTTTTACAAATGAATATTTTATATTTGACTCCCGATGAAGGAACATTACATTTTAATATTTTGCCTCTATAATTATAGCACATTGTTAGTATATTTCATTACGTTTAGTTCAGAGTGGAGAAATACTACTCGTTGTCCAACTAATTTTTTTTTATTTATAATATCTTCGGTTTTTATAAATGAATATTCGACTTTTGAGGTTCTTAGAAAAACGTTATCGGTAATCACTATAATTTAATCGCATTTAAGGAGTTTCAAAAGGAAAATATTATATGTTAGATATAATTATTTTTTATAAATAACTATGTTTTTTTTTACAAATGAGTATTTTGTTTTTATGGCAAAATATTACAAGTTGTCTTTATAATTATGAATGACGATTTTGCTTTAGAGTGCTGACATGAAAATATTACTATTGTCAGTATAATTGTAACTCTTTTGGTATTTTGGCTTTATTAATATCTTTATAATATTGTATATATGTTGTCCATATAGCTTCATTGTTTTTTGTGGAGATATAACTTCATTGTCTTCAATATAACTATTTTTCACTTCTTTAAATACCCTATGTTTTTTATCCCTATAAAATTAAGACATTTAAAGTTTTGTCCCTATAAAATTTTGGGCAAAATATCTTCTGAGGTCCCATAATTTATTTTTTGATAACGAATTGGTCTGTTAACTTTTATTTTTGTAACGACTAGGTCCTTTTATAAGTTTTAAAATCGTTGTGTAGTTACCCATTTTAACGTTTTTCTTTAACTCCGTTAATAGACTTATTACGTGGCTGTTTGACTGCTGACTTGGTATGCCACATGGATAATTTCATTATTTTATAGTTAATTTTAATTAAAACATAAAGAAAAATGTGAATTGTCTTGTGGATTCGACACTCCAAGCCAGCAGTCAAATATCCTCATAATCAGTCTGTTAACGGAGTTAGTGACAAAACGTTAAAAGGGCAACGACACAACATTTTTAAAATTTAAGGGACCTAGTCCTTACAAACAAATGTTAAGGGACCTATTCGTTACCAAAAAAATAAGTTAAGGGACCTCTGGAGATATTTTGCGTAAATTTTATTGAGTGTTTTCGTTTTTCACTGAATCATTTACAACAGCTTTAGTCCTCCGTGACTTTTAATAGTGAGCCTTTTATAGCGCTTCTAAGTGCTACTAAAAGTCAGGAGAGACTAAAATCACTGACAACGAATTTGTAATGGACGAAAGCGCATATTAAAACTTAATAGGGACTTATAAGCTTGAAAACTCCATATTTTAAATGGACTTAAAACATATTTAACCCAATTTTTATTTTAAAACTAAGCTGTATTTCAAAACCGTTCAAACAGAGAGACTAATGTAAATGCACGGATATCTTTCTAGTATTTACATATATTGTGCCGAAAAATATATTAAAAATAATATTTAATATAATGTAATATAATATAATATAACATAATAATACTTGAACCATGAAAACTCCCAATTTTAAATGGACTTAAAACATATTTAACACAATTTTTATTTTAAAACTGAGTTGTATTTCAAAATCGTTCAAATAGAGAGACTTATGTAAATGCACGGATATCTTTCTAGTATTTACAATTATTGTGCCGAAAAATATATTAATAATATAATATAATAATACTTGTACCATGTACATTTTAGCTTTTTTTCATTTATAACATATCTTCAAATATATGTTTACTTTCTGAACCTTTAACTTAGGGTGCGATTGGTTGTAACAAGAAATTGCAAAACAAGAAAGTGGTGTGTAACATCCTCAAAATAATGGTTTCAATTATTTTAATTGATTGTTTCTAAATGTATTGGTTAATAAATAATCCTAACTATATGTTGATAAGTGAGTTGGTTAATTGTTGTTTAGTCAATTGTTGATGGTTTAATTTTTTTTTTTTGGTAAGCAAAAAATTGATGGTTTAATTTGTTTAAATGTGATGTTTGTGTGATTGTAAGGTTGTAAAATACTTGGTCTTTTATGAATGATTAGCAATTTTTTAGGATTTATTAGCAGTTTTATGTATAGTAATACTTGATTAAATAAGTTAGAGTGTTAGTAAGTTAGAGGAGGGGTATTATTGGAAGACCATTCATTTCCTTAACCACTTTGAAGACCATTCATTTCCAGCAACATTTTCGTTATTTCTCCTCATTTCAAAAACACACCACCATCACCATAGAGGGAGGACAGTTCGAGTATGAAGAGAAGAAGTGAGGGAATCATTCCTTAATCTCTCAAATTGGTGTCCATAGAGCTTCAAACTCACATTTCTTGTTAGAAAACCACACTTTCTTCACCAACATAAGCATTTTCAAGTTCTGTTTTGAGAAGAATTTGAATTACTAAATATGAACTTTACCTTCATCTTCTTCCTAGATCTATATTCAAGGGTTGCATGTCACTTGGGGAAATTAGAAGTTGGATTTTGAGGTTTGCATGTAACAATAGATGCTAGCGAACATAGTTTTGGAAGCTATGCTAGGGCCTTGGAGCGTGAAGCACTAATCTTGGGGTTGGGTGTGAAGATTTTAGTTGATTAGAAGCTTGGTTGGTTGATTTTCAGCTCACATTCTTTGTCTACTTAGTGACCCCTCCTTAAACTTGTGAGTTCTTTGAATTTTTCTTTGATTAATGGAATATTTATTGCCCTTTTATAAATTGATGATTGAATGATGTGCTGGTAATCTAATTTTGATGATATGTTATGCTAAAGTGAAATTGATATATTGAAATTTTGTTTGAACTTGTTTTGGTATATGTTCGGAATTTCTGAGATTGTGAATTCTATGTATGTCCAAATGTTATGAGGTTTGTTTTGTTAGAAACTAGACATGATTATCTTCACTTTAGGCAGTGGCTTGACTGATTTTGAGTAAGTATAGCTGAAGAGAATATCGTCACAAGTTAGATCAAAAATCTTGGACAATTTCAGATATAGGTTCGGAATTTTGTGCATAACGTGACGCAAGTTGGGTCACAACTGCTGCCCTGTTTTTTTAAAACAAAATAGGTTGTTTCTCCTAACCATTCCCTTGAAGTATAGTGAAAGTTTTATTTACATTTGATGCATGTCTATAACATCTTACAGGATATATTTATCTTATTGATTATCATGTTTGATAACTATGACGATGGCTAATATGTTGTATGACTAACTAACGCGAGAGAACACGATGGAAGTATAACAAATTGATGGTCTATACATAAAACACATGCCATATCACAAGACTAAGTAGCATATTTGGAATGAGAGGTCATGTCTCCTGAGTTGAAGTCCCAGATTGTTGTACTTAACGTTGAGTACACGAGTTCTCCGCTGAAACTAATATTATTCAGATTTCTAATTGTTATCGTTTTGTGAACTACGCAAGAGATAACTATGTTAGCCCATATGTAAGGGCAGTCTCTAATTAATAAAACACTATGGGGATGATGATCCCAAAAGGTTAAGTAGCATACTTGGAATGGGAGGTCATGTCTCCTGAGTTCAAGGCTCATTATGGTTACCCGGGTTGAGTCAAGGCTCATTATGGTTATTTGGGTTGGGTTCTCTGCTGTGGTTGACATTGTTCAATCACTTATGGATTACACTACGTTATGACAAGTGAAAATATTAAGTAAAAGACAACGAGAGGTATGCGATGAGGAGTCGCGAAAGAACTTACTGAGATTTGTAATATCACCCTTTATGTTGTTGTGTTTTCAGATTGACAAGATAAGACGAAGTAAATAGAGAAGAGTTAGTAGCTGCTGAACTGGGCTACAGGAGTTGAAAGGATGCTTAGGGACCAAGTTATGTTGCATACTCTAGTCTAGAGATGTATTATTGATATGATTATTGTAATCAAAGTGGTAGTATATGTAAAGATTACTTTCGGATTTGAACAACTTTAATAGAATGACTCATGTTGAACTATTTCAGTTATGTCATTTAGTTGTCCTTTTGGTATTTATGCCATTCGGATGTTATGTTTCTTTCAAATCCTTAAGCGGTTTAGAACTCTGATTTGGTTAAAATGGTTAACATCCCGGCTTTTTAACATCTAGAGTTCATGGTGTTACACGGTGAGAAAAAAATGTAAGAGAAAAATACGTGAGAAATATAATATATTTATGATATGAATTAGCATTTAAAAAAGAATGATTTATTATTAACAAATATACTTAAATGCCCCCAAATATAATATATTTATGGTAAGGAGATGACTCATTCCCCACAAGGACGAGAGTTCAACACCCGCTACCAAAGTGAGGATCTCTTTGGTGGTGATATGTTAGTACCTCTATAAGCGTTCAAAGAGCTGTGAAGCCTGCCCTGACCCTAGTGAGCTCGCTCCCGAAGCCCAATTCACCTAAACCTTTTGTAACCAGAAAATAATAATGTAGATTTAAAGATATTAGATTTTATTAGTGAAATGTCAAATAGGAAAGACTAAAAATTTGATTAGAAGAGAATAATAGATTGGTTGTTAATTACTTGGTATTTCTTGAAATCACAGGTTAAAAGAAAGCTGTATAGGGTAGAAATAGGATTTTAATTAGGACATTACAAATTGCTTTATTGAATGATAAGTTTTAATGTTTGTTTGAATTAGTAGTTCGCCAATTAAAAGGGTTTTGTGATGGATACAACAAATCTAATGTAGAAATAGAATTTCTGTCTTAACACCAAATCAGCCCAAACTAGAATCCAATAGCTCAATCCACTTCAGACCATTACCCTTTCAAAACTCAGCTGAGGGAATAAAGGGAAGGGATTCAAACATTCCAGCAACTTAAAAAGAAAGGAAAAGGAGTTAGTGAGGGAAAGAGAGGGTTGGAAAGAGAGAGTAGAGGGAAAAGAGAGAATGAAAACCATGGAACCCCATTGTTACAAACTCTCTTTCAAATTTCGGGAAATTACATTTCTTACACTATCGTTTAGTATACAATTGAAGTGGAATTATCTTTTGAAAAGTTTTCAACAGTTTATTTACGGAAAGGAAATTGTTATTTTGGAACGTTTAAGGATTTATTTACTAAGATATTACCTCGTGAGTATTTTGCATATTTTGGCGCACTGCTGATTTCGGGGTTATTTTGTTGCGTTAGTTGAGAGTTGAAATTAATCCGCTCGGTCTGTAAACGCTTAGGCGTTATTTGATAGTTTTTATGAAATTCTTTTCTAATCATTGATGTCGATTAAAAGATTAGGGATGTTACAAACCTCATACTATGCGCCATTACATCTCTTCACTTTCAACTGAAATACACTTCGAATCTTAAGTGAGAAAGAAAGAAAGAAAAAAGAGAGGAGAGAAAGAGGGGCTGAGAACGAGAGAAGGAGAGAAGACGGGAGAAGGAAAACCTAAACTCTTCATCCCACCATCAATATTTCACCATTTCCACCACCTTATAGCTTCTCCTACTCATGATTTATACCCAAAACAGAACCATATCCCTCCCATAAAAACTCACTAACCAATTTATGCACTTCTCTTGGAAGCTATCTTGTGAGTCATGCATGCTACGATTTTGCGAAAGAATCTAAGCTACAGCACATGGACAAGATTCTTTCAATGTGTATGTTATATGTCTTCTATATGTGAAGCAATGAGGGATTAATTTGACAAAGTTCCAATCCACATTAAATTTTAATATTAATTAAATTTCACTAATATTAAATTTAATTCCTAATGAGTCCAGCTTTTGGTTGTGAGATTTCAAATCTTGAATCCATTTCTTCCCTTGAATTGCATTTTCTCTATGGTTTTAAATTATGGGGGCAAGGTTGTAAAATTAGGATGAGCCACGCTTCATGCATATGGCAAGAGGTTCAATGAAATAGAGGGGAAGTTTTAATGGAAATGTCTATACGTATTGTGGAGAGTTATGGCAAACCATAAGAAAATAAATTCTAACATACACAACAAAAAAGTTGGGTAATAATACCTAATATTTGAATTTGAAAGTTAAAATTAGTTATTTAAAATAACGAGTAGGGTACAAGTTACTCCAAAAGTAACTTTTATAAAAAGTTAAGATGTAGAATAACTATCTAAAAATTACTTTTGGAGAAACTTCAACTCTCCCATAAAATAATTATTTATTTTAAAAATAAAAAATTTAATGGGTTATTAAATAAGCGTATGTTTGTTTTGTAATCTTCTTCTCAAAATTGAGGTGAAATATTACGTATGAAAAAGGTTATTCAGTAGTTTTTTTTGAAAAAAATGCCTCAAGGCACATTTTTTACAATTCTGTGATGAGTAAAAGTTAAACCAAACAGGTTGTCAAATAAAGTTAAACCAAATAAACACTAAGTTATGAAAGGTATCAATATCCAATTAACTTCCAAGGTACCATAGTGTACTTCACCTAGAAAAATATGTAATCATAAGCATGGTTTTAGATGGTTAAAGTCGCAAAATATCTCACAGTAATTTAATTATTACAACATTCAAGACGACTTTCCAGCATCTTCATCAGAAGGAGTAGGAGGAAGTTCATTCAAATCAAATTTGAAAATCCTTCCATTTGTAGTATGATCATTTTCCCCCATAGAAGAAGATTCAGAGTTGGTTTCATCCAGAGTAAAAACCAAATTATTGTCCTTAAAATTAGGGTGCTCAACATAAGCAACTTCCTTACCAGCACCTATAATGGGAGGTTCTGTTTAAATTATTATTCAATTTAAAGTCACAGTAAACTAGCAATCAATAGTCAGATAGTATAATAAGACTAACCTTTATGAATTGGAGGGTAATTTAAGTCAATCTCAACAGCACGAACAACATTCTTTTCTGCTCCTTTTGATTGACCCACTTCATTCTTTTGTGGATTTGAGACCTTTATTTTCTTGCCTTTTTCTTCTGTAGCAGGGTCAATAAGCAAAAGGGTTAACTTCTTGCTTATTTTCTCACTAGTAACTTCCTCTTCACCTGCAACCATATAACATTAATCACTAGTAACTTCTTGAAAGGGGTAAATCGACTTCGTGCCTAGTGGTACTCCAACTTTATTTACCATTTGAGAAGAAAGTTATAATTTTTTTGTCCCGGGGCAATTGTGAAATCTTTATAGTTCCTCTTAGGGGGGACTATGCCTCTTATCGGTGTACAGTGCACCGAAATTGTCTTGTATTTATTATGTGCGCGCATCCGTCTGTGTGCTTTTGGTAACTTTGAAGTTACCCTTCCACACTCCTAACTAAATTTGAGGGTCCCATTTTGAATAAATAGTCAATAATGTGTTTTGTTAGTCAACTTGAACAACCGTCTCATTGTCAATAAGCATGTAGATTCACAACAGTAAAATATTAAATTATGGTTATATATTAACGGTAACGTTTTTAAATTGGTAATAAATAATGAGCTTCAACCCTAATAAATTTTTTTGTAGTAAACCTAAGTTAGTATTGGTCTTATCCTAATTACACTTACCATTTCCAATACATCTCTCGCATATATTTTCTCTCTTCCGATCCCTCTTTTCTGTAAAGGTGCATACACTTTTAGGGTATGGCAAAATAATTTTTGAATTTCTTTATACCTGAATCAAAATATCTAATCTATCCTTGCCTTCTTGGCTATAATCCACTTTTGGCCCTCCTATATAATACTCGAAATAATTTTAATTGTTTTGGCTATTACATTGTATTCCTAAGATTTATTGTGTGGATTTTATATATATTTTTTATTGTTATTGAAATTTAATTAAGCATTTTATGTGATTGAGTTACTAATAGATTTTATTAAAAGGTGTTAGAATGGGGGTTGTATATACAAATCCTATTCAATTGGCTTAAGGCCCAAATCAAGCTAAACTAAGAGCCCACCCTTGTTGTAAGTGATCAGCTGAAATAAGAGGGAAACAAAACTTTTTTCCTCTCCCCTTTAGTTAGTAGAACATAAGTTGATAGAGAGAAAAATAGAATATGGTAAGAAAAGATTGAATGAGTAGGGAGAGGAAGAGTTGGAAGATGAGAAGTTGAATGTACGAAGCTTCTATAAGTAGGGTTCACGAAAATGAAAGCTCTTAGCTTCATATTATCACCATTCTTCTTCAAATAAAATTTCCTTTCACCTCTAGAAACCCCAAGATCAAAATTCTTGAAAACAAAAAACCTATACCACCTTCAATCTTTCCATTTTGTTTGCATGTTGGATGAAAGCTTAGGAATTTGGTTCAACTATTATATATTGGTTTATCAACTGGAAAATGATGTCTAGGAAGCTACATTGTTGATTGAAGCCCTCCTTTTAGAAATCTTGGGGTTGCCTATCGCAATTTTGGATGTTAGGAGTTTACTAAGTTTTGGAGAGCTTGTAGTTTGAAGAGGTGAAACCCTCATCCCCTTTCTCTTCCAGCAACTCAGAATCACCATTTCATTCTCCTTCTCATTCCTCTTGCATTCGAGATTGTGGGAGCAAAAGGGAGTCACCAAACTCATCTCCATTCCATCCTTTTCTTGAGTTTCGCTTTGCATGTGTATAAAGGAGATAGCTTGAACTTTAGTTTATTTTCATGTTGATTTTGAAATCAAGCCTTTGGGATAGCTAATTTGGAGTTCTCTAGAGTTACAATAGAAGTGTTGGTAGCTGGTGTGAATTTGAAGTCTTAGGCATGGTGGTGTTCAAAAAAAACGAAAATTCTTGCTTGCTTTGAAATCACCTACCCTCTTGGACAAGTGAGTTCTTTTCCCCCTTTTCTCTCTATAGTGTTAAGTATATTTTGGTATTTGAAATTCATTGTGAAATTTAAACTTGATTCAAGATTGATCTCAAATGCTATGGAATAATGAGTGATCAAATTTGTGATTGATTATATGTAGAGGTTAATTTGGTTGTGGAATGAGCAAGAATTTATAATGTACCAATGTTGATTTTTACACACTTTAATTGTCATGTTTAAAGTGGTTTTAAATCTGATTTTGATTGTAATTTGTTTGGGAGAGGCTGTGGACCAATGGACTGAAAACAGGGCATCAAAAAGATGATTTTTGGCTGCATAGAAGAAACACGACCGTGTTTTAAAAACACGACCACACATATTTTCTTCTGTCACAGAAACACGACCATGTGTAAGTCTATGATGGGAAGGGGATGCATTCTTGGTAAATATTAAAAGATATGCAGAGTATATTATAGTGAGGAGTCTCAAAATAACTCACTGATATTATGTAATCTCAGCTCTCATTGTTATTATTTTTTAGATAGGTGGTTGAAGTTTAGAGAAGGTAATGGCCAAGTAAAGGAATCCAATCTAGCTGGGAAGACTTTGAAGTTTTAGAAAATCTATATATTGTTATTGTGCTAGTCTCATATGATGAGATCTTTGTATTTTTGTTTAAGGATTAGACTCAACCTAGGTGTAACAGGATTCATGTACTTTGTATTTTATATTAAGTGGTTGTGTCCACTCTGATGGATGATTTGATTCGGCTTATTTTCAGAATTTTTAACTTATGATATGAAAACCTATCGTCTTGAGTCTATTAAAGTGTATTAGTTGTTCTGTTAATTAATCCAAATTACGAATTTGTATTTCTGAAATGTGTAAAAGGTAATATTATGGATTTTATTATCGGTTAAAATCGAGGATGTTACACCCTATTTCACCTAAAACAAGATTTTTTTGGGTCGAGACCAGGGTATCCACCGCCGAATGCAGTGACTAATCCCCTAGATTAAGTGGTTGTGTCCACTCTGATTCATGTACTTTGTATTTTATATTAAGTGGTTGTGTCCACTCTGATGGATGATTTGATTCGGCTTATTTTCAGAATTTTTAACTTATGATACGAAAACCTATCGTCTTGAGTCTATTAAAGTGTATTAGTTGTTCTGTTAATTAATCCAAATTACGAATGTGTATTTTTGAAATGTGTAAAAGGTAATATTATGGATTTTATTATCGGTTAAAATCGAGGATGTTACACCCTATTTCACCTAAAACAAGATTTTTTTGGTCGAGACCAGGGTATCCACCGCCGAATGCAGTGACTAATCCCCTAGATGGATTGGAGGCACCTCGAAAGGTGGGACAGCTAGCCCAGGGATTTAAAGTTGCTCCGTACTCAAGGCGAGGATCGAAACCTCGACACTTGACTCCAAAAATGGTGTTTTTTAGCCCCAAATGGAAGTTTTTTGCCCTAAATTAAAATCCAAAAGAAAACGCAACTAAATATCACTTTTAAGTCAAAAAATCCCCAAATTGGAAGTCAAAATTTTGGGTCAGGACCAAAATTCCAAAAACGTGTGAAATTGCGAGACCAAAAGCCTAGATTTTAAAGAAAGGGACTAAAATCTTATATTAGGTAAAATAAGTGGACCAAAAGTGTATTTAAACCTACTTTCTTCATAATCAAATAATGGAAGAGTAAAAAAGACAGAATGTCATATAGCAAAACTTGATTTAGGTGTTAAATCCAAAGATGGTTAAATGTTAATTGATTAATTTCAAAGTTATAAAATGATTCTGATATATGGGATATGTGACCAGAATAGAATAATTGAGTTTAAGCTGCATACCTTCAGAGAATTTTCGCTTGTGATTGATGACTCTAGTGACAGTTGATCTTTTACGGGGGTCCCAAAAGTTGGATTCTAGATCTGACTCGCTCTTGGATCGGGTTTTGCGTTTGATACCCTCGGGATTTACACTTGATCTTTCTCCTTCAGATCTAGCAGGAGTATCATTTTTAGGGTTTGGGTGATCCACTTTGGGGGAGGCATTTTGTTTTGCCTCATCAGTTAGTGGAAAAGACCCAAAGAAACTCATTGCAATATCTTCCATTGCTACCAAGGACCCTAAACCTAGAAAGTAGTACGCAATTTATAGAGAGAAAGGCCAACCTTCCCTCTAACACTTTTGTTGGCAAAAAATGCTAAGGAATCAACTCTATCAATTCAAGTAAACCTTATTGAATTAAGATGGCATTTGTTTTAAGATTTTTATTAAAAGAGAAATTTTTAATCATTTATAATATTGTTTGTTTATTCTTTTAAAGAAATAGAAGATATACATGGATTTATGATTATTATAAAAAGAGTACTTTGAATAAAATCTTAAGAAAGTATATTATTTTAAGTAATTATTAATAAAAGTAGTACTTTTTATATTTTTAAATTACAATAAATATTCTTAAAAAAATCTTAAATGAATTTGATTTTTCATATTACTTTAAATATATGTAACAAAAAGCATATTTTTAAGATTACCTTAAAATTACTTATGACTTTTAAAAAATAAACCAAACAAACAAAATATTATAAATTCAACTAAAAACTACCATAGTCATAGCACATATTTATTGTGAATTAATGTTCTTTTTAATAAGATACATTATTAAATAAATGCTGCAAATTTATCTTTTGACTGTGTTTAATTTCATGTACAAATACATTGTGCCAAATAAAAAAATGTACCAAAAAAGAATTTATATATATATATATATATATATATATATATATATATATATATATATGTAACACCTAAAGTAATTTTTTAAAAATATCGTTTATGGACACCCGGTTGCCGGGTTCGATCCCCACTGGGTGTTGATCCTTGGTTTTCCCTCCCGGCAATTGCCAGTCCGATCATCAGACCAAAAAACACCTAAATTAATAAAAAATTACTTTATATGTTTAGTGAATTAATTTTTGAGTGCTTGATTGATTTAAATTAAATTGTGAAGAATGCATTTATTGAATGATTGTTGTAACACCTCGAAACTTGACCTATTAGGTCGATGATTGATCTTAAAGGGGAATCAATTTAATATTAGTTTCATGATAAAAATTGTGCTAACATGATTACCCGTGTTTTATGTAACACCCCAAAGTAATCATTTGATTACTTCGAGTATTTCATGTTTGACATTTTATTTAAACATATCTTTCTAAGTGCTTGGTGGATTTTCTAAGTTAGTTAAGCCGTTTCTTTGGTGTATTAGAGTCACTTATAGAATTATTTGTGCCTAGTAGAATAGTGGGGTGCGGCTAGTAAAACGAAAATTTATTCCCATCAGCCCACAGCCCTTTAGACCCGACCCAAAACCATTCTTAAGTGTTTATTCTAGCTGAGATTAGAGAGGGAAAGACCTACTTTACTTTTATTCTCAGTTTTGAATGATAAATAGAGGGAAACATAGTGAGAGGGAGAGAAAACGAGAATGTACGGTGGGAGAAAGAAAGAGGAGGAGCTGAAACTTCTCTTCAACAACACACTCAAATACCTTCATATTTTGCCCCAAAATCTCTTCACACTATGACATCAAAAACCACTTTCAAACCAGAAGTGAATCAAACCCAAAAACACCTCGCCAATTATCTCAAAACAGAATATGAAGCTACCCAAGGTCATGGTGAAAATCGATTTGCATGTCCTTGTTGAAGGGAGTTTAGAGCTTTGGAAGTGGTGTAATAGTTAGAAGAGTAATGGAGCCTGAAGATTGATGCTAGCAGTGATGTTTAAGGCTCCAAATTTGTGCACTATTAGGAGCCAAGAAGAGTAGAAACAGCTGGAAATTTTCTGGTTCAACCATAGTGTTCATCTTTGTTCTTCCCCAAATTCGGTTTTAGTTTAAAAAAATGAAGGGAGATGAAGTTAAAGCTTGCTGTGGTTGCATGCAAGGTTACGAACTTGAGGTGAGAACTAGAGAGGAGTATTGAAGATAGGAACATCAAAAAGAGAAGAGGTAGTAGCTGCTGAACTGGGTTACTAAAGTTTAAAGGATCCTTAATTAGGGATCAAGTTTGTATTTGGTTAGTTTACCCTAGGTTTATGTTATGTATCATTGTGAAACTTTAACTTATGATTATTGTAATCTAAGTTGTAGTTTATGTAAACCTTACTTTCAGATTTGAACAAGTTTTTAAGAATGAGTCATGTTGAGCTGATTATCAGTTATTAAGTTTCCATTTGGTATTTATACCTCCTGGAGTATGTTATGAATGGTTCATTCCGTCAAGTTATCTATGTTCAATTCCTTAAGTAGGCTTACAACTTTGAATTTTATTGAAATTGTTAACATTCTAGACTTTATGACGTCTAAAGGTTTGGATGTTACAATTGTTGTGTCTTAGATGCATTGGTCTAAGGGGAGTGAATAAATGAGTGTGAGTTTGAACCTCATTAGAATGCTAAATTAGACTCATTTAGTATTAAGACAGCCCCAAGCACATTGACCCTTATACCCTTCATTTAAACCAACTCCAAAACCACTTGAGCTAAACAAACACACTCACTCTTCAATTTTAGAAATTGAGAAAACACACACACACACTACTTGAGGGAGGGAGGGAGGGAGAGAGAGTGAGAGAGAGAGATAGAGAGGTCCATCTCCTTCCTTCCATTGAAAGCTTGTCATTCGACATTATGTCATTGTCACCTCACTTCTTTTTCCGCTCATTTTCGAAAAACCCTCATCTCCAAACACCCCCAAATCTGTCTTGTTTTCAACACTCTAGCAAGCAACCATGAAAAACCAGCTTGCATGATCATTTTTTGGGAACTAGAAAGAAATAGATGCTGCAATAAGACCTACATTCTACTTCTCTTGGTGTTTAGGAACTCACATTGCAACTTAAGAGCTTGGGGTAGGCGATTTGGGTGACTAGGATCTTGAAGTTGTATCTATAAAACCATAATCTTGCTTCTTTGAGTTTTAGCTGAAAATGTGAGTCCTTAACCTCTTTCCTTTGTTTTTAGTTGATGCATGTTGATTATAGGTTATTAGTGGAACATAAGCTGATGAATGCATGTGTTTTAGTGATTGGTTGCAGGAAAATTGTTCTAAGTTGAGATAAACAAGGATATAAAATAATGTATGTGATTGTGAATGTGAGATGATTGATATGTTTCAATTAAAGTTTTGATGAGTTAAACCACTTCAAATTACATGTAAGATAGTAATTTATATTTGTTTGAATGGTGTGATTCAAATTGGGAAAGATTGGAGAACAATAGGATTGAACGACAAAACACAAAACATGGCACTTGATGAACTTCCACGGCTAGTGTCAGACACCGCGACCACCCATGTCAGCTTCGGTTGTGGCAAATTTTTTTGCAACCCAGTTGACACGGTCTGTGTTGTCTACCACGAGTACTCGTGTAAACATTAGTTTGACCACCTTTTTTCTCATTATTTTGCCCTCAAATCCATTGTTTCACAAGCCTAACCCAACCCCTATCACATGTTATGCCTATTGAAATTTTTTGAATCCATTTCCTTTGATTGCGATGTGTTCGGGGGCACGGTTAAACAGTTTTGTGTCGTTTCAAATTCTTTTCAAAAATTCGAGTGAGAAAACTAATTAGTACACCCGAAAATGAACTAATGAAAGGTGGAATGTGTTTGGGAGGGGTGTCATGAACCTGAGCTCAAGACCCTGAGGTTTAACGATTAAGTTAAGTGTGGGTTCCCCAATTGTACGTTATAGCATTTAGATGTGTAAGTCTATACATGAAGGGGGGACATTTTTGGTAAAATTTCTAAAAGACATTCGGAGTGTATTATTGTAAGGAGTCTTGAAAGGACTCATTGAGATTATGTAATCTCACCTCTCATTGTTGTTACACTACAAGAAAAACATGAATTTCCGGCGGATTTTTACCGGCAGATTTATCCGTCGGTACATTTCCGACGGATGTTTGGCATTTCCGGCGGATTTATTCTGCCGGAAAATTACCGGCGGATTTTGCAAAAAAAAAATAAAATTGTAAAATCCGCCGGTAATGCCCATTTTCCGGCGGATTTTGGCTATTACCGGCGGATTTTGTCCGCCGGAAATTACCGAAATTCTTGTAGTGTTATTTTTCAGATACTCGGTTGAAGTCGAAAGAAGGTAACACCAAGTAAAGGATTCTGTTATTGAAGGACTTTGAAGTTTTAGGGTTTCAACATAAGTTATGTGCTAGTCTCAAATGCTGAGGCCTTTTGTTACTGTCCAATTTTGAGACATAAACTAAGTTGTATTAAGACGTCCATGTATTTGTATTTTGGATTAAGTTCGATGTGTTGACTCTGATAGGTCTTTTGAACTAAAGTGTTGTTTTAAGTTCTGAACAAGTTTTTATTATATTTGTGAGTCACTTTGGATATTAGTTTATCCAATTAGTTAATCAAAATTACTAATGCGTACTCTGAAAGATCTAAAAGGTAACATTCCGGATTTTATTATCGGCTAAAATCTAGGATGTTATAATTAACATATTGATATAATATAATTATTGTCAAAAAAAGATATAATATAATTAATATAATAAAATTTGTATATGCATATGTTGGGTAATTGATTCTTTCATTTATATCATGCTATTAAATGTTTATTTTCAAATTTACTTTTTAAACATGTTCTTACTTTTACGATGTGGTTTTGTTCGATTTTGAAGCAAAAACTCATTTGATTTTGAAGAGAAAAACCCCATGCAGTTTGGTTTGAAAATTTCCTAATGACATTACAACAAAAACACTAAATATTTTCCTTTAGGAACTTAAAAACCAAAATGTACACTTATCTAGATAAAATATAAACAATTATTCTTTCGACTATATGCATATACAACACTAAAAAATATTTATAAAGACATGTGTAATACCCAAAGTAATTAATCAAATTACTTTGGATATTAGTCTATATCTTTGTTTGAAATATTTTTGCTTAGTTACTTTATTAGTTTTGTTGCTGTTGGAAACCATGACTTAAATGGGTGATGCATAAATGAATTATATGTTCGGATTTTCGCTGGTTCTTAAACCATATGTGCATGGCGTTGGCTTAGGTATTGGTATTGTTTGATCCAAACCTGCTTCGGGATATGTCTTATGAATGAAATTACTTTGAATGGAATTGATATGCAATTCGATAATGTGGAAATTTTTATAAAACCTTAAGGTGTTGAATTAAGTTATATTATAATCCCATGCTTGTTGGAATCCCTTGTTTTCCATTCCGTTCCAATACCATCTTTGCTAATAGTTTTGAAGTGGGTGTGTGTTTCAATGTCGGGAGTGTCTCCCTTGA
This sequence comes from Astragalus glycyphyllos, assembly GCA_963573325.1. NCBI lineage: Eukaryota > Viridiplantae > Streptophyta > Magnoliopsida > Fabales > Fabaceae > Astragalus > Astragalus glycyphyllos. Next base: position 39,929,349 of record OY754308.1, read on the forward strand.
TCTCCGTCTACCTTTAGACTCAAAAGATAGATAGTAGATTATCAATAAGAGGTGATAGTAGATTTTCAATAAGAGTGTAAACAGATTTTGGAGAGAAAAGTTAAAATTTTAAGGTGATAACTTTTTCCATAAAGGTGATAGTTTTTTTTGTGTGACTCATTTACATTTTTATAGGTAATTTTAGTAGAGTAGTGTTTGTACAAATTTAAAAAATTAGTTAAGAAAACTAAAGTGAAGTGATAACAAAAACAAGAATTATCTATGGAAAAGTAAAAGTAAAGTAAAAAGAAAAAAAGGAAGAAAGAAGTGTAAGAGAAAAGTGAAAAGGAGGAAAGAGAGTGTAAGAAGAAAAAGAAAAAAAGTAAGAAAGAGGGTGTAAGAAGAAAAAGAAAGAAAGAAAGAGAGGGTACTGACACTTTTATCCTTAAATTAGATATTGTTGAGGCAAAATCCCTAATTAAGTTTTGATGATTAACAAACTTCAAAGATGAGAAGCTTAAGGTTTCTGATTTCATATGCTACTAATGTTTCTTCTTGAGTGTTATATAAGAACAGGTTTATCAAATCTAATCTCAAGAAGGTTTATGCTTATAAGAAGCATCATAGAAGAGAAAACAAGAAAGAACATTGTCCACATCACCCTAAGGAAGCAATCTTCTCTTGGCAAGATTCAAAGATCAAGACCTATATGGAAATCTTGAGAAAGATCATCTTGAGAAGCTCCAATTATTCTTGTGGCAATGTGAGAAGGATAGCTATAAAGGATCAACTTAAGTAGAATCTTGATAATGAAGATGAGAAGCATCAAAGAAGAATCATGACCATGAGAAGGGTCATGATGAGAAGAATCAAGTTGAGAAGAGTCATGACCATGAGAAGGGTCATGGTGAGAAGAGTCATATCATGAACTATTCTAAGAAGCATCAACTTGAGAAGCATCATCTTCAACAGAAAAGACATTTGAGAAGAGTCACTGTGAGAAGGGTCGTGACAGCTGGTAACAGTTGTTTTCTGCAGAAAAGCAGAAACACAGCTGTTTGTGAAGACAGCAATTTCAAACGGCTATAAACGGCTAGTTTCTTCACCAATGACTCTAATTCTTGGACCAGCAGTTAATACACAAGATTTGATCTATAAACTAACGCTCTTGGTCTCCATTGATCCTTAAGAGAGTGAATTAAAATCTGAGGTATCACCCTTCTCAAGCATCACAGTTTTTCTCTCTTCCATACTCAGCAGCTCCAAACCAGAAGGGATTCATCCAATCTTTGAGAATGTATTAAGTCTTGTGTTGTTGTAATCATTGAACATTTCATTTGTATCAACCAAGCTCTAGAAATCCCACAAACCCTATCAATCAAACAGAAACCAAATAGGGATCCTTCTCAGGTAGTATGTGTTGCTGTAGGACTTGAGAAGTGAGTGCTTCTGTGTTAGAAGCAGTCTAATAGATTAAGTGAAGTTTATTAGAAGTGATTACAGTAGGTAGAGCTGTGTGAAGAAAACTACCAAGAGTTCTTTTAGCCTAGGGAGGTGTAAAAGGTGTAATCTATTTTGGAAAAATAGTGGAAATTCTCATTGGGTGTGAGGAGTGGATGTAGCCCTGAAGTGGGCTGAACCACTATAAATCTCTGTGTTATTTGTTGCTTTACTTATAATTAGATTGCACCAAGTGAGAAAAAAATCTCCTCTAGGAGAAGGTTTGTGAAAACTGAGAAGAGTCAGTTCTGTCCCTTTTCTGATAATAAACTGTTTTTTAAGAAAACTGTTTTTAACCCTTCTCACCCTTATCCAAATGCCTGAATCACTAAGAAAACTCTAGGTAACTTTAAAATGAGAGACTATGTCTTCTTCATTAGCTTAATATCTATTGTTACTGTCAAAAGGATATATTTAGAGAAGCATTAAGGGAAGAGTTGTCTGAACCTTCTCAACTCCATCACATAGTTGAGAAGACTGACCAACCACCCTTCTTGGGCTTTCTTTTATGTTACACAGACTAAGTTTGACTCATACTTCTAAATATATATCACTTATCTTTTTATGCCCACAGTATACTTGTGAAGATAAGTTCTTTTATTTCAGGTCAATTTGGTCACAATTCCAACCCCCCTTTCCTTGTGACATTATTGACTTCAGATATGTGTCTTGTTAATAAGAGATCCAAATTGGTAATTTCACCGGAGGTTGGTTTGTATAAATAGATAAATAGATTATTTATGGAAAAGTAAAAGTAAAGTAAAAAGAAAAAAGGAAGAAAGGAGTGTAAGAGAAAAGTGAAGAGGAGGAAAGAGAGTGTAAGAACAAAGAGAAAAAAAGTAAGAAAGAGAGTGTAAGAAGAAAAAGAAAGAAATAGAAGGTAATGACACTTTTACCCTTAAATTAGATATGTGTCTTGTTAATAAGAGATCCAATTGGTAATTTCATCGGAGGTTGGTTTGAATAAGAGCATCCACAATGGTGTTCCTTAGAGTGTTTTTTCCTTATTAAGGAATACCATTGTGGGAAAAAATAAATTATGTTCCTTATAGAGGAAAGTCCTTGGACAAGGACTTTCTCTCTCTTTCCTTAAGTGGACCCCGTTTATAAAAATTTGTAAGTTATTTGTTGATAAAGTGATAATGTGTAGTTATTTGTGGGACCCATTTAAGAAATTTTTTGATGGTGTTGCATTGGGGGGACTGAGTACTTATTAGGTATTAGTATTTAAAATGTATAAAAGAGTGATGTGTAGTGGGGTCCATTTAAGGACTCAAATGGAGAGTCCTCCATTGTGGATGCTGTAAATAGATAAATAGATTTTACCCTTAAAGTAGATATGTGACTTGTTAATAAGAGATCCAAATTGGTAATTTCATAGGAGGTTTGTTTGTATAAATTGATTTGTATAGATAAATAGATATTAGATTATGGATGCATACTCTGATTGACCTAAAGGGTAATATTCTGGATTCTATCACCGGTTAAAAATCTAGAATGTTACAACGCGATACAATGCTTAAAAAAAGACGGAATACAAAAAAAAACAATACCAAACACCTGTATTTTTCTTGCTGAGACTAAAAAGAAAAATAATCATTTAAGAAAATAAATACATTCATAAAAACAAAACTTTTTTTTGACAAGATTAATAAAGATAAAACTTAAAAAATACTTATACCAAAAATATTATTATTTAACCAGCGACGCGTAATGTTTCCCTATAGATACTAAGAAATAGTCATTTAAAATAAATTATTTAGAAATTGATATTTTTTAACATATAGAAAAATTCCACCGACAACGTGTATTATTTCCCATAAAGACAAAACAAATATAGTAGATATAGAAAAGAGGAAGACAAAATGTGTGACTCAAATCAGAGAGAAAAGCTGGAAAAAATAGAGAAAGAAATATGATGAGAGAATGTAAAAAATAAAGTTGTTATGGAATTTTTACAATTATGTCCTTAAAATGATGAGGTGTCGAAATCTATAGTGTCTAATTTTGTTATTGAAATTGATTATATCATTGAAATTGAGCTATTTTTTTTACCAAAGAAATTTAGCTATTTTTGAAGGTTAAGAAATTTGAAATTCTTGTTATTTGGACCAAGATCCACTACTGTCAATATTGACGGATGTCACTGTTGTCACTAATATAACAGCTTTTGATTTATTTTATTTTAAAAAATTCAAAAAAAAAACACAAGAAATAGACTAAAATGATTGTAGTGGATGCAAATCCATTGCTATTTATTGCATTGATAGACTTCATTCAACTTAACTTGGGACATGAGATATAGATAAGTACTCTATGGTTGGATTCAGATTCCGTCCAATTTAGTTGTGCCCTTGTTATTCTTAATGAAACCACTTGCTCTCACCATTTTGCACTAAGTGTATGGAATATTCATTAATAAAGTGGTTCCCTCTTCATACCAGATTCTAGCCATTGGCCAGCGAAATGATTAAGAGCTCCAAGTAGCGAGTGCAGATTAGTCCTTCGTTGACAGCGTTGGGACATTGCGTGGATCGCCTGCGAGGGTCCGATACCAAAAAAAAAAGATTCTAGCCATTGGGATTTAAGGGATCTTTATGTCCCTTTGCACTTGCCAGATCAACTCTTAAATAATATAAATTAATCCAAATCATTTTAAAACATTGATTTTCTCCCGTTATGCCTTAAACAAGTTTCAATATACAATATAAATGGTTGCACAAAAAATGAAAATAGGACCATCAAAACTCAAATGAAGGAATTGGGGAGGGGATTAAAACCAAATATATATAATGTAAACTAAATCTGTCCACAATAATTCAGATAGAATTCCAATTATGTTTAAATATCAAATTAACAAGCCAGTTTAACATTACTGATAAATGAGCAACCATCAAAGTCTACAGAAAAGAACATACTAAAGGAAAATTTCTTATTATCTGCTACATATCTTCTTGCAGAGAACAAGAGAATTACGTTCTTAAACTGATTTAATAAAATTATATTTCATAGAACTCATCCACTAGGTACGAATGGATAATCTTGAGATATGTTTTAGAATTTTAAAGTGCCAATGCAATAAGATAGCAACATTTCAAAACACCATTTCTATTATGAAAAACCAACAATATAGAGGGTTTTCTTTATAGGCAAATGTTAGCTGTTAATTATTATAGGGTAAGGGTTATCTTTATTACCAGTGTCTCCATCATCTTCTCCCGATTGTTCTCCTGAGTCCCTTCAAAAAGAGAAACACAAAACAGTTACCAGATACATTAATTATTCATTAAATAAAACTATTTTTTTTCTTATAAATTAAATAGGACCGGATGGAGTAAGTTATAAGGAACGGTCAGATATATTACTATAGGTCTTAAATTGTATGCAGATTGTATTACATGCTTATAGTGCAAGAAATACCATATTGTTTAATAAGAAACTACACACATTATTAAATTGAATGCAAAATTTCACTTTATGAAACTACTCACATTATTAAATTGAATGCTATATACATTTAGTTTTACTTAGCAGAAAAATAAATACTAGATTGCTCAGAGTCTCAGACAACTACTATTAATGGGTTGTCATGTCGAAATTGTTAGGCTGGATATTATGTCCCGAATTCGAACCCCAAACCTCACAGTTGTGTGTGTGTTTCTAGTGATCGTGACCACTCTGTCTAAATACCAAAAAAGTGTGTTGTGATCTATATACATTAGGACCAAGATGATAACTACATGAATGACTAAGTATGTTTTTACTCCCTATAAAATTTGAGAATTTTATTTTTAGTCCCTATCAAAAATTTAACTCACTTTTAGTTTTCACATTTTCCTTCAATGTTTTTAATCCCTCATGACTTTTAATAGCGCTTATCAAAAGACGTAAAAAAATGCTATTAAAAATCGTGGGGAACTAAAAAATGCTGACAGAGGCTAAAGTTTAATGAAACTTTTTATAAGCACTAAAAAGATCTAAATTTTGTAGGAATCTAAGCCATGTTTAACCCTTAGTCAAAATTTTAACAAGTTGATAATTTGAAGCTATTGTTTTCTTCCATGGATGTATAAATAAATGCCATGTGATGATTGAAATCCAAGGATTGCATCATTACCGTAGAGATAATATTAGATTTCTTTTTACAAGACATAGATATTAGATGATCATGTATATAAATATTTGCATTATAGATCTCGTGTATATAAATATATGTACATTCTGAGTCTAAGTATTACTTACTGTGATTCTGATTCAAAATCCTCCGACGGAAGAGCTTGCTGAGAAATCAAGAGTTGTTGCCATTTTTTTACAATAAAACAGACTCGTGAGAATCTTGAAGACACATCAACAACAAAGCAACATTTTAGAAGAGTTTATAAATCAAGAGTTTAAATCAATCTACCTGTGATGACATTGATGATGAAATCAAATTAACCAGCTGGAGACTTTGCATCGTTTGTCGAAGAGAAATGAATTCCATGTAAGAATGATCAGTAACAGCAATGGGTACCTAAAAAGTAAATTAGATATTAGAACAATTCAACCAACACATGTACATTGCATCGTGCACCTCGCTCTACTAGGCACGGTAACTAACTTAATACCTGTCTCGTCGCTTCTTGGTCAGAAAGAATGTTCATTATCATCTGATAGATCGATGGATAATGCATTAAGCGTGTCAGCGTCGATAAACCCCCATTTAGCCTAGCACGGTCATCCTCCATGCCTTCAAGGTCCGGCTCACCATGCCATCCAGCTGCATTGTTCCCCATCAATAACAATAGTATTAGTCACAATCTGTGTAACATCGACACTTCAGTTTGAAGACGTGTCTAGTGTCTGACACATGTCGTGTCAGACACCGGTACCTACACTGACACTTCTATTATGCCCATTTTTCAAATTATTATGAGTATCTACATGTCTATGGCAGTGTCGTGTTCTGTGCTTCATATTTACTTACTTGCCTATAGTATTAGAACTTACTTATTGTAGGGGTCCAAGGATTAGGAAGTGGAGTAGTACTGGGCATGGAAGAAACAATAATATGGTCCCTGGTACCATTATATATGTATGCAAGCTCAGGGTGTTGTTTCATGAGTTCTTGTAGCTCCGGATGGCTCACAGCAAGATGCCTTAATATCTCAAGAATATTTATGAAATTGTGCATTAGTGGTTGATCTGCTAATGGACCAAGATCTGCAATTTCCCGAATTTCTAGTTCTTCCTCCTCAAGAAATTGTTCCTCAAATACATCATTTCCCACAGGACCCATGGCCCCACTATTTGTATCTGTTGGTGTCGATCTACAAATCAAATATACAGCATGATCTGGCTCCAAACCTATAAATTATAAATGCAAATATAATGAGTATAGTTTACAAAATAGACTACATGTTTTTCCCTTACTTGCAAATATAATTAATTTAAATTGAAGACGTTTTTGTTGTCCATGCGTGTTATGTTGGACACAAGCACATATACCAACAAATCAAACACTTCTATTTCATTAAATTATTATTGATGTCAATTGGCTGGATTAGTTCGTGTCTCATGTCAATATCTGTGTCGATACTTCGTAGCTACCGTGTATGGAATATCTAGTATGGATTTATACAAGACATAGGCAGATATCATTAAATTGATAAATACAAAGATAAAAAGAGGAGTGCAAATACGTAATTAGGGGTGACAAAATTGGTCAGCCAACTCTGCCTCCAGCCCGCAATGAGTCGGTTAAAAAATTGGCAGGGCGGGCTGACCTGTCAAAGAAAAGAGGTCTGAGAAGTTGAGTCTGTCCCACCCCTTGGCTGGTTCGAGGGCCAACAAGCTAGCCCACCATAAAATAAATTAATAACTTAAAAAGGTTGTTCAAAAATAAATTTAGGCTAAAAAGGTAGCAGGTTGACCTGCCCAAAACAAAGTAGAAATGGCGGGTTCACGGGTTAGCCCAACAAAGAAACATATTTTTTAAAAATATACAAAACAAGTGGGAAATTAAAAAAAAAATTAAACTTGGCGAACTGGCCCGTCACGAACCGTTTGTGGCCCACTAGTTTGGCGGGCTAGGTAGGGGGGCTATGACGGGTTGGCGGGATATAGGAAAACCACCTAATCCGCCATTTTAGGCATGTTGGCGAACCCGCCGTGCTGACCCCTTTTTCCAACCTTGTGTTTAATATAATGCAAGTAAAGTAAAGATAATTAGTTACCGTAGCTTTGGAGAGTTTGATCATCCTTCAAAATGCAACCCTTGTAAATAAGGAGTTGTTGTTGGACGGGAATGTCACAGTTCTGAGCAATGAGACCCTTGAAGGTTAGGACGCTGGATTCGAGAGCAGCCTGAATGGGAAACTTCTTTTTAGAGAACCGAACGACAATCTTCACATGCTTCCATTCCCTCAGCGAGTGGGATAAATTTGTTGACTCTTCACAATCTATTACCACATTAATTAATTATAACTATCATATGAAAAGTTTCTCAACGATAAATACAAAACATTTAATAAACATAAACTTGAGAACATTCAGTAGCTCTTAATTCCTTATCTCTATCATTTTGTGGTTACATCGTCTATCCAAATCCAAAAGGAACATGATTGAGTGAAAGCGACATTGTTGGTGCAAATGTAAGTTTACGGAATTTAAACCCCACTCCTCCTCCCCTCTTAATTACAGTTAACACGATAATTACTAACTACTTTATCTATAAAAAAAACCTCTCATACTTTGCACTAGGTATAAATTAATACCCCTAGTCAACGGAATAATTGCTTCTCCTTTTCTAAGTTGTCAGTCAATTCAAATTCACATTATAGTCAATACTATCAATAAATAATCACTATAAGAAGGCTGGCCTTCATTATTTTGTGTATTTGAAACCTTTGCTTTTTTTACCCGTGTACCCGGATCGGTAAGTGATGAGAACAAATTTGTCAAAAAATGAGTCAAAAAAATTTGTCAAAAAAAAAGTAATGAGAATACATTGTTGCCTATTTCATCACTTGTGACTTCATCATAATCTAAAGTCATTGGAAAAAAATCATTGAATCAATGAGACGATGACATGCATAACAAAAGAAAAGAGTATCAATCCTCTCAAATACTTGTTAGATTATTGTTGGTGTCAAAAATAAATAAAATAATAAATGTAATGAATATCACTAACATTTTGCATGTGTCACTACTTCTCTCCTATTTGATAAAATAAGCACTTCAAAAGAGTTGAACTCAAAACAAAGTGGTGCTATTAGATCAATTAAGCAGTATTTAGTGTTGTAAATATTTGCCTCGGATTGAATATGTTATATCTCTCTAACATTCTCTTCTTCTCTTTCCAATTCTCTTTGCTCTTAAGGTGTACACACATTTGGGGTATGGAAAAATATTTTTTTGCACTTTTCATAGTTTGAGTCAATTCATTTTATGAGTTTTAATTAAAGGTTGAGACTTTCGCAAAACAAAAACAAAAAAGAAATCAAAATGGCATGAAAAAATTTGTGATTTAAGCGTAAAATTCACAAATGCATGTTGAAAGGTAGATCTCCAAGTTATAAAATGGTTTCGACATGATGGTGACCAAAATAAAATAAAAAATTTGAATTCTAAATAGTATACCTTCCGAAAGTTTTCCTTTGTAAATGAATTCTAGAGGTGAATTACTCAATGCCGTTGACATAAGTCGTGTTTTCGTATCATATGTCTTCTGTCCTGCACTTGAAGTTCCATCTTCAAGTCTTGCATTATCAGCATCAACATTTTGACCGGCCTCATTGTTAGGATCATTAGTTGGTGGGCTAAATTTGGGGAGATTCTTTTCAAAATGTTCCATAGCTCAAAGGTGAAGAATATGTTGGTGTTTTAAGATTGTTGAATAGAGTTCTTCTTTACAAAGAAATAGTCAGCGACTTAACCATAAACTTTTGCTATTTTATTCAAATATTTTGGCAATATAAATTTAAGAAAATAAAACAAAAGAATATATAAAAAATTAACCAAAAACTTACCATATTAATTGAACATATCGACTATTATTGATTTTCCTTGTCAATATATTATTAAATAATAAATGCTTTTCAACGATAACTTTATATCAACTTAATGTCATATTTACATATATAAACCAAAAATATTAGTATAATATATATTTTTAAAATGTCCATTTTAACCTTTTTTATTTATATAACATATATTCAAATATTTAATTTTTGAACCTTTTTCTTATGGTGCAATTAGATTTGCGAAAAAAATTGACAACTGAGAAAGAGGTGAAAAAACTGTGGCTGTTGTGAAACATTTGAGAAATAGAGTAAATTTGAGATATGTATTGGTATAAGAACAAAATAGAAGAAATAAAAATGAAGAATGATTGATTGTCTACAAAAATACTTTTTTTGAATATGGTTACAAAAATACTTAATGCCCCCAAATAATAAAATATCCATGAAAAAGTAGTTTATTTTTCTTTGAATTCATATTTAATCTTTAAGTTACATAGAAAATTTATAAATTTTATGAATTGGATTAATTTTATTTACTAATTAGAAATATTTAGTTAATCGCAATATTAAATTTTAGGCTAAATATTACACCAGAGGCCCTTTAAGTTATTGAATTGTAACAAGTTGGTCCTTTAAGTTTTTTGCGTACCACTTAGGTCCTTTAAGTTATATAATTGTAATAAGTTGGTAATTTTAAGTGTTTTCTTGCCACTTAGGTCCTGTAAGTTATTTAATTGTTGCAACTTGGGGATGAAAAATGTAAGTTATTCGACCTTTAAAAGTAAGAATTAAATAACTTAAAAGACCAATTTGTTACAATTAATTACTCAAAGAACCTAAGTGGTACAAAAAAACTTAAATAACCAGCTTGTTACAATTAAATAACTTAAAATACCAAAGTGGTACAAAAAACTTAAAGGACCAACTTATTACAATTAAATAACTTAAAGGACCTCTAGTGTAATTAAACCTAAATTTTAACTAAAATATTTCAGTTCTTCAAAACTTAACATTGATGTTAACACAAAAGTGCGAAAATTTTGAAATGCATGAGAAGTAGCAGAGATTTTGGAAATATGAATTGGTTCATGAAAAAGATAGAAAAGTTAAGTTGAATTGTTTTTATAAATTTAATTAATTGAGTTGTTTTAACAATTTAGGTAAGATATTTTATTCAAACTAGTATGTGAGAAATATGGTAGATCGATTTGATGTGCAGGTTTACACGAGCTTACAAAAATACTAAAGGCCTCAAAACTATTAAATCTCATCAAAATTTATTTGTTTATTTCTTTTAGTTCAATTGTGTAAATTTAAAATTTGTTATTTTATTATAAAGTGATTATACTGGATTAATTTTACTATACAATTTAAGAAATTAAATCTAATTATTATTTTAATCATAAATTTAATTAATTAGTTGATTTGTTAACCAAAATATTTCAATCTCAATCTTAGAGTGAAGTTAAAAAGTGATCGATTGGTGTTGAATCATATTCAGATTTCTAGTTCGTTGCAGAACTCCATTAAGCACGCTTAAGAAGTTGATTTAGATTTGCAGGGGATGAGCCGTGACCTGAAGCAAATGTATTGGTGGGCGGGGATGAAAACAGATATTGATGAATTTGTATCTCAGTGCTTAACTTGCCAGAAAGTTAAGATTGAACATTAGAAACCCTCTAATCAATTACAACTATTGAATATTCCTGAATGGAAATGGGAGAGTATCTCTATGGATTTTGTAATGGGTTTACCTCGTTCACAGTCGGGTCATGGCTCCATTTGGGTTGTAGTTGACCATTTGATTAAATCTTCTCATTTCTTTCTCGTTCGGTCCACTTATAAGGTGTCTAAGCTGGCAGAGGAATATTTCAAGAATATTGTTAGACTTTACGGAGTTCCAACCAGCATTGTTTTAGATCTGATGCTAAGTTCACATTTCATTTTTCGAGAGCATTGCACTTGGCGTTGGGTTCTCAACTCAATGTGAGCACTGCTTATCATCTACAAATAGACTGTCAGAACGAAACAACAATTTAGATTATTGAAGATATGCTCCGAGCTCGTGCACTTGACAGTGGCGGTAGATGGGAAAATCATCTTTCGTTAGTAGAGTTTGCCTACAATAACAGTTATCATTCCAGTATTGGGATTGCTCCTCGTGAAGCATTGTATGGTCGTAAATGCATAACCCCGTTATGTTGGTTTAGAGTTGGTGAAAGAAGGTTGATCGGACCAAATTTTGTTTAGGAGACCACTAAGAAGATTCATCAAATTCGCAAGAGAATTAAAGCAGCTCAGAGTCGTCAGAAGAGTTATGCTGATAAGAGGACTACACCCGTGGAGTTTAGTGAGGGTCATCATGTGTTCCTTACGGTTACCCCCACTATTGGTATTGGTCGAGCGTTGCGTTCTAAGAAGGTTAGCCCTTGTTTCATTGGCTCTTTTCAGATCACTTAGAGAATTGTACCTATTTCTTATCGTAGAGCCACTAGTGGAAAATGTACTTTAGAAAGCACCATTTAGCATCGGTTGTTTGAACAGCCGATGCTAAATGTATACGCGGTGGCAATTTTGCAATTAAGTGGAAGTTTTCAATTTTCGCACCTACATTTAGCATCGGTTGTTTAAACAACCGATGCTTAATGTCCCTTTTAATTCTAAATCACGCGTTCTCCTATATACTAACTCTCGTTCTCTCACTCTCGTCACTTTCGTTCCCTCACTCTCTGAACAAATCCACGCCGTCAACCCTCATCGCCGTCCTCGTTCTCGCCATCGCCTTTCTCAGCTCTCGTCTCTCGTCTCTGAACCTCTAACTTTCGTTCTCGTTCTCCGCTCTCAACTCTCAACTCTCAACTCTCATTCTCAGCTCTTCTTTCTCCATTTACGGTAAGCTCTCTTCTTTCTCTCTCTCTGCCCTCGCTTCAGAATTAAAACAAAATTCTGAACCGGTTTGCTATATTGAACCGATTTACCCTAACATTGAGCGCTTCAGAATTAAATCCCTAAATCCCTAATCGCGTGCATGTGAAAGTCTTTTTATTCTCTCACTTGTTTTACGGGTTTTTGGATCTAATGGCTTTGCGAGGGGTTTGGCAACTTCAGAAGCTGATAGTTAGTTTTTCCAACTGGGGCGGAAGTAGCAGAGGTATAAGGTACAAATACAATCCCATTACTTGCTTCAATTTACTATTTCTTATTCATATTCATCGATTTATGCATTCTGGAACAATTTTTTGCTTTTGGGTATTTGTATTTGTGGAATTTTCTTGATTCCTGGATCTATTGCTCATTTACCTCTGCAATTAATTGATGAGGCTTTGCTTATGATTGAGACCCAAAATCATTTTCAAATATAATTTAGTGATTTTGCCAAACATGTGGAAGAAATCCAAATACGTTCTTAACCAGTGAGACTGGTTACTGTCTTGGGGCATATTTGGGTAAATAACTTGTGTGTAAGCTATATCTATAATTAGGGGAAAATATAGTCATTGTTTTAATATAATAAGCTATGTTTGATTACCAAACATTTTGAACATTTTGAATATAGTCATTGTTTTAGGGTTAGTGATTTGCTTGCTTGAAACAGCATTCTTAGTTAGCCAATTGCAATCTACAAGAAAATAGCATTAAATTCTTTTCACTACAAGAAAAACTGGATTTTCCGGCGACCAAAATCCGCCGGAAATGACCAAAATCCGCCGAAAATGTGGACTTTCCGGCGGATTTTTGGCGCCGGAAAAACCCTCGTCGCAAACAGTTTCCGGCGGATTTTCCGCCGGTAATTTCCGGCGGATTTTTGGTAGTTTCCGGCGGATTTTTGGTAATTTCCGGCGGATTTTAATTTTTTTTTTTTTTTTTTTTTGGAAAATCCGCCGGAAATTTTTTTTTTTTTAAAAAAAAATTTCCGGCGGATTTTTGGTAATTTCCGACGGATTTTCCAATTTTTTTTTTTTTTTTTTTTAAAAATCCGAATTTTTTTAATTTTTTTTTGAATTTTATAACTTAATATATGTTTTAAATAAAAGTCAAAAAACAAAAGTAAAATCAAATGTTGAATGGTATTGTTGAAAAAGGAAAGAATAAAAGAGAATATGAGAAGAAATGATATATGAGAGAATAAGAATGAGGAATTATGAAGAAATAAGAATAAAATAGTGAGATGAAGAAGGAATAAGAATAAAGAAGTGAGAATGAAGAAGAAAGGAGAATTATAGAAGAGAGATATGTAGAGAAATTTTTGAAGATTAGAGAGTGTGAGAAAGAAGAAAAAAGATAAGATAGAGAAAATGTAGAAGAGAATAAGAAGGAAAGAAAGAGATAAATGAGAGAATGAGATGAGTGTAGGAGAAAGTTGTATTTATAGACGAATTTTTTTCCCTCTAAATTTTTCCGGCGGATTTTTAAATTTTCCGGCGGATTTTTTTCCCTCCAAAATTTTCCGGCGGATTTTTTGAAATTTCCGGCGGATTTTTGAAAAAAAAAAAAAAAAATTTTGGAAAATCCGCCGGAAAGTCCAAAAAATCCGCCGGAAATAACCAAAAATCCGCCGGAATTTACCAAAAATCCGCCGGAAATTTCCGGCGGATTTTTGGTAATTTCCGGCGGATTTTTTGGACTTTCCGGCGGATTTATAAATTTTTTTTTTTTTTTTTTTGCAAAAATCCGCCGCAAAATACCAAAAATCCGCCGGAAATTTCCGGCGGACTTTTGGTCATTTCCGGCGGATTTTTGGTATTTTCCGGCGGATTTTTGAAAAAAAAAAAAAAAAAAATTTGGAAAATCCGCCGGAAAGTCCAAAAATCCGCCGGAAATGACCAAAAATCCGCCGGAAATTTCCGGCGGATTTTTGGTATTTTGCGGCGGATTTTTGCAAAAAAAAAAAAAAAAAATTTATAAATCCGCCGGAAAGTCCAAAAAATCCGCCGGAAATTACCAAAAATCCGCCGGAAATTTCCGGCGGATTTTTGATAATTTCCGGCGGATTTTTGCCAAAAAAAAAAAAAATAAAAATTTATAAATCCGCCGGAAAGTCCTAAAAATCCGCCGGAAAGTTTCTGTGGGATAAAAATCCGCCGGAAAGTCCAAAAAATCCGCCGGAAACTACCGTGGGATCAAATCCGCCGGAAATCTATCAAATCCGCCGGAAAGTTTCCGACGGATTTATATCCGCCGGAAAGTTTTCGACAGTAAATCCACTATTTCTTGTAGTGTTTTGAAATTTTTATGAAGCCTTAAAAATTTATCGTTTAATTGTTTTGGTGTCCAGTTTATCAATCATCCCAACAATCTTTACAATACCAGAAGCAATTAGTTCAGCAGCAAGGTTCAATTTGTGCATACACATTTTCCTGTAAAATTAAAGCAAAGCTAATTTTTTAGCTTTCTGATTGGTTTCTCTTTTGGGTCTGTTATTCAACATTAGAGTTTCAAACGCATTAGGTGTTTTCTGCTAAACAGTTTTGCTATCCCTCATATCAAGTTGCACAGATTGGGAATCATCTAACACAAGCTCTTAATTCAATTGTTCCAAGCATTAATATATCTTCGTTTATCTGTTCAGTTATATATATATGTACCAGATGAAGTCTCTTAACATTTAAATTTACCTAATTCCCTTCTATTATATTAATGCACATAGCCAGCGATGATTGTTGGACTTCATTTGCTGAACTAATTGCTTCTGGTATTGTAAAGATTGTTGTGATGATTGATAAACTGGACACCAAAACAATTTAACAATAAATTAGCACTACTGTGAAAGGCGTGGCATGAGCTTTGAAGTTGTCTTCATCACATTTCAACTTCTTCACAGCAAATACTTGGCCTCCTGCCATCTGTGCTATGTAAACTTTTCCAAGTGCTCCTTCTCCAATGCAATATTGGAAGTCAAAGTTATTTGTAGCTTCTATTATGTCTCCATACATAATTCTTCCATTGAAATACCAAATTGAATTTATTTGGACTTAAATGGTTCATCTAATTAGGTTAGTTCGGATAAAAGGATTTGATACTTGTTCCTATGCTTCTAATATCTTGGCTTAGCTTTTCATTGGACTATTTTTTTTTATTTCTCTTCCATTGCTTCTGCTCCCAGTATTTGTAACAAGTCTTGGAGCATTCAAGTGCATGACATTGTTCTTGTTGTTGTTATCAATACAGTTTGAACCATTTGTCATGTTAAAAATCAGATCAAATTTCATAACAATTTGACTTTCTTACGTATGACTATTAATTTAATTAGTGCTGTGAATTCTTTGACAGGGAATCACTCAAGAGCTAGCATGTCAAATTCAATTCAAGAGTTCACTATAATGAACTTCTTCTGTGTCAAGAGACATGCTAGAATGTCTTCTCACATTAAAGAAGTTCTTTGGAAGGTCCTTAATGTAATTTGGCTTCAGTATATAACTTTGATGGCTCAACAATAGGTGGTGCTATTTTTGTTAGGGCTTGGCTTCCTTTGTAGAGCAAAAAACTCAACACCAATTCAGAAACATTAGGTAATAACTAACTACTATTGAACTTAGCTCTAGCCTTAAATGAATAGTATCCTTTGTTAACTTGCAGAGTTTTATTGTGGTGTATTCTCTTCTGGATATGCTTTATGTTGTTAACACACTAATTAAGCTTTGAAATGGTACTAGTTTTGGAGTTCATTTCTTCTCCATGTTGCACCATTTTTACCTAAGTCAATGGAAGTTTTATGTATTCAAATTTAGACAACATTTATGAGAGACATGTATTTCAAGCATATGTTAGAATAGTATTCTTGTACATTTATGGGGTATGATTCTGTTAGTTTCCTGCTTGTAGGCTATTTATATGCTGTCTTATGGAGCTCCTGAACCATCTCTGCACTTACTCTGGTAATTCAAATTGCTTCGGTTTTTGCTTCTGATGCATGTAAGTTGAATTGAGTTGTTAGCCTTCTGATGCATGTCTTTGTAGGCTATTTTCATCTTAACTATTACGCATCTCTCTACTATATTTCAGTAAATATGCCTGTGAAATGTTATTTAGTTACTGTTATTCCAGTATGCAGCTTATCTTGGCTGATTTAATAATTGATGTTTATAGGAACTTATTGCTAAGAGAGAGATTGATGTTTGATTTGTTCTCCATGTTTTTTCAGAGTTCTGGTAGAGGCAAGAGAGTAATCAGGAGTGGAACAGAAGATGATAAATCAAAGGAAGTGCTTCATCTTAGGACATTACCTTACCTTAGTTTGACGTTTGTGTTTTAGAAACATTTAGTTGAATTTTGTGCAAGAAACTTATAGAAATTTTAAGTTTCATGAATTGTATTATAAGATATTAATTTCAATGGAATTTGAAGAATTTTTATGAATTTATTATGTGTTGCTGTTTAGAATTAATTTTGTATATCGGGATTTTATAGATTGGTCAATTGATATCTATTAATAGTGCCAATTAATTTTTTTTTTTAAAAAAATAGACATTTAGTATCGGTTCTTCTGTACAACCGATGCTAAATGTGCTTGTAAGAGACATTTAGCATCGGTTATTTTATACAACCGATGCTAAATGTACTTACTTAGGTACATTTAGTATCAGTGTTTCTGTATAACCGATACTATATGTATTACTTAGGTACATTTAGTATCGGTTATACAGAAACACCGATACTAAATGTACCTTAGTAATACATATAGTATCGGGTGTTTATGTACAACCGATACTAAATGTACCCTAACAGTACCTTAGTAGTACATTTAGAATCGGGTAAAAAACCGATACTAAATGATCGTACATTTAGTATCGGTAGATTTAGTATCGGTTCCAGAACCGATACTAAATGTGCAAAACAACCGATACTAAATGTCTTTTCTGCACTAGTGAGCTTTATCTCCATCTTTGTCTAATCTTCACGAATAAACCCATTGAGAGAGAGAGAGAGAGAGAGAGAGAGAGAGAGCATAGTTGAGTGAAATGGAACTTTGTCATCTTCATCAAAATTGAAAACTATCATCTCATCTTCACTCTCCTTGCATTTCGAAATATATCATCCCTTTAACACTAAAATCAGAAAATCTCAAAACCACATTCTTCCACCACCTTGTTTTCGCGTTGCATGTTGAATGGGTGCCTAGGCTTGAGCATCATTGTACAAGCAGTCTACGCATATTCTATGAAGTGCTGTTGAGGCCTCAAAATCATCTGCTACGAAAATTAGATTGAAAATGCACCAAAATGTAGAGTTGCTCTATGAATAAGGGAGAGAATACAAAATCGATTTACAATTGATAAGGCATGCAAGCCAAACACCAAAAAAAGGGAAGGAAGCTAAAGGGAAATTTTAAAAAAGAGTCCAACTGAAAGTATAAGGACAGAACAACAACAATTGGGACCAAATGCTTCAAGCGAAGAAGCACTCCAGCAACCTGATAGCATAGTTCCTAACCATTCCAAGAAAAGTTCGACACAAGCCCAACAATTGGTTTTAAAAAACACACTTGCAGGGCCATGCTGATGAGAACACGTTTCCAAAAAAATATAATTATGATACATCTTGTCACCTGATGAGAACACCTTTCCAAAAAAACACACTTGCAGGGCCAAGCTGATGAGAAGACCAAAGCAAGGCACCGCCACCTGATGGAATTAAACTTTGAGTATCAGCTGCAACCCCCAAGAGAAGAAACTAATATGTTCTCCAAGCTTTTCCTATGACTATGAACTAATGTAAATGGTGAAGCATCATTTGGTGTCAACTTTGGTCACTCTAAGCTTCATTCTGATTATTTTGGCCCATCCACATATGAAAACCATCAGGCAGAAATTATTTAAGTTTCCCCAAAAAACCAACACTGAGAGAATGATCGAGGAAGTGAGCGAGAGAGCTAGAGGACAACAAGTACCAAGAGACCACAAGGATTACGAAGGAAAGAATAGAGAGTACATGCATACAGTGGCGGCAGAATGGCGGGATGTAAGGAGACAAGCTGAGCGGTTCCAGAATCGAGTACGTAGGTGTATGGATGTGGCAAGGAACTACCAATACTACCCAAAGAAAGCTCCAAGGACGACATATGTTTTCACAAACTTCCCAGAGAATTTTCATGCAAACCACATGTTGAAGGCCTTTCTCAAATACGGAGACTTTGAGGAAGTCGTGATTCTTGTTAAAAGAGATAAACGCGACATGAGATTTAGATTTTCTAGGGTTGTGAATGTTCGGGATCCTAATTATTTTTCTATTAAGCTAGATAACATAATAATAGGGGCTGAGAAGATTATGATTAACAGGCCTCGTTTCAGTAGATCTCACTCTACAAAAAAGGATACTACTCTTGCTTCCCACTACAATCACCAGCCACCAACTTTCAAATATGCACTAAGAAAACCAAACCAACCACTTGAAAAAACCAATCCTCCTTCAAACACCCTTCCCAAACACGCACAGAAAATACAAACCCTCCCTAAACCTGTCCAAAATACTCACACCCCTCAAACAACACCATCCCCCAATTTTTATGTTGGAGCAGTACAGAACCTGCTGTATAGACCTCCTCCCAGAAATAAAAGACCTTGGGCACATAGACACTTCAACATTGGAGAAGAGGAGATTAAAAAGTTTGAGAATGCATATGTAGGAGTTGTGGAAAGGCTTGGGATGTCATATAATATTCAAGAAGAGTTCATTCGACAAGGTTACTTCTCAGTTAGAGCTACACCTCTGGGCTCTAACCTTGTATTACTTGAAAGCCTAGAGGAGGGACAAATGGAGGCATTACTAGAAGGTTCACAAGACTGGCTAGGGACATGATTCTCTGATATAAAAAAATGGAGCCCTAGAGAAATTGATAATGAAAGATTAACTTGAGTAAGGTGCTATGGAGTCCCTGTGCACGCATGGACAGAAAACTTCTTCAAGTTCACAGTTCTTAGCACTGGGGAGTTTATGGTTGTGGATGAAAACAATGAAAAAAGGAAGTCCTTGGATGTGGCCAGGATTCTGATAAGAACGAAGGGGATGTGCATCATTAATTTTGTGGAAAGATTCATGATAAATGATGAATTTTGTTTGTTGTTATGGTTGTTGAAGATTGGTATAGACCAAAGCAGTAGTGTATTCGAAACAATAATCTTGGGCAAAAACTAATTACCAATGACGGCTCAGATGAAGAAACATGTGAAGACTCTGGCATGGAAGATGATATTGGTTCCGACGATGAGCTTCGAGATGACACCGAGTGGAACGGTGGTGACGTTGCACTTTCAGATGAGGATGGAGAAGCATCTTTGCATGACGGTTCACATTCACACCTCGAAGTCCAAAAGTTGACGGAGGCGGTGGACGAGGCTTGCACGCGTGAGACAAACGAGGAGACGACAATGATGAAAAATATGGGAATAAGTGGAAACGTTGAAACTGGATCAGAAGTCAAAGAGTCTAGTGGTAAAAATGGGATCGGTAGAACTGCAAAAGTTACTTTTGAGGGAGAAAAAATAAAATGAATTTTTCACCATCAAAGGATAAACCTAGCCCAAAAAAGTCATCTAGCCCAATTGTTATTAGTAGCCCAATTAACTCTCCCACTCTTGCAACTTATATCCATGACCCACCTTCACCAATGGCCCTCTCACCGTCTACCCACTCTGCAGACGGGTCTATTACCATCTTTGTCACAACGATTCTAACGCATCACCTATAGCCCACTCCAACAAAACTCGTATTTCATCACCTATAGCCCACTCCCATAAAACCTGTCTTTCATCACCTGAAGAAATTCTTCGTTCACCTTCAAATCACTTCATTAACCCTGAACCCAAACCTACCCCTCCCATATCCGCTGAACCCGGGACATTTGGTCAACCACCAATCCCCCTAGCCGTCATCCTCCCAGCAGTTTCTTCTCCAATCGGCTCACCTTCGTCCATTGAATCAGCTAAGACCATTTCATCTTGCAGTTCTGGGTGAAAAGACACTCCAAGCAGCAGTAATTTGCAATCCACAAGCCTCCAAATTGAAGACAGAGATTCACTGTGGGCGGATCAGACTCAATCAAAAGCTGAGAAAATTTGGAAGTTTGCTCAAGAAGTGTGGGTAATTGGGGAAGCAACTGAAGAAGAGTACTTAAGGAAAATCCAAGAAATGGAAGATAGGGATAAGAGTGTTAAAAGTTCGAAGGAGACTACAGGGAGTTCCAAATGAAGATTATCACATACAAGTTGAGGGGGATTGGCAGTAATGCCAAGAAGAGGTGGTTTAGACACCTTGTTCACGAAGTAGGGTTTGAAGTGTGTTTCATTCAAGAAACCAAATTGGAAAAAATCAATCACAAAACTGTGGCTCTTCTCTGGGGAAGTGACGATTTTGATTTGGTCGCTCAGGCTTCTCATGTATGTTTGCTTCCATGTTGAAGAATCCCATCTCACGAAGCTGCAAAAGTTGGATCACATACAATGGCTCTGGCTCTGGCTCTGACAAGACAACAAAAAATAAGTGAAAGCATTATATCCTATTTTTCTAATAGTATATAAGGAGCTAGAATTAGCATATTCTAAAATCTATTTAGACAAAACTAGAAGACAATAACAATGCTAACCATTTGGTGCATTTGGATAGGTCAGGCTACCAGCTTCAATTTCAGCAAAAATGTTGTATATCAACTCCAACCCCATGTTGATCAATGTTCCAACAAGTAAAATAAGTTATTAATGATTTCAAGTAATGCTACATTATGTTTATAATAAAATGGCAGTTGCATTATTAACAGAAGAGAATGGAGGGTTAGTTTGTATACCAGTGTCGTCACTATTTTCTCTCCATTGGCTGCAGAAAGAAGCAATATTAATAGAGGATCAAGCAAACAAAACAATGATACACAAAAAGTAAACAAGGACGGATAAACTGTATTTTAACATATATATAGGCCAACCAAAAATGTAAGCCACCAACAAACTATTCTAAGAAGATACATTCAATGCACAAAAATTTATATTAAGTAAAAAGGAATAGTCACATATAATACCATATGTCTTCAGTTGTATAAAACTTTTGTTACATGCTATGGCACAAGAAGTTTTTTTTATAAAGCAAAATGATGTTTACGTTTATATAACAAAAAAGGAACACTAAGGGTGTTCAAACCCATGTACAAGATGCTAGAGCAGAAGAGCCTGTATCTGGCTAACACAAATAAAAGGAGGCAACATATAGATTTTGAGACTTGATTAACAGTAGTTCAATGATTGTTATGAGAATATCGATTCAAAGCAAAGACTCATAATTAGTTATTAATGCAATCAATGACTCATAAACAGTTACAAGAGTTTAAATCAATCTACCTCCGGTGCCCGAGCTACTGAAACCAAATAAAGAAGCTCCAAATTTTGCATTGCATCCCGAAGAGAATTTGATTCCATGCCAGATTCTTCAGTAAAAACTACAGGAATCTAAAAAGTAAACTAGATATTAGAAACAACCCAATCAACACATGTACTTTGCATCTTGTACTTGACTAAGAGCTCTTGGGTTGCAAAGAATGTTTAATATCAATTGATATATTGGCGGATAATGCATTAAACGCCTCAAGGTTAATAAACCCATTTGTAGCCTAACAAAAAAATCTTCATCGTCTTCATCATCTGGTGAACCAATCAATTCAACTACATTGTTTCCCATCAATTACAACAGTATTAGTCATAATACAAGCAACAAAAATTTGTAGAATTACTTACGTTCGGTTTGGCAAAAAAGAGTGGATAGCAGATAAACTAATAGATAGCGGATAAACTAGCTTATAGTGGAAGATTAAGCTAGTAGGTTGAATTTAAAGTGTTTGGTAAAATTAACGGTTGAATTAACTTATAAATATAAAATGACATAAATGAACATTTGTAATATAGAACGAGAACTTACTTATTGTAGGAGACCAAGGATTAGGAAGTGGAGTTGTATTGGGCTTGGAAGAAAGAACAACTTGTTCTCTAGGACTGTTACAAGCTCAGGGTGTTGTTGCATGAGTTCTTTGAGCTCCGGGTGGTTCATTACAAGATGTTGAAATATCACTAGAATATTCATTAAGTTATGAATAATTGGTGGTGCATTTTCTATTACATCTGGAATTGAAATTTCCTGAATTTGTTCTTCAGGCTCAAGAAATTGGTCCTCATATTCGCCATTTTCCGCAATAACATTGTCACGTAGTCCATCATTATCTCTTCCAACACATGTAACATTGCTCCTTGCACTAACAATTCTATTGTTGGTCCCACCATTTGTATTAGTGGGTGTATATCTACGAATCAAATATACAACATGACCTGCCTCCAAACCTATAAATTATAAATATAGCAACAATTTAGACACTTGAGATTGAAAACGTGTCTAGTATTTGACATGTGTCGTGTTGAATATTGACACGAACACTTCAATCATTTATATATTTTATCAATATCTACATGTATGTGTTGACAGTGTTGTGTCCTCTTCTGTGTTTGCATCTGTGTATGTGTTAATACCTCCTAGTTCACGTGTATGGAATAACTAGTATTGAATTGTAAGAAGAGAAGTAATGCAAATATGTAATACTAGTTTGATCGTCCTTCAAAATGCGACCCTTGTAAATGAGGAGTTGTTGTTGAGCGGGGATGTCACAATTTCGAACGATGAGACTCCTGAAGGATCGAACACTAGATTCGAGAGCAACCAGAATAGGGAACTTCTTTTTCGAGTACCGAACATTAATCTTGATACGCTGCCACCCACTCAGCGATAGGGATAAATTTTTTGACACTTCACCATATAATTTCACATTAATATGTTATATATATATATATATATATATATATATATATATATATATCATGTGGACATTTTTTTCCGATGCTAATAAACACATGACATTCAATAAAAAGTGATCATTATCAACCAACCCTGTTAAAAAAACACTATCAATAATCACCTTCATCAATAGGAGGATCATTATTCTATGGACTTGAAACATTTTCTTTAATTATCTCTGTAATTGGGAATAACTGCAAAGTTACTTCACTACCAGTGTCGTCATCACCTACACCTATATAACAGTAATCATTAAACCAATGAGAAGATATCATTTAGAATGAACAAAGTAGCCTAAGATTAATAATTCAAACATTTACAGGGTTCAATTAAAATCCACATTCCTCAACATATACCGATTACTAAACAACCTATCTTATTTGACAAGCAATAACACACGTAGATGGCGTAGTGTTTTAAATTACGGTTGCGGATGGAATCACGGTTACAGTTGTTGAGGTTGCGCGACTATTGCAGTCACAACAATGCGTATTGCACCTTATGCGGCGTGAATTAAATTTCAAATTCCGATTTTTCTTAGAGAGAGGCAAATACAGCTT
Organism: Astragalus glycyphyllos; assembly: GCA_963573325.1. Lineage (NCBI taxonomy): Eukaryota > Viridiplantae > Streptophyta > Magnoliopsida > Fabales > Fabaceae > Astragalus > Astragalus glycyphyllos. The sequence continues at coordinate 39,953,209 of OY754308.1, forward strand.
GTTGCAAGTCGTTGCGGTGTGTGATGCTATTGCAATGCGGTAGTTTTAGGCTAATACCAATCACTCAAAAATTGTGGTGCGATGTTGATGTGACAGCCACCAAAACAACAATAGTGCGACCGCAATGTGTATCGCGGACCGCGTCTTGAAAACCATGATTGTGACTTCTCCATACGTGTGTTTAAATGGCTAGGAAGAATGAATTGATCTTGATTTAGAACGCGGCCTTTTAGGATATTTGGGAGTATTGAAATTGGTGAGTGGGTGATTGGATCAATGAGAAGATAACATTAAGAAGAAAACAAAATGTGTCAAAATAAAAATAAAAAGTGGTGTGAGATCGATAAAACAATATTTTATAGTGTCATGAGAATTTGACATGTGATTAATTCTTAAAACCTAACTAATTGACAAATATCAAAATTGTTAGACCGGATATCGTGTCCCAAATTTGAATTTATGAACTTAAAGTTGTGTGTAAATTTCAAGTAGACTTGCCACTCTGTCTACAAACAAAAGAAATTGACTCAGGTTTTCTACCAGACCTAAATGGTATAGGCTTCAAACAACCAACTACTGGACCACACACACCAGCGCATTTTATATATCAATCAAATGCCTATCAAAAAAATATATGTCAGTCAAATAAATTTTACAAATATTTAGTTAAAATTATGATAACTATCATAATTCATTTTTTCCTGTTTTTTAACAATCCAAATTTTACACCTATTTTATATCTTTCTCTATTTTTTCTGTTACATGTCTTATTCTATTCCTAGCTCTTGCTGATCTCAAGGTGTATACATTTTTTGGCGTATCGAAAAATATTTTTCGTATTTTTATCACATCTTCAATCATAACATTTTGTTTATTTTCACTAATCAAATAAACAAAAAAAAAGGAAAATTGACATGAAGCAAATTGTGATTTACGCATAAAATTAACAAATGATGAAAGGTAGATTTCCAAATTATAAAATGGTTTTAGCATATGGGTAACCAAAATATAAATCTAAATTATATACCTTCAGAGTGATTTCGCTTGTGATTGTTGACCCCATTGAAGTCTTGAATTGAATTACTCGAAGTCATTGCAATGGATTGTGTTATTCTATCGTACCTTCACCTTTAGGAACTTTCACTTGCCAAGCTATTCTTATTTTTACTTTACTGTCGAGTCTTTGATGTCCTCTCTCTACTTGGTAGTTGGAAATCTAGACTTGGGGGAACCCTTAAGTATCTTAAACTCGAAAAAGAAATCGATGTTCTGGGATTGATTGTTAGAACTCTTTCTTTGAACAATCTGACTCGATCTATTAGTAAGAAATTGCTTAGAAAAAATGCTATCAACTTATATGTGAAGCCGTAAAGTTTTATAGTCGACGCTACATTCGTTTTTAGGTTTTTTTTTATTAAAATGTTAATTTATAAGTTTTAATAACATAATTTATATAAACTTTTAAAGAAATACAATTTAAAAAAATAGATTTATAATAATTTAGGAAATTATCATAAAAGTAATATATTTTTAAAACTAAATCTACAATTATAAATACTTTTATATAAAAGGTATAATTATAATAATATTTTACAAAAAATAAATGTTAATTTACACTGAAAATATAAAGATAGAAGTAATTGTTTTAACATAACCATAAATGAAAAAGAAGATGAACTATTTTTTTTTAGAAAATTTTTAAGTTTAAAGTACCAAATTGTTATATGACAGTAGTCTTAAATGACTAAATTGTCACCAGATAGATGACACGTTAACTGTATTAGACAAACAATGCAGACATGTAATATTTTCAAACTATTTGCATTAGATAATTAAAAAATATAGAAAAAACAGCCATATATACATTAATGTCCCTAATTGAGAAATAAATTGCATTTAATATTGGAACAGAATCTATAAACATACAAAGTAAAATGTTTCTATGGGTTCTTTATCCTAGGTGTCAATCATAGGTGAATTTCACAAAATCTATTTAATGCAATTCCTAATTAGCATCCTAATTGGCATCCTTTCATTCTAAAAAATAAATTAAAAGAATAATTTATATAATGAAAAAATAATACAAAGGATAATTACAAATAAATGAATTTCAATGAGGGTATAAATTTTTAAACTGTAACGTATGATTTCCAATTAAATTTTCAGTTATAATTACAATTAAAAGAACAATTTATTTAATGAAAAAATAAAACAAAGGATAATTACAAATAAATGAATTTCAATGAGGGTATAAATTTTCAAATAGTAACGTATGATTTCCAATTAAATTTTCAGTTATAATTGCAATATGTTAAATTGATATACAAAACAATAGTCGTAAGAATCCTAAACAATTTAAAAGTAAAAATTTACTGCAGATTATATCTCAAAATTTTCGAAAACTTATTTGGCGCAAATGCAATCATATTTCAAATTTGCAAAAAATTATTTGGCGTAATTTTCAAAGTTTTGACGAACTTTTTAAATTTCATTTTCAAACCATTTGCATACAAGTAACATCTAGATAACAATATAAATAGACTTCATATATTAGTATGTAAACAAACCATCTACATATTTTAGCCTCTTCTATTTTACACATTATCTATATTTTTTCTGTAATTCTGTTATTTCTTAGAAAAAATGGAAATAATGGATGTTGGTTTTCTACTTCTTATGCACTACACCATGTTGGAACAAATGAAGATCCAATTTTTTTTAATCCTTTCTCGAATTCGTTTTTGATTCTCAGTCATATTTTTTTTCAGTTATTAGTGAAACATATCTGATTCCTAAAATTAATTTCTTAATCGCATTTGAATAATATAATGTTCCTTACACCATGTTGGAACACAAAATGGTTTATTAAGACACCTATTAAATATAATTACCAAGTAAATATAATTTATAATTTTTTCTATATGTTAGTATTATTTATCACCATGTAAAAATTATAAATGAAGAAGGAAATGTAAAAATTCGGTTATACGTTCTAACAACCTTAAAATTACAAATAACTAATATTATATACACTTATGAGGATTAAAATATATTAATAATGACTTAACAAAAATAAATAATTTACTATCTTTACTATATTTTTTTATTATTTATCACGATGAAAAAGGTACCAATTAAGACTAACATGTAAAATAGCATATAAATAAATATAAATATTATTATACAAAGAACAATTAAATGATCCAAACAAATACAAAATATACAATTAAATCAAAATTATAAAATAAATACATCATTAAACAAACTAAACAAATAAACAATCAACAAATATGTATCAAATTGTTATGAATAAAATGGATGGATGTCCACCTCTCTTCCAATTCAACTTGTAATTTACTCCCTTTTGTAATGTGTGGTTAGTGGCTCTTCAATAGTTTGATCTTTTACTTCCATTCTATCCTATAAATAGGACTATCTCCTATGTGTAGTTTAACACTAAAAAGAGAAATAAAATGACTTCCATCTTCTCTCCTCTCATTCTCTTGTTCATCTTTTGATATAGTCTTGCTTATTTAATAACACGTTATCAGCACGAAGTTCTACCAATTGAAGGTAATATTAATTCTTTTTTTGTTCTATGATACTACTTGAAGTGTAGTATGAGATACCTTTTTGCAACGATGTATTTTTCATCTCAGAATCAAGGTTTGTGTTTTGCCTAATGTATTTTTCATCTTCTCAAATATTATATAAGTTACCCCTATGATTGTGTAAAAATTGCTCTTCCCTCAAACCTTTGTATTAGATCACAATTTTTTACATGGCTTTTTTTTTTCCTCCAAGCCATGCCTTTGTCAGTTTATTTTTAGTATGTTGGTTTGTAGCTTTCTTGTATTGCGTAGTATGGGATACCTTTTTGCTAGAGATGATAATGTCGATACCATTGCATGTGTATAGTGTCGATACCATCGCATCTGTTCTTATGATATAAGGCTTTTTATTATCTTTCATCATTCCTTTCCATCCCCTACATTTTGTTATAATAAGCTCTTTCATCAATCATGATATAAGGATTTTTAATCGCATTTGTTCATTCAAAAGTTTTTTTTTCCTTTGCTCCGTAGTTTGCTGAAGGTGTTAACTTATAGGAGTATTTGTCCATTGGTATGGTAAAGGTGTTAATTTGTAGTCATAGTTTATCTTTTAGTTTTATAATTATCACTTGATTATTAATTTTTATATGTTTCCATAATGTTGGCCTATTTGGAAAGATTTGAAAAGACACATGATTTGCATGTGCTCTATTGTTGGATATGTAATGATTCTTCTGTCCAGATTCATTGTAAGCATAATTAGTTAGTTCTAGATTTATTTATCCATATGATCAGATCAATATATGTAGTATTTTTGATGTGCATGATATACGGTATAAAGCTTTCACATATTAGCTTATGCTTAGTTCTTTTCTCTCTTCATCTAACTTGGTGCTTAATAAGGAGTCTATACCATTTCCTGGTGGAGATTTTGCAATCTGTGATCGGTTCTCAGTTACTTGCTGGTATTGTTTGGTCTTAATATATTGATCTATTCAACAATTCACTAGATGCTATATATTGGATTAGAAGGTTGTCATGTTGGACATGATGACTATATTTTACTTGCAGTTATAACTCATCTAAGTTCTTAATCTTATTTGAAATCAACTTGAGAAACTTGAGTAATTGAACTTAATTTGATTAAAATATTTAAAGAGTTTTATTTATCTATTCGTCTATTTGTCGTGTGATTTGTTTTGTCTGTTTATCTTTTGGATTGTGACTTTAAAATTTCAGTGGTTTGTTAATTTTCCAAATTAATCCCTTGTAATTTGAACTTTTGTTACTTAATTGTAAATATGTTGTAATCCTAATATGAATTTTACATGTAAACTATTGCTTGAACATTACTATAATATATTGTCTTACAAATTCATTGGAAAAGGCAACATGACCTTATAATACGTTTTCTAGTAGACGGTACACCATGCCAGAATATTATTACTTAACTATGGTGTTGTTGCGCCTTCAACTAATAGTCATCGGAATATCACGAGGATCATCCCACTAGTACTGCTCTATTCCTAGAAGTGAATGTGGCAACACTCGATAACAAAATAATGAATTTTTAATGAAAAGTCATGAGACTCGTCCCACTAGTACTGCTTCATTCCCTGAAGTGAATGTAGCAACACACAACCATTATGGACAAACTCGTGGTCGTGGTCTTGTTCGTAGACGCAGTGGAAATCACAAGAACACGCTTTTTCCCCAAAAGTGGAAAAATGTTGGAAAGAAAGAAAAAGGTAGGCAGAGTAGCAAAAATAATAAAAATGTTTGCTATTATCGTTATGGAGGCAAAATATCTTGTTCCAATTTACCAGTATCTTGTTACTCACTTATATATTTTCCTCTAATAACATTTTATATTTAAGTGTATTTTCAATTTCTATCTTTATCCTTTATATCTTATCAATTGTAAGACACTAGCATGAGTATTTTCCTCTAACATTTTATCTCTAACATTTTATATTTAAGTGTATTTTCCTCTAATTTTTTATCTTTTGGATAGAATGAGTATTGACACTAGCATCAAAATATTTCTCTTGTTTAGTGAAGCGAGAAACTGATGTTAGTACTATATCTGGCTTTTCAAATATAATTGTAGGCTCCGGAAGAGCCAATATACCGTTATCACGGGGAACAAATTTACGCATTAAGAACGCAATATATTCCCCTAAGACTCATAGAAATTTATTAAGTTTTAAGCATATCCGTCGAAATGGATATCATATTGAAACATGAAATGAAGAAGTTACAAATAGAATAGTTTTGGATAAAATAACTGTAGTGGAAGTGTTGCCCACTTTTCCTCTAGTTTGTTTTACACTTATGTTAGTTCAAGAAGCATATGTTGTTGTAAACCAGAAGTTTGCAAATCACTAGTTTGTTTTACACTTATGTTTGTTCAAGAAGCATATGTTGTTGTAAACCAGAAGTTTACAAATCACAATAAATTTGTTGTTTGGCAGACCGGTTGGGCCATCCCATGTCTATAATGATGCGAAAAATAATTGCAGATTCATGTGAAAAGAACCAGGAGTTTCTTCAATCTTATGAGTTTCATGTATCTTTTGTACACAATAGAAGTGTAGTGAAAAAAAAAATCTGACGCGTATGATATGAACTTGAAGTTCGAGATAAAACATTCGTAATGGAAGTGTGGTGTATCTCTTGTACATAATATATCTGTAAGGGGACATTTTTTCCAATAAATTAGAAAACATCTGACAAATATGATATGTCTATTAGAATTGATATTGGACATCACGTCACAAATGTTCATTCATAAAATGGTCTTGAAGAACCATTATTTAGACGTCTAAAGTTAATTATATGTCCTATACTTATGAGATAAGAAGTTCCAATTTCTACTTGGAAATATGCAATTTTGCATATTGTAAATTTGATTCGCATCAAGCCAACAAGTTATCACAACTCTTCCCTTTGCATTTAGTTTTTGGTCACCAACCTAAAATTTCCTATGTTTTGGATGTGTAGTGTAGATGATCCAAATTCTCCATTCACAATGCACTATGATAGGTCCTCAAAGAATTTTGGGAATACACATTGGATATAAATAAATCTTCATGTATAATAAAGTATTTTGAGCAAACAGTTGAGATTTGTTTATAGTCCAGTTTGATGAATAAAATTTCTCAACATTAGGGGGAGAGAATAAGCAGCTGGAAAAAGATAATTCATTTGCAAAGCTAAACAATGTGAACTAGAAGTTTAAAAAGATAATTCATTTGCAAAGCTTAGAAATTCATCTACCAAATGCATTCACTGATCTAAAGGTGTGACAAAATCATACATAATCAGCTGCTAAATGCTCCAATAAATTGGATGTCCCTATTGGACAATCGAATATTGCAAATGAGCCTCAATCGCGCCTGAAGCGTGGTAGACCTATCGGATCCAAAGATAAAAATTCTCGAACAAGAAAAGGAGCTAAAGCAAAAGATGGTCCAAGCGAGGATATAGAAACTCTAGAGGGGTCTTCAGACATAATTATCGTTTTAGTTCCAGAAGAACTAATCAGGTACCTGAAAAATTCTAAAATTAAAGAGATCTCAATGAATTTTGTCAGTAATGAAATACAATGGAACTGAAATGAAGTCAACATTGACGATATTTTCACATATAATATAGTGCTAAATTTGATAAATGATAGCGAGAATCATGAACCAAAGTCTACTAAAGATTGTAGGCAATGTGAGAATTAGCCAAAATTGAAAGTTGAAATTGAAGCAGAATTAAGCTCATTTTACAAAAGTTTTTGGACCTGTAGTCCAAACACCTGAAGGTGTGAAACCAGATGTTGAATAAGGATGGTGAAATTGTGAGATTCAAAGCTCGACATGTTGCTCAAAGGTGGAGGCAAGTACTTTTCAGTACTTAATTAGCCTTGTAGCACATGAAGAACTCAATTTTCACAAGATGAATGTTGCTACAACTTATTTGTATGACTCATTTGATAGTCATAATTATTTGAAGATCCCTGAAGGATTAATATTCCAATACACACTTTTCGAATTCTCACTTAAATTGAATCAATCCCTCCATGAGAGAATATAATTTGAACACGTATGGGATAATCGTGTAAATTTTTATTCTAAAGGAGAAAAAAAATGACATCACCTATCCATATATTTTTATAAAAGTATTTGGGAAAGAATTGGTATAACTGATGTCTATGTTGATGACATAAATATTATCAGAACTCCTGAAGAGCTTCCAATAAAAAACTATATATAGACTGTTCAAACAAAGAGCTCTAAATGAATGACATCAAATTATATCTGATAGATTTTTGAGGTTGAACCTGTAGGTGACCTCTACATAAAAAATCCTAGAAGGATTCAAGATAAAAGGAAATATCTTTAACTAAATTCTTTTGAGAAAGAAAGTCTCATATATGATCTACAAAAATTATTTATATTGAGTACATATGAAATATCTCAGTCCTGAAGACTATGAAAGCATGCATGCATATTACCAAATGTTATATCCCTTGACATGATAATATTATATGATAATTAGTAGCAATATAGTTCATTACAGACCAAAAGGCATTAGAACAAAGTGGGATGCACATTTCATTTTTGACTAACCTAATGAATAAATTATATTATGTATGTTACACAAATTTACCATGCAGATACAAAGTATTTTTCTGATCTAGATGAAGTCAGATCGCAAGTCAGCTATTATCTACTTGTGGTGACAATGAAATTTATTTTTGATCTACAAAACGACATATAGTTCTTGCTTCTTCATTTCATGCCAAAATGCCAACAATTCAAGGAAGATGTTTTGAAGATAATACTGACCGTAAATCTCCATTAAAAGAGGATACATCACAAGTGACAACAGAGTAGATTGCTCCATATGCACTCAGGGAGAAACTCCAGATGTTGAAAGTCATATTCTGAAGTAACGCTTCGTTCAAGGGGAGAAAAGCTGCACTCTTTTTTCCTTTGCCATGGTTTTGTCCCACTGGGTTTTCCTGGAAAGGTTTTTAACGAGGCAGCTCCCATTGACAGGATATTGTACTCTTTTTCCTTCACTAGATTTTTATCCCATTGGATTTTTTCTAGTAAGGTTTTAATGAGGCATATCCTCGGTGGACATCCAAGGGGGAGTGTTATGAATAAAATGGATGGATGTCCACCTCTCTTCCAATTCCACTTGTAATTTACTCCCTTTTGTAATGTGTGGTTAGTGGCTCTTCATTAGTTTGATCTTTCACTTCCATTCTATCCTATAAATAGGACTATCTCCTATGTGTAGTTTAACACTAAAAAGAGAAATAAAATGACTTCCATCTTCTCTCCTCTCATTCTCTTGTTCATCTTTTGATATAGTCTTGCTTATTTTATAACACAAATAGACATATTAGGAATGTTATAATTGCAATTAACCAAACTAAGATATAATAACCAAACTTCCATGAAATATTAATAATCACATATTAGAAGGAAACAACATATCAATCCAGATAACAAACTTATTATAATAAAATAAGAAATAAGATGTACCTACAAATAGAGAATGTGAAACTAAGAATTAATGTGTTTGTTGTCTATTACAGAAAGATATAAATCATTGACACATTAGATAACAAACTTATTGAATTCAACAGACAGAATAAAAGTAACAGGGTAATTTTAATTTGAAGGAGATGGTGGAGGGCTTGTTGAAAAGACCACTGGCTAGTTGCTTTTCTATTCGCCCCTTAATGATATTGATTCCTCCTCCATGCATGCCGCTATCACCAGAATGGTGGATCCTTCTGCAAGAGTGAAACACTAATTCCTCAACTTAAATAGTTAAGAGGGAAGACAAAATATTAATTTCAAACTTAAATTTTAAATTCATACAATGAATTGTTATTAAGGTTTCAAAATAATATGTACCATGTTGTAAAAAAAATAATATGTATCATGATTGATTTTGTCATTCAAATTCAAAATTTGAACTTGAATTTATTTAATAATTTGAATTTGAAATTTGAAAAAAATTAAATTGCAAAAGGCTTAAATATACGTTTCGTCCCTGCAAATATACAAATAATCCACTTTCGTCCCTGCAAAATGAAAATCTTCAAAATTTACCTTGCAAATACCAAACGCTTCTAGTTTAGTCCCTGCTGTTAACTTTCCATCCAAAAAACTAACGGTTGCCACGTCATGTGCCACGTCAGCATTATTGTTACTAATAAAAATTAACATTTTGGCAAGTGTGGGAATTGAACCCACAACCCTTTGACTACCAAACACACTCTTTAACCACTTCACCACTTATGCTTCTTAGTTATAATCTTACAAGTGTGATATATAGTAACGAAATCCAACTTTTCCAGAAACGAAATCCAAGTTTTCCAGATCTGTTCTTAATAGAAACGAAATGGATCAGATCCAACGTTTAATCATCATCATCAACGTTTAATCTTCATCGTTTAATCTGGAAATCGTTTAATCTTCTTCGTTTTCTGGAAATCGTTTCAATTTCGAATTCAATTTCGTTTTGATTTTCGTTTTGATTTTGCCCCGAATTTCGTTTTGATTTTGCCCCAGAAAATGCAGAAAACGAAGTAATTCTTGCCCCATTTGAGGATTTGATTTTCGTTTTGATTTTGCCCCAAATTTCGTTTTGATTTTGCCCCAATTTCGATTCAACTTCGTTTTGATTTTTCCCCATTTGAGGTTTTGATTCGAACTACTGTTTCTGGTTTTGATTTTGCCCCAGATTCATTGAAGATGATGATGTTATGAAGAAGAAGAAGAAGAAGAAGAAGAAGAAGAAGAAGAAGAAGAAGGGAAATAGATGTAACAAATAGTTTTTGTTGGCCAACGATTACCAAATTAATAAGTGGTTCAATGGTAAGTTGCGTGGCAGATTACCTAAAGGTTGCAAGTTCAATTCCCACACTTGCCAAAATGGTAATTTTTTTAGTAACAATAACGCTGACGTGGCACATGACATGGGTTGATGACGTGGCAACCGTTAGTTTTTTGGATGGAAAGTTAACAGCAGGGACCAAACTAGAAGCGTTTGGTATTTGCAAGGTAAATTTTGAAGATTTTCATTTTCCAGGGACGAAAGTGGATTATTTGTATATTTGCAGGGACGAAACGTATATTTAAGCCTTTTGCAATTTAATTTTTTTCAAATTTCAAATTCAAATCATTAAATAAATTCAAGTTCAAATTTTGAATTTGAATGACAAAATCAATCATGATACATGCATATTATTTTTTTTACAACATGGTACATATTATTTTGAAACCTTAATAACAATTCATTGTATGAATTTAAAATTTAAGTTTGAAATTAATATTTTGTCTTCCCTCTTAACTATTTAAGTTGAGGAATTAGTGTTTCACTCTTGCAGAAGGATCCACCATTCTGGTGATAGCGGCATGCATGGAGGAGGAATCAATATCATTAAGGGGCGAATAGAAAAGCAACTAGCCAGTGGTCTTTTCAACAAGCCCTCCACCATCTCCTTCAAATTAAAATTACCCTGTTACTTTTATTCTGTCTGTTGAATTCAATAAGTTTGTTATCTAATGTGTCAATGATTTATATCTTTCTGTAATAGACAACAAACACATTAATTCTTAGTTTCACATTCTCTATTTGTAGGTACATCTTATTTCTTATTTTATTATAATAAGTTTGTTATCTGGATTGATATGTTGTTTCCTTCTAATATGTGATTATTAATATTTCATGGAAGTTTGGTTATTATATCTTAATTTGTGTTGCAACTCTGTTATTCATGCCCCGTTGTTTGATTGAATTAGTGAATTCACTATCTTCTGCGCATCTCACAACATTCCAGTCTAATGTATCTTTTTTTGGCCAACAGTCCAATGTATATATTCATGCTATTTTTCAAGTTTGGATCCTCTCCAGCAAGTATATGGTGCAACAAGTTGCAGAGAAGCCGCATTCTATTTTTTGTACCTTTTATTTTCTCATCCCTAACTTATGTTTTTATTCATAAACTATTCTCATCAAAATTGTCCCTGTCTCTTAGAGTGATTAATATTTTACATGAAAAAGTATTCATATTTCATGAACAATTTATATATTAGTAATTAAATTATATGATAAATGTATATTATATTGTTTTATTCCTTTTTAAGACTTTAATTCAACGTAAAAGAGTAATCTGCTATCACACATTTCCTTTTGATGGCTCAACTAAAAATTATGATTAAATTTACTAATTTGCATTTTAAAATATATTTATTCTTTCTTTTAAATCACAATTACTTTTGCGTTAATTTATTTCTGAAAGGGATGAACATTCGATTTAGGGGTGTCAATGATAATACTAATTGTGATGCAGTGGTCGGATTTAAATTATGAGGTTTATGAAGATATGTGTTTTTTGGCATGGTGATATGTCACTCTTTCTTGATGTACAGATCCTACTTTCTCTTTATAGCATATTCATAATTGTATATAGTATAGGTAGATATAGATATAGATAGGTGATAATGGCATGTCATCTAAGAAAACCAACATGGTATCGCATAAGCAGTAGATACTTGGACTCTTTAATCACACCTGGTCATGAGTTTGAACCCTGGCCGGTGTCTATGGAAAAATACCTGGTGGGAGATGTCAACCTCTAAAATGGATCTCAATACCTCGAGAGATTAGTCTCTCACTTGCACGTAGAAGATAGCTTGCTTTACCAAAAATACTAAAACAACTCTATAAAGCATAAAGATATAGTGGACAAGAATGCAAGTCACGTACTAAGAAGATGCTACTCTTTGATCATAAAAATCTCATTGTAAAAGCTAATTCAAATTTGGTAAAATAAGGTAAAAACTAATTTGCTCATTCATTGACTTTTATGCATTAATTTTTACAATTAAGTTTTTGTCTAACTAATTAAGATGTAATTAAGATAATATTACACTACTAGAAAAATGTTTATTAGAGACGAATTTTAGAGAGGCAATTTATTTCGTCACTAATAGTGACGACTTTAGTGAGGGATCGCTGGATTATATAGTTCAATAAATGTTTTATTATTTAGAGACGGATTTAGTGATGAAATTGTCTCTCACTAAAAATTTCGTCACAAATTACGTCCCAAAGGAAAACAGAAAAGTGTTAGAGAGGGATTTTGTGACCGAAGTTATCCCTCCCTAATGTTTCCTCACAAAATCCATCACTAACTTAGAATCATGTATCCAACTATGGACTTTTTGAGAGATCTTAATTTTTCTTTTAGTCAGGTATAAAGTTATATTTTCATTTCAAATTCTATTCAACTTGTGATATGTCTATGTAATTCTTCGTTGAGTAATAATTATGTTTAACTTAATTTAATTCATTAAGTATTTATAAAATATAAAACTTATTGACCGAATAAATAAACATCTTAAAAAGATGTAAAATAAAAAATAAATATATTATATTTAAGATTGTTGCCACCAACAATGATTGATCCAAGTGGTAACTGGGCTCGGATCCCACCTCAAGGTCTAGGGTTCGAACCTTGGGTGTGACAAAAACTGGGAGGGGAGAACCACACAGACCAACAAAGCCGGGTTCACACCTGGCCAACATGTTCCCCGGCGTAGATTAGTCACCGACAAAGTCGATGGAAACTGCGCACCAAAAACACAGTAACCAAAAAATATATTTAAGATTGTTGTAAAATCAAAAATAAATATATTATATTTAAGATTTAAGATTGTTGCCACCAACAATGATTGGTTCGAGTGGTAACTGGGCTCGGATCCCACCTCAATGTCTACAGTTCGAACCTTGGGTGTGGCAAAAACTGGGAGGGGAGAACCACACGAACCAGCAAAGCCGGGTTCACACCTGGCCAACCAGATTCCCCGGCGTAGATTAGTCACCAACAAAATTGGTGGAAACTATGCACCCAAAACACAGTAACCAAAAAATATATTTAAGATTGTTGTAAAATCAAAATTAAATATATTATATTTAAGATTGTTGCCACCAACAATGATTGATCTGAGTGGTAACTGGGTTTGGATCCCACCTCAATGTCTAGGGTTCAAACCTTGGGTGTGGCAAAAAGTGGGAGGGGAGAACCACACGAACCAACAAAGTCGGGTTAACACCTGGCCAACCAAGTTCCGCGGCGTAGATTAGTCACCGACAAAAGTCAGTGAAAACTACGCACCAAAAATACAATAACCAATAAATATATTTAAGATTGTTGTCGCATTTTACAAAAATGAGTTCTGTTTAAAATAAAATTCTTTTTTTTTTTTATAAAATGTTTAAGATCAAATTCCACTTTTTGTTTTTTAAAACTTATTATCTTTTCAAGTTGTGTGTGCTTTTCCAAAGCATTGTGTTTTACGTTTTGTCAGCATCACACTTCACCAAGTAAAAAAATGTCCAATCAAAATTTATTTCTTAAAAAGTTGACATAGTGATCCGCGTGAGAACTTTAAGATGAGCTTCTACCGTCGATTATTTTGATAAAAGATAATACTAACCATTGGATAAATCATATCACACATTTGTCTGGTTATTTACATCACTCCAACCATACTCCTTCATCAAAAGCTTTCTTTTCACTTTTACATCTCCATACCCCCTTTCCTCTCCTTCATCAAAAGCATCTCTCTCCATCTCATGTTCTCTCTCAACCTTCCCAAATAGCACAACCAACTTGCATTTTTCTGGTCAGATTTCCTGTTGTCTTGGGTCTACTTCTAGCAAACAGTCTCACCAAGGAAAGATCTAGACCTCCACTGTCAAAGTCCCTAAGCAATTTTTGCAAAGGAGCAAAACTAGAAGCCCAATCAGTACATGCTGTGAAATGAGACCAATCAAAAGCTTCTTGATGATGTGGGCAACCAAATCCTTCAAGAAAATGGTCTATCAAAGCTATTTCTTCAGAGCTTCCATCATCCATATCCATTGTTGCCGTTGTGACTTTGATGCATGTCTTTAGGATGGATTTCATCATGACCTTGATGCAGATCAGATTTTTTTTAGAGTTATGCAGATCCCTTTAAAATGTATTAGATAATGACTTTTGATGTATCTTTTTCAAAATCGTCTTGTAAATTATCAGTTTTATGAATTTTGTTGATGATTTGTGTAGTGTAATATCTCATTGTGATATACTTTTTTGATTAAGATATATATATATATGATTTTTTTGGATATTAATCATTTTATCTTCAATTTATTTTTAAGATTTTTTGTGTTTGCTGTACGAAAGCGAGTTTCTATTTCTCACGATAAAAGACTATTCTCGTGTTTAGTGATGAATTATTTTCTCGCTATTAGTGATGGAAAACTTCCCTTTCTATTAGCTACGGAAAAATGTCCCTCTCTATTAGCGACGGAAAACTTATCTCTCTATTAGTGACGAATTATTCCGTCACTGATAGCGACAGATTTCAAAATCCCTCGCTAAAAATTTAGTGACGCCAAAATTCGATACAGATCAGTGCTCGCCGCAAATTCCGTCGCTAAACATTTTAGTGACGAATTTTTGATGTTTAGTGACGGATTTTAGCCATCTCTAATTTTTGTTTTTTTAGTAGTGTTAAAATTTTAATTGATAGGCATTATAATAAAAAAGGTTTCATTAACATAATTTCTTATATAAACTTATATTAAATGCATATCAAGCGCATCAATACAAATATTTTGTTAAATCGGAGCATTTTAGTATATCTACACAAAAAGCTATTGTAATATAAATTAGTATGTAAAAACACCCTATTAAGAACATTCATGTTTTTTTTAAAAAAAAAACATTTATGTTTAAATTACTACACAAAAATAGAAACTACATAAAAACATTCATGAAGTATAAAAGAATGTTTTAATAAAAATTACACAAAAATAGAAATTTTAGTATTGATAAATTATCAATTATTAGTAATAAATAGCTAATAATATAAATGTGTAAAGAATATATCTAATTTATTTTAGTTTTAAACGATAAAATCATGAAAGAGATTAAATTACAATCAAATGAGATTTTAATTCAATTCTTATATTTAAAAGTCCTTATACTTTTGTTAGTTTTGAATAATATCTACTCACTTAATATTTTAAATATTTTTTTGACAAAATTAGTTTTAATTTTTGAAGAAGTATAATATTTACTTTTATTTGGGTCAAAAAGTATCTCCTTTTGTTTGTTTTCTTCTTATATTTAAAACCCTTAACATATTTTTTTAGGCAAGTTAGCATATAAATTGCTAAACAAGTCCCAACACCTTAAACAACGTATGATTCAATGGAAGCTTCTCACAAACTGTAAGTTATAGCACCAACAATTGTAGTACCAACAATTTTTCTATATCTTTCCCAAGTATGTACAAGAATAGAAAGACTAAGACTATATAACTTTTACGTTTTTACTTCTCCTTTATTTAAAACAAAAGGTAAACCTAATTTCACCTATAAAATCTAGATCCTTTGTAATATCCTTAACTCTGTTAATTTCGATTTATGAAATTAACGTGTGATTTATTGTTTGAAAGGAAAATAAATCAAGTAACGGATATGTGTTAGTCGAGAAAGCATGAGTTATTGGATAAGTCATGGGATTAAAATGTCTTAGTGTTTTAACTAGGTGGTAATTTGGGGAGAAATTGGGTTAAAAATGAAAGTTTAAGAGAAAATTTGAACTAAGGGCATTTTGGTAAATGGACCCTCATTAAACCCTCAGCTGAAATAACATTTCCATCTTACTTTCCTCATTCATCATTTCATCAAATTCAGAAAAAAGAGCAACGAGAGAGAAGAGAGAGGCGTGAAGGAGAGGGAAGAAGAAGAAGGTGGAACTTTCATCTCTCCCATTGCATGTAAGTCCTCTTAACACCATTCAATTCCATTTTTGATTCTCTTCCATTTGATACCAATTTCAGAACCTCACTCCCTCTATATTTCATTCTACCATTTTTGAACTTCAAAGCTCAAAGTGGACATCAATGGAATTTTGAAAGTTTGTGGAGCTTTGCATGTGTATTTGGAGTTAGAATAAAAGTGAAACTGAAGATACATTGTGGATTAGAGCTATTGGGAAGCTATTTCAGTTGATAAGGGTCAAAGGATTCGATAGTGGAAGCATCTTCAAGTTCGTGGAAGCAAGGACACCGTACGGGGACCGTTCGTGTGTTTTCTCGTTTTTGAGCACTTCTCGAAGTTTCGGCGAATCGTGATTTTCATCACGAAGTGGTGAGTTTTACTCACGTTTAGGGATTTTACACTTGATTTGATTGTGTCGAAATTCTGAAATTAATTGGTATTTTGGTTTTGAAACGATTTTAGAGTCAAAAACCGATTTTGGAAAAATATCGTTTACGGTTTATTTCTCAAATTATACTTTGATTGTGATTTGGAATTTGAATTGATTGTGATTACTAAATATGAACTTTACCTTCATCTTCTTCCTAGATCTATATTCAAGGGTTGCATGTCACTTGGGGAAATTAGAAGTTGGATTTTGAGGTTTGCATGTAACAATAGATGCTAGCGAACATAGTTTTGGAAGCTATGCTAGGGCCTTGGAGCGTGAAGCACTAATCTTGGGGTTGGGTGTGAGGATTTTAGTTGATTAGAAGCTTGGTTGGTTGATTTTCAGCTCACATTCTTTGTCTACTTAGTGACACCTCCTTAAACTTGTGAGTTCTTTGAATTTTTCTTTGATTAATAGAATATTTATTGCCCTTTTTATGAATTGATGATTGAATGATGTGCTGGTAATCTAATTTTGATGATATGTTATGCTAAAGTGAAATTGATATACTGAAATTTTGTTTGAACTTGTTTTGGTACATGTTCGGGATTTCGGAGATTGTGAATTCTATGTATGTCCAAATGTTATGGGGTTTGTTTTGTTAGAAACTAGACATGATTATCTTCACTTTAGGCAGTGGCTTGACTGATTTTGAGTAAGTATAGCTGAGGAGAATATCGTCACAAGTTAGGTCAAAAATCTGGGACAATTTCAGATATAGGTTCGGAATTTTGTGCATAACGTGACGCAAGTCGGGTCACAACTGCAGCCCTGTTTTTTTAAAACAAAATAGGTTGTTTCTCCTAACCATTCCCTTGAAGTATAGTGAAAGTTTTATTTACATTTGATACATGTCTATAACATCTTGCATGATATATTTATCTTATTGATTATCATGTTTGATAACTATGACGATGGCTAATATGTTGTATGACTAACTAACGCGAGAGAACACGATAGAAGTATAACAAATTGATGGTCTATACATAAAACACATGCCATATCACAAGACTAAGTAGCATACTTGGAATGAGAGGTCATGTCTCCTGAGTTGAAGTCCGAGATTGTTGTACTTAACGTTGAGTACACGAGTTCTCCGCTAAAACTAATATTATTCAGATTTCTAATTGTTATCATTTTGTGAACTACGCAAGAGATAACTATGTTAGCCCATATGTAAGGGCAGTCTCTAATTAATAAAACACTATGGGGATGACGATCCCAAGAGGTTAAGTAGCATACTTGGAATGGGAGGTCATGTCTCTTGAGTTCAAGGCTCATTTTGGTTACCCGGATTGAGTCAAGGCTCATTATGGTTATTCGGGTTGGGTTCTCTGCTGTGGTTGACATTGTTCAATCACTTATGGATTACACTACGTTATGACAAGTGAAAATATTAAGTAAAAGACAACGAGAGGTATGCGATGAGGAGTCGCGAAAGAACTTACTGAGATTTGTAATATCACCCTTTATGTTGTTGTGTTTTCAGATTGACAGGATAAGACGAAGTAAATAGAGAAGAGTTAGTAGCTGTTGAGCTGGGCTACAGGAGTTGAAAGGATGCTTAGGGATCAAGTTATGTTGCTTACTCTAGTCTAGAGATGTATTATTGATATCATTATTGTAATCAAAGTGGTAGTATATGTAAAGATTACTTTCGGATTTGAACAACTTTAATAGAATGACTCATGTTGAACTATTTCAGTTATGTCATTTAGTTGTCCTTTTGGTATTTATGTCATTCGGATGTTATATTTCTTTCAAATCCTTAAGTGGTTTAGAACTCTGATTTGGTTAAAATGGTTAACATCCCGGCTTTTTGACGTCTAGAGTTCATGGTGTTACACGGTGAGAAAAAAATGTAAGAGAAAAATACGTGAGAAATATAATATATTTATGATATGAATTAGCATTGAAAAAAGAATGATTTATTATTAACAAATATACTTAAATGCCCCCAAATTATAAAAACTGTATCAAAAGAAAATAATTTTTTTCATCCGAATTCATTTTATTTATTTTTTACAAATTGAATAAATTTTTTAAATGATATAATATGTTACACTAAATTAGTAAATTAATTATTATTAATTATTTAAAAAATTAGTTCTTTCTTTTAACCAAAAAAAGTATAAAAGTTAGTTTGGTTTTAGAATATAAGTTATGTAAGTTTTAGGGATTAATTATCATATAAAAATAAGTTAAAGAGGTCAGATAGTGATCTTTTGTGTTAAACACACTACTAATTAGATTACAATTGAGATTTAAAGCCAATGAAGGTTGGCTCAGTTGGTAAGGAGATGACTCATTCCCCACAAGGATGAGAGTTCAACACCCGCTATCAAAGTGAGGATCTCTTTGGTGGTGATCTGTTAGTACCTCTATAAGCGTTCAAAGAGCTGTGAAGCCTGCCCTGACCCTAGTGAGCTCGCTCCCAAAGCCCAATTCACCTAAACCTTTTGTAACCAAAAAATAATAATGTTGATTTAAAGATATTAGATTTTATTAGTGAAATGTCAAATAGGAAAGACTTAAAATTTGATTAGAAGAGAATAATAGATTGGTTGTTAATTACTTGGTATTTCTTGAAATCACAGGTTAAAAGAAAGTTGTATAGGGTAGAAATAGGATTTTAATTAGTACATTACAAATTGCTTTATGAATGATAAGTTTTGATGTTTGTTTGAATTAGTAGTTCGCCAATTAAAAGGGGTTTTGTGATGGATACAACAAATCTAATGTAGAAATAGAATTTCTGTCTTAACACCAAATCAGCCCAAACTAGAATCCAATAGCTCAATCCACTTCAGACCATTACCCTTTCAAAACTCAGCTGAGGGAATAAAGGGAAGGGATTCAAACATTCCAGCAACTTAAAAAGAAAGGAAAAGGAGTTAGTGAGGGAAAGAGAGGGTTGGAAAGAGAGAGTAGAGGGAAAACAGAGAATGAAAACCATGGAACCCCATTGTTACAAACTCCCTTTCAAATTTCGGGAAATTACATTTCTTACACTATCGTTTAGTATACAATTGAAGTGGAATTATCTTTTGAAAAGTTTTCAACAGTTTATTTACGGAAAGGAAATTGTTATTTTGGAACGTTTAGGGATTTATTTACTAAGATATTACCTCGTGAGTATTTTGCATATTTTGGCGCACTGCTGATTTCGGGGTTATTTTGTTGCGTTAGTTGAGAGCTGAAATTAATCCGCTCGGTCTGTAAACGCTTAGGCGTTATTTGATAGTTTTTATGAAATTCTTTTCTAATCTTTGATGTCGATTAAAAGATTAGGGATGTTACAAACCTCATACTATGCGCCATTACATCTCTTCACTTTCAACTGAAATACACTTCGAATCTTAAGTGAGAAAGAAAGAAAGAAAAAAGAGAGGAGAGAAAGAGGGGCTGAGAGCGAGAGAAGGAGAGAAGACGGGAGAAGGAAAACCTAAACTCTTCATCCCACCATCAATATTTCACCATTTCCACCACCTTATAGCTTCTCCTACTCATGATTTATACCCAAAACAGAACCATATCCCTCCCATAAAAACTCACTAACCAATTTATGCACTTCTCTTGGAAGCTATCTTGTGAGTCATGCATGCTACGATTTTGCGAAAGAATCTAAGCTACAGCACATGGACAAGATTCTTTCAATGTGTATGTTATATGTCTTCTATATGTGAAGCAATGAGGGATTAATTTGACAAAGTTCCAATCCACATTAAATTTTAATATTAATTAAATTTCACTAATATTAAATTTAATTCCTAATGAGTCCAGCTTTTGGTTGTGAGATTTCAAATCTTGAATCCATTTCTTCCCTTGAATTGCATTTTCTCTATGGTTTTAAATTATGGGGGCAAGGTTGTAAAATTAGGATGAGCCACGCTTCATGTATATGGCAAGAGGTTCAATGAAATAGAGGGGAAGTTTTAATGGAAATGTCTATACGTATTGTGGAGAGTTATGGCAAACCATAAGAAAATAAATTCTAACATACACAACAAAAAAGTTGGGTAATAATACCTAATATTTGAATTTGAAAGTTAAAATTAGTTATTTAAAATAACGAGTAGGGTACAAGTTACTCCAAAAGTAACTTTTATAAAAGGTTAAGATGTAGAATAACTGTCTAAAAATTACTATTGGAGAAACTTCAACTCTCCCCTAAAATAATTATTTATTTTAAAAATAAAAAATTTAATGGGTTATTAAATAAGCGTATGTTTGTTTTGTAATCTTCTTCTCAAAATTGAGGTGAATTATTACGTATGAAAAAGGTTATTCATTAGTTTTTTTTTTGAAAAAAATGCCTCAAGGCACATTTTTTACAATTCTGCGATGAGTAAAAGTTAAACCAAACAGGTTGTCAAATAAATTTAAACCAAATATACACTAAGTTATGAAAGGTATCAATATCCAATTAACTTCCAAGGTACCATAGTGTACTTCACCTAGAAAAATATGTAATCATAAGCATGGTTTTAGATGGTTAAAGTCGCAAAATATCTCACAATAATTTAATTATTACAACATTCAAGACGACTTTCCAGCATCTTCATCAGAAGGAGTAGGAGGAAGTTCATTCAAATCAAATTTGAAAATCCTTCCATTTGCAGTATGATCATTTTCCCCCATAGAAGAAGATTCAGAGTTGGTTTCATCCAGAGAAAAAACCAAATTATTGTCCTTAAAATTAGGGTGCTCAGCATAAGCAACTTCCTTACCAGCACCTATAATGGGAGGTTCTGTTTAAATTATTATTCAATTTAAAGTCACAGTAAACTAGCAATCAATAGTCAGATAGTATAATAAGACTAACCTTCATGAATTGGAGGGTAATTTAAGTCAATCTCAACAGCACGAACAACATTCTTTTCTGCTCCTTTTGATTGACCCACTTCATTCTTTTGTGGATTTGAGACCTTTATTTTCTTGCTTATTTTCTCACTAGTAACTTCTTCTTCAGCTGCAACCATATAACATTAATCACTAGTAACTTCTTGAAAGGGATAAATCGACTTCGTGCCTAGTGGTACTCCAACTTTATTTACCATTTGAGAAGAGAGTTATAATTGTTTTGTCCCGGGGTAATTGTGAAATCTTTATAGTTCCTCTTAGGGGGGACTATGCCTCTTATCGGTGTACAGTGCACCTCAATTGTCTTGTATTTATTATGTGCGCGCGTCCGTCTGTGTGCTTTTGGTAACTTTGAAGTTACCCTTCCACACTCCTAACTAAATTTGAGGGTCCCATTTTGAATAAATAGTCAATAATGTGTTTTGTTAGTCAACTTGAACAACCGTCTCATTGTCAATAAGCATGTAGATTCACAACAGTAAAATATTAAATTATGGTTATATATTAACAGTAACGTTTTTAAATTGGTAATAAATTATGAGCTTCAACCCTAATAAATTTTTTTTGTACTAAACCTAAGTTAGTATTGGTCTTATCCTAATTACACTTACCATTTCCAATACATCTCTCGCATATATTTTCTCTCTTCCGATCCCTCTTTTCTGTAAAGGTTGATACACTTTTAGGGTATGAAAAAATAATTTTTGAATTTCTTTATACTTGAATCAAAATATCTAATCTATCCTTTCCTTCTTGGCTATAATCCACCTTTGGCCCCCCCTATATAATACTCGAAATAATTTTAATTGTTTTGGCTATTACATTGTATTCCTAAGATTTATTGTGTGGATTTTATATATATTTTTTATTGTTATTGAAATTTAGTTAAGCATATTATGTGATTGAGTTACTAATAGATTTTATTAAAAGGTGTAATTAGAATGGGGGTTGTATATACAAATCCTATTCTATTGGCTTTAGGCCCAAATCAAGCTAAACTAAGAGCCCACCCTTGTTGTAAGGGATCAGCTGAAATAAGAGGGAAACAAAACTTTTTTCCTCTCCCCTTTAGTTAGTAGAACATAAGTTGATAGAGAGAAAAATAGAATATGGTAAGAAAAGATTGAATGAGCAGGGAGAGGAAGAGTTGGAAGATGAGAAGTTGCATGTATGAAGCTTCTATAAGTAAGGTTCACGAAAATGAAAGCTCTTAGCTTCCCTTTATCACCATTCTTCTTCAAATAAAATTTCCTTTCACCTCTAGAAACCCCAAGATCAAAAACCCTATACCACCTTCAATCTTTCCATTTTGTTTGCATGTTGGATGAAAGCTTAGGAATTTGGTTCAACTATTATATATTGGTTTATCAACTGTAAAATGATGTCTAGGAAGCTACATTGTTGATTGAAGCCCTCCTTTTAGAAATCTTGGGGTTGCCTATCGCAATTTATGATGTTAGGAGTTTACTAAGTTTTGGAGAGCTTGTTGTTTGAAGAGGTGAAACCCTCATCCCCTTTCTCTTCCAGCAACTCAGAATCACCATTTCATTCTCCTTCTCATTCCTCTTGCATTCGAGATTGTGGGAGCAAAAGGGAGTCACCAAACTCATCTCCATTCCATCCTTTTCTTGAGTTTCGCTTTGCATGTGTATAAAGGAGATATCTTGAACTTTAGTTTATTTTCATGTTGATTTGAGAGCTGAAATCAAGCCTTTGGGATAGCTAATTTGGAGTTCTCTAGAGTTACAATAGAAGTGTTGTTAGCTGGTGTGAATTTGAAGTCTTAGGCATGGTGGTGTTCAAAAAAAACGAAAATTCTTGCTTGCTTTGAAATCTCCCTCTTGGACAAGTGAGTTCTTTTCCCCCTTTTCTCTCTATAGTTTTAAGTATATTTTGGTATTTGAAATTCATTGTGAAATTTAAACTTGATTCAAGATTGATCTCAAATGCTATGGAATAATGAGTGATCAAATTTGTGATTGATTATATGTAAAGGTTAATTTGGTTGTGGAATGAGCAAGAATTTATAATGTACCAATGTTGATTTTTACACACTTTAATTATCATGTTTAAAGTGGTTTTAAATCGGATTTTGATAGTAATTTGTTTGGGAGAGACTGTGGACCAATGGACTGAAAACAGGGCATCAAAAAGATGATTTTTGGCTGCAGTAGAAGAAACACGACTGTGTTTTAAAAACACGACCACACATGTTTTCTTCTGTCACAGAAACACGACCATGTGTAAGTCTATGATGGGAAGGGGATGCATTCTTGGTAAATAATAAAAGATATGCGGAGTATATTATAGTGAGGAGTCTCAAAATAACTCACTGATATTATGTAATCTCTGCTCTCATTGTTATTATTTTTTAGATAGGTGATTGAAGTTTAGAGAAGGTAATGGCCAAGTAAAGGAATCCAATCTAGCTGAAAAGACTTTGAAGTTTTAGAAAATCTATATATTGTTATTGTGCTAGTCTCATATGATGAGATCTTTGTATTTTTGTTTAAGGATTAGACTCAACCTAGGTGTAACAGGATTCATATACTTTGTATTTTATATTAAGTGGTTGTGTCCACTCTGATGGATGATTTGATTCGGCTTATTTTCAGAATTTTTAACTTATGATATGAAAACCAATCGTCTTGAGTCTATTAAAGTGTATTAGTTGTTCTGTTAATTAATCCAAATTACGAATGTGTATTTCTGAAATGTCTAAAAGGTAATATTATGGATTTTATTATCGGTTAAAATCAAGGATGTTACACCCTATTTCACCTAAAACAAGATTTTTTTTGGTCGAGACAAGGGTATCCACCGCCGAATGCAGTGACTAATCCCCTAGATGGATTGGTGGCACCTTGAAGAGTGGGACAGCTGGCCTAGGGATTTAAAGTTGCTCCGTACTCAAGGCGAGGATCGAACCCTCGACACTTGACTCCAAATATGGTGGTTTTTAGGCCCAAATGGAATATTTTTGCCCTAAATTCAAATCCAAAAGAAAACGCAACAAAATATCACTTTTAAGTCAAAAAATCCCCAAATTGGAAGTCAAAATTTTGCGTCAGGACCAAAATTCCAAAAACGTGTGAAATTGCGAGACCAAAAGCCCAGATTTTAAAGAAAGGGACTAAAATCTTATATTAGGTAAAATAAGTGGACCAAAGTGTATTTAAACCTACTTTCTTCATAATCAAATAATGGAAGAGTAAAAAAGACAAAATGTCATATAGCAAAACTTGATTTAGGTGTTAAATCCAAACATGGATAAATGTTAATTGATTAATTTCAAAGTTATAAAATGATAATGATATATGGGATATGTGACCAGACTAGAATAATTGAGTTTAAGCTGCATACCTTCAGAGAATTTTCGCTTGTGATTGATGACTCTAGTGACAGTTGATCTTTTACGGGGGTCCCAAAAGTTGGATTCTAGATCTGACTCGCTCTTGGATTGGGCTTTGCGTTTGATACCCTCGGGATTTACACTTGATCTTTCTCCTTCAGATCTAGCAGGAGTATCATTTTTAGGGTTTGGGTGATCCACTTTGGGGGAGGCATTTTGTTTTGCCTCATTAGTTAGTGGAAAAGACCCAAAGAAACCCATTGCAATATCTTCCATTGCTAGTAAGGACCGTAAACCTAGAAAGTAGTACGCAATTTATAGAGAGAAAGGCCAACCTTCCCTCTAACAATTTTGTTGGCAAAAAATGCTAAGGAATCAACTCTATCAATTCAAGTAAACCTTATTGAATTAACATGGCATTTGTTTTAAGATTTTTATTAAAAGAGAAATTTTTAATCATTTATAATATTGTTTGTTTATTCTTTTAAAGAAATAGAAGATATACATGGATTTATGATTATTATAAAAAGAGTACTTTGAATAAGATCTTAAGAAAGTATATTATTTTGAGTAATTATTAATAAAAGTAGTACTTTTTATATTTTTAAATTACAATAAATATTCTTAAAAAAATCTTAAATGAATTTGATAGTTCATATTACTTTAAATATATGTAACAAAAAGCATATTTTTAAGATTACCTTAAAATTACTTATGACTTTTAAAAAATAAACCAAACAAATAAAATATTATAAATTCAACTAAAAACTACCATAGTCATAGCACATATTTATTGTGAATTAATGTTCTTTTTAATAAGATACATTATTAAATAAATGCTGCAAATTTATCTTTTGACTGTGTTTAATTTCATGTACAAATACATTGTGCCAAATAAAAAAATGTACCAAAAAAGAATTTATATATACTAGCCGCCTGACCCGTGCTACGCACGGGGTTGACTAATTTTTAGTTAGCAAAATTAAAGTAAAACCAGAAGGGGAAAACCTCTTTAATAAACCAATCATTCAAGACAACAATTTTCTGTCCACCGCAGGAATCAAACTCGGGAGCACTAAGTCGACCCCGTGTCCCAGGGCAGCTTATGTCAGTGGACCAATGATGTTGGTTTTTAAAATATATAGTCAAATAATTGTGGATTGAAATTAAATTATAGCTATAAATTAAATAAGAAGATTATAAAATTTAAAAACAATATTGACTAAAAACGTTGAAATTAAACATCCATAGATAATGGGAAGAAAATGTCTAAAACTTTTAATAACATAATCCATATTTATCAAATGTAAATATAAAAACTTAGCCCATAAAATATTAGGGTTTCTTGGTTGCATACATCTTGGTTGCAGTTGATTATGTGTCAAAGTGGGTGGAAGCAATAGCCACTCAAACAAATGATGCACAAGTTGTAATGGGTTTCTTGAAGAAAAATATCTTTTCACGCTTTGGTGTGCCTAGAGCTTTGATTAGCGATGAAGGGACTCATTTTTGCAACAAGAAAATGGAGACCCTTTTGAAGAAATATAATGTGCATCACCGGATAGCTACTCCCTACCACCCACAAACTAGTGGGCAAGTGGAAGTGTCTAACCGGCAAATCAAGCAAATCCTTGAGAAGACTGTGAATGCGTCAAGAAAAGATTGGTCAATAAAGCTTGATGATGCACTATGGGCATACCGGACCGCTTTTAAGACTCCAATTGGTATGTCCCCTTACCAAATTGTGTATGGCAAAGCTTGCCATTTACCTCTTGAATTGGAGCACAGAGCACTATGGGCCACAAAGTACTTGAATTTTGATTTGGCTAAAGCGGGCGAGTCTAGAATTCTTCAACTCCATGAGCTAGAAGAGTTTAGGACTTTTGCCTACGAAAATACCAAAATCTACAAAGAAAAAACAAAAAAATGGCATGATCAGAAAATCCAAAAGAAAGAATTCCGGGAAGGACAACTTGCTCTTCTATTCAACTCAAGGTTGAGATTGTTTCCTGGAAAGTTGAAGTCTCGATGGTCAGGTCCATTTGAAATCAAAAAAGTTTTCCCCTATGGTGCAATTGAATTGAAGGACCCAGGTTCGGATAGGAGTTTCAAGGTGAATGGACAACGCCTCAAGCACTACTTTGGTGGAACACTTGAGCGCTCAAAAGAGTCCGTTAACTTGATCACCATTTGAAGGACCACTCAACCGTCAAGCTAGTGACGTTAAAGAAGCGCTTTTTGGGAGGCAACCCAATCTCTTTACCCTCATCTTAATTCCTTTTATTTTATTTTATTTTAGCATTGTTTTCTGTTTTTTATTGTTGTTTTGGTTGGTATCTGTTGGCTGTAGAAAAAGAAATTTTGCAAACTTCATTTCTGCATGAAAATGCATTAGCAGCACTAATCAGCGCTTGAGCGCTTTTAGGTGCGCTTGGAGCGCTTTTGAGCACCTGATTGTGAATTGTTTCTGTCTCATAAAGCGCTTGAGCGCTTTCTCGTGCGTCTGGAGCGCACAACATACCTGTTAGTGAAGCATTTCCTCTTCCTTGTGCGTTTTTAGAAACACAAACGCGCGCACACCTCAAACGCACAGCTCACTCGCGTTAGCGCACCAGCACCGCGCCAAGCTCTCTCGCGTCGTTCACCACCGCACTCGTGGTGGTTCCGGTCGTCTTCTTCTTCCTGTTCTAGTACTCACGTTTCTATTCTCTCCTTCAAACGCAAGTGAGTCCCACTTTTATGACATTCAATGTTTTGATTTTTTTAGCTGATCGGGCTGCTTGCTCTTTGTGCATTTCATGATTTTGTTATTACCATATGCATATTGCTGCTGTGTATCTGTGATTTCCCCTCTGAAGAAAAAAAAATGGTGTTTTTCATCCCTCCATAGGAGGTTGCTTTGTTCTTCTTCATTTTGGCACACCAAGTGTTTGTAAATTTACCTAAACCGAATTTCAGTTTGCACACCAACTGTTTGTAAAAATTCCCAAACCAAGTTCAGATTTTTCTTTTCAAAAGTTGGAAGTGAAAACTGAGATTTGTGATCTTGAAGTGGATTAAACTGTTTCCATAGTTGATTGTGTTGGGTGCTATTTGTGAAGTCCCAAGACTTATGCTAATTTTGTCTTCAAAGAACATAAGTTTGGGGTGGGGTGATTTCATTTTGTTTAATGGGAAATTCTTTCACTGAATCTTGGCAGAAATTAATTGTTGTGATCAAATTATGCTCTAAGCATGGTGTGTGATTGAAAGAAAATTTTTTGATGCTCAAAGGAATTGTTTGGATAACTTTGCTCTATGTTTTGTGTTTGGTTGAGTTTAATTGTGTTATGAGTATTCGATGTTAACCTAGCCTAACCTTGCCCAACCTTCATTTGATTTTGTTCATCACTATGCTAACTTGTTAATGTCATTATTGCGGCATATATTGTGCTCTGTTTCTACTCTATTTTCACAGGTGCACATGGCTCCACCAACAAAGAAGAAGAAAATCTCTCCGCATGCCGCCGCAAGTGAAAGTTCTCGTGGAACTAGAAAGTTCCGAACATCTTTCCATGAGACACGCTTTAATAAGTTGATTTCCGGAAAAAAAAATTGTCTCGGAAAGGGCATTTATTTTGGAAGGTGACCAATTTGTGGCTATTCAAGAGATGATTGCAAGGAGGGGTTGGGGCAAGTTGGTATCCTTTCCTAAGCCAGTTAGCGCATTGTTGGTCAAAGAATTTTTTGCTAATGCTTGTGAGGAGAATGAAGCTGAAGAAGAAAAGGATGAAGAGGAGGAAGGTGATGATCAAAATGAAGACCAAAAATTCACCAGTTATGTTAGGGGGAAGCAAATTGTTTATGATCCCAAAACTCTAAATGAGTTGTTTGGTTTGGAAAATTTCCCCCATTGTGATTTTGCTGCTAGAGAAAAAGCGGATGTAGAGACAGATTATGATGATATTATCCGTACTTTATGCATTGCTGGAACTGATTGGGTGAGCGGAAAAACTGAGAAACTTAGGAAGTTGCGCACCGTTGATCTCAATGCTGAAGCAAAAGGTTGGTCCACATTTGTGCTTCACACACTTCTTCCATGTTCAAATGTTTCTGAGGTGAATGAAAAAAGAGCAAAGCTTTTAGTCTCCATTTTGAAGGGTGAGAATATAAATGTGGGACGCCTCTTGGCTAGTCATCTTCATGAAACAGCTAAAAACAATAAGTCAAATGGCTACTTAAATCACCCTGCTCTGATTGGGTTGTTATGTGAGAGGGTGAGGGTGAAAGCAAAGCAGTCTGAACCAATGGTAGATCCAGCTTGTCCTATCACCTCGGGTTGGATAAAAAGACATTCTGTGGAGGCCCCTCTATTTCCTCCACCACTGCCTGAGCCTCCAAGAGTTATCCCTACTGCAGCCCCTCCTCCAGAAGTTCATCAAGAGCCTCTTCAAGAGCATTCAATGGAAGAGAGAGTTCATAAGATGGAAACTGTACTGAATGAGGTGATGGTGAATCAAACGGAGATTATGGAAAAACAGAATGAGTTGATAGGGAACCAGAACCGGATAATGGCGATGCTTCAAATATTGATGGAAGACCAAAATCAAAGCCAACGACCACAAGGAAGCGAAAGTGGAGTTAGAGCTGGAGCGGAGGGTTTTGGCGATCCCTCTTCATCATGAGCTTGGTGGGAGTATGTTTGAGTCATCCAGGACCTCTTGCGTTGAATCTGATGTGGATGAACTCTCTTTTTGCTATGGTTATCTTGTTTTTTTTTCCCTTATACTTTGTTTTTAATTTCTGTTTTGCTTTCAATTAGACCATTTGCAGTATTTTGGGCACTAATGACTAATCTGTTTTGCTAGCTGTTTTGTTTGTACAGCTCACTTGAACACTCCATGCATGCTCATAATGTCACTTCTCTGGAGAAGTTTCCCCTGTTTTTATTGTTTTTGCATATAGTTGTTGTCTGGGGTAGATTAGCTAAATCTTTGATGATTGTCATGATGATGGGTGTGTTGAACTTGAGTTAATTGCACTTTAAACTTCATTCTAAAAATCTTTTTCTGAACTTGATATTGAATTTGTGCATCCTTTTCTTGATCAATGAACTGAAATTCTGTGATGATTCTTCTGTTAGTGTAAGCAACTCCTTGTAACCTGAACCATGTGAATTTGGGTGTAACATATCTTTCCTCTCTAACCCAAACCTGTGAGTGTTGAGCCTAAACAGAATCTTTATTATTGAGTGCTCCATCACTTTTCAAGATTCTTCAGAACTTGACTTAATTCTTGATTGCTTTTGCATTGCATTTACACACACATACATGATTGAGGACTTTCCTTTTCTTGATAGCTAGAGCCTTAAAATGCCTACCCTTAAATATTGACCTTTGAGCAGCCCATTTGAGCCTTAAATCTTTTTTTTTCTGGTTACTAGCCTCATTACAAGCCATTAACTGAAAAACCAAGTGTCCCACTTGTTTGGAATTGAGGAATGCATTGTCATTATGGATCCTTGGCTATAAATTAAGTTTGGGGTTGTTCGAGGACAAACAATATTTCTAAGTTTGGGGTGGGTATACAAAAAGTAGGTTGTAAAGAAAAGAAGAGAAGTCAAGTCAAAGTCATGTACATGAAATTGAAAAAAAGAAAGAAAGAAAAAAAAAGTACAAAAAAAAAAAGAAGGACAATTTTTCCTTATTCTTTTCAAGAGGTTTGAGGTAAGTGATGATCAGATTTAGAGTGAACAAGGATAATTTTTCCTTGTGGGCAATTCTTTTGAAGAGGTTTGGTGAGTGGGGATAGGATCTAGAGTGAAGAAGCATTTCTCAATTCCAATCAAGAAAGCCTAGATTCCAAAAATTATCCACCCTAACCTAAGCCCCATTACAACCCTCATAAAGTCCTCATGATATGTGTGATATTTGTGTGTGATTGTTTGTCTTAGAATTTTGTCAAGCTTATGGTAGATGATTGCAAGTGATGTGAATTGAGTGGAAATTATACCCTGAAACAGTTGAGTGTGAGATAAACACATATAATGGAGAGAGAGAGAGAGAGAGAGAGAAAGTGAGGATTTGTATGTTGCATCTAGTGGATCAAAAGTTTGGGTTACTTTGAGTTACTTTCACTTGTTAGCATGAACTCAAAGAATGAGTGAATTGATCATGGATTGATTGTTGCAAATTTGGTTGATTGTTCAAAGTGTTGTGAAAGTTGAATGGAGTTCTAAGAAAGAAAAAAAAATTGGTGTGCAACTCTTCTTTTGACTAAATTAGGCTAATTGCTTGAGGACAAGCAAAACTTTAAGTTTGGGGTTGTGATAAGTCTGCATTGCATATAGTTTTGATGGTCTAAAACTAAGTGTTTTTATATTGAATTTATGAAACTACATTGATTTTGGACCACAAATTGCCACATTTGTCATAACCATGATTTTCAGGTGCAAATTGATGTTTTGGATCTTGTTGAAGCTTGAAAGAATGAGTTGAGTTGCTAAGAGTTCCACCGTGCACCCAAGGATGCGTCTGCCGAGCATTTGGAGCGCCTACTACTTCAAAGATCTGCTACAAAGCGCCCAAGCGCTTCTGCATGCGTTTGGGGCGCTTCTGTATATGCTGCTTCTGTTGCCCGTGCGCCCAAGCGCTCCTGTCATGCGCTTGGGGCGCTTTCCTGTCTGATGCTTCTGCTCGTCGTGCGCCCAAGCGCTGCTTCACGCGTCTGGGGCGCTTTTACATCTGATGTTGCTGTTTGTCATGCGCCCAAGCGCTTCTGTTGTGCGCTTGGGGCGCTTTCTTATCTGGTGTTTCTGTCTGCCATGCGCCCAAGCGCTTCTGTCGTGCGCTTGGGCGCTTTTCCTCTGCGAATTGGTTTAAGTTGCGATTTTCATCCAACTTAGGGAAGCTTTGGCCATATTCTTAACCTAGCTTTGGGAGAGAGGCAGGAGCTGTGACCAAGGATCATCACCCTTCATCATCATTGAAGATTCAAGGCTTGGGAACAAGATTTTGGAGCTTCAATGTGGTCACTCTATCTATTAAGTTTCCTTTTATGTTTGATTTCCTCTTCCTCTATGTCTAGCTAAATACCTTTTGGTTAGGGATGAATGAATATTGATGAAACACTATTGCAGTTGATTTTGATCTATTTAAATGTTATATTCCCTCTTCCTTTGTGTATTCAATCTTTGTTCTTAATGCTTTTTATGAATTGATCATCCATAAAATGATGTATGGTTCATGTATGAGATGGAAGTTTTATGCATGAATGCTTAAGATTGAGCACCTTCAATTCTTAGTCTAGGAATAGTTTTGGAGTTGTTGTATCTTGAAAACCCTTGATTGTAATGCTTGTTCTAATTTAGAAGCACCTAAGGAATTAGGGTTTTTAGTTGGTTACAAAGGATTAGTTGCCTAAGTAATTAGGAATTGATTAATGTTGTGGGTTTGATAACAAAGGTAAAGAGGGAGTAATTTTCTATAACAAATCATGTTGCAATATTGTGGAATCAATAGGAATTACATTGATTTTCTATAACAAGTTAGAAGATGTACACTTGATAAGTCTGCATTGCATATAGTTTTGATGGTCTAAAACTAAGTGTTTTTATATTGAATTTATGAAACTACATTGATTTTGGACCACAAATTGCCACATTTGTCATAACCATGATTTTCAGGTGCAAATTGATGTTTTGGATCTTGTTGAAGCTTGAAAGAATGAGTTGAGTTGCTAAGAGTTCCACCGTGCACCCAAGGATGCGTCTGCCGAGCATTTGGAGCGCCTACTACTTCAAAGATCTGCTACAAAGCGCCCAAGCGCTTCTGCATGCGTTTGGGGCGCTTCTGTATCTGCTGCTTCTGTTGCCCGTGCGCCCAAGCGCTCCTGTCATGCGCTTGGGGCGCTTTCCTGTCTGATGCTTCTGCTCGTCGCGCGCCCAAGCGCTGCTTCACGCGTGGGTATCATGCATGGTTGTATGAAAACTCATGATAAAATAGGAGCAATTATACAAAGTTGAAAGAAGATGGTGGAGGTTATATTATAAATGTGGCTGAAGTTCCCGTTGAAAGAATATAAAAATTTAAACACCAGTTAAAGTATGTTTTTAATACCGTTTGATGCGAAATGACAAAAATAAAGAAGACAACACAAATAGAAAGTGAAACACGTGGGTATCGTGCAGAGTTAGATGAAAACCACCAATAAAATAGAATCACCTATAGAAAGTTGAAAGAGGGCGAAGAGGGGATCTATTGTAAACATGGCTGAAATTCCCGTGAATAAAAATTAAATTAAAAAACTATAAATTAAATAAAAATATTATAAAATTAAAAAGAAACATTAACAAAGACATTGAAATTCAACATCCATAGATAATAAGAAAAAAAACGTAAAGCATATTAATAACAACAAATACATTGAAATTGAACATCCATAGACAATTAGAAGAAAAAGTTTAAAAAACTGTAATAACGTTATCTATATTTATCAAATGTAAATATAAAAACTTAACACATAATTAAAGAGAAAATAAGACAACATAATTAGAAAGTGAAACACGTACGTATAGGTATCATGCAGAGTTTGATTTAAAACCACCAATAAAATAGAAGCACATATACAAAGTTGAAACTATTTTTGAAGAAAGAAGTTCGCATATTTGAATAAAATAGAAGAACATAGAAACCAAGTTTGTCCATTGCGCAAATTTTGACCCCCGTGTCCCAAGGTAGCTTATGTCAATGTGCCAATGGTGTTGGTTACTAATGTTATAATTATAAATTAAATTAAATTATAACTATAAATTAAATAAGTTTGGATTTAAGTTGAACCATAGGATTTCAACAGACAGAACAAAAAAACCAATATTTGTCCTCTTCTATATACTCATCTAATACTATTTACAATCAAATACTAAAAGCGAGACTAATTAGAACAACTTCCATTGAGTCTCTGAACTTATCCTTTTTTGTTTAATTTGAACTTTATGACGATTTTTCTTTAACCAAACCGGTTATTAAGGAACAAATTTTGTGTATTTGAACAATTAAAATTTGTTCTAAATCATAAAGTACACCAAATTACACTCTTTAGGATATCACTTTAAGTACTTTGTCATAAAATGAAGTTTTTTTATCCAATCGATTATTGAATAATAAACTCCACATAGGTAAACATATTAAAATTTTCAAGACGGTAAAGTACTCCTTAAGCCAAAACCTTAATATATAAAAGAAAAAAAAGAAAGAAGGAATTGAAAAAAAAAAGGAAAACAAAAAAGAAAACAAAAACAAAGCAAAAAAAAAAGCAATTTGGCGCCAACATGCCAAGCTGAAAGACTAATATCCCATCGTGCTTGAAAGCAAATTTCGCACTGGCCAACACAGAGTTTGTCAACGGTGAGAATCAAACTCAGGAGCACGGGATCGACTCCCGTGCCCTAGGATAGCCTATCCCATTGGGCAAATTGTGTTAGTTAGCAAAATATAAAATCTAACAACTGTGAATAAATCTTAAATATAAATATAAATTAAATAAAAAGATTATCAATTTTAAAAGGAACATTAACAAAGACACACATCCTCCATAGATAAAATAAGAAAAAAAAATTAATAACATAATTCACACTCATCAAATGCAAATATAAAAAATTAACCCATAAATAGAAAAATAAGACAACACAATTAAAAAGTGAAACACGATGGGTATCATGCATGGTTGAAGGAAAACCCATGATAAAATAGAATAGTTTTAATACCCGTTGGGGCGAAATGACCAATATAAAAAAGAAAACACAAATAGAAAATGAAACACGTGGTATCGTGTTGGGTTGGATAGAAATTACCAATAAAATAAAAGCATCTATAGAAAGTCGAAAGTGTGCGATTGAGGGATCTATTGTAAATGTAACTGAAGCTTCCGAAAATAAAAATTATTAAAACTATAAATTAAATAAGAAGATTATTATTTTTTCACAAACGTATTTTTTCACAAACTTATTATTTTTTACCAAACCGGTTTATATACGAAAAAACTTCTGATATTTGAAAAGTTAGTTTTTTTTTCCGAATCCCAAAGTATCTCAAAACACACTGCTTAACATTTCACTTTACGTATTTTGTTACAAAATAATTTTTTTCACCATCAAGTACACCAAAGCATACTTTTTAGCATATCACTTTATGTATTTTTTTATGAAATTAAAATTTTTTCCATCTAATTGATTACTGAAGAACAAAATTTGCATATTTAAACATTTAAAATTTTTCGACACCGTAAAGTACTTCTTAAAATACAAAAGAAAGAAAAAAAACTAAAGCAAAAAACAAAAAGTAACAAAAAAAAACCGAAAAAAAGAAGAGAAAAAAAAAGAAACAAAAAACAAAATAAAAAATCTGAAAAAAAAAAAAAACTTGTCACTTGCGCGCGCAAGTGACAAGCCACATTAGATAATAGATATAATTAATATATATATATATATATATATATATATATATATATATATTAATGCAACACCTAAAGTAATTTTTTAAAAATATCATTTATGGACACCCGGTTGCCGGGTTCGATCCCCACTGGGTGTTGATCCTTGGTTTTCCTCTCCCGGCAATTGCCAGTCCGACTATCAGACCAAAAAACACCTAAATTAATAAAAAATTACTTTATATGTTTAGTGAATTACTTCGAGTATTTCTTGTTTGACATTTTATTTAAACATATCTTTCTGAGTGCTTGGTGGATTTTCTAAGTTAGTTAAGCCGTTTCTTTGGTGTGTTAGAGTCACTTATAGAATTTTTTGTGCCTAGTAGAATAGTGGGGTGCGGCTAGTAAAACTAAAATTTATTCCCATCAGCCCAAAGCCCTTTAGACCCGACCCAAAACCATTCTTAAGTGTTTATTCTAGCTGAGATTAGAGAGGGAAAAACCTACTTTACTTTTATTCTCAGTTTTGAATGATAAATAGAAGGGAAACATAGTGAGAGGGAGAGAAAACGAGAATTTACGGTGGGAGAAAGAAAGAGGAGGA
Source organism: Astragalus glycyphyllos (assembly GCA_963573325.1). Lineage (NCBI taxonomy): Eukaryota > Viridiplantae > Streptophyta > Magnoliopsida > Fabales > Fabaceae > Astragalus > Astragalus glycyphyllos. Next base: position 39,989,277 of record OY754308.1, read on the forward strand.
GCTGAAACTTCTCTTCAACAACACACTCAAATACCTTCATATTTTGCCCCAAAATCTCTTCACACTATAACATCAAAAACCACTTTCAAACCAGAAGTGAATCAAACCCAAAAACACCTCGCCAATTATCTCAAAACAGAATATGAAGCTACCCAAGGTCATGGTGAAAATCGATTTGCATGTCCTTGTTGAAGGGAGTTTAGAGCTTTGGAAGTGGTGTAATAGTTAGAAGAGTAATGGAGCCTGAAGATTGATGCTAGCACTGATGTTTAAGGCTCCAAATTTGTGCACTATTAGGAGTCAAGAAGAGTGGAAACAGCTGGAAATTTTCTGGTTCAACCATAGTGTTCATCTTTGTTCTTCCCCAAATTCGGTTTTAGTTTAAAAAAATGAAGGGAGATGAAGTTAAAGCTTGCTGTGGTTGCATGCAAGGTTACGAACTTGAGGTGAGAACTAGAGAGGAGTATTGAAGATAGGAACATCAAAAAGAGAAGAGGTAGTAGCTGCTGAACTGGGTTACTAAAGTTTAAAGGATCCTTAATTAGGGATCAAGTTTGTATTTGGTTAGTTTACCCTAGGTTTATGTTATGTATCATTGTGAAACTTTAACTTATGATTATTGTAATCTAAGTTGTAGTTTATGTAAACCTTACTTTAAGATTTGAACAAGTTTTTAAGAATGAGTCATGTTGAGCTGATTATCAGTTATTAAGTTTCCATTTGGTATTTATACCTCCTGGAGTATGTTATGAATGGTTCATTCCGTCAAGTTATCTATGTTCAATTCCTTAAGTAGGCTTACAACTTTGAATTTTATTGAAATTATTAACATTCTAGACTTTATGACGTCTAAAGGTTTGGATGTTACAATTGTTGTGTCTTAGATGCATTGGTCTAAGGGGAGTGAATAAATGAGTGTGAGTTTGAAGCTCATTAGAATGCTAAATTAGACTCATTTAGTATTAAGACAGCCCCAAGCACATTGACCCTTATACCCTTCATTTAAACCAACTCCAAAACCACTTGAGCTGAACAAACACACTCACTCTTCAATTTTAGAAATTGAGAAAACACACACACACACACTACTTGAGGGAGGGAGGGAGAGAGAGTGAGAGAGAGAGAGAGAGGTTCATCTCCTTCCTTCCATTGAAAGCTTGTCATTCGACATTATGTCATTGTCACCTCACTTCTTTTTCCGCTCATTTTCGAAAAACCCTCATCTCCAAACACCCCCAAATCTGTCTTGTTTTCAACACTCTAGCAAGCAACCATGAAAAACCAGCTTGCATGATCATTTTTTGGGAACTCGAAAGAAATAGATCCTGCAATAAGACCTACATTCTACTTCTCTTGGTGTTTAGGAACTCACATTGCAACTTAAGAGCTTGGGGTAGGCGATTTGGGTGACTAGGATCTTGAAGTTGTATCTATAAAACCATAATCTTGCTTCTTTGAGTTTTAGCTGAAAATGTGAGTCCTTAACCTCTTTCTTTTGTTTTTAGTTGATGCATGTTGATTATAGGTTATTAGTGGAACATAAGCTGATGAATGCATGTGTTTTAGTGATTGGTTGCAGGAAAATTGTTCTAAGTTGAGATAAACAAGGATATAAAATAATGTATGTGATTGTGAATGTGAGATGATTGATATGTTTCAATTAAAGTTTTGATGAGTTAAACCACTTCAAATTACATGTAAGATAGTAGTTTATATTTGTTTGAATTGTGTGATTCAAATTGGGAAAGATTGGAGAACAATAGGATTGAACGACAAAACACAAAACATGGCACTTGATGAACTTCCACGGCTAGTGTCAGACACCGCGACCACCCATGTCAGCTTCGGTTGTGGCAAATTTTTTTGCAACCCAGTTGACACGGCCTGTGTTGTCTACCACGAGTACTCGTGTAAACATTAGTTTGACCACCTTTTTTCTCATTATTTTGCCCTCAAATCCATTGTTTCACAAGCCTAACCCAACCCCTATCACATGTTATGCCTATTGAAATTTTTTGAATCCATTTACTTTGATTGTGATGTGTCCGGGGCACGGTTAAACAGTTTTGTGTCGTTTCAAATTCTTTTCAAAAATTCGAGTGAGAAAACTAATTAGTACACCCGAAAATGAACTAATGAAAGGTGGAATGTGTTTGGGAGGGGTTTCATGAACCTGAGCTCAAGACCCTGAGGTTTAACGATTAAGTTAAATGTGGGTTCCCCAATTGTACGTTATAGCATTTAGATGTGTAAGTCTATACAGGAAGGGGAGACATTTTTGGTAAAATTTTTAAAAGATATTCGGAGTGTATTATTGTAAGGTGTTTTGAAAGGACTCATTGAGATTATGTAATCTCACCTCTCATTGTTGTTATTTTTCAGATACTCGGTTGAAGTCGAAAGAAGGTAACACCAAGTAAAGGATTCTGTTATTGAAGGACTTTGAAGTTTTAGGGTTTCAACATATGTTATGTGCTAGTCTCAATTGCTGAGGCTTTTTGTTACTGTCCAATTTTGAGACATAAACTAAGTTGTATTAAGACGTCCATGTATTTGTATTTTGGATTAAGTTCGATTTGTTGACTCTGATAGGTCTTTTGAACTAAAGTGTTGTTTTAAGTTCTGAACAAGTTTTTATTATATTTGTGAGTCACTTTGGATATTAGTTTATCCAATTAGTTAATCAAAATTACTAATGCGTACTCTGAAAGATCTAAAAGGTAACATTCCAGATTTTATTATCGGCTAAAATCTAGGATGTTATAATTAACATATTGATATAATATAATTATTGTCAAAAAAAGATATTATATAATTAATATAATTAAATTTGTATATGCATATGTTGGTTAATTGATTCTTTCATTTATATCATGCTATTAAATGTTTATTTTCAAATTTACTTTTTAAACATGTTCTTACTTTTACGATGTGGTTTTGTTCGATTTTGAAGCAAAAACTCATTTGATTTTGAAGAGAAAAACCCCATGCAGTTTGGTTTGAAAATTTCCTAATGACATTACAACAAAAACACTAAATATTTTCCTTTTGGAACTTAAAAACCAAAATGTACACTTATCTAGGTAAAATATAAACAATTATTCTTTCGACTATATGCATATACAACACTAAAAAATATTTATAAAGACATGTGTAATACCCAAAGTAATTAATCAAATTGCTTTGGATATTAGTGATCTATATCTTTGTTTGAAATTACTTTGAATGGAATTGATATGCAATTCGATAATGTGGAAATTTTTATAAAACCTTAAGGTGTTGAATTAAGTTATATTATAATCCCATGCTTGTTGGAATCCCTTGTTTTCCATTCCGTTCCAATACCATCTTTGCTAATAGTTTTGAAGTGGGTGTGTGTTTCAATGTCGGGAGTGTCTCTCCTTTGATCTCCGTCTACCTTTATACTCAGAAAAGATAGATAGTAGATTATCAATAAGAGGTGATAGTAGATTTTCAATAAAAGTGTAAACAGATTTTGGAGAGAAAAGTTAAAATTTTAAGGTGATAACTTTTTCCATAAAGGTGATAATTTTTTTAGTGTGACTCATTTACATTTTTATAGGTAATTTTAGTAGAGTAGTGTTTGTATAAATTTAAAATTTTAGTTAAGAAAACTAAAGTGAAGTGATAACAAAACAAGAATTATCTATGGAAAAGTAAAAGTAAAGTAAAAAGAAAAAAAGGAAGAAAGAAGTGTAAGAGAAAAGTGAAAAGGAGGAAAGAGAGTGTAAGAAGAAAGAGAAAAAAAGTAAGAAAGAGGGTGTAAGAAGAAAAAGAAAGAAAGAGAGGGTAATGACACTTTTATCCTTAAATTAAATATTGTTGAGGCAAAATCCCTAATTAAGTTTTGATGATTAACAAACTTCAAAGATGAGAAGCTTAAGGTTTCTGATTTCATATGCTACTAATGTTTCTTCTTGAGTGTTATATAAGAACAGGTTTATCAAATCTAATCTCAAGAAGGTTTATGCTTATAAGAAGCATCATAGAAGAGAAAACAAGAAAGAACATTAATGTCCACATCACCCTAAGGAAGAAATCTTCTCTTGACAAGATTCAAAGATCAAGACCTATATGGAAATCTTGAGAAAGATCATCTTGAGAAGCTCCAATTATTCCTGTGGCAATGTGAGAAGAATAGCTATAAAGGATCAACCTAAGTAGAATCTTGATAATGAAGATGAGAAGCATCAAAGAAGAATCATGACCATGAGAAGGGTCATGATGAGAAGAATCAAGTTGAGAAGAGTCATGACCATGAGAAGGGTCATGGTGAGAAGAGTCATATCATGAACTATTCTAAGAAGCATCAAATTGAGAAGCATCATCTTCAACAGAAAAGACATCTGAGAAGAGTCACTGTGAGAAGGGTCGTGACAGCTGGTAACAGTTATTTTCTGCAAAAAACCAGAAACACAGCTGTTTGTGCAGACAGCAATTTCAAACGGCTATAAACGGCTAGTTTCTTCACCAATGACTCTAATTCTTGGACCAGCAGTTAATACACAAGATTTGATCTATAAAATAACGCTCTTGGTCGCCATTGATCCTTAAGAGAGTGAATTAAAATCTGAGGTATCACCCTTCTCAAGCATCACAGTTTTTCTCTCTTCCATACTCAGCAGCTCCAAACCAGAAGGGATTCATCCAATCTCTGAGTATGTATTAAGTCTTGTGTTGTTGTAATCATTGAACATTTCATTTGTATCAACCAAGCTCTAGAAATCCCACAAACCCTATCAATCAAATAGAAACATAATAGGGATCCTTCTCAAGTAGTATGTGTTGCTGTAGGACTTGAGAAGTGAGTGCTTCTGTGTTAGAAGCAGTCTAATAGATTAAGTGAAGTTTATTAGAAGTGATTACAGTAGGTAGAGCTGTGTGAAGAAAACTACCACGAGTTCTTTTAGCCTAGGGATGTGTAAAAGGTGTAATCTATTTTGGAAAAATAGTGGAAATTCTCACTGGGTGTGAGGAGTGGATGTAGCCCTGAAGTGGGCTACACCACTATAAATTTCTGTGTTATTTATTGCTTTACTTATAATTAGATTGCACCAAGTGAGAAAAAATCTCCTCTAGGAGAAGGTTTGTGAAAATTGAGAAGAGTCAGTTCTGACCCTTCTCTGATAATAAACTGTTTTTCAAGAAAACTGTTTTTAACCCTTCTCACCCTTATCCAAATGCCTGAATCACTAAGAAAACTCTAGATAACTTTAAAATGATAGACTATGTCTTCTTCATTAGCCTAATATCTATTGTTACTGTCAAAAGGATATATTGAGAGAAGCATTAAGGGAAGAGTTGTCTGAACCATCTCAACTCCATCACATAGTTGAGAAGACTGACCAACCACCCTTCTTGGGCTTTCATTTAAGTTACACAGACTAACCTTTGACTCATACTTCTAAATACATATCACTTATCTTCTTATGCTCACAGTATACTTGTGAAGATGAGTTCTTTTATTTCTGGTCAATTTTTAAAAGGGTCACAATTCCAACCCCCCTTCCTTGTGACATTATTGACTTCAGATATGTGTCTTGTTAATAAGAGATCCAAATTGGTAATTTCACCGGAGGTTGGTTTGTATAAATAGATAAATAGATTATTTATGGAAAAGTAAAAGTAAAGTAAAAAGAAAAAAGGAAGAAAGGAGTGTAAGAGAAAAGTGAAGAGGAGGAAAGAGAGTGTAAGAACAAAGAGAAAAAAAGTAAGAAAGAGAGTGTAAGAAGAAAAAGAAAGAAATAGAGGGTAATGACACTTTTACCCTTAAATTAGATATGTGTCTTGTTAATAAGAGATCCAATTGGTAATTTCATCGGAGGTTGGTTTGTATAAGAGCATCCACAATGGTATTCCTTGTAGTGTTTTTTCCTTATTAAGGAATACCATTGTGGGAAAATATAAATTATGTTCCTTATAGAGAAAAGTCCTTGGACAAGGACTTTCTCTCTCTTTCCTTAAGTGGACCCCGTTTATAAAAATTTGTAAGTTATGTGTTGATAAAGTGATGATGTGTAGTTATTTGTGGGACCCATTTAAGAAATTTTTTGATGGTGTTGCATTGGGGGGACTGAGTACTTATTAGGTATTAGTATTAAAAATGTATAAAAGAGTGATGTGTAGTGGGGTCCATTTAAGGACTCAAATGGAGAGTCCTCCATTGTGGATGCTCTAAATAGATAAATAGATTTTACCCTTAAAGTAGATATGTGTCTTGTTAATAAGAGATCCAAATTGGTAATTTCATAGGAGGTTTGTTTTTATAAATTGATTTGTATAAATAGATAAATAGATATTAGATTATGGACGCATACTCTGATTGACCTAAAGGGTAATATTCTGGATTCTATCACCGGTTAAAAATCTAGAATGTTACAACGCGATACAATGCTTAAAAAAAGACGGAATACAAAAAAAAAAAACAATACCAAACACATGTATTTTTCTTGCTGAGACTAAAAACAAAAATAATCATTTAAGAAAATAAATACATTCATAAAAACAAAACTTTTTTTTTGACAAGATTAGTAAAGATAAAACTTAATAAATACTTATACCAAAAATATTATTATTTAACCAGCGACGCGTAATGTTTCCCTATAGATACTAAGAAATAGTCATTTAAAATAAATTATTTAGAAATTGATATTTTTTAACATATAGAAAAATTCCACGGACAACATGTATTATTTCCCATAAAGACAAAACAAATATAGTAGATATAGAAAAGAGGAAGAGAGAAAATGTGTGACTCAAATCAGAGAGAAAAGCTGGAAAAAATAGAGAAAGAAATATGATGAGAGAATGTAAAAAATAAAGTTGTTATGAATTTTTACAATTATGTCCTTAAAATGATGAGGTGTCAAAATCTATAGTGTCTAATTTTGTTATTGAAATTGATTATATCATTGAAATTGAGCTATTTTTTTACCAAAGAAATTTAGCTATTTTTGAAGGTTAAGAAATTTGAACTTCTTGTTATTTGGACCAAGATCCACTACTGTCAATACTGACGGATATGTCACTGTTGTCACTAATATGACAGCTTTTGATTTATTTTATTTTAAAAAATTCAAAAAGAAAACACAAGAAATAGACTAAAATGATTGTAGTGGATGCAAATCCATTGCTATTTATTGCATTGATAGACTTCATTCAACTTAACTTGGAACATGAGATATAGATAAGTACTCTATGGTTGGATTCAGATTCCGTCCAATTTAGTTGTGCCCCTCTTATTCTTAATGAAACCACTTGCTCTCACCATTTTGCACTAAGTGTATAGAATATTCAGTAATAAAGTGGTTCCCTCTTCATACCAGATTCTAGCCATTGGGATTTAAGGGAGTTTTATGTCCCTTTGCACTAGCCAGATCAACTCCTGAGAATAATATAAAATCCAAATCATTTTAAAACATTGATTTTCTCCCAATATGCCTTAAACAAGTTTCAATATAAATGCTTGCACAAAAAATGAAAATAGGACCATCAAAACTCAAATGAAGGAATTGGGGAGGGGATTAAAACCAAATATATATAATGTAAACTAAATCTCTACACAATAATTCAGATAGAATTCCAATTATGTTTAAATACCAAACAAGCCAATTTAACATTACTGATAAATGAGCAACCATCAAAGTCTACAGAAAAGAACATACTAAAGGAAATTTTCTTATAATCTGCTACTTATTAGAGTTCCTCTGAAGTCTTTCAATTGCTGCACAAATGTTCCCTGATGTTGCAATTAGTGCGCTAATGTTTTCTTGTGCGTCAAGAAACCCCATCTCTTGAAGTTGGGAGAGTTGGGTGGAATACACTATCTCTGGCGGCTCCGAGAAAACAACAAAGTTGGTAAGATAATACTAATACTAGTAATCTAGTTAAATCTTTTAAATTGGTCCCGACATTATTTAAGTATTTTTTATTAGCTCTAATAAAAGCAATTTGCAACATAATTTGCTACTAACCAGAGTTACCCAAATGTTGTTCGTGTGTAACATCAACATTCCCAGAAGTGGAAATAAGAGCCCTCGTATTTTCTTCTAAGTTGAGGGTACCCATCTCTTGAGGCTGCAAAATCTGAGTTGCATTTGATGGCTCTGACTCTAAGAAGACAACAAAATCAATGAGAGAAGTAGGTCCCCACCTTATTTTTTGATCTTTTTTTGTAATGCTTATGATTGAGTCTTTAGTTTCAAAAATACTCAATAGGGCTAAAAATTTATTATAGCAATTAAGGTCAAATAAACTTAGAAAGAGTAGAAGACAACAACAATACTAACCATTTGAGACGTTGGGAACAATCAAGCTACCAGCTTCAACTTCAGCCAAAATGTTGGATATCATCTCCAACCCCATGTTGACCAATGTTCCTAGTAGTAAAACCAGTTAATAATGATTTCAAAGAAATGCTACATTTTCTATTTATAATGAAATGGCAGTTGCATCCAAAATATAGCCATCGCCAAACTAAAAAGTAGCCCTTTCCATTCAGTGGGGAAAATCAGGCCAAAAGTTTTGCTGATTCATGTTACCTTTCTAAAAATAATAATTTAAAGAAGCTTAAATTTGGTTTAAAAGGCTTTCAAGCAATGCATCTTTGTCAAGTTCTACACCTTTTAAACATCCATACCCACTTCTATTATTGATGAACTACCAAGCAAAAAGACAAAATCTAATTCTCATATTAGAAAAAAAAAAGGAAAAACCAAACTCCCTGTTTATTTGAATATCTTCTTGCAGAGAACAAGAATTACGTTCTTAAACTGATTTAATAAAATTATATTTCATAGAACTCATCCACTAGGTACGAATGGATAATCTTGAGATATGTTTTAGAATTTTAAAGTGCCAATGCAATAAGATAGCAACATTTCAAAACACCATTTCTATTATGAAAAACCAACAATATAGAGGGTTTTCTTTATAGGCAAATGTTAGCTGTTAATTATTATAGGGTAAGGGTTATCTTTATTATCAGTGTCTCCATCATCTTCTCCCGATTGTTCTCCTGAGTCCCTTCAAAAAGAGAAACACAAAACAGTTATACATTAGGTATTCATTAAATAAAACTGTATTTTTTTTCTTATAAATTAAATAGGACCGGATGGAGTAAGTTATAAGGAACGGTCACATATATTACCATAGGTCTTAAATTGTATGCAGATTGTATTACATGCTTATAGTGCAAGAAATACCATCTTGTTTAATAAGAAACTACACACATTATTAAATTGAATGCAAAATTTCACTTTATGAAACTACACACATTATTAAATTGAATGCTATATACATTTAGTTTTACTTAGCAGAAAAATAAAGACAAGATTGCTCAGAGCCTCAGACAACTACTATTAATGGGATGTCATGTCGAAATTGTTAGGCTGGATATTATGTCCCGAATTCGAACCCCAAACCTCACAATTGTGTGTGAGTTTCTAGTGATAGTGACCACTCTGTCTAAATACCAAAAAAAGTGTGTTGTGTTCTATACATTAGGACCGAGATGATAACTACATGAATGACTAAGTATGTTTTTACTCCCTATAAAATTTGAGAATTTTATTTTTAGTCCTTATCAAAAATTTAACTCACTTTTTGTTTTCACATTTTCCTTCAATGTTTTTAATCCCTCATGACTTTTAATAGCGCTTATCAAAAGACGCAAAAAAATGCTATTAAAAATCGTGGGGAACTAAAAAATACTGACAGAGGCTAAAGTTTAATGAAACTTTTTATAAGCACTAAAAAGATCTAAATTTTGTAGGAATCTAAGCCATGTTTCACCCTTAGTCAAAATTTTAACAAGTTGATAATTTGAAGCTCTTGTTTTCTTCCATGGATGTATAAATAAATGCCATGTGATGATTGAAATCCAAGGATTGCATCATTACCGTAGAGATAATATTAGATTTTTTTTTACAAGACATAGATATTAGATGATCATGTATATAAATATATGTACATTCTGAGTCCAAGTATTACTTACTGTGATTCTGATTCAAAATCCTCCGACGGAAGAGCTTGCTGAGAAATCAATAGTTGTTGCCATTTTTTTACAATAAAACAGACTCGTGAGAATATTGAAGACACATCAACAACAAAGCAACATTTTAGAAGAGTTTAAATCAATCTACCTGTGATGACACTGATGATGAAATCAAATTAACCAGCTGGAGACTTTGCATCGTTTGTTGAAGAGAAATGAATTCCATGTAAGAATGATCAGTAACAGCAATGGGTACCTAAAAAGTAAATTAGATATTAGAACAATTCAACCAACACATGTACATTGCATCGTGCACCTCTACTAGGCACGGTAACTAAATACCTGTCTCTGAGCTTCTGGGTCAGAAAGAATGTTCATTATCATCTGATAGATCGATGGATAATGCATTAAGCGTGTCAACGACACTTCAGTTTGAAGACGTGTCTAGTGTCTGACACATGTCGTGTCAGACACCTGCACCTACACTGACACTTCTATTATGCCCGTTTTTCAAATTATTAAGTATCTACATGTCTATGGCAGTGCCGTGTTCTGTGCTTCATATTTACTTACTTGCCTATAGTATTAGAACTTACTTATTGTAGGGGTCCAAGGATTAGGAAGTGGAGTAGTATTGGGCATGGAAGAAACAACAATATGGTCCCTGGGACCATTATATATGTATGCAAGCTCAGGGTGTTGTTTCATGAGTTCTTGTAGCTGCGGGTGGCTCACAGCAAGATGCTTTAATATCTCAAGAATATTTATGAAATTGTGCATTAGTGGTTGATCTGCAATTTCCCGAATTTGTAGTTCTTCCTCCTCAAGAAATTGTTCCTCAAATACGTCATTTCCCACAGGACCCATGGCCCCACTATTTGTCTCTGTTGGTGTCGATCTACAAATCAAATATACAGCATGATCTGCCTCCAAACCTATAAATTATAAATGCAAATATAATGAGTATAGTTTACAAAATAGACTAAATGTTTTTCCCTTAATTGCAAATATAATTAATTTAAATTGAAGACGTTTTTGGTGTCAATGCGTGTTATGTTGGACACAGACACATATACCAACAAATCAAACACTTCTATTTCATTAAATTATTATTGATGTCAATTGGCTGGATTAGTTCGTGTCTCATGTCAATATCTGTGTCGATACTTCGTAGCTACCGTGTATGGAATATCTAGTATGGATTTATACAAGACATAGGCAGATATCATTAAATTGATAAATACAAAGATAAAAAGAGGAGTGCAAATACGTAATTAGGGGTGATAAAATTGGTCAGCCAACTCTGCCTCCAGCCCGCAATGAGTCGGTTAAAAAATTGGCTGGGCGGGCTGACCTGTCAAAGAAAATAGGTCTGAGAAGTTGAGTCTGTCCCACCCCTTGGCTGGTTCGAGGGCCAACGAGCTAGCCCACCATAAAATAAATTAATAATTTAAAAAGGATGTCCAAAAATAATTTTAGGCTAAAAAGGTAGCAGGTTGACCTGCCCAAAACAAAGTAGAAATGGCGGGTTCACGAGTTATCCCACCAAAGAAACATATTTTTTAAAAATATACAAAACAAGTGCGAAATTAAAAAAAAAAAAAAAACTTGGCGAACTGGCCCACCACGACCCGTTTGTGGCCCACTAGTTTGGAGGGCTAGGTAGGGGGGCTATGACGGGTTGGCAGGCTATAGGAAAACCACCTAATCCGCCATTTTAGGCGTGTTGGCGAACCCGCCGTGCTGACCCCTTTTTCCAACCTTGTGTTTAATATAATGCAAGTAAAGTAAAGATAATTAGTTACCGTAGCTTTGGAGGGTTTGATCATCCTTCAAAATGCAACCCTTGTAAATAAGGAGTTGTTGTTGGACGGGAATGTCACAGTTCTGAGCAATGAGACCCTTGAAGGTTAGGACGCTGGATTCGAGAGCAGCCTGAATGGGAAACTTCTTTTTAGAGAACCGAACGACAATCTTCACATGCTTCCATTCCCTCAGCGAGTGGGATAAATTTGTTGACTCTTCACAATCTAATACCACATTAATTAATTATAACTATCATATGAAAAGTTTCTCAACGATAAATACAAAACATTTAATAAATGCCATGTGATGATGGAAATCCAAGGATTGAATCATTACCATAGAGATACTTACTGTGATTCTGAGTCAAGAATTACTTACTGTGATTCTGATTCAAAATCCTCCGACGGAAGAGCTTGCTGAGAAATCAAGAGTTGTTGCCATTTTTTTACAATAAATGTTTTCGACATGATGGTGACCAAAATAAAATAAAAATTTGAATTCTAAATAGTATACCTTCCGAAAATTTTCCTTTGTAAATGGATTCTAGAAGTGAATTACTCAATGCCGTTGACATAAGTCGTGTTTTCGTATCATATGACTTCTCTCCTGCACTTGAAGTTCCATCTTCAAGTCTAGCATTATCAGCATCAACATTTTGACCGGCCTCATTGTTAGGATCATTAGTTGGTGGGCTAAATTTGGGGGGATTCTTTTCAAAATATTCCATAGCTTCAAGGTGAAGAATATGTTGGTGTTTTAAAATTGGTGAATAGAGTTCTTCTTTACAAAGAAATAGTCAGCGACTTAACCATAAACTTTTGCTATTTTATACAAATATTTTGGCAATATAAATTTAAGAAAATAAAACAAAAGAATATATAAAAAATTAACTAAAAACTTACCATATTAATTGAACATATTGACTATTATTGATTTTCCTAGTCAATATATTATTAAATAATAAATGCTTTTCAACGATAACTTTACATCAACTTAATGTCATATTTACATATATAAACCAAAAATATTAGTATAATATATATTTGTCCAATGTCCATTTTAACCTTTTTTATTTATATAACATATATTCAAATATTTAATTTTTGAACCTTTTTCTTAGGGTGCAATTAGATTTGCGAAAAAAATTGAGAACTGAGAAAGAGGTGAAAAAACTGTGGCTGTTGTGAAACATTTGAGAAATAGAGTAAATTTGAGATATGTATTGGTATAAGAACAAAATAGAAGAAATAAAAGTGAAGAATGATTAATTGTCTACAAAAATACTTAATGCCCCCAAATTATAAAATATCAATGAAAAAGTAATTTATTTTTCTTTGAATTCATATTTAATCTTTAAGTTACATAGAAAAATTATAAATTTTATGAATTGGATTAATTTTATTTACTAATTAGAAATATTTAGTTAATTGCAATATTAAATTTTAGGCTAAATATTACACCAGAGGCCATTTAAGTTATTGAATTGTATCAAGTTGGTCTTTTAAGTTTTTGCGTACCACTTAGGTCCTTTAAGTTATATAATTGTAATACGTTGGTAATTCTAAGTGTTTTCTTGCCACTTAGGTCCTGTAAGTTATTTAATTGTAGCAACTTGGGGATGAAAAATGTAAGTTATTCGACCTTTAAAAGTAAGAATTAAATAACTTAAAAGACCAATTTGCTACAATTAATTACTCAAAGAACCTAAGCGGTGCAAAAAAGCTTAAATAACCAACTTGTTACAATTAAATAACTTAAAATACCAAAGTGGTACAAAAAAACTTAAAGGACTAACTTGTTACAATTAAATAACCTAAAGGACCTCTAGTGTAATTAAACCTAAATTTTAACTATAATATTTCAGTTCTTCAAAACTTAACATTGATGTTAAGACAAAGGTGCGAAAATTTTGAAATGCATGAGAAGTAGCAGAGATTTTGGAAATATGAATTGGTTCAAGAAAAAGATAGAAAAATTAAGTTGAATTGTTTTTATAAATTTAATTAATTGAGTTGTTTTAACAATTTAGGTAAGATATTTTATTCAAACTAGTATGTGAGAAATATGGTAGATCGATTTGATGTGCAGGTTTACACGAGCTTACAAAAATACTAAAGGCCTCAAAACTATTAAATCTCATCAAAATTTATTTGTTTATTTCTTTTAGTTCAATGGTGTAAATTTTAAATTTGTTATTTTATTATAAAGTGATTATACTGGATTAATTTTACTATACAATTTAAGATATTAAATCTAATTATTATTTTAATCATACATTTAATTAATTAGTTGATTTGTTAACCAAAATATTTCAATCTCAATCTTAGAGTGAAGTTAAAAAGTGATCGATTGGTGTTGAATCATATTCAGATTTCTAGTTCGTTGCAGAACTCCATTAAGCACGCTCAAGAAGTTAATTTAGATTCAGGATCGGAAAAGTCAGCCAGGTATCTCGGAGGCTAGTGATGGTGTTATTCATTTTAATGATAGTATATGTGTTCCTAATGACGGAGATATCAAGAATCTAGTTATGGAAGAGGCTCAAAAGAGTCGGTTTTCAGTACATCTGAGTTCTACTAAGATGAGTCGTGACCTGAAGCAAATGTATTGGTGGGCGGGGATGAAAACAGATATTGATGAATTTGTATCTCAGTGCTTAACTTGTCAGAAAGTTAAGATTGAACATTAGAAACCCTCTAATCAATTACAACTGTTGAATATTCCTGAATGGAAATGGGAGAGTATCTCTATAGATTTTGTAATGGGTTTACCTCGTTCACAGTCTGGTCATGGCTCCATTTGGGTTGTAGTTGACCATTTGATTAAATCTTCTCATTTCATTATCGTTCGGTCCACTTATAAGGTGTCTAAGTTGGCAGAGGAATATTTCAAGAATATTGTTAGACTTTACGGAGTTCCAACCAGCATTGTTTTAGATCTGATGCTAAGTTCACATTTCATTTTTCGAGAGCATTGGACTTGGCGTTGGGTTCTCAACTCAATGTGAGCACTGCTTATCATCTACAAATAGACGGTCAGACAGAAAGAACGATTTAGACTATTAAAGATATGCTCAGAGCTTGTGCACTTGACAGTGGCGGTAGATGGGAAGATCATCATTCGTTAGTAAGTTTGCCTACAATAACAGTTATCATTCCAGTATTGGGATTGCTCCTCGTGAAGGATTGTATGGTGATAAATGCATAACCCCGTTATGTTGGTTAGAGTTGGTGAAAGAAGGTTGATGGGACCAGATTTTGTTTAGGAGACCACAAAGAAGATTCCTCAAATTCGCAAGAGAAGTAAAGCAGCTCAGAGTCGTCAGAAGAGTTATGCTGATAAGAGGACTACACCCGTGGAGTTTAGTGAGGGTCATCATGTGTTCCTTACGGTTACCCCCACTATTGGTATTGGTTAAGCGTTGCGTTCTAAGAAGGTTAGCCCTCGTTTCATTGGCTCTTTTCAGATCACTTAGAGAATTGTACCTATTTCTTATCGTAGAGCATTATCTCCATCTTTGTCTAATCTTCACGAAGAAACCCATTGGGAGAGAGAGAGCATAGTTGAGTGAAATGGAACTTTGTCATCTTCATCAAAACTGAAAACTATCATCTCATCTTCACTCTCCTTGCATTTCGAAATCTATCATCCCTTTAACACTAAAATCAGAAAATCTCAAAACCACATTCTTCCACCACCTTGTTTTCGCGTTGCATGTTGAATGGGAGCCTAGGGTTGAGCATCATTGTGCATGCACTCTACGCATATTCTATGAAGTGCTATAGAGGCCACAAAATCATCTGCTACGAAAATTAGATAGAAAATGCACCAAAATGTAGAGTTGCTCTATGAATAAGGGAGAGAATAAAAAATTGATTTACAGGGAAAGGAAGCTAAAGGGAAAATTTTAAAAAATAGTCCAACTGAAAGTATAAGGACAGAACAACAACAAATGGGACCAAATGCTACAAGCTAAGAAGCACTCAAGCAACATGATAGCATAGTTCCTAACCATTCCAAGGAAAGCTCGACACAAGCCCAACAATTGGTGTTAAAAAACACACTTGCAGGGCCAAGCTGATGAGAACACCTTTCCAAAAAAATATAATTATGATACATCTTGTCTTTAAAAAGAACCAGCACAAGAAATTAGATTAGAGTTTATAAAATAAAAATAAAAAACTGATCTGCTACTTGTACCACCAAGCTCAAAGCAAGGTGCAATTATTCTTATCTCCAGCATCACAACATTCTAGTATTTGAATCCAATGATAAAGCAGTTGAACCAAAGCGCACATCATTCCCCCACTCCATTTTCCTTAGAGAAGTTAGGTGATCAAGACCAAAGCAAGGCATCGCCACCTGATGGAATTAAACCTTGAGTATCAGCTGCAACCCCCAAGAGAAGAAACTAATATGTTCTCCAAGCTTTTCCGATGATTATGAACTAATGTAAATGGTGAAGCATCATTTGGTGTCAACTTTGGTCACTATAAGCTTCATTCTGATTATTTTGGCCCATCCACATATGAAAACCATCAGGCAGAAATTATTTAAGTTTCCCCAAAAACCAACACTGAGAGAATGACCGAGGAAGTGAGCGAGAGAGCTAGAGGACAACAGGTACCAAGAGACCACAAGGATTACGAAGGAGAGAATAGAGAGTACATGCATACAGTGGCGGCAGAATGGCGGGATGTAAGGAGACAGAATCGAGTACGTAGGTGTATGGACGTGCCAAGGAACTACCAATACTACCCAAAGAAAGCTCCAAAGACGACATATGTTTTCACAAACTTCCCAAAGAATTTTCATGCAAACCACATGTTGAAGGCCTTTCTCAAATACGGAGACTTTGAGGAAGTCGTGATTCTTGTTAAAAGAGATAAACGCGACATGAGATTTAGATTTTCTAGGGTTGTGAATGTTCAGGACCCTAAATATTTTTCTACTAAGCTAGATAACATAATAATAGGGGCTGAAAAGATTATGGTTAACAGGCCTCGTTTCAGTAGATCTCACTCTACAAAATAGGATACTACTCTTGCATCCCACTACAATCACCAGCCACCAACTTTCAAATATGCACTAAGAAAACCAAACCAACCACTTGAAAAAATCAACCCTCCTTCAAACACCCTTCCCAAACACGCACTGAAAATACAAACCCCCCCTAAACCTGTCCAAAATACTCACACCCCTCAAACAACACCATCCCCCAATTCTTATGCTGGAGCATTACAGAACCTGCAGTATAGGCCCCCTCCCAGAAATAAAAGACCTTGGGCACATAGAGACACTTCAACATTGGAGAAGAGGAGATTAAAAAGTATGAGAATGCATATGTAGGGGTTGTGGAAAGGCTTGGGATGTCATATAATATTCAAGAAGAGTTCATTCGACAAGGTTACTTCTCAGTTAGAGCTACACCTCTGGGCTCTAACCTTGTATTACTTGAAAGCCTAGAGGAGGGAGAAATGGAGGCATTAATAGAAGGTTCACAAGACTGGCTAGGGACATGATTCTCTGATATAAAGAAATGGAGCCCTAGAGAAATTGATAATGAAAGATTAACTTGAGTGAGGTGCTATGGAGTCCCTGTGCACGCATGGACAGAAGACTTCATCAAGTTCACAGTTCTTGGCACTGGGGAGTTTATGGTTGTGGATGAAAACAATGAAAAAAGAAAGTCCTTGGATGTGGCCAGGATTCTGATAAGAACGAAGGGGATGTGCATCATTAATTTTGTGGAAAGATTCATGATAAATGATGAATTGTTTGTTGTTATGGTTGTTGAAGATTGGTATGGACCAATGTAGTAGTGTATTCGAAACAATAATCTTCTGCAAAAGCTAATTACCTGTGACGGCTCAGATGAAGAAACATGTGAAGACTCTGGCATGGAAGATGATATTGGTTCCGACGATGAGCTTCGAGATGACACCGAGTGGAACGGTGGTGATGTTGCACTTTCAGATGAGGATGGAGAAGCATCTTTGCGTGACGGTTCACATTCACACCTCGAAGTCCAAAAGTCGACGGAGGCGGTGCACGAGGCTTGCACGCGTGAGACAAACGAGGAGACGACAATGATGGAAAATATGGGAATAAATGGAAACGCTGAAACTGGATCCGAAGTCAAAGAGTCTAGTGGTAAAAATGGGATCGGTAGAACTGCAAAAATTACTGTTGAGGGAGAAAAAATAAAATGAATTTTTCACTATCAAAGGATAAACCTAGCCCAAAAAAGTCATCTAGCCCAATTGTTATTAGTAGCCCAATTAACTCTCCCACTCTTGCAACTTATATCAATGACCCACCTTCACCAATGGCCCTCTCACCTTCAGCCCACTCTGCAGACGGGTCAGTTTCCATCTTTGTCACAACGATTCTAACGCATCACCTATAGCCCACTCCAAGAAAACTCGTATTTCATCACCTATACACTACAAAAAAACGCAGGATAAGGGACGGAATTTTCCCTCGCTAAAGACCCAAAATCCGTCGCTAACGTCCTTTTGCGAGGGATTTAGAGAGGGAAAAAATCCGTCGCTAATATCCTCCTCGCTAACTATTAGCGAGGGATTTTAGCGAGGGATTTTAGAGAGGGACTTTAGCGAGGGATATTCCCTCGCTATTTAGCGAGGGAATTTAGCGAGGGCAAACCCCTGGCTAAAGCTGAAAGCCACGTGTTATTATTACTCCACGTGTCCACTTTAGCGAGGGATTTTAGCGAGGGATTTGCCCCTCGCTAAAATTGAATTTAATTAATTTTTTTTTTTAAAACCTGCTTTTTTTATATGCCACGTGTCCAAATTTGAAAACCTGCTTTTTTTTCAATAACTATATAATTACCAAATGCAACACAATTTCGATAATACTCAAATAAAATCCAAACTGACCAGCAATATTAAATATCCAAATCAACATGAACGTTAATCAAATCCTAAACAAGTCTGAACCAGCAATAACATAATCAAAATCCTAAATAAGTCCAAACCAGTAATAACATAATGCAAATCCTAAAACAAGTTCAAACCAACAATGACATAACAATTCAAACCAGTTATAACAACATAATACTAATACGAGCCATCATCAGACTCCGCATCAGAAGAATCAGACACAGGCGCCGCATTAGATTTGGATCTCTTTTTTTTCTTCGCCTTTTCACTCTTCTGGTACTTTAATATCTCCTCCTGCTGAGCCCGCAACTGCTCCAAGAGAGTCATCACCTGCTGTATCTGCTGCCCATGAGTCCCTACCTCCTGCCTGAGCTGCTCGTCCTCAGGTGAAGGACGAGGAGGTCGACTACTAGAGGGTCCCATAGTGTCCAAATGATCATCCACAGAGCTCAAAGTTGGAGCCAAGGGCCCCGTACCATACAGGCGGTTCTTATTGAACCCGCCTACCAACTTCTCCCAGTGGCGGTTTGCCATAGCAATGATCTTGGGGTCAAGTGGACCAAGTGCATCAGGGTTCCAGCTCCCCTGAATCGCCTCAGACATCCACTCAGTATGTTGCTCCTGTTTTGCATAAACACAAAACATAGCATAATTAGCTATCTATTTTAAGAAAACATTATACAATACAAATCAAGTTGTATGTTTACCTGAGTCGTCCTTGCTCGCTCGTCAACATAAGTCTTTTTATCCTTCTTCATATGCGTGGCCTTGTGCAGCTCAGCAATAGTGAGAGAGCGCCCAGCCTTCTTACTCTGTAAAAATGAAACATTGATTCAGCCACAACTAAACTAAACTAAACTAGCAATATAACTAAATTAAAAAAACACAATTTTTTTAAATAACTTACCAATCTCGCAGCATGCTCAGAAGCATTGATTGAGCCACAACTGTGAAGTGAGCCACCTTTTTCAGACTTCCTATTTTTCTTCGCTTTTTCACCCTTGCTTTTGAATTCGTCACTTTTCCAAACATCCTTGTATTGATTCCAGACTTCTTCACTCATAAATTTTGGCTGAACATCAATTTTGCGTAGTTTGTAGAGCAAATCCGACAATTGCTTGGCCATTCTAATCCAAAAAACTCTCCGCACCGCTTCATCATAT
Source organism: Astragalus glycyphyllos (assembly GCA_963573325.1). Taxonomy (NCBI): domain Eukaryota; kingdom Viridiplantae; phylum Streptophyta; class Magnoliopsida; order Fabales; family Fabaceae; genus Astragalus; species Astragalus glycyphyllos. The sequence continues at coordinate 40,009,166 of OY754308.1, forward strand.
TCCGGTTTCCAAGTCACTTTAGTCTGTATTAAACAAAATAAAAATATGTATTAGTAATTATATTAAATAATATATTAAAATTAACAATATAGGTAATGACATAATTGATACTTACCCTAAACAAGTTCACATATTCTTCCCTTTTCTTCTTGTCGATGCTTTTCAACTTTGGATGGAACTCTTTAAAATAGAGTTTCTTAAGGACAAAAGTGATCGCTGATGAACCTGTCTTCGATTTATAGAACCTGCATAATTAAGTCGTTGCATAATTAACAAACATATATACACGTCAAACCTTTAATATATATTAAAAAAATCAAACAATACATACGCATCACCAAAGGGATATATGACTTTGCGTCTTCGACCATTGATCGGGTCGACAACCACCTCCTCCGGCTCGGACTCGTGTGACGGATCAGAATCAGTTTGACCATCGGGGTCAGTACCATCGGGGTCAGTACCATCGTCCTGTAGGTGCTGATCAGGCTGTACCTCGGGTGTAGGCATAGATAACCCGACAGGTGTACTCACATGCCCAGCTTGTGGGCCCATAGGATGCGGCAGAGGGTGGCCCATATATCCAGGTGGTGCGCCCGTATATCCAGGTGCACCCGTAAAATACCCATAGGCTGGTGGCGTGCTAGAAGGGTTTAGAGGATACCAGTTGGAGCCGAAGGGAGAATGAGCAACAGGTGGGGCAACTGGAGCAGAACGTGAAGTCCCAGCTCCTCCAGCAGTAGTGGCAGTCTGGGGCATCCCCAAATAAGTGTCCCCCACATTCATAACGACATCAGGAACTCGATGACGCCTCCTCTTAGGTGCAGCTACCTGCTTTCCTTTATTAACATCTCTTGATGAGCCGGAATCTCCTCCTGGATCCATATCTATAAAAAACGAAACACGAGCAATATATAATGATATATATTAATATATAAATTTAAAGACAACAATAACAATAATGATAAATGAAATGAGATATATATATTAATTAAAATTAGATGAACAATGAACTACATGCAAAGATTAATACAAATCACACTATCTATATATGTGATACTAAGAAGACTTAATCAAAGTCTTCATCTTCTTCATCTTCTTCATCTTCTTCTTCTTCTTCTTCTTCTTCTTCTTCTTCTTCTTCTTCTTCTTCTTCTTCTTCTTCTTCTTCTTCTTCTTCTTCTTCTTCTTCTTCTTCTTCTTCATTTACTCCAATTTCTTCTTCTAATACTGGTTCAACTTCTTCAACGTGGAGTCGATCATCACATAAGGTATCAACTGGTTCAACTTCAATCACCTCATTGACTCCCGAGGTTTCATCCACTTGATAAGGAACTTCATCCCCCACATCAATGGCTTCAATGCGACCCCGTGGTTTTGTCTTAATCGCAACACACCATCCTTCCCGAGTTGATGGATATGGAACATAATACACCTGCCTCACATTTTCAGGCATGATAAACGGATCATAGGCTCTATACCTTCTATCCATTCGAAGGTCCACAGTATTACATTTTGGATTCAATTTCATTCCTCTAACCGATGGATCAAACCAATTACAATAAAACAAAACAATTTTCTTTTCATGATCTAAATATGGGTATTCAAGTTCATATATGTGTTGGATCACACCGTAGTAATCATCTTCACCTCCTTCTGTGATCCCTTTTACATAAACCCCACTATTAATTGTTTGTTTTCCCTCACTCCATGATTGGGTGTCAAATTTATAACCGTTAACGAGGTACGTGTGCCACTGACTAACTTCACGAAAAGGACCACTAGCTAAGTTCCTCAAGTGTTGGATTAGGGGAGTTGGTTCCGCTTCATAAACCTAAGTAATCACATATAGAAAATTTAAGTCATGTCTCATATCTACTTTAAACGGTAGACATTAAAACATTAATCTTATTTACTTACTCTATCATTAAACCAAGATGGAAAATTTTCATGTATACGAATAGAAGCATCTTCAGAGCGTATACCCTCAACTTGTAAGAATGCACTGAAAAAGAATTATTCATACTCTTTAGAATGAAAATTGATCAAGACATGATTTAACTCCATACTCTAAATGTCTATGTATTGAAAACTGAATTGAAGCATACTTACTCAAGATATGGTTTAACTTCGATGCAATTGATCAAGACATGAACATGCGCTGATTTATACTCCATATCTGATAACCACTGAGACGACTTCTTTCCCGAGGGGCGACCAGGTTTGCTAAACACAGATAAAGTTAGCGCGTGTCTTTCTTCTTCAACCTCTGTTTCGTTTCTATTATTTCTTGACAACATAAAGTTGTTGAAATAATGAGAACAGAAATAAATTGTTTCACGATGTAAGTAAGCTGCGCAGATTGATCCTTCGACTCTAGCTTTATTCTTCACTGATCGTTTGTAATCACCCATTAATCTAAATACATGGAGGAAGGGGAGTTGATTAAATAAATAGTCATACTAAATATGAACTTTAATTAAAACGTTGAAATTGATAATTACCTCTCAAATGGATACATCCACCTATAATGAACTGGTCCACCAAGCCTTGCTTCATATGCAAGGTGAACCGGAAGATGCTCCATGGAATCAAAGAAACCAGGAGGAAGTATTCTCTCCAACTTACAAATAATGAAAGGAATGTTCTGCTCCATCTTAATAAGATCATCTTTTCTCAATGTTGAAGAGCACATATTTTTGAAAAATTGACTCACTTCAGTAAGTGGTTCCAAAACACAATTTGGCAATGAACCAAAAGCAATTGGAAGCAGACACTCCATGAATACATGACAATCATGACTTTTCATCCCATACATCTTCCCAGTGTTTACATCTGCACATCTTGCAAGATTAGAAGAATAGCCATCTGGCATCCTCAAACCTTTCAACCATCGACAAACATCTTTTGCTTCATCGGGTGTAAGACAGTATTTGGCTTTGGGTTTTGACATTTTGCCATTAGCCATTGGCACCAAATTCAAGTTGGAACGACTCTTGCTACAGTAAAGAGCAGAATCCATTCTAGCTTTATTATTGTCTTTGGTTCTATCTTTCACATTCATCACAGTGTGCCATATGTTGTCAAAGAAATTCTTCTCAATGTGCATAACATCGAGATTGTGTCTCAATAGATTATCTTTCCAATATGGGAGATTCCAAAATATGCTTCTTTTTGTCCAGTTATGCACCCGTCCATAACCATTCAATCGGGAGAGCAAACCTACCTCTGTGGCTTGTGGCAAATTCATAACTCTACTCCAGATCTCACCTGATGTCAAAAAAGGAGGTGGGACATCTGTTTCAACTACCCCTTTCTTGAATGCCTTTTTGTTCTTCCTAAATACGTGATCTGACGGTAAGAATCTACGATGCGAGTCAAACCAAGAACTTTTGCCCCCGTATTTCAACGTAAACGCTTTTGTGTGTTCCATGCAGTGGGGGCATGCTAATCTACCGTGAGTCCCCCAACCTGACAACATACCATAAGCTGGGAAGTCATTAATTGTCCACATCAATGCCGCTCTCATCATAAAATTCTTCTTCTTTGCTGCATCATATGTCCCAACACCCTGCCACAATCTCTTGAGATCATCAATTAGAGGTTCCAAAAAGATATCAATGTTACCTTTTGGATTGGATGGACCAGGTATCAAGCAAGTCAAAAACATATATGGTTTAGTCATGCACATCTCAGGAGGAAGATTGTAAGGAGTAACAATGACTGGCCAACAGGAATAGGGCGACGCTGATGCTTGGATATATGGAGTAAATCCATCAGAGCACAAACCCAGTCGAACATTTCGTGGGTCAGAGGCAAAATCTGAATGCACTCGATCAAAGTGTTTCCACGCCTTCCCATCAGATGGGTGGCGTAAAATGTCCGAGGTATTCCTATTCTCATAATGCCACGTCATTTTGTTTGCAATTTCAGGCGATGCAAATATTCTCTGCAACCTTGGAACTATAGGCAAATAGAACATCGACTTTACAGGAATGGGTTTATAATTACGCTTTTTCCCTTTACGAACTTTATACCTCGGCTTTGAACAAAATCTACAAGCCTGCAGCGCACCATCGGTTTTACCAAATTCGTTGTCGTAAAACAACATGTGTCCATCCTCACAACAATCAATCTTCTTACATTCTAATCCCAACTTCGAAACTAACATCTTTGCTTCATAATAACTTTTCGGCAAACTACCCTTATTAGGTGTCCCATCCAACATCATTTTAGTCACAAAATCTAAACCCAACTCAGAAATATTGCTCATGGACTTGAGAGCTAAAAGCTTCACACACATAGACAATTTTGACTCCGGCGAGCCTTCAAACAACGGTGTGTTTGACTCTTTTAACAAACAATAAAATCTTTGTGCTTCTTCATTTGGAAGTTCATCATGATCGTCATATTGGGGCTCATCAACTGGCACATTCACCCCGAGACCATCACAAATCATGCTTTCCATCGACTCAAATTGTTCATTAAATGGAACATGAAAACTAGAACTGCTTGAAGAAGCCCCTAAGTCAAAATTTGGAAGTCGTTCTCCATGGTCCACCCAAATCCAATAATCAGGCTTAAACCCGACACGATACAAGTGCTCCTTAATTTCCTCATCAGGTGTAATAGGTATACCGTCACATTTAAGGCATGGACACCTAACTCCCTTTTCCCTTTTAGCCAAATCATGTTCCCATGCTACCCTAATAAACTCTTCAACCCCATTTACAAAAGCTTCTTTCAAAAACGCTCTTCCCGGATATAACCGATCATAAACCCAACTACGATTCAACTGATTCCAATTCATCTACACGCATTTAATCAAATATCAAAACAAGAATACACAAATAAGTTGTGCCACAATTTACCCCCAAATAATATACATTTCCCATTTAGAATTTTTTTTTGAGAACTAACACTTATTCAAAATTTATTCAAGCTTAACATTATGAAATTCATGCAAAAAATGGACTTAAGAACAATCTTTCATTTCAATAAATTGAACCACACTTCAACAAATCCAAGAACCAAATGAAACCTAATAAAGAATCAAATGTACATTTCATTCCTAAGAACCAAATGAAACATAAGAACCAAATCCAAATATACAATATTTCATTCCTACAAGCCTACACAACCATACATTTCATTCCCACAACCATACACAAAACTCGATCAATAGGTCATCCAAATCAGCATTCACAAATAAACTTTTGAAAGAAAAAACTCAACAACATTAACAACTCCAACAAAACAAAACAAAATCAGCATCAACAAAACAAAATCTCAAAATAAAATGAAACACTAACAAACGGACCTTCAAATCCAACAAGCACTTGTTACCCTTCCTTCAAATAAGTCGAATTAATAGAACGAACCACGAGTAGTCACTTGTATTCTTTAGAATCCTGAAAGAGAGTGAAAGGGGATAATTCAATTAGTAGCTACTTTTTTTAGCAAATTAATGCTAAAGAAGGAAGTACAATGCTTGGTAGTCTTAATTGTAGAATTTAGAATTTGATGTACAATACTTTACAGATAAAGTGAAACAGCATTTCAGTTCAGTAAATTTCATGCAAAATCAGATAAATTGATTCTCATTTCAACACCCCAAGCAAGAGCAAAAGCCATAATGAAGCACATGCATCCAGTTTTACACCAAAAGCAACAACCCAAATCACAATTAAGAACCACATATGTATAAACAAAATCAGCATACAATATATTATAAGAAACTCTGATATTCAATTTTAACCAATCAATATCCCTAAATTAAAGTTCCCTAAATTAAAGTATATACATTGATAGAATTTCATCAGAATATAAATTGAAGCTATGTTATAAGAAACTCTGATATTAAAGTATAAATTGAAGCTATATTATGAGAATTTCATCAGAATATAAATTGAAGCTATATTAAAGTATATAAATTAAAGTATATACATTGATAGAATTTCATCCCTAAATTAACCAATCAGAATATAAATTGATAGAATCTTTGATATTCAATTTTAACCAATCAGAATATAAATTGATAGAATCTAAGCATAGAAACTTAATTTTATCTTATGTAGAACACTAAGCATAGAAACTTAACAGTTATAAAATATAGTAAGTAGCATCCACTAGAATTTCCATAGCAAAATGTCATGAAACAATGAATGTTCCATTCCATCATTAAACTAAGTTGAACAACAATTTCCATAATTTGAAGAAATAGCAGAAACTCGGTGGGGGCAAAGAAATTATAAACACACGTTATACACATTTCATGTTCAAAACTAATTGAGATCCAGAAGAAAAACAGGTTGTGCTTTAAAATACCCTTGGATCAAAGCACACTAATATGTCCTGCACCCTAAACTGCAAGAGAACACCAAAATAAGTATAAAACCAAGACAGTATATCAATAGCAAAACTTATTCCAATAAATGTAGCATAATATTAAAGGAAAAATTCTAAATGCTAGAACATGAACAAGCTATATACTATATTATAATCCACTCCATATGTTATACTGCAGGAGCTATTGCAATTTAACATCATAGAAACGAAAAGCACATAATGAAGAAAAGCACATAATGAGAGCAAAGCATATTTCAATTGAAAAGCACATAATGAAGAAGATTATTCAGTAGATGTAGGTCTCAGCAGATGTATATCAGCAGATTTAGGTCCCAATTTGGGAATTCGTTCAACCAATCCAGAAAATTATTCAGAAAATTAGGGTTTCAAAACAAACACTAAATGAAGAACCCTAACAAACCAACAACATTGAAAGAGAGGAAACAGAAATTACCTCCATAGACAGTAGACATGAACTCAGATTCTCTGCACAGACAAACCGATGGTGCCGTGAGAGTGAGGTGAGAGAACAGAAATTTAAAGGGAGAGAGAGACAAAGGGGAAAACGTGATACCTGCGTGGTGGTGCCGTAAGTTCGCGTCGTGCCTTCGTGGTCGTGCTGTGGCGGCGGCGACGGCCTGGCTTGGTAGTTGTGTGGTGGTCAGCGCCGTGTGAGAGAGGAGAAAGATGAAGGTCGCGTGAGAGGAGAGAGTGAGGTGAGAGAACAGATACAGCTCTTGTTTTACGGGTAGGGGAAAAAACAACTTAAAATTAGCGACGGATTTTTGCGAGGGTTTAATAATTTAGCGACGGATTTTTGCTTTTATAACACGTGTTTGAACTAGACTTTTAGCGACGGGAAAATGTGTCGCTAAAATCCCTCGCAAACTTATTTTTAGCGACGGATTTAGTTTCCCTCGCTAAAATCCGTCGCTTATCCTGCATTTTTTTGTAGTGATAGCCCACTCCAATAAAACCCGTCTTTCATCACCTGAAGAAATTCTTCGTTCACCTTCGAATCACTTCATTAACCCTGAACCCAAATCTACCCCTCCCATATCCGCTGAACCCGAGACATTTGGTCAACCACCAATCCCCCTAGCCGTCATCCTCCCAGCAGTTTCTTCTCCAATCGGCTCACCTTCGTCTATTGAATCAGCTAAGACCATTTCATCTTGCAGTTCTGGGTGAAAAGACACTCCAAGCAGCAGTAATTTGCAATCCTCAAGCCTCCAAATTGAATACAGAGATTCACTGTGGGCAGATCAGACTCAATCAAAAGGTGAGAAAATTTGGAAGTTTGCTCAAGAAGTGTGGGTAATTGGAGAAGCAACTGAAGAAGAGTATTTAAGGAAAATCCAATAAATGGAAGATAGGGATAAGAGTGTTAAAAGTTCGAAGGAGACTACAGGGAGTTCCAAATGAAGATTATCACATGCAATTTGAGGGGGATTGGCAGTAATGCCAAGAAGACGTGGTTTAGACACCTTGTTCACGAAGTAGGGTTTGAAGTGTGTTTCACTCAAGAAACCAATTAGGAAAAAATCAATCACAAAATTGTGGCTCTTCTCTGGGGAAGTGACGATTTTGATTTGGTCGCTCAGGCTTCTCAAGGTCTCTCCGGTGGCATCTTGACGATCTGGCGCAAAGGTATGTTTGTTTTCCTTTTCTCATTTTCTCAGCATGGGTTTATTGGTATAGCAGCACAGGTGAATTCTAGAGTTGTATACTTTGTCAATATTTACACTGGATGTTCCATAAGAAGAAAGGGGGTGTTCAAGCCTCATTGCAGAAAAAGGTAGACTAGGACAGGGAAGCTGGGTAATTGCTGGTGATTTCAATACAGTTACGTGTAGAACAGATAAAGGGGAGTGAATTTCAAGTGTAGTGAAGTGGAAAGTCATGATTTTTCACAATTCATGGAAGATATGGGTGTAATAGAACCACCGTGGTTGGGGAAAAAATTCTCGTGGTATCAACCAAATGGAAGAGCTGCAAGTAGAATTGACAGATTTTTCCTATCTTAAGTCTTAATAGAAATGTGGTGTATTAAGGCTCAATGGATTGGGACAAGGGATGTATCCGACCACTGCCCGGTTTGGTTAGTGTCATCAATTATGAATTGGGGCCCTATGCCATTCAAATTCATCAATGGATGGTTAGAGAAAGATGAGGGGAAGTAGTTCATAGAGGAGAATGGAGAGAGTGCAAGGTTGAAGGCTGGATGGCACATGTCGTGAAAGAGAAACTCAAATATGTGAAGGAACGATTGAAGGTGTGGAATAAGGAAGTGTATGGAGTCATAGATCTTAATTAACATTGAAAACATTGTTAAAGAAATGAACATGGTAGAAGAGGAGGTGGATGGTGATGGGGAGAAGTGGAAAAATCTAAACACTGAGTTTTGGAGAGAAATACAACGAAAAGATAGTTTGTTGGCGCAAAAGGCAAGAGTTAATTAGATTAAGCAAGGGGCGGAAATACAAAATTCTGCCACAAAGTAGTGAAATTTAGGCAAAGGCAAAATCAGATAGAAATGTTGAAGGTGGAAGAAAGGTGGCTGAACGGGGTAGATGAAATTAAAGAGGAGGTAAGGAGGCATTTTAGCAACCAATTCAAAGAGGAAAGCTTTATTAGACCAAAACTGGAGGACATCAACTTTAAAAGCATATCTGTTGATGAATCTGAGTTTCTAGTATCTCCGCTAGATGGAGGAGGTTGAGGAAGCAGTGCGGAGCTGTGAGGGTGACAAAAGTCTAGGACCAGATGAGTTCAATTCCAAGTTCATTAAAACCTGTTTGAGTACAATTAAAGAGGATATTTAGGAGGGTTTGATTCAGTTTCACAAGAACGGAAGATTACCGAAGGCGTTTACATCTTTTTTTGTCACTTTAACTGGTAAGACAAAGAACCCGAGAGGGCTGGATGATTTTAGACCCAAAAATTCTCACCATTCTTTTTAATTGATTTGACACGACGATAACTCTTGAAAAATATTCAGAAATAGACTCTGAATCTTTCATATGCAAGGATTCAAACTCACCTCTTAGTGTTTGGAGACGTACCTTCTTTACTTTGTCTTCTCCTTTGCAAGAAGTTTGAAGCTTCTCCCATACCTCCTTAGCAGATGCTGCATATGAAATTTTCTCAAACTCATTTTCATCCAATGCTTGGAAGATGATGAAGAGAGCTTTCTTGTATAATTCTTCAAAATATCCTTTTGTGCTTGAGTTAAGGAATCCTCATTTTTTTTGATTCCTTATAGTCTTTTTCAACAATCTCCCAAACATCATGTGCTCCAAGAAGAGCCTTGATTTTTATGCACAAACTATCATAGGTGATTCCATTTAGAAGTGGAACTTGAAACGATGCTACACCATTGCTCACCATGACTATGGAAGGATTTCTTATGAGAACCTTAGCTCTGATGCCACTTTGTTGGAAGAGGAGATTATGATTCTAAAGTGAGGAAACACTTTTCTCTTTAGAACTTCTTGTTTATTTGCTAACTTGCTTACTTGCTTGGTTTACAAATGACAAGCCCTCCCCTATTTATAGGCTCTAAAGAAGAGTTCTACATAAATCTAGAGATCATTCTACACATGTTTGGTATGAGTTCCACACACTTAAAACACATTATAATTAATTAGACACAAAATAAATTGTTCAATAACTCCTCATTTGTTATCATTAAAATTATTGAGAGCATCCGTAAGACCTAGTTCAACTGGAAAATGCTGATATTGTTAGGCTGAATATCATGTCTCGGGTTCGAACCTAGGATCTCATACTTTTGTGCGTGAGTTTCTGGCGGTAATTATCACTTCGTCGGCAAGTTAACCAAAAAAATTATTGAGAGACCATTTGTCTTTTCTCTAACAGAGAGAGACCATTTCGTCTTTGTTCCAAAAAATCATCATTTAATCAATAAAAGAGGGTCACTAAATCAATGCATTTTAGCATCTTAGCAATCGTTGGAATAATTATATAGATTTAACTAAGTCAATGCATTTTAATTTTCTCATATTTTTAAAGAACATCATGAAACGAAAATTTTCCACATTATCTACTATTGACCAGAGTTCCCCAGAAGTCGTTCTATTGCTGCACGAACATCTCCAGAAGTGGCAATAAGAGCCTGTATGTTTGCTTCCATGTTGAAGAATCCCATCTCACGAAGCTGCAAAAGTTGGATCACATACAATGGCTCTGGCTCTGACAAGACAACAAAAAATAAGTGAAAGCATTATATCCTATTGTTCTAATAGTATATAAGGAGCTAGAATTAGCATATTCTAAAATCTATTTAGACAAAACTAGAAGAGAATAACAATGCTAACCATTTGGTGCATTTGGATAGGTCTGGCTACCAGCTTCAATTTCAGCAAAAATGTTGTATATCAACTCCAACCCCATGTTGATCAATGTTCCTACAAGTAAAATAAGTTATTAATGATTTCAAGTAATGCTACATTATGTTTATAATAAAATGGCAGTTGCAATATTAACAGAAGAGAATGGAGGGTTAGTTTGTATACCAGTGTCGTCACTATTTTATCTCCATTGGCTGCAGAAAGAAGCAATATTAATAGAGGATCAAGCAAACAAAACAATGATACACAAAAAGTAAACAAGGACGGATAAACTGTATTTTAACATATATATAGGCCAACCAAAAATGTAAGCCACCAACAAACTATTCTAAGAAGATACATTCAATGCACAAAAATTTATATTAAGTAAAAAGGAATAGTCACATATAATACCATATGTCTTCAGCTGTATAAAATTTTGTTACATGCTATGGCACAAGAAGTTTTTTTTTATAAAGCAAAATGATGTTTACGTTTATATAACAAAAATGGAAAACTAAGGGTGTTCGAACCCATGTACAAGATGCTAGAGCAGAAGAGCCTGTATCTGGCTAACACAAATAAAAGGAGGCAACATATAGATTTTGAAACCTGATTAACAGTAGTGTAACATTTTTTTTTGGACTTTGAAATGATATTACATGCATTGAACAACTCTATTTATTTTTAAGGTTTCTCAAAAACATAAATGATATGGTGTATCTAGTTCTACTTAGTAGAATTCTTTCAATGATTGTTAATTAGGTGTCAAATTTAAGATAATAATTAACTGCATCACTAGACAAAAGATTATGAACTTGAGACAATATAAAACCAAAATTGCATCATTACTTAAAATGATTGTGACACCGATGGAAAAACTTCCAGGTAACAAATGAGATCATCCTATCATTTTACAATAAAAAAATAGGGTTATGAGAATATCGATTCAAAGCAAAGACTCATAATTAGTTATTAATGCAATCAAAGACTCATAAACAGTTACAAGAGTTTAAATCAATCTACCTCCGGTGCCCGAGCTACTGAAACCAAATAAAGAAGCTCCAAATTTTGCATTGCATCCCGAAGAGAATTTGATTCCATGCCAGATTCTTCAGTAAAAACAACAGGAATCTAAAAAGTAAACTAGATATTAGAAACGACCCAACACATGTCTTAGGCACAAGCTAGTAAGTAAATACCTGATTAAGAGCTCCTGGGTTGCAAAGAATGTTTAATATCAACTGATATATTGGCGGATAATGCATTAAACGCTCAAGGTTAATAAACCCATTTGTAGCCTAACAAAAAAATCTTCATCGTCTTCATCATTTGGTGAACCAATCAATGCAACTACATTGTTTCCCATCAATTACAACAGTATTAGTCATAATACAAGCAACAAAAATTTGTAGAATGACTTACGTTCTGTTTGGCAAAAAAGAGCGGATAGCAGATAAACTAATAGATAGCAGATAACATTCAGAAGAAAACAAAATGTGTCAAAAATAATAACAAAGTGGTGTGAGATCGATAAAACAATATTTTATAGTGTCATGAGGATTTGACGTGTGATTAATTCGTAAAACCTAACTCAATTGACAAATATCAAAATTGTTAGACTGGATATTATGTCCCAAATTTGAACTTATGAACTTAAAGTTGTGTGTAAATTTCAAGTAGACTTGCCACTCTGTCTACAAACAAAAGAAATTGACTCAGGTTTTCTATCAGACCTAAATGGTATAGACTTCAAACAACCAACTACTGGACCACACACACCATCACATTTTATATATCAATCAAATGCCTATCAAAAAAATATATATCAGTCAAATAAATTTTACAAATATTTAGTTAAAATTATGATAACTATCATAATTCATTTTTTCCTGTTTTTTAACAATCCAAATTTTACACCTATTTTATATCTTTCTCTATTTTTTCTGTTACATGTCTTATTCTATTCCTAGCTCTTGCTGATCTCAAGGTGTATACATTTTTTGGCGTATAGAAAAATATTTTTATCACATCTTCAATCATAACATTTTGTTTATTTTCACTAATCAAATAAACAAAAAAAAAAGGAAAATTGACATGAAGCAAATTGTAATTTACGCATAAAATTAACAAATGATGAAAGGTAGATTTCCAAGTTATAAAATGGTTTTAACAAATGGGTACCAAAATATAAATCTAAATTATATACCTTCAGAGTGATTTCGCTTGTGATTGTTGACCCCATTGAAGTCTTGAATTGAATCACTCGAAGTCATTGCAATGGATTGTGTTATTCTATCGTACCTTCACCTCTAGGAACTTTCACTTGCCAAGCTATTCTTAGTTTTACTTTACTGTCGAGTCTTTGATGTCCTCTCTCTACTTGGTAGTTGGAAATCTAGACTTGGGGGAACCCTTAAGTATCATAAACTCGAAAAACAAATTGATGTTTTGGGATTGATTGTTAGAACTCTTTTTTTGAACAATCTGACTCGATCTATTGGTAAGAAATTGCTTAGAAAAAACGCTATCAACTTATATGTGAAGCCGTAAAGTTTTATAGTCGACACTACATTCGTTTTTAGGTTTTATTTAATTAAAATGTTAATTTATAAGTTTTAATAATATAATTTATATAACCTTTTAAAGAAATACAATTTAAAAAATAGATTTATAATAATTTAGGAAATTATCATAAAAGTAATATATTCTTAAAACTAAATCTACAATTATAATTATTTTTATATATAAGGTATAATTATAATAATATTTTACAAAAAATAAATGTTAATTTACACTGAAAATATAAAGAAAGAAGTAATTGTTTTAACATAACCATAAATGAAAAAGAAGATGAACCATTTTTTTAGAGAATTTTTAAATTTAAAGTACCAAATTGTTATATGACAGTAGTCTTAAATGACTAAATTGTCACCAGATAGATGACACGTAGACTCCGTCATGGCCACGTCAACTGTATTAGCTAAACAATGCAGACATGTAATATTTTCAAACTATTTGCATTAAATAATTAAAAAATATAGGAAAAACAGCCATATATACATTAATGTCCCTAATTGAGAAATAAATTGCATTTAATATTGGAACGGAATCTATAAACATACAAAGTAAAATGTTTCTATGAGTTATTTATCCTAGGTGTCAATTATAGGTGAATTTCACCAAAATCTATTTAATGCTATTCCTAATTAGCATCCTAATTGGCATCCTTTCATACTAAAAAATAAATTAAAAGAATAATTTATTTAGTGAAAAAATAATACAAAGGATAATTACAAATAAATGAATTTCATTGAGGGTATAAATTTTCAAACAGTAACGTATGATTTTCAATTAAATTTTCAGTTATAATTACAATTAAAAGAACAATTTATTTAATGAAAAAATAAAACAAAGGATAATTACAAATAAATGAATTTCAATGAGGGTATAAATTTTCAAATAGTAACGTATGATTTCCAATTAAATTTTCAGTTATAATTGCAATATGTTAAATTGATATAGAAAACAATAGTCGTAAGAATCCTAAACAATTTAAAAGTAAAAATTTACTGCAGATTATATCTCAAAATTTTCGAAAACTTATTTGGCGCAGATGCATTCATATTTCAAAATTTGCAAAAAATTATTTGGCATAATTTTCAAAGTTTTGGCGAACTTTTTAAATTTCATTTTCAAAAATTCGCATACAACTAACATCTAGATAACAATATAAATAGGCTTCATATATTGGTATCTATAAACATACAAAGTAAAATGTTTCTATGGGTTTTTTATCCTAGGTGTGAATCATAGGTGAATTTCATCAAAATCTTTTTAATGCAATTCCTAATTAGCATCCTAATTTGCATCCATTCATACTAAAAAATAAACTAAAAGAATAATTTATTTAATGAAAAATAATACAAAGGATAATTACAAATAAATGAATTTCAATGAGGGTATAAATTTTCAAACTAACGTATGATTTCCAATTAAATTTTCAATTATAATTACAATTAAAAGAACAATTTATTTAATGAAAAAATAAAACAAAGGATAATTACAAATAAATGAATTTCAATGAGGGTATGTGTAACATCCCAAATTTGTAGTCGACAAAAACAAATTCGAGATATTACCTTTAGCCATTCAGAGATACACTTCTACGGATTCCAAAATTTCATAATTGATAAATCAATTATGGACAACTGGAATTATCAATTTTCGTTAAAACTTTATATTTTGATACATAAACAAATCCATAAAGATTCATATTATTCTAGTCATAACAAAAACTCACTAATCGAAGTGCATTAATCCTAAACTTAAACTCAACCATAACCCGATATCTAATACCGAGTACCCATCATTAGAGCTGTCAATTTGGGCCCGGCGCCCGATTGTTTGGGCAGGCCTGGGCTCTAAAAATAGCAGCCCAAAATCAATTGTATGTTTTTTGGCCCGGCCCGATTGGCCCGATGATATTATTGGGCCTGGTCGGGCTGGCCCATAGTCTTCGGGCTGGCCCGCTTGTTTTTTAAAAAAAAATTTCACCCAAAAAAGTATAAACCTAACCTAAAAGTGGGTTTGACAAAATAAAAACATAAGTGGGGAAAAAGAACACTGACTCACGCAACACAACAAATCAAACGCAAAAAAGAAAAAGACTCACGCAAGTTGCTCTCTCACACTCACGGTGGTCACGCTGAAAAAAGCTCATCTGCATTGCCGCCAACAACAACGACGCAGACACGGCAACGACGACGGCGGAGACACTCATCTTCAGGATTTTGTTTTCGTTTCTCTCACTCTCATCTCATATCATCTTGGTTTTCGTTTTTACACACTCATCTTATATCATCTTCGTTTCTCTTCTCTCACTGTAGTGGTCTTGATAAGATTATGGCTTTTCTTGCTTAGATTATGTTCAAATGAGCATGCTGCTTTCCTATTTTTTTAGATGATCCGAGTTAGGGTTTTGTGCTTTGAAAGGGTGAGTGTAAAACTCGGAGACGAGTTCGTGTGCGAGAGCCGAGAGCAGTGAGTGAGGAATATGAATCTGGTGGTGAAGTAGCGAAGAAAATGGCTGCTTTCCTATTTTTTATGGTTAATTGTTAATACTGTCATAGAATAAGAAATTTGGTTATTGTTTAAATTTGGTTAATATTGTCATTGATTGGAACACGATGTGAATCTGTAAATCAACGTGTTGTGCCAAATAGATGACCCATAAATAAGCTATGTGAAGAGGGAGAGATTAGGAATATCAATGTGCCTTTTTCTTTGTTATTTTATATCGGATTTTTATTTTATATAATTTGTAATTTGTTGTGTTTACAGATTATGTGTTGTATTTGTGTTTATATTAATGATGATAGACTTTCTTAAATTGCAAGTGAAGCAACATTATGCAATGGCCAACTTGATCCTTTTGTGATGATTCTTATGTGAAATATTTATTTGACTCTATAAAGTTAATGTGTTAAATCTTTTAAATCTGTGATTTTGATTTTGTGATTGTAGTTATGAATCTTGAACGGATTGCTGAGGATGAGGTTATGGAAATTCATTCTGATGATGATTTGGAAATTCTAGGGGATGATATTTTGGATAATGTTAACAAAAGTGAAAAGATTAAGAGAGTCGGGAGAAGAGTCTCTGAGGTTTGGAAACATTTTGAAAAGTTGGAGGGATGGGAAAAATGTAAATGTAACGGTTGTGCGAAAGTGCTTTCTTCCAAATCTACCGGTGGTACCAAACATTTATGGCGCCATTATGAAAGATGTGGTTTAACTCCTAAATATGATGATGTGGGACTTATGTTGGACAACAAAGCTACATTATTGAAGAAGTGGAAATTTGATAGTACGGCTTATAGAGAGGCACTTTCTAAAGCTATTATCAAACATGATCTTCCATTTAGCTACGCCGAGTATGAGGGGATTTCGGTTGTCAACAAAGTCTTGAATCCTGAGTATCAACCAATTTCTAGAAACACTGCAAAAGATGATTGTATGAGTGTGTTCCTAAGTGAAAAGAATAAGCTAAAGAGTGTGTTGGCATCCATTCATGGTAGAATTTGTCTTACTTCTGATGTATGGACAGCTGTAACAACACAAGGTTATATGACTGTGACTGCTCATTATATTGATCATGATTGGAAGTTAAATAGCAAATTGCTTTCCTTTTGCCATTTAGAGGCTTCCCATACAGGATTGGAATTATCTGGAAAAGTACTTGAAGCTCTGAAGGATTGGGGGATAGCCACAAAAATATTTTCTATCACATTAGATAATGCCTCGTCTAATGATAGCATGGTAAGCTTTTTGAAAGATAGGCTTAATTTGCAAGATGCACTGTTAAGTAAAGGTAAATACTTTCATGTGCGGTGTTGTGCTCATATCTTGAATCTCATAGTTCAAGATGGTTTGAAGGCGGCTGGGAATGTGCTCATATCTTGAATCTCATAGTTCAAGATGGTTTGAAGGCGGCTGGGAATGCTTTGCATAAGATTCGAGAAAGTGTTAAGTATGTGAAGGTTTCAGAGGGGAGGTTGAGGGATTTCCGAGCATGTATAAAAGAAGTGCATCTAGATGATGTAAGTGGTGGTTTCTTGAGGATGGATGTCTCCACTAGGTGGAATGCTACGTATATGATGCTTCAAAGTGCCATTAAGTATCGGCGTGCATTCATTAACTTGAGTTTCAATGATAAGAACTACAAGATTTGCCCAACCCATGAAGAGTGGGATAGAGCAGATAAGATATGTGCTTTCTTGGCACCATTCTATACTATTACTAACTTAATATCCGGGTCATCTTATCCAACCTCAAACTTATACTTCACACAAGTTGCACTTATAGAGATGGGATTGAAAGAAAATCTGCATTATTTTTGTCATTGACTTCTTTTGTATTATTCATTGTAGATGTGCCGGAACTTGTAGAGGAGATACAGTTGTCGGATATTAGTTAAATGTTGTTCGTTGCTGGCTTGCTGCTGAATTTGCTGTTGTGATTGCTGGATTTGTAGTATTTTGCTTTAATGTTGTAAAGCTTTAGTTTTTGAACGAAGATATATTGTGTAGTTGAGCTATTTTGGCTTATGGACCAAGTGTTTTGTATTATTCATGTAGATTTAAATTGGCTTTGTATGAGCCAAAATTGATTTATATAGGTTTGATGTTGCCATGAATCCTATTTGTATGTTGTTCATTTTGTAGAAAAAAGTATCGAAAAAGTCAATCTTTGTGGCCCGTTGGGCTGGCCCATTGGCCCATGGGCAGGTGTTGGGCGGGCTTGGGCCATATTATTTGTAGCCCATCAAAATATTGGGCCGACCCGACCCGACCCTGCCCATAGATGTGTGGGCGGCCCGATGGGCTTGGGCGGGCCGGCCCGAGCCCGGCCCATTGACAGCTCTACCCATTATGACCCGTGAACTTCCTCAACATGATATCCCCAAGCAGCTAGGGTCCTGAACTTCCTGAACAATCCTTAGACTTTACCTGTGGATCTGAAAAACAATCAACAATAAACAATGAGATTACAAATCTCAATGAGTGACTCCGAGACCCCTTACAGTTCCTCTCATTTGTTCCTTTTAAGATTCATTATCTTTCCATTCCGAATAATGCGGGAGCTCCATTAATCTGAGAAACTCCAATTCGGTTATCTCAATAAATCATTTTATCATTTTCTTTGGCTTAGCACAATCCGTGAAACGAAATCTCACGAGATCACGGAAACCCCAATCCAACATACCAATGAGGGATAATTTGTAGTCGACAAAAACAAATTCGAGATATTACCTTTAGCCATTCAGAGATGCACTTCTACGGATTCCAAAATTTCATAATTGATAAATCAATTATGAACAACTGGAATTATCAATTTTCGTTAAAACTTTATATTTTGATACATAAACAAATCTACAAAGATTCATATTATTCTAGTCATTACAAAAACTCACTAATCCAAGTGCATTAATCCTAAACTTAAACTCGGCCATAACCCGATATCTAATACCGAGTACCTATCATGACCCGTGAACTTCCTCAACATGATATCCCCAAGCAGCTAGGGTCCTGAACTTCCTGAACAATCCTTAGACTTTACCTGTGGATCTGAAAAACAATCAACAATAAACAATGAGATTACAAATCTCAATGAGTTACTCCGAGACCCCTTACGGTTCCTCTCATTCGTTCCTTTTAAGATTCATTATCTTTCCATTCCGAATAATGCGGGAGCTCCATTAATCTGAGAAACTCCAATTCGGTTATATCAATAAATCATTTTATCATTTTCTTTGGCTTAGCACAATCCGTGAAACGAAATCTCACGAGATCACGGAAACCCCAATCCAACATACCAATGAGGGATAATGCGGGGGTCTTGGCTTCGAGGCTCATGACTTCCCTCTACCAAGTATGCTAATTAACTCGGAGTCGTCACCCCGTTAATACATTATTAATCACTGAACAATATTACACATGTTCAGGAAATCCATTTAAAACCATTTATGGGTTCCCACTCGTTTATACGACATTCCGATCAACACATAATTCAATTAACGAATTCAAGTGACAAGTTATCATCCATCGTACATAATTATAATTCAAATTCATGGTATTTCAAGTCAATAAACCTTAGGAAGTATTTAGGAATGGATTAGCAAAGATTTGGAATCAAAAGGAGTAGCTTAAGGTGATTTTTAAAAATGGGGACAGAAGTTTGGGCCCAGTCATGCACATTTGACAACTTTGAAAATTTGTCCCGTTTTCGCGAAATTGGCTATTCCGTTCGTTCCAATACTTGCCCAAACCATTTCCAACACACAAACAGATGTACTAACAACCAATTCAAGCAATTTACATGTACAATCAACTCAATCTCACATGCACATATAATCAGAATTTTCGTATAAGCAAAAACACCTGAAAAACCGTAAAGTTCTGAATTTGGAAAAATAACACGATTTATTTTAGAACCGAATATCACACCACAACATTAACACACATGCAATCATATAGAACACAAATTCGTGGTGAGTTCACTCACCCGGAGCGACGAACAATTCGAACAACGGAAGACGCGATCAAGCTCTACCCAAACCGGATTATTTTTGGCCAGCTAAGCAGTTTTGGAATGAGCATAACTTATTCAGATATTATCCAAAACCATCCAAACCAGTGCCTATTGTGAATAAAATTTTGTCTTTTTTCCTATGGTTCAGTTCTAACACTGATACAATGAGTATTCAGGGAGTTACGGCTAAAATATGGAGACTGGTTTGAAAACGTTACTGTTACAAAACTGAAACTTGTAATTTATTTTTCTCCCTCAATATTCAGTCAAATCAAGTGGTTCTTGTGCCTATCTTGAAGCATTTTGTGTGTAGTTTCTGAAGAATCAAAAACTAACATCAACTAAGGTCTGTGGAGTAAGATTCATCAAAACTACCAGAGACTGCTAAAACGGGTTTGATGCAGATTTTGCTATAAGTTGTTATCTTCCACTCCCTTCACCATGAACCACGAAATGGAGCTCCTACAACTCTCCAAACAACTCTCCCAAAACTTGCTAATCTACTTCAATAACTGACATGCAAACCCTTATTTGGCTCCTAGACCCATCTTCATCAACATGCAACTAAATGTCAAGAAGTGAAGATGAAGAAGAAATGGATGAAGTGGGGCTGTTTCCAACTTTACAATGAAGAGGAATTCGAATAAGAAGGAGAAAGAAGTACTGATTTGAGTAGTTTGATCAAGTTGAGAAGATTTTTGGAGAATTTTTCTCTTCCTCTCTTTTCTCCGCTCTCTCGGGTTGTCCTCTCTCTCTCTACTCTCAAATTCTGATTTTTGAGAATATGTGTGTGTGTGTTAAATGTGTGGTATGGGTGTTTGTGCGTGTTTTTGAGCCGAATGTAACTTAATAAAGAGAATGACCAGTTTGCCCTTGGGTTATTTACACCCCTCTAGTTACTCTTTATACTACCAAATGAGATCCTATTCTAACAATTCATCAATTACTCAATTTTAATCACACAATAATCACAAGGCACTCAATTACATGAATTAAAACCAATCAATTAAAGGTCAATTGAATCATTAATCACCATTATAAGGTATTAATAGAAAAGAACACTTGCTAATGTCAATAATGGAATGTTTTTCAAATTGGGGGATGTTACACTATAAATTTTCAAATAGTAACGTATGATTTCCAATTAAATTTTCAGTTATAATTGCAATATGTTAAATTGATATAGAAAACAATAGTCGTAAGAATCCTAAACAATTTAAAAGTTAAAATTTACTGCATATTATATCTCAAAATTTTCAAAAACTTATTTGGAGCAAATGCAATCATATTTCAAAATTTGCAAAAAAATTATTTGGCGTAATTTTTAAAGTTTTGGCGAACTTTTTAAATTTCATTTTCAAACCATTTGCATAGAACTAACATCTAGATAACAATATAAATAGGCTTCAAATATTGGTATCTATAAACATACAAAGTAAAATGTTTCTATGGGTTTTTTATCCTTTGTGTCAATCATAGGTGAATTTCACCAAAATCTTTTTAATGCAATTCCTAATTAGCATCCTAATTGGCATCCTTTCATACAAAAAAATAAACTAAAAGAATAATTTATTTAATGAAAAAATAATACAAAGGATAATTGCAAATAAATGAATTTCAATGAGGGTATAAATTTTCAAACTAAAATATGATTTCCAATTAAATTTTCAATTATAATTACAAATAAAAGAACAATTTATTTAATGAAAAAGTAAAACAAAGGATAATTACAAATAAATGAATTTCAATGAGGGTATAAATTTTCAAATAGTAACATATGATTTCCAATTAAATTTTCAGTTATAAATGCAATATGTTAAATTGATATAGAAAACAATAGTCGTAAGAATCCTAAACAATTTAAAAGTAAAAATTTACTGCAGATTATATCTCAAAATTTTCGAAAACTTATTTGGCGCAAATGCAATCATATTTCAAAATTTGCAAAAAAAATTATTTGGCGTAATTTTCAAAGTTTTGGCGAACTTTTTAAGATTCATTTTCAAACCATTTACATACAACGAACATCTAGATAACAATATAAATAGGCTCCATATATTAGTATGTAAACAAAGCATCTACATATTTTAGCCTCTTCTATTTTACACATTATCTATATTTTTCTGTAATTCTTTTATTTCTTAGAAAAAATGGAAATAATGGATGTTGGTTTTCGACTTCTTATGCACTACACCATGTTGGAACAAATGAAGATCCAAATTTTTTTAATCCTTTCTCCAATTCATTTTTGATTCTCAGTCATATTTTTTTTCTTTAGTTATTAGTGAAACATATCTGATTCCTAAAGTTAATTTCTTAATCGCATTTGAATAATATAATGTTCCTTAAACCATGTTGGAACACAAAATGATTTATTAAGACACCTATTAAATATAATTACCAAGTAAATATAATTTATAATTTTTTCTATATTTTAGTATTATTTATCACCATGCAAAAATTACAAATGAAGAAGGAAATGTAAAAATTCGGTTATACCTTCTAACAACCTTAAAATTACAAATAACTAATATTATATACACTTATGAGGATTAAAATATATTAATAATGACTTAACCAAAATAGATAATTTACTATCTTTACTATATTTTTTTATTATTTATCACGATTAAAAAGGTACCAATTAAGACTAACATGTAAAATAGCATATAAATAAATATAAATATTAATATACAAAGAACAATTAAATGATCCAAACAAATACAAAATATACAATTAAATCAAAATTATAAAATAAATACATCATTAAACAAACTAAACAAATAAACAATCAACAAATATGTATCAAATAGACATATTAGGAATGTTATAATGTTATAATTGCAATTAATTTTGCAATTAATTTTGCAATTTATATTTTTCAAATTTCAAATTCAAATTATTAAATAAATTCAAGTTCAAATTTTGAATTTGAATGACAAAATCAATCATGATACATATTATTTTTTTACAACATGATACATATTATTTTGAAACCTTAATAACAATTCATTGTATGAATTTAAAATTTAAGTTTGAAATTAATATTTTGTCTTCCCTCTTAACTATTTAAGTTGAGGAATTAGTGTTTCACTCTTTCAGAAGGATCCACCATTCTGGTGATAGCGGCATGCATGGAGGACGAATCAATATCATTAAGGGGCGAATAGAAAAGCAACTAGCCAGTGGTCTTTTCAACAAGTCCTCCACCATCTCCTTCAAATTAAAATTACCCTGTTACTTTTATTCTGTCTGTTGAATTCATTAAGTTTGTTATCTGATGTGTCAATGATTTATATCTTTCTGTAATAGACAACAAACACATTAATTCTTAGTTTCACATTCTCTATCTGTAGGTACATCTTATTTCTTATTTTATTATAATAAGTTTGTTATCTGGATTGATATGTTGTTCCTTCTAATATGTGATTATTAATATTTCATGGAAGTTTGGTTATTATATCTTAATTTGTGTTGCAACTCTGTTATTCATGCCCCGTTGTTTGATTGAATTAGTGAATTCACTATCTTCTGCGTATCTCACAACATTCCAGTCTAATGTATCTTTTTTTGGCCAACAGTCCAATGTATATATTCATGCTATTTTTCAAGTTTGGATCCTCTCCAGCAAGTATATGGTGCAACAAGTTGCAGAGGTGCCACATTCTATTTTTTGTACATTTTATTTTCTCATCCTTAACTTATGTTTTTATTCATAAACTATTCCCATCAAAATTGTCCCTGTCTCTTAGAGTGATTAATATTTTACATGAAAAAGTATTCATATTTCATGAACAATTTATATATTAGTAATTAAATTATATGATAAATGTATATTATATTATTTTATTCCTTTTTGAGACTTTAATTCAACGTAAAAGAGGAATCTGCTATCAGACATTTCCTTTTGATGGCTCAACTAAAAATTATGATTAAATTTACTAATTTTCATTTAAAATATATTTATTCTTTCTTTTAAATCACAATTACTTTTGCGTTAATTTATTTCTGAAACGGATGAACATTCGATTTAGGGGTGTCAATGAAAATTAATGCATAGAATAATACTAATTGTGATGCAGTGGTCTGATTTAAATTATGAGGTTTATGAAGATGTGTTTTTTGGCATGGTGATATGTCATTTTTTCTTGATGTACAGATCCTACTTTCTCTTTATAGCATATTCATAATTGTATATAGTATAGGTAGATATAGATATAGATAAGTGATATTATTTTACTTTATCAATAGCATGTCATCTAAGAAAACCAATATGGTATCGCACAAGTGGTAGATACTTGGACTCTTTAATCACACCTGGTCATGAGTTTGAACCCTGGCCGGTGTCTATGGAAAAATACCTGGTGGGAGATGTCAACCTCTAAAATGGATCTCAATACCTCGAGAGATTAGTCTCTCAGTTGTACGTAGAAGATAGCTTGCTTTACGAAAAATACTAAAACAACTCTATAAAGCATAAAGATATAGTGGACAAGAATGCAAGTCACGTACTAAGAAGATGCTACTCTTTGATCATAAAAATATCATTGTAAAAGCTAATTCAAATTTGGCAAAATAAGGTAAAAACTAATTTGCTCATTCATTGACTTTTATGCATTAATTTTTACAATTAAGTTTTTGTCTAACTAATTAAGATGTAATTAAGATAATATTAAAATTTTAATTGATAGTCATTATAATAAAAAAGGTTTCATTAATATAATTTCTTATATAAACTTATATTAAATGCATATCAAGCGCAACAATACAAATATTTTGTTAAATTGGAGCATTTTAGTATATCTATACAAAAAGCTATTGTAATATAAATTAGTATGTAAAAACACCCAATTAAGAACATTCATGTTTTTTTTTTTTAAAAAAAAACATTTATGTTTAAATTACTACACAAAAATAGAAACTACACAGAAACATTCATGAAGTATAAAAGAATGTTTTAATAGAAACTACACAAATATAGAAATTTTAGTATTGATAAATTATCAATTATTAGTAATAAATAGGTAATAATATAAATGTGTTAAGAATATATCTAATTTATTTTAGTTTTAAACGATAAAATCATGAAAGAGATTATATCACAATCAAAGGAGATTTTAATTCAATTCTTATATTTAAAAGTCCTTATACTTTTATTAGTTTTGAATAATATCTACTCACTTAATATTTTAAATATTTTTTTGACAAAATTAGTTTTAATTTTTGATGAAGTATAATATTTACTTTTTGTTTTGGTCAAAAAATATCTACTTTTGTTTGTTTTCTTCTTATATTTAAAACCCTTAACATATTTTTTTAGGCAAGTTAGCATATAAATTGCTAAACAAGTCCCAACACCTTAAACAACATATGATTCAAAATAGAGACTGGAATAAACATTTAAGTGATTTTCCAAACTTCAAATGTCATTTCGTGATATAACCATCCCATTTCGTGATATAGCACCAACAATTGTAGTGCCAACAAATTTTCTGTATCTTTCCCAAGTATGCACAAGAATAGAAAGACTAAGACTATATGACTTTTACTTTTTTACTTCTCCTTTATTTAAAACAAAAGGTAAACCTAATTTCACCTATAAAATCTAGACCCTTTGTAATATCCTTAACTCTGTTAATTGCGATTTATAAAATTAACAAGTTATTTATTGTTCGAAAGGAAAATAAATCAAGTAACGGATATGTGTTAGTCGAGAAAGCATGAGTTATTGGATAAGTCATGGGATTAAAATGTCTTAATGTTTTAACTAGGTGGTAATTCGGGGAGAAATTAGGTTAAAAATTAAAGTTTAAGAGAAAATTTGAACTAAGGGCATTTTGGTAAATGGACCGTCATTAAACCCTCAGCTGAAATAACATTTCCATCTTACTTTCCTCATTCATCATTTCATCAAATTCAGAAAAAAGAGCAACGAGAGAGAAGAGAGAGGCGTGAAGGAGAGGGAAGAAGAAGAAGGTGGAACTTTCATCTCTCCCATTGCATGTAAGTCCTCTTAACACCATTCAATTCCATTTTTGATTCTCTTCCATTTGATACCGATTTCAGAACCTCACTCCCTCTATATTTCATTCTACCATTTTTGAAATTCAAAGCTCAAAGTGGACATCAATGGAATTTTAAAGGTTTATGGAGCTTTGCATGTGTATTTGGAGTTAGAATAAAAGTGAAACTGAAGATACATTGTGGATTAGAGCTATTGGGAAACTATTTCAGTTGATAAGGGTCAAAGGATTCGATAGTGGAAGCATCTTCAAGTTCGTGGAAGCAAGGACACCGTACGGGGACCGTTCGTGTGTTTTCTCGTTTTTGAGCACTTCTCGAAGTTTTGGCAAATCGTGATTTTCATCACGAAGTGGTGAGTTTGACTCACGTTTAGGGATTTTACACTTGATTTGATTGTGTCGAAATTCTGAAATTATACTCATGTTTACGGTTTATTTCTCAATTTATACTTTGATTGTGATTTGGAATTTGAATTCGTTGTGATTGTTTGGACTGGAATATGTTGTGAAATCTTCTGTTTTTCAGTTGGAAATGGTTTCGGTTTCGGTTTGAAATCGATTGGAATTGCGAAACGGACAAAACGAAGTGTAAAAACTCTTTTTGCACAGGGCACACGGACCGTGCGCCCCAGTGGCACGGACCGTGCGCCCCTCACGCGCCAACACACAAATTTTTTAAAAAGTCGCACGGACTGTGCGTGGCTCTCGGGTTCCATGTGCCGTTTTGTCATTTCGTCGCTCCTTTTTGTTCCAAATCACTTCTAAACCTTTTTTTAACCAATTGGGATGTTATATACATTATAAAAACATGATTTTGACTAGTTCAACTTAGGTTTTAAGAAATGTTTTGGAAGTTATAAATATTTGGAAAAACCGAAATTAGTATGCATGTGAGCAAATATTTTGAAAACAAAACAGAAATTTATATTCTATCATTGACATGGATGTGATATATCGATTATATCGAATAAGGTTGACGGCCCAATGCGGGTGTGATATATAGACTATATCGAATATGGGTGCCCTAGAAGTAGCATACTAGGCGGGGAAAGTCTCGAGCCCTTAACCTAGGCCCAGTATCAGTTAGGGAAAGTACTAGCGGGGGTTCATCGGGAGTAAGCAATTGTATGGCGGCCGATGTTATGCTAATGATTGTTGCACGAATCACCGAGATTAGCAATTGTAAGGTGGTCGGTGTTTCGATTAATGTAAGAAGCTAGTAGTTTATAAATTAAACTACGAATGCTATGGTTTTATAAATTGAATCGAGTGAATGTTAGAGGTCACGGTAGAACTCACTGAGATATGTTATCTCACCCTATCATTGTTGTTGTTTTTACAAAGAAACAAGGAAAGAAGAAGGCTAAGCGGCACGAGTAGGTAGCGTGGTTGTGGAGATAATGAAGACTTTTGGTCTTCTTCTCAAATTATGTTTTCCTTGTTATTTCTGTTGTGGTTATGTAACTTATATTTGATATGAGTTTTTTTTTTTGACAACATATTTGATATGAGTTGTATAAACCTTTTTCGCTTCTCTGCTTATGATATTGAACAAATAGGACCTTGTTACGTTCTAAGTTATGAACTATATTGTAGTTCAATGAAGTTAAGACAGGTTGATATGATTTGGTAATGTTATCATCGGAAAATTTTAGTTATGTTCAATATCTTAACAGGGATTGTGTCCTCTGATTATGGCTAAGTTGTGCATTCTAGTATATCTACACGTTAGAAATATTGGGTGGGGTGTTACACCCTTTACCAAGATTTTATTCTTAACTGAATCCCTTAGCAAAACATGTTTAACATGTTTATTAGTTATCGGCTCTTCAGTTATATGATCTAAAATTTAAGTATATCGATTTACTTTGACAATATATACACATATATATATATATATATTACAATTATATCTCTATCATAATGTAGTATTAACCTAATATGGGAATTTTTTTCACATTGTTAGCAAGATATATTCTTATCTTTAAAATATAAATCTTGTGGAGTCACCCACTCCACTTTCCCTCCAAAACTCCCACCCACTCTAACCCCCCCCCCCCCCCCCCCCCCCCCCCCCCCCCCCCCCCCCCCCCCCCCAATTTTTAATTTTTTTTTTATATTACATTAAAATTTTGAAAAATATATTTTTTTTCGATAATCAAATTGGTGAAAAACAAAAATTAATTGTGATTTATTATGTAAAGTGTGATGCCAGAAATTTTTTGAGGTTCTCTAGAGTCTAAGACAAAATTAGTTGTCAAAAAATAATAATTTTTCCTCAATAATCAGATTGCTAAAAAATGAAAATTAATTTCAGAATAAATTATGTAAATTATGATGTTGGCCAGTGTGTTTTTGTGATGCTTTTTCAAATACTCAAAATTTATTTCTAAATATCGAAAAAAGTTTACCTATTCGAATACACAAAGTTTGTTCCTCAGTGAGAAAAAAATAAATTCAAAAAAATATGTAAAGTACAATGTTAAGTAGTGTGTTTTTTATGCTTTATTGTTTCCAAAAAAATCTACTATTCAAATGTCAAAAGTTTGTGACTCAATAACCGATTTAGTGAAAAAATATATAATTTCATGATAAAATACGTAAAATGTAATGCTAAGCAGCGTATTTTTTGGTACTTTAGTGTTTGAAAAAAAAAATTACTGTTCAAGTACTCAGAGTCCATTCCTCAATAACAGATTTAATGAGAAATAATAATTTCGTGACAAATATGTACACACTCTATTTTAGTTTTTAAGTCCGCAGCAATTGTCTTTATTAAATAAATATTTTTTTTTAGTTTATACTTACCTTCAATTTAAACAAAGTTTTCTCATATTGCAATTTGAAAAACAAATTTCACCTAATAACAATTCTATATTAACTAGAGCTTTTACCCCGTGTCAATGTCACCTATTTAAGAGAAAGGTCAACTATAAACCTATAAAACTTGGATATTTTCTCTAGCATGT
This sequence comes from Astragalus glycyphyllos, assembly GCA_963573325.1. Taxonomy (NCBI): domain Eukaryota; kingdom Viridiplantae; phylum Streptophyta; class Magnoliopsida; order Fabales; family Fabaceae; genus Astragalus; species Astragalus glycyphyllos. The sequence continues at coordinate 40,037,950 of OY754308.1, forward strand.
GAATAGCTACGGCCTATAATAAGTTGACACTAACCAGAAAACTCTGTTTTGTTCATAGGATTACAAGGTGGTTGATGAAGATGAAGACAAAGTTAAAGCTACAGGGGACAAAAGTTTGCAGTATCATTCTCACCACATTTTAAAACACCACACTTTGAGAGTAGAGTGATAACGTCTTATATCATTCTTTTTCTTGTGTTGAATTTGTAACGAGTAGAGTTTGATTTGTCTTCAGATTGTTTTCTTTGGGGCAAGTAAAGGGTTTGGTAGGGGTTAAATTTTGAAAGCCGTTGATTGGAATCATATTTAAATTTGTAAATTGAATGGATTTGTCATCAAGAAACCCACTTTGGGCCAGGCTCAATAATTGGGAAGTTGATAAAATGTGAGTCACTTACTAAATGCTTGGCATTTTTAGTACTCTAAAACCACTTTCTTTATGTTTTGAGAAACATTTTATGTTGATGTATACTCTTTGTGTGAATAAGACTGGGCAATCATACTTAAAGACCAAAATCACTGCTATAATGAATCTTTTTGCTTGAAGGTCCTGCACTTTTTGATTTCACTTATGTATCTCAAGGGCATTTCAATATTCATGTTCCTTGACAACTATTGTTGATCGTCGTTGACGACGTGTTATGCATAATCAATGACCTTCCATCCAAGTGGAGTATCTTAATCAAAATGCTTATGGTGGAAATGTTAACGGTGCTTATGGCGATGGTGGGTATGCTAACAACCTAATAGCAACACAACGTGCCTTATATTAAGACCAAGACTACTGAGATTATGAATCTCTTTGGTGTTGATGGTTTGATTGGAACACCTACTAGGAGTGAGGTCGTTTTAACCTATGTTTCAAAGGGTTGCTTCAAAATCCATTGTGTGATGACTGCTGCACGTGTTCGTCTTAGAATAATGCGTAATAAGCCGCCTCCAATTTAGATGCTCTACCGTCATCGAGGCTGCCATCCCATTCATAGGACTAACTCTTCTCATCATGAAGAACTTGGCCAAAGTGCTCACAATCCTATTATTATGTAATGACTTTTTTTAGTGGCATGTACCTTCAAGACATTTTATCTGTTTTGTTTATTTTGCTCTATCTTCAAACCTTTGTTGAAACTTTTATTGCTATGGGAATATAATATTTAGACCTTTTGTGTTGCAACTTCTGTTTTTTTTTCGCCCCCGTGCGCGACACGGGTAACACGGCTAGTTATTTATAATACTTTATATATAATCAATATTACATTTTTCATCCAAACATTCTATATATTTGTTTCCTTTCGAATTTTTATTTAAGTAGATATTTTAAACCAAAATTGCTCTCCGTGCGTCGCACGGGTTACGTACTAGTACTTAATTAAAATTCCATAAAATGCATTTTGAATCCTTTCATAATAAATTTCATATTACATAACCGAATATGTGGTGTAATATATATTGAAATTATATTTACATACAAATTATATTTAGTTTATATTTAAATATAAACTGGGGCCTATTTTTCTAAATTTCCTTACAATTCAAATTATCTTTAAATTATTCTTCAATTATTTGTAAAATACAAACTATATTTGTAGTTACGTTTTCTAGGTAAATGTGGTTCAGTATAAATTATGGTCTATTTTTTGAATTTCACTTTATTGTGCTGGGTAGCATTGCTGAAGTTGTTTTCGCTGACAGGTTAAATAATTATTTTTTATGTGACATTCGGGGCTGACGAGGGTGGGGAGTGATTGCTGGTGCCTAAAAAGGTGGAACAGACAAAGAGCGTCTCCTGGCAGTGCATAGATAAAAAGCACGTGAATGAACCGAATACGCACCGGAATGAGAGGGATCCAAAGGCTGTGCAGGTATGAAACTGTACAGTTGAAGGAAGACTTAAAGAATTGATTTGGACTACTTATAGCAACAAAACTCTATAGTTAAGCGTGCTTGACTTAGAGTAGTAGTGGGATGAGTGACCTTCTGGGAAGTTTCCTCGAAAGCATGCAAGTGAGGACAACGCATGCTAAAAAGACACGTGTTGGTTTGTGGGGTCAGTCGACAGTTCTCAAAGCTGTTTGGGATGTTATATTTTATTCCTAAATTTCCATTGACTTTCGATTATGTTGTTTATCTTTGTTAATCGTTTTTATTGTTTTATAGGTTTGGTCTTCCAATACGAGTCTTTGATTACACGTCTATTGTTTGTAATGACATTTTATCTCGATGTCGTTGTTTTATTCTTTCAATAAGATTTGGTCTAAATCTTGATTAATTATAATGTTTACTATTTAAAATTACAATGGATTGGGAAAATATTTTAATTCCATTGCAGTTATCCATACCTTGTGCAAGTTTTAATATATGCCATAAACCAAAATCAAAATTCAATTTATTTAAAATCAATATATATGGTTGGTAGATGAAAATTAAATCTATATATTTCAAAATAACATCATTCAAATTTTATATCTTTGTCTTTATAGAATACAAACGGTGTAACAGCCTAGGCCCTTTTTTTCTAGTAGGCTATCCCAGAACTGCACATCATGACCTTCTCTACCCCAGAGCATTCCTCATAAACAGTACTACTACAAACCTATCTAGTAGTACTACTACCCCTATGGAGGACCTTTAAATATTGTACCAACAACTTGAGTTTGGGATTGTACTATTCATTAAGCTTGTACTAGATAGGCTTGTTGTAGTAATTTTTATGAGGAATGCTCTGTAGTAGTACTATTTATGGAATTCATGTACAGTTTTTGTCTTCCGTGGGAATGGAACCATGTACTCTGGGGCTCAAGTACACGCTCAATGCATTCCCACTACCAATTGAGCTAGTAGTACAATTTGTAGTGGGAATGCATTGAGCATGTACTTCAGCCCCGGAGTACATGGTTCGATTCCCACGGAAGGCAAAAACTCTACATTGGGGGGGGGGGGGGGGGTAGAGAAGATATTGATGTGCAGTTCTGGGATAGCCTACTAGAGAGAAAAGAACTCAGGCTGTTACAAAGGGTTTTCTGTTTTTATATTATTATTATAATTATAATTGGAGCTTTTTATTCAAGTTATTGTGAGTTATGTAACCAAACGAATTATTCTGAGTTATTATTATGTGTTTACCATAGCTGATTAAGGCACTAAGTTTTCCTTATGCCATTAAATCCGAAATTCAAAATTTAATATGTGTAATCACAAATTCAAAATTGTATTTGAAATCTTATACTACAATTTATTCCATCTTCACTTTTTTCCAAACAATATGTAACATCCCTAGTTCGGTTAATTTCGATTTATGAAATTAACTAGCGATTTATTATTCGATTAAATGATAAGTTGAGTCATAGATACGTTAGAAGAGGGAAAACAATATTTAATTGCTTAAGTACATAATTTATATGCATTATTGTTTGATTTGTATGAATTATTGTGTGCTGGATTGATTAGAAATGGGGTTTTGAGGGGAAATTAGGAGAAAGGGTAGAAGTGTATGAATTATTGTGTGCTGGATTTGTATGAATAATTGTACCCTCAGCCCATTAAGTCACTAACACACACAAACTCCCACAAAACTACACACAATCAGTTTTCTTTGGAAAAGGAAAATAAGAAAGAAGATAAGAGAGGGACAGAGGGTGAGGCCGAGAGAGAAAGAGAAGGGTAAGCCATGTTGTGTTGAGAAACTTGAAGTCCAAAGTTTACAAGTGAGAACTCAGATTTTGAAACCCCAAGCTTGAAAAATACTAGACCCTCACCATTCCTCTTTCATATATATTCTTGCATGTCCAAGCTTTATTCGAGATTAGGTGTTAGGGAGCTTAAATGATACAAGGATAAACTTGGAGCTTGAAAATGGGAGCTTTAATGGGTGTTTTGGGGCTACATTTCGAATTCAAAGGAGGAAGAAGATGAATGTGTTGCTGGGAATTTCTGCAGAAAAATTCAATAAGGATTTTACCATTTTAGAAGCTTTGCATGCTTCAATTAAGACTGGATTTGGAACTTGGAACTTAGGGTAAGTTAGATTGAAGGTTGAAATCATGGTAAGCATTTTTGGAGCTCAATTTCGTGGCTCATGGTGGTTGGAAGTTGAAGATATAAACACACAGAAAGTCTGCAACAAAACAGTTTTGACACTCTCTGGTAATTTCGATATTTCTCACTCCAACCTTATTTGATGTTAATTTTTAATTTTTTAGAAACTACACACAAAATCCTTCAAGTTAGGCACAAGAACCACCTTATTTGACTGAGTATTGAGGGAGAACAATTAGTTACAAGTTTCAGTTTAGTAACGATTTTGGACCAGTCACCTTGTTTTAGCCATAACTCCCTGAGTACTCAACATATCAGTGTGGGACTTGAACCATATGAAAATAGGCAAAATTCTCTACACATTAGCCACTGGTTTGGATAGTTTTGGTTAAGAATTGACTATGTTATGTGCATTCCAAAACTGCTCACAGATGCTGTCCAAAACAGATTCAGTTTGTGTAGAGATTGATCGTGTTTTTCATTGATTCATATCGTTCGTCACTCCGGGTGAGTTTTACTCACGTTTAGGAATTCATTTAAATGTTCTTGAATGACTTGAAATTCAGTTTTGAGAAATTGTTTCGTTTCGAAAGATTTTAAGAGTCGAAAACCGTTTTTTTCGAAAAACTATGTTTTACGGTTTTTATCAAATTATATATTGATTTTTGGAATGGTTGGTGAATTTTTGGATTGATTGGTTGATATATTTGTACTGAAATTTTTGTGCTTTATATTTGTTTTGGTGTTTGGTGAAAGTCGGAAAAAGGAACGAAATCGATTCGGTTGAGAATTGAAACGAAAACGGCAATATAGTGCTGCTGAAGCACTCACACGGACCGTGTGAGCTAACACAGGTACCCGTGTGAGTTTCAGTTTGACACAGTTTTGTGGCAAATTGGCTCACACGGCCCGTGTTGTCCCACACGGGTGGCCGTGGCACTTTTCAGTTTGGACTCTAATTTTCATCGTTTCGACCTCAATTCGATTTTTTTTAATTCTATCTCCTACCCTAACTTATATATTGAAAGTATAATCGTACAACGGGGCATATAGCCTATATTTTGATAGTTTTAATTCGAATTGAGTTGAGTTAAAATTATTTTGGAAAGAACGGTTTATAGAATTCGTGTGAGCAATTGTTTTGAAATCAAAACGGAACTTTACGTTCTACTATTGTATGGACACGATATATGAATTATATCAAATTTGATTGACGGCCCAATGTGGGTATTGTATAAATTTGACGGCCCAATGCAGGTACAGTATATAAATTATATCGAATTTGGGTGACGATCCATGAAATAGCATACTAGGCGGGGAAGTCATGAGCCCTTAACCTAGGCCCAGTATCCGCTAGGGAAAATACTAGCGGGGGTTCATCGGGAGTAGCAGTAGTGCGGCCGATGTTATGCTAGGTTTTGTGCACGATTCACCGCGATTAGCAGTAGAGTGTGCCGTCCGTGTTTCGATTAATGTATTAAGCTTGTGGTTTATAAATTAAACTACGAATGCTATGGTTTTAAAAAATTGAACCGAGTGAACGTTAGGGTTGTCACGGTAGAACTCACTGAGATATGTTATCTCACCCTATCATTATTGGTGTTTTTACAGAGAAACGGGGAACAAGGAAACTTAGAAGGCATGGTTAGACGACATGCTCGAGGAGAAGATTGAAGACTAGTTCTTTTATCTTAGTTTATGTTTCCTGTGGTTGTCTCTGTAATCGATATTATGACTTGAATTAATATTTAAGTTATGTAATCGTTTCCATTTTTCTTGCAATGATGTGTATCTAAACTGGAAATTTATACTTTGATGTAAGCTAAAATGTATATGTTGGTATTTCTCCTCTTTAGAAATACTAGGGTCTTACACAATACATTACACATTTTTCAATGTTGAATTTGTTATATTAATTAATTAATTAATTAATACTGTGACACAAACCTATTATTTCGACTTAAATTCGAAATTCAAAATTGTTTTAACTTGAAACAAGCAGTATTTAATTATTAAAATCTTTGTTCAGTAAATAAAAATTACATTTGTTTTGAAGACCCAAATTCACAATTTGCATCATATAATCCATTCCAATAAGAGGTTTAATGGTCTTAACAATATAATTAAGGGTTAAATATGTTTTTGGTCCCTACAAATATAGCGAATTTTATTTTTAGTCCCTCTAAAATTTTTTGGACACTTTTAGTCCCTACATTATTTGTTGTTAGCACTTTTAGTCTCTACCGTTAGTTTTCACTAATAGTACTGACGTGGCGTTGCTTATGTGTCATATTTTAATGTGCTGGCACACATGTTTTATTTCCACACAGAACATGGTATTCAATTCCCATACACTAAACAAAACGCGTCCATACGGTTCAAATACTACATCAAAATTGTAACCTCCAAAATATATCAAAATAATTAAATTAATTTGGGCACAATCATATTTGTCAATTTTTAATTACAATATATATTTTCTACGTTTTTATTCAAACAATGCAGTACTTCCATTTCAACTTGGAGTTTAATATATTATTTTATAATGTGACACACACCAATTTTTATGATTCAAATTCGAATTTCAAGTTTTTTTATTCAAAAAAAGAACACGCAAAATTCGCGTATTAAAATCTTTATGCAATACATAAAAACGTAGGTAGTTCTTGAAGCCCTAAATTCACAATTTGAATCATAGGGATCACTCCCATTTAGATGTTAGCACATTCTTCATTCATCAATTTCCAAAATTTTTGAGTGGACAATATAATTTCACATGCATTGAAATTTTACCAAACTTATCCTTGCACATAAAGGAAACGATTTTGTGTTGTCTAACGGATTTTGTTAAAACATTTGGTTTTTTTGTAACATCCTTAGTTTGGTAAATTTCGGTTTACGAAATTACCTAGCGATTTGTTATTTGAGTAAATAATAAATCAAGTCTCAGATACGAGTTTGTCGTGAAAGCAATATTAAATTGTCGTGAAAGTAATAATGCAGGTCGAATAGAATGTTAAAAACCAAGCGATCGGTGGCAATGGTAAACAGTTGAGAATCTTCATTGGTGTCAGAGCAAGGCAGGATATACCAATTACAATCAGCAGTTGGAATAGTAAAAAAGATGCCTCTATCAAGAAGCATAAAGATGAGCTATGGCATATGATACAGGTATGAGTCTTATTTTTGACTATTCAGTTATTTTATAATTAAATATGTAAGTATATTTATAATCATTTTGTTGAATGTAAACAGAAATACTTTGATGTGGATGACTCTCGAAAAGACTATTGTCTTATGAAAGCTGGAAAGGCGCATAGAAAATTCAGATCAATTCTAACAAAGTGGGTGAAAGATGAAGAGGGGAACACCAGAAGCCATCCTCCACCACAGTATGCTGGGATTATACCATTGGAGGATTGGACTGCATTTGTTATTTCACGCGAAGATGAGGAATTCCGGGTTTGTACAATTACTTATCATACATATACCTATATTTGACAATTATGAGGTATTAATGTAAATAGATGTGTCATTATAGAGATTAAGCAATGAAAATCGCGAGAGAGCGACAAGTCCTGAATACCCTTATAGAGCCGGTGTTACTAGTTATCCCGAGATTGAAGAACGATTGGTAGGCACATTATCTTATATTTTATCTTTCATTTATTAAATTAATATACTGATTTATTTACTAATACATGGTAAATTTTAATAGCTGCGAGAGGTCGGAAAAAATCCTGCTCATGAATCTATTGACCGACAAGTTTTGTGGTTAGAAGCCCGACAAAACAACCACCCAAAAACGAGAGAGGTGTATGAAAGAATTGTAAGTATGATAAAATTAAAAAAGAATTCTTTCATTGAAGGTGAATAAACTTCTTATTTTTTTGTAATGTCTAATAATGTTTGTGAATCAGGAGTCAATATCTCAATCAGTATCACAAGGAGAGATTACTGATTCTGATTTTCCAAATGACATCCTTGGTCGTGCATTGGGAACTGAAGAGTATCCAGGACGTCTACGGGGTTTGGGATTTGGCATTTCTCCAACGACTTTTTCGAGTTCAAAGAGGCAAAAAAAAGAAGAGGAACGAGAAAGTAGAGAAAGACGGTTGGAAGCCACTGTATTGATGCTAGTAAAAGAACTTAATGAACTTAAAGAAAGAGTTGGTCCAAGGACTAATGATGTACCATCTCCTAACCCAGATAGCTTCAGGGATAGTTGCAATATTGCGTCCGATGAGGTAATTATCGTTGGACCTCTTTTTTATTTTTTATATTTTACAATAACTTATAAGTATTAATATTTGGTTATCAATTAATTTAGGTTAACAATTGTCATTGTGAATTATATTTATCAAACCCGCTTACGTTGGTCGCAAAGGGCTTTGTTTGTAACAATGAGGACTCCACCTTGCACAATCTTCCTATTCCTCCAAATCATGCGAGAGTCAGAGTTGAGTTTGTTGTTGTGGATGATGCTGAATTGCCGGTACCAGTTGACACTGCAGAGATGACTTTGTTAACTGTGAATGATGCACTTGGCACCTTGGTGGCATGGCCATCAAATCTTATCAATGTAAGGAGCACTTAATATATTTGTTAATAAATCATTGCCTTATTGTCTCATATATTCATAACTAATTATATTTCTAAATATATAGGTAAGGAAAGGAAGATCTCAGATTTCTGGGCATGTTGGCAAATCCCAACCCTCCCCTTCTATTGGTCGCAAGAAGCATGTGTCTAGGGGAGAAGCTAGCAGGAATGAGATTCAATCCCAACCCTTCCATTCTATTGGTCACAAGAAGCATGTGTCTAGGGGAGAAGCTAGCGGGAATGAGATTCAATCCCAACCCCCCTCTTCTAAGGAATTCATCAGTTATCTAAAGATTCATGCCTCAACAATGGCGAGTGCTGATTTGATAAATGTATTGATTGATCCAGACATCTTTGGAGTTGACCACCAAATTTCTCTTTCAAATGATGAACTTGAAGAGGTATATGAGCACAAGTGGGCATCTGCGGCTACTATTACAATGTACATCAGGTATTATCATTATTATTATTATTATTATTATTATTATTATTATTACTACTACTACTATTATTATATGTTAATTTATTTGTACAAATTTTAACTATAGGTATTTGTACCATGAGATTATGAGCACCATGGAACAAACAAAAAGATTTATATTCTTGTGCCCCCAACGTACTTTTCTACGCAACGTCCGCATTGATAAAGACATGTCAAAAGAAAAAGTTGGGGAATTGAAGGAAGCGGTTAAAGAAAACAAGGAAGCGGTAAAAGCATATATCAATAGTCGCTTGGCTTTGGCACGGGAAAGCATATGTGATTGCTTGTTTTTGGCACCCATCAACTTAGGGTAAGAAATTTAATCTATATATATATATATATATATATATATATATATATATATATATATATATATAAAACGTGTTATTGAAACATGTGTTATTTATTTGGTTATCCAATTTTTTTGTAGGATGCATTGGATATTGTTGGTAGTTGATCCTAGGAGAAATAGAATTTTCTATTTGGATTCGTGTCACGGTCATTATAACTACCACACCATGATGAGAGGAATGTTTGAAAGGTGTGTATTTAGATACATCGCATATTTCATCATATAAATTATATATATATATATATATATATATATATATATTTCGATTAATTAATATAGTTATATGTATAATGTTTCAGTTGTGTGGCAACTTATTGGGCATCGAATGAGGTCAGGACTAGAGGTGGGAACAATAAAACAAAATGGATAGTAATAAAGGTAAGTTTATAATCAATATTCTTATCCATGTAAACTTTGATGCATTTTAATAATTAATTGTTATTTTGATTTGTAGTGTCCGAGACAACCCAACAATGACGATTGCGGATATTATGTTATGAAGTTTATGAAGGACACAATCACTTACAATCAAATGGAAATTCCCCAAAATGTATGTAATTTCCATTTTTTATAGTTTGTTTTTTTTATAAGTATTTCCATATCTAGCATTTAACCACTTAGTTCTAAGTTTATTTTATTTTATTTTATTTTGATAGTATTTTCCAGGACACGCGGTTGGAGCTCCATTTTCTGATGACCAACTTACTGAGATCAAAGGAGAGTGGTGTCGTCATGTTGCTTGTTTGATTAATGAAAATCGAAATTCAAGTAATTTTGGTTAGCTTGTATTGGATGTCATATCATTTTTGTTGTCTATGTTGACATTCAAAATTTGATTTTCAATTGGCTAGCTTGTATTAGATGGATTTATAGGTTTATTAGTTGGAATTTGATTTTCAATTGGCTAGCTTGTATTTGATGGATTTATAGGTTTATTAGTTGGAATTTGATTTTCAATTATTGGCTAGTTTTAATTTTGATTTACAATTGGTCAGTTGATTTGAAATTTGGTAAATATAGGTTGTTGTTGGTTGATGAAAAAGAGAGTAGGGAAGTGCTGCCAAATATTGGATATACCAGAAACACGAAATTTTTTTTTAAAAAAAACATAGAATCAGGGGCGCTTTCTACGAGCGCCCCTGATGTTCTTAGAGTACTTGACAATCAGGGGCGCTTTAAAAAAGCGCTCCTGTTGGTCAAGACAAGAGGGGCGCTTCTAACAGAAAGCGCCCCTGATTGTTAGTTGCGCGTAAGACCATCAGGGGCGCATCCTACAAGCGCTCCTGTTGGCTAACATTTAGGGGCGCTTCTTGCGCGCTCCTGTAGAGTGTTTGGCAACAGGAGCGCCAGATTTAGGGGCGCCCGAAAGCGCCCCCAATGGATAAAAAAAAGCGCCCCTGATGCCTTTTTCTGTTGTAGTGATTATAGTTTGAATTGTGTGAATTATTGATGATTGTTTGGGTAGAAAATAGATTAAAGAGGGAATTAAGGAACTAAGGGGCATTTTAGTCATTTTCATAAAACTTACCCTTAGCTCCCACAATAATAAAAACACCTCATTTTCCTCATTTGAGCCAAAAGCAAGAAGTGAAAAAGAAAAATAGAAAGAGAGAAAGGGGGCGAGAGGAAGAAGAAGAAAAGAATGGAGAGGAAACTCCATTGAAGATCTTGTGTGTAAGTATCCAAACCATCATCTTCCTTCATTTTTTAATTTCTTATCCAATGATACCAATTTTAGAAGCTCCTTCCTCCTCATTCACTATTTGCCATTGTTAGGTTTTAAAGCCCCAAATTGGTCAACAATGGAGTTTGAGTCATTGAAGATGGTTTTAGGGTGATTGAGTTGCTGGTTGTGAATCCCAGTAGATGGGTTTTCGATTTTGGAAGCGATTGGACAAGTTCGTGAAGTTCGGAACGTGTTCGTGCGTTACGGGTCATTTGAACTTCGGAGAGTCTCGATGTTTCGTGATTTTCATCACGATAGGTGAGTTTTACTCATGTTTAGGGAATTTACACTTTAAATTGATTGTGTTGAAATTCTAGAATCGATTGATGTTTTGGTTTCGAAAGGATTTTAGAGTCAAAAACTGAATTTTAGAAAAACATCGTTTACGGTTTAATTTTCCAATTATACTTTGATTGTGATGAGAAGTTTGGTTTGATTGTGATTGTTTGGACTGGAATATGTTGTGAAATATTCTGTTTTTCAGTTGGAATTGGTTTGGGTTTCAGTTTGGAATCGATCGGAATCGCGAAACGGACGAAACGGAGTTAAAATGCTGTTTCTGTACAGGTAGCACGGACCGTGCACCTCAGAGGCACGGACCATGCGTCCCGTAGACAGAAACCCACACAAATTTTTTTACAGGTAGCACGGACCGTGCGCCCCAGGGGTACGGACCATGCGTTGCTCTCGGGTTCAAAATGCTGTTTTGTCTTTTCGTTGCTCCTTTTTGTTCCAAATCACTTCTAAACCTTTTCTCAACCAATTGGGATGATATTTACTTTATAAAAACATGATTTTAACATGTTCAAACTTGGTTTTTAGGAAATGTTTTGGAACTTATCAATGTTTCGAAAGACCGAAGCTAGCCACGTGTGAGAACATATGTTTTTCAAATCAAAACGGAACTTCATGTTCTACTATTGTAGTGAACATGATATATAAATTATATCATATGTGATTGACGGCCCAATGCAGGTATTAAATAAGATTGACGGCCCAATGCGGGTGTGATATATAAATTATATCGAATTGAGGTGACGACTTCCAGATGTTAGCATACTAAGAGAGGGAAGTCATGAGCCCTTATCTTAGGCCCCCTGAGGTTTATTATTACACTTCCTTTAAGAGTTGTACACTTATCTGCCAGATGTTGGGGTTCACTCAAGCTTCCTTGGGTTGTTGGTGATGTGCTAGAATTAATAAGGCTTTATTGTAATTCTTTTATTGAATTACCAGATGTTTTTGCAATTCATTTGTAGAATTGCCAGATGATTTTGTGATTCATATTGAATTACCAATTAAAGAGGAACTTTGTACTTAAACCGTGAGCGTAATTAGGGGTTCACTTAAGCTTTCGGAGTTGGTGATTTGCAAAAGATTAAAATGTAATATTGAAATTCATCACTTAAGCTACTTTGGGTGGTTGGTGATGTGATAAAAGATGAAATGGACTATTTTGTAATTTATATTGAATTACGAATTAAAAGGGTTTTCATAATTGAACCGAGTGAATGTTAGGGGTCGCGGTAGAACTCACTGAGATATGTTATCTCACCCTATCATTTGTTGTTGTTTTGCAGAGAAACAAGAGAAAGGAGAAGGTTAAGGGATGCGAGTAGGTATCATGCAAGAAGAGGAGATTGAAGATTTAATCCTTCAGTCTCTGATTATGTTATTCCCGTCGTCTTTGTAGTCGATATATGACTTGAGATAATTGAGTTATGTAATTGTTTACGCTTTTTCCTTATTATAAGTAGGAAAGTTACTCTGATGTTTACTAAATCTTAAACTTCATGAAATTCATAGAATAGAAGGAAAAGAATGATTGAATTGATGAATTATTCAATAATTAACCAATAGAACAGTAGCACCCTATTTATAGCTAAACTAAGGTGCACAATACACTACAGCTGTAGCTGATACATCAGAACAAAAAATAACGGAAAAACTAGCTAAGGAAATCTAGGGTAAAACTATGAAAAAACGGTAATAAGGAACAAAGCAAATCTTCCTGAGATTTGGTGATGCGCTGTGCATATTCTAGAACATTGCTAGCTGGTATTGTTAACAGAATTGGCTCTTTTGTCCTCAGCTTCCTTATCCTCTTCATTTGTTTGGGCTGTTTCTTTATTGTCCCTTTTACCCTTGCCTTTGTCTGCTTTTGTTTTGCAATTTGCATCATCAGTTTTGTCCACATCATCATCAGTCAACTTTGCAACTTCATCAGTTGACTTTAATAGCCTCCCACAAGCTTGACCATGATATATATTGATCATGCCAAGCTTGGATAAGAAAGGAGTAAAGTTTATAGGAGCCAATGCCTTTGTAAAAAAATCTGCTATCTGCCATTTGCTAGTAATTGGCAGTAGCCTCAGAACACCTTGTTGCAGCTTCTCTCTAACAAAATGACAATCTATTTCCAAGTGTTTTGTTCTCTCATGGAACACAGGATTATTGGCTATGTGAATAGCACTTTGGTTGTCACAAAATAAGACTGGTGTACGATCACTCTTCACATGAAGATCATTCAGCAAAAATTGAATCCATTGCAATTCACATGTTGCAGTTGAGAGAGCCCTGTACTCTGCTTCAGAAGATGACCTTGAAACTGTCTGTTGCTTCTTTGTTCTCCAAGAAATTAAGGATGAGCCAAGGAAGAAGCAATAGCCTGTAATAGATTTCCTTGTATCTAGGCAATTCGCCCAATCAGCATCCACAAAACCAGATAATTGCATAACTGAATCTCTGGGAAAAACAATCCCTCTGCCTGGACTGTTTTTGAGATATCTTAAAACTCTGCAAGCTATATTGTAATGATTCACAGTGGGTGAGTTAATGTACTGACTTAGTTGCTGTACAGCAAATGTTATGTCAGGTCTTGTATTTGTCAAGTACAAGAGTCTTCCAATCAACCTTCTATATGAACTTACATCTTTATATAAATCTCCATTTTCTTGGTGTAGTTTGACATTAGGATCTAAAGGTGTTGAAACAGGTTTAGCTCCCAAGTAACCAGCTTCATTTAGAAGATCTAAGCAGTACTTTCTCTGACATATTGTGATTCCTTGTTTTGATTGTGACACTTCCAGACCTAGAAAATATTTTAATGTTCCCAAATCCTTGATTCTGAAGGTGTTATGCAAGATTGATTTAATCCTGTTAAACTCAGAAATAGAATCTCCAGCAAGAATCACATCATCAACATATATGAGAAGTGCAGTAAAATTATCATCTTTATTCAAAGTGAACAAGGAATGGTCAGAAGTAGATTGTTGATAACCTTCAGTTATCAATAATTGAGTGAGTTTCTCATACCATTTTCTGCTTGCTTGTTTCAAGCCATACAAGGACTTCTTTAGTTTGCAAACCTGATTCTCTTTAGTACATTTCACCCCCTTTGGAACTTCCATGTACACATCTTCATCTAGATCCCCATGTAGAAATGCATTGTCTACATCTAGCTGATGCAAGTTCCAATTTTTCATTGATGCAACAGCAAGTAGTGTCCTTACTGTTGTAAGTTTAGCCACAGGGCTGAATGTATCAAAATAATCCAATCCTTCTATTTGATTGTAGCCCTTAGCCACCAATCTAGCCTTGTATCTTTCGATTGTGCCATCTGACTTGTGTTTTACTTTATAAACCCATTTGCTGCCTATGGGTTTAATGTTCATAGGAAGATCAACTAAGTCCCAAGTTCCATTAGTATCAAGAGCTACAAGTTCTTTATTCATGGCTTCTATCCAAAATCATTTTTACAAGCATCTTCATATGTTTGTGGTTCTACAGCAGAAGTTAAAGAAGTAGAAAAACACTGTTGCTTTCTAGATAAATGAGACAGAGAATGAAAGTTTTGGATTGGATATGGTTTACCTAAGGAAGATGTAGCTCCAGAGGACGATGAATGACCACATACATATTGAGATAGATAGCCTGGTTGATGCTTTTCTCTGTCAGATCTTCTTAGCACAGTAACATTCTCATCAGTGTCATTTTCATCAACAGGTTCAGTGACAGTATCATTTCCATTAACAACAGGTTCTTCATTGATTTTAGTTTGTTCAGGGATAGAGGTTTCACTACTAGAATTAGTGGAAGTATAGTAGTGCCATTGAGACATGGGCTTAGAGCTTTTATAAGGCAAAATTTCTTCTTGATATGTGACATTCCTAGAAATAAAAATTTCTTTGTTGTTTAAGTCCATTACCATGGCCCCCTTTACACCAGACTTATATCCTAGGAATATACATTTCCTACCCCTTGGTTCAAGTTTGGTTCTATGAACTTGAAGTGTGGAAGCATAACACAAGCAACCAAAAACTTTTAGCTCTTCTAGTTTAGGCAAGATTCCCTTTAGAAGAAAATAGGGTGACTGATTTTGTAACAGAGGAGTTGGAACACAGTTTATTATATGAGTTGCATGTAGCACAGCATAGGACCAGTAAGTTTTAGGTAAATTGGATTGAAAGAGAAGAGCTCTTCCTACATTAAGGATATGCTGATGTTTTCTCTCTACTCTTCCATTTTGTTGTGGAGTTTCTACACAACTAGTTTGGTGAATTATACCTTTAGAGGCATAATAATCAACTAGTAAGAATTCAGGGCCATTGTCACTTCTAATAACTTTTATCTTGGACTCATATTGGTTCTCACACATATTTATGAAAGTTTTAATACGATTTCCAACTTCAGCTTTTGATTTTAGCAAAATAATCCAAGTATATCTACTAAAATCATCGACAATGGTTAAGAAATATCTATGACCATGAACAGAAGTAGTTGAAATAGGTCCCCATATGTCTAAGTGTATTATTTCAAATATTTTGCTAGCTCTACTAGAACTAAGACTGTAAGGCAATCTTTTGTGTCTAGCAAAGTGACAAATGTCACAAGCAGCACCTTCATCAGGCTTTATACAAGGGAAAACACTAGACATAAGTTTCATTCTACTATTAGATAAGTGACCTAGCCTAAAATGCCATAAGGCACAACTTGGTATCCTTCCATCATCTCTTGCTTCCACAGTAACTCCATTGATCTTCTTGGCTTCTATCTCAAGATATATGAGTCCCTCAAACATCACTCCCGAACCAATCTTCCTCTTGGTTCTCTTGTCCTGGATTGTGCATTGTAAATCATCGAAGTTAACACTGAAACTGGCCATTAGAAGCTTGGGAACAGACAACAAATTCATGTCAAAACCAGGGACACAGAGCACATTGTCAATTGAAAAGAAAGGGCTAAATTCAATTGTACCAGCAAATTTAGCAACAACAAAACTACCATTAGGAAGCCTAATGTTTACTGGTTTTATAGCATGATATTTCTTAAAATACTTCAAGGAGCAACATATATGGTCAGTTGCTCCTGAATCTATGATCCAAGAACCAAGATGTCTAGATATCAATGCATATACAAGAGGAAAAATACCTGAATCTGCAATAGGAGTGTAATCAACTGCAGATATCATATTTGCCTTAGCAGATGATGAAGCAGCAACTTTGGTTTCTTGTATCATAGTCATCAATCTCTCAAATTGTTCTTTAGAGAGTCCCAGTTTGCTTTCCTCTTTAGATTCAGAAGACACAGAGTTTGCAGCAGAATTTTTCCCCCAATTTGGTGGAAAACCATGCTTCTTGTAGCATACATCAATGGTATGCCCAGTCTTACCACAGTGAGTGCATACCTTTCCCTTGTAATTGGGAGAGACTCCTCCCTTTCCTCTACCAAAACCTTTTCTTGTATCAGTTGATACACTTGCAGCTATGCTCTTGGACTCATCAGAAGCAACAAATTGCCTTTCATGTTGTATGACCATTGAGAAAATCTTATTTAAATTTGGTAAAGGTTCCATTAGCAAAACTTGAGATTTAATAACAGAGAAATTTTCATTTAACCCAGTTAAGAAACGAATGGTTTTGCTTAAGGTGTGATGTTTCTGGGCTAACTCAATTCCTGATGCACACACACACTTTCTAGGACATCCACAAGAGGGTTCAGGCATGTAAGCTTCTAGTTCCTCCCATAAGGTTTTTAGTTCAGAGAAAAACTCAGTAACACTCAGAGACCCTTGTTTTAAAGCATGAATTTCACATTGTAGTTCAGAAATTTTAATCAAGTCACCTTGAGAAAATCTCTCATGCAATTCTTTCCAAACATCAACAGCATTTTCAAGAAAAACTATGCTATGTGCTATGGATTCTGCTACTGAATTTATAATCCATGAATGAACAAGAGTGTTACATCTATTCCATGCCTTATAACTAGGATGAAAAGAATCAGGTACCTCTATTGACCCATCAACAAAGTCAAATTTGTTCTTACCAACAAGAGCACGTCTCATTGATCTTGCCCAGCTGTGATAGTTAGCTCCGGTGGTGCTCAATACTGGTGTGACAGCAACAGAACTTGGCCCATCTCCTGGGTGAACATAGTAGATGCTCGTGATGTCAGCTGCTGGTGAAGTAATTGGAGGAGGAGGAAGATTTACACCGGAGTTGTTACCAGTGTTGTTGTTTGGAGGTCTGTTTGGAGCCATTGTTGCAATGTGAAGCAACAATTTCAGAAACTAGGTTAAAGAAAGGGGAAAGGTAATCAGAGCAATGATTGCTCTGATACCATCTTAAACTTCATGAAATTCATAGAATAGAAGGAAAAGAATGATTGAATTGATGAATTATTCAATAATTAACCAATAGAACAGTAGCACCCTATTTATAGCTAAACTAAGGTGCACAATACACTACAGCTGTAGCTGATACATCAGAACAAAAAATAACGGAAAAACTAGCTAAGGAAATCTAGGGTAAAACTATGAAAAAACGGTAATAAGGAACAAAGCAAATCTTCCTGAGATTTGGTGATGCGCTGTGCATATTCTAGAACATTGCTAGCTGGTATTGTTAACAGAATTGGCTCTTTTGTCCTCAGCTTCCTTATCCTCTTCATTTGTTTGGGCTGTTTCTTTATTGTCCCTTTTACCCTTGCCTTTGTCTGCTTTTGTTTTGCAATTTGCATCATCAGTTTTGTCCACATCATCATCAGTCAACTTTGCCACTTCATCAGTTGACTTTAATACTAAATTGTATATTCTTAGTATTTCTATTGATTAGAGATATTAGGGTGTTACATTTTTCTTCTACTCTTTCAATATGACATGTTGTATTTGATTGGATCATGATTTGGTTTTAACGGGTTAGTTATTTTGATGTCCTACTTGGTGTTTTGGGTATTATGGAGATATAACTTTAATATGACAATTCAAAGGGACATGTAAAGCATGAATATGTGTATAATTGAGAATTAAGGATATTAAATTTTATTAATGCAATGTCAAATAGGAAAGACATAAAATTTGATTAGAAGAGAATAATAGATTGATTGTTAAACGCTTGGTGTTTTTTGAAAATGTTTGAATAGATTAAAATTATATATAATCATTAAAGGTTAAAAAAAAGTTGTATAGGATAGAAATAGGATATTTTTATTAGGATTTAAATCACTAAGCCAAGGGAATATTTTACCATTTATAGAATTGCACAATAGCCCCACATGAGAGGACCAAAACATGAGCCCCACCCCTAGACGCACAATAGCATGGAATTTGATGAGCCCATACTATGCGCAATTACATCTCTACACTTTCTCTTATAAAAAAACATCTCTACACTTTCAACCGAAAGAAAGAAAGAAAATAAATAGTGGGGAATGAAAACCTAAACTCTTCATCCCACTATCACTTTTTCACCATTTCCACCACCAAAATAGCTTCTCCTACTCATAATTTATACCCAAAACAAAACCATATCCCTACTTCTCTTGGAAGCTATCTTGTGATGCTACGAATTTTCGAAAGAATCTAGCTAGAGGACATGGGAATAGCTTTAAGAAGTTGAATACTTAAAGATGAAATACATGGGAACTCATAAGATCTTTGTTACTCTGACTCACTATTTATTGTAATGAAATTAACTTGATTTTTTTTTTCGGTCAACTATGAAATTAACTTTATTGAAAGCATATATGATAATAGGATTTGATTCAATGACATTTAGTTCTTAGAACTCTTTGACAATAGGCGGTTTAAAGAACCAACGTTAAAAGTCCAACTTACTGCACCTACGAAAACTATACTGTTTTGTATTCAGTGCGGAAAGTCCAATTTAAGTGGTGTTGTATCCCTTTATTATACTTGCAAGTATACTGCTAGTCTACATATAAAAGATGAAGTCACTGTCAAAAAATCCATAGGTAAAGGCATTAAAGCTGTGGACAAATATCTGTTGTCGTACATAGTACATCATCTATGGTAGAAGCCGCTGTGGGGAATATTAATTTTACTTTTTCCTACATACAATGACATTTAGTGACTGTTTTTATTCGTGGGCAAAAGTTGCATTTCTTTTTGTGTGTATACTTCAATTGTTGACTATTTCACAATGTTGAAGATATTAAAAGAATAATTGGACAAGATTCTTTCAATGTGTATGTTATATGTATTTTATAATTTGACAAAATTGAGTTGAAATATTTCGTATTTTTTTGGTATAAACCGGGTAGGACTAAATGAGTGGCAAAGTTCTCCTTCGAGAGATTGAACACTGCTGCATGTCTAAGGCAGGATTCGAACCCATGACCTTGTATTGTTGGAAGACACCCCTACCATCTCATCCAAGTACTCTAGGGTGGTGAAATATTCCATATGAAAAAGGTATTGTGTAGTTTTAAAAAAATTGAAAACAAATGCCTCGTGACACATTTTTTACAATTCTGCGATGAGTAAGTTATATCAAACAGACACTAAGTTATTAAAAGTATCAATATCCAACTAACTTCCAAGGTACCATAGTGTACTTCACCTAGAAAAACATGTAATCATTAGTATGGTTTTAGATAGAATAAAGTCGCAAAATATTTCAAAGTAATTAAATTACTACAACATTTAGGTCGAGTCTCAAGCATTTTCATCAGAAGGAGCAGGAGGAAGTTCATTCAGGTCAAATTGGAAAATCCTTCCATTTGCAGCATCATTATTTTCCTCCATAGAAGAAGAACTAGGGTCGGTTTCATCCAGAGTAAAAACCAAATTATTGTCCTTAAAATAAGGGTGCTCACCTTAAGCAACTTCCTTACCAGCATCTATTATGGGAGGTTCTGCTTAAATTATTATTCAATTTAAAGTCACAATATACCAGCAATCAATAGTTAGAAAATATAATAAGCTAACCTTCTTAAATTGGAGGGTAATTTAAGTCAACCTCAAAGGTACGAACCACATTATTTTCTACTCCTATTGATTGATCCACTTCATTTTTTTTCAATCAAAAGGCTTAACTTCTTGCTTATTTTTGCACTAGTAACTTCCTCTTCACCTGTAACCATATAACATTAATCACTAAATCAACAAGATGACATTTAAAAACAAAGGGGCTTACGCAATAATTGAATCATTAAATCACTAAGGCCCTGTTTGGGAGTTTGGAGGGGAGGGGAAGACTTGAAAATAATAGGAAGGATGAAAGGCAAATGGAAGGAAGGAAAAATCATAAGGAGTTTATTTTTCTTCATAATAAAACCAAATCCCCCAATTTAAAGGAACTCAAAAAATGTATTGGAGGCGGGTTTATGAGGGATTTGGGAGGACTTAGACAAATTCTTCAAATCATATGCATTATTTTATAATAATCTTAAAATAAAAAATATATTAATTATAAGCATTCTCATATCGTTGTCTATAAAATTACTCTCAATCATAGTAAGAGATTTCGATTGCTTTCTCTCTAGTCCACTCAGCACAAAACCCTCCCCTCCCCTCCAAACTCCCAAAAAGGGTGTTATGAAAAGTAAAAATAGTACTTTAACCCATTACAGAATTATAGTGCTAAGGACTTTTCAAGCACATTAATTGGTTGTTCTACCAATCACGAGCTTAAGTTGAAATTTCCTTCTTCAACGCACTTGTATGATGGAACGATTTATGTCAGATAGGGACTTGGGGGAGTTAGGGTGTACATTAAGTATCTTTGGAGCGTAAGAAAAGGAAGAAGGTTAGGCGCTTTGTCTGGGTTGCGGTGCTATGGACATTATGGATTGCGAGACCAAAAACCCAGATTTTTAAGAAAGGGACTAAAATCGTATATTAAGTATAATAAGAGGACCAAAAGTGTCTTTATACCTACTTTCATAATAATCTAGAAACTTCATCTAATCAAATAATGGAAGAGTAAAAAAGATAGAATGACATATAGCAAAACTTGATTTAGGTGTTAAATCCAAAGATGGTTAAATGTTAATTGATTAATTTCAAAGTTACAAAAAGGATTCTGATATATGGGATATGTGACCAGACTAGAAAAATTGAGTTTAAACTGCATACCTTCAGAGAATTTTCGCTTGTGATTGATGACTTTAGTGACAGTTGATCTTTTACGGGGGTCCCAAAAATTGGATTCTAGATCTGACTCGCTCTTGGATCGGGCTTTGCGTTTGATACCCTCGGGATTTATACTTGATCTTTCTCCTTCAGATCTAGCAGAAGTATCATTTTTAGGGTTTGGGTGATCCACTTTGGGGGAGGCATTTTCTTTTGCCTCATCAGTTAGTGAAAAAGACCCAGAGGAACCCATCGCAATATCTTCCATTGCTAGTAAGGACCGTAAACCTAGAAAGTAGTACGCAATTTATAGAAAGAAAGGCCGACCTTCCCTCTAACAATTTTGTTGGCAAAAGAGTCCTAAGGAATCAACTCTATCAATTCAAATAAACCTTATTGAATTAAGATGGCATTAGTTTTAAGTTTTTTTTATTAAAAGAGTAATTTTTAATCCTTTATAATATGGTTTGTTTATTCTTTTAAAGAAATAGATCTAATACATGGATTTATGATTATTATAAAAAGAGTACTTTGAATAAGATCTTAAAAAAGTATATTATTTTAAGTAATTTTTAAATAAAAGTAGTACTTTTAATATTTTTAAATTACAATATATATTCTTAAGAAAAATATTAAATGAATTTGATAATTCATATTACTTTAAATATATTTAATAAAAAACATATTTTTAAGATTTGCCTTAAAATTACTTATGACTTTTAATAAATAAACCAAACAAACAAAATATTATGAATTCAACTAAAAACTGCCATAGTCATAGCACATATTTATTGTGAATTAATGTTCTTTTTAATAAGATACATTATTAAATAAATGCTGCAAATTTATCTTTTGACTGTGATTAATGTCATGTACAAATACATTGTGCCAAATAAAAAAAATGTACCAAAAAAGAATTTATATATATATATAAAATTAATATATATTAATGTAACACCTAAAGTAATTTTTAAAAAATATCATTTATGGACACCCGGTTGCTGGGTCCGATCCCCACTGGGTGTCGATCCTTAGTTTTCCCCTATGTGTGTGTTAGGTCCTGACAATTGACAGTCTGACCATCAGACTAAAAAACACCTAAAGTAATTTTTTAAAAATACTTTATATGTTTAGTGAATTAATTCTTGAGTGCTTGATTGATTTAAATTAAATTGTGAAGAATGCATTTATTGAACGATTGTTTTAACACCCCGAAACTTGACCTATTAGGTCGATGATTGATCCTAGAGTGAAATCAATTTAACATTAGTTTCATGATAAAAATCGTGCTAACTTGATTACCCACGTTTTATGTAACACCCCAAAGTAATCATTTGATTACTTCGAATATTTCTTGTTTGACATTTTATTTAAACATATCTTTCTAAGTGCTTGGTGGATTTTCTAGTTAGTTAAGCCTTTTCTTTGGTGTGTTAGAGTCACTTATAGAATTATTTGTGCCTAGAAGAATAGTGGGTGCGGCTAGTAAAACAAAAATTTATTTCCATCAGCCCAAAACCATTCTTAGGTGTTTGTTCTAGCAAAGATCAGAGAGGGAAAGACCTACTTTACTTTTATTCTCAGTTTTGAATGATAAATAGAAGGGAAACATAGTGAGAGGGAGAGAAAACGAGAATGTACGGTTGGAGAAAGAAAGAGGAGGAGCTGAAACTTCTCTTCAACAACACACTCAAATACCTTCATATTTTGCCCCAAAATATCTTCACACTATAACATCAAAAACCACTTTCAAACCAGAAGTGAATCAAACCCAAAAACACCTCGCCAATTATCTCAAAACAGAATATGAAGCTACCCAAGGTCATGGTGAAAATCGATTTGCATGTCCTTGTTGAAGGGAGTTTAGAGCTTTGGAAGTGGTGTAATAGTTAGAAGAGTAATGGAGCCTGAAGATTGATGCTAGCACTGATGTTTAAGGCTCCAAATTTGTGCACTATTAGGAGCCAAGAAGAGTAGAAACAGCTGGAAATTTTCTGGTTCAATCATAGTGTTCATCTTTGTTCTTCCCCAAATTCGGTTTTAGTTTAAAAAAATGAAGGGAGATGAAGTTAAAGCTTGCTGTGGTTGCATGCAAGGTTAGGAACTTGAGGTGAGAACTAGAGAAGAGGTATTGAAGATAGGAACATAAAAAAGAGAATAGGTAGTAGCTGCTGAACTGGGTTACTAAAGTTTAAAGGATCCTTAGGGATCAAGTTTGTATTTGCTTAGTTTACTCTAGGTTTATGTTATGTATCATTATGAAACTTTAACTTATGAATATTGTAATCTAAGTTGTAGTTTATGTAAACCCTACATTCGGATTTGAACAAGTTTTTAAGAATGAATCATGTTGAGCTGATTATCAGTTATGTCATTAAGTTTCTATTTGGTATTTATACCTCCTGGAGTATGTTATGGATGGTTCATTCCGTCAAGCTATCTATGTTCAATTCCTTAAGTAGGCTTAATACTCTGAATTTTATTGAAATTGTTAACATTTTAGACTTTATGACGTCAAAAGGTTTGGATGTTACAATTGTTGTGTCTTAGATGCATTGGTTTAAGGGGAGGGAATAATTGAGTGTGAGTTTGAACCTCACTAGAAAACTAAACTACACTCATTTAGTATTAAGACAGCCACAATCACACTGACCCTTATACCCTTCATTTAAACCAACTACAAAACCACTTGCGCTGAAAACCAAACACAAACACACTCACTCTTCAATTTCAGAAATTGAGAAAAACACACACACATGGGGGGGGGGGGGGGGGGGGGGGGGAGAGAGAGAGAGCTCGTAGGACACAAAGAGGGAGACCTTTGGAAAACTTCTCTTGTTCATCTCCTTCCTTCCATTGAAAGCTTGTCATTCGACAATATTTCATCGTCACATCACTTCTTTCTCCTCTTATTTTCGAAAAACCCTCATCTCCAAACACCCCCAAATCTGTCTTGTTTTCAACACTCTAGCAACCATGAAAAACCAGCTTGCATGATCTTTTTTTGGGAACTAGGGAGAAATAGAAGCTGCAATAAGACTTACATTCTACATCTCTTGGTGTTTAGGAGCTTGGGGTAGGCGATTTGGGTGAAATAGAACTGCAATTGAAGTTGTATCTATAAAACCATAATCTTACTTGTTTGAGTTTTAGCTGAAAATGTGAGTCCTTAACCTCTTTCTTTTGTTTTTAGTTGATGCATGTTACATGTGTTTTAGTGATTGGTTGCAGGAAAATTGTTCTAAGTTGAGATAAACAAGGACATAAAATAATGTATGTGATTGTGAATGTGAGATGATTGATATGTTTCAATTAAGTTTTGATGAGTTAAACCACTTCAAATTACATATAAGGTTGTAGTTTATATTTGTTTGAATGGTGTGATTCGAATTGGGAAAGATTGGAGAACAATAGGATTGAACGGCAAAACACAAAACATGGCATTTGATGAACTTCCATGGCTAGTGGCAGACATCACGACCACCCATGTCAGCTTCGGTTGTGGCAAATTTTTTTGCAAACCAGCTGACTTGCCCTGTGTTGTCTACCACGGGTACTGTGTCAACATCAGTTTGGCCACCTTTTTTCTCACTATTTCGCCCTAAAATCCATTGTTTCACAAGCCTAACCCAAACCCTATCACATGTTATGCCTATTGAAATTTTTTGAACCCATTTCCTTTGATTGTGATGTGTTCGGGGACACGATTAAACGGTTTTGTGTCGTTTCAAATTATTTTCAAAAATTCGAGTGAGAAAGCTAATTAGTACACCCATAAATGAACTAATGAACGGTGGAATGTGCTTGGGAGGGGTTTCATGAACCTAAGCTAAAGACCCTGAGGTTTCTCTTAAAGATTAAGTTAAGTGTGGGTTCCCCAATTGTACGTTATAGCATTTAGATGTGTAAGTCTATACAGGTAGGGGAGACATTTTTGGTAAAATTTCTTAAAGATATACATAGTGTATTATTGTAAGGAGTCTCGAAAGGACTCAATGAGATTATGTAATCTCATCTCTCATTGTTGTTGTTTTTCAGATACTCAGTTGAAGTCGAAAGAAGGTAACACCAAGTAAAGGATTCCGTTATTGGAGGGCTTTGAAGTTTTAGGGCATATGTTATGTGCTAGTCTCAATTGTTGAGGCCTTTTGTTATTGTCAAATTTCACTACAAGAATTTCGGTGATTTCCGAGGGAAATATCCGTCGGAAAAGCTGGAAAATCCGTCGGTAATAGGAATTTCCGACGGACAAAAATCCGTCGCATAAACGCTCCTCGCAAACTATTTCCGACGGAATTTTCCCTCGCAAATGCTTCCGTCGAAAATCCCTCGCAAACGCCGTCGCAAACATCTGTCGCAAATCCCTCGCAAACATCTGTCGAAAATCCCTCGCAAATCCCTCGCAAACATCTGACGAAAATCCCTCGCTAATCCCTCACAAATTCCGGTGCAAATCCCAAGAAAATTCCGTCGCAATTCCGTCGGTACGCATTGATAAATAATTTTTGAAAATCATTCGGTTACGCATACCCATTCTATTTGCAGTACCACTTCCCTGCTAATTTAATTCAGACTTAGCCTACCAATTCAATAGAAATTCAATCCAAACCAAATAATTTCAACTACCTTATAATTCCAAACCAATATTATAACTAAATATCAAATACTAAATTATATTTCCAAACCAAAGTAACTAAAAGTCACATAAACTATAAGTCCAAAAGCCCATTTAAAACTAACTTAACAAGTGCCAAACAACGATAAGTGCCAAAACATAACTAAAAGTGTCAAACTTCCACAAACTACAACACTAATGTTCAAGTGCTAAAGAGCGTTATATCTAACATATAGCTAAAAGTTTCAAACATCCATAGACTACACACTAATGTTCCATAAACACAAAAAACTCTGATGGAGCATCTTCAAGTCCAGCTCTGAAAATATACCTAACAAATCAAAAATGATAATGTTAAGAATATCATAAAATTCAGAAAACTAAGATATTTTGCACATTCTTTAAAATATAAATTACCTAGATGCCATCAATAACCCTTCTCATAAGCATGGTCTATGTCATCACCATCTACATCATCTGCACCATCCAGGTCCTGGTCCTCTTGGGCGGGCGGGTTGGCTATGTTGGACGGGGTGGTCCTGCTCGGTGGAGGTACTGGAATCCCGACATGACTAAATACATGGTCAAGTAGCTGCTGCTGTCGTGCAAGCTGCTCCTGCTGTTGTGCAGCATGCTCCTGATGTTGTGCAACTTGTGCTGTCAATGCCCGGATGATCCTAAGGTGCTCAGGGGAGAGGCTCGCACTCGTCGAAGCTCCAGAGTCTAACAAATTGGAATACATGTCTCCTGTCCCATACAAGCGACTCTTATAGGGGCCTCCAACAGTGTCTTTCCACAACATCACCTTCAACTTCTCCAACTCAGCGGGATCGACTGGTATATTTGACTGAGACAATCGCCGGTGGAACTCCTCCTATTAAATGCACAAGTTAAAATTAGTCATTGGTAAAAGAATATTTTTGAATTGAAATTATGTTAAAAAGAGAAATATACCTGAGTAATACGAGCACGCTCATCTACAAATTCGCCGGTTCCTCTCCTAATGTGAGTGTGGCGGTGGAGCTCATCCACATGTGGCATTCGCCCCCACTTCTTGGCCTATAATCAAACTTTCATTGTTCTTAAAACAGACTCCATTCCTAAACTTCAAGTCATGTTACATTAAAACAGACTCCATTCCTAAACTTTTTACCATGTGATTCATAGTTTTAAGCAACTCAAAAACTATATGCAGAAGTACAATACCAGTTGAAAGTATTAAGGGTGTGGCGCTGTGACACAATTCATGCTTTGTGTCAAGGAATATCAAAGCAAACCAAGAAAGCAAGACGAATAATTAAACCAGACAAACAAACAAAAAGGCAACAGAATCACAGCCCCTTTATTACTTTTTAGACTTAATTGTAAATTAGTTCTCCATCAATGAGTTTGCAACTATTAATACCATAAGTTTCTAATTGATAAATTATAATTAATTATAATGACATGAAAAGATAAGCTTAAGTGTATACCAATCTCTCAGCATGCTGCAAGATAGAGATAGAGCCTCCAGTGTGCACACTTCCTCCTTTCTCTGATGCTCTATTCTTCTTATTCTGCGCACACTTAGCCAAGTATTTTGGATCATTCCAGTGGTCTTGTAGGTGACGGTAGACTAGTTCTCCCATCCAACTAGGCCGACTCCTTTGCTTGCGGACACCATTGAGCATATCGGCGAGTCGGTCAGCAGCTTTCTTATGAAAAAGCTTCTCGACGACGGCGTCCTGAGACTTACGCCATCCAACTCTCTTCTGCATTGTGAAAACATTTACAAGAAAACCAAGTAAATACCAACTCATTTGAACAATTTATAAACAGCCAAAATTCATATGTAGAGTAAACCAATAAGTTGAACAATATAATTCTCATGTTCAAGCACGAGTAAATACCAAGTCATTTGAAAGTTAAAGAAGTTCATACGCAAAACTAAAAACCAAGTAAAATGAACTCTCATTACCACTAGTATAAAGTTTGAATTAATACACTCAGTATAAAGTTAAAACTAAAATATAAGTTTAAAGAAGTTTTAAGTATAAATTGCTTCTTATTCATCAGTGTTATAAAATTAGTCTATCATTTATATATGGGTTTCATTTGGACAGAACATAGACAAAATGTCCATCCACACGTGTCCGTCTATGGGGGGGATATGATGCAAGTGCAAAGTATGAATATGAAGGTCATATCCTATATCTAGACCATGACAGTTGCAAGTGCAAAGTATGAATATGAAGGTTTTTTTGTGCTTTCTAAGTATAGAATAATAAAAAAAAAACAGAATAATAATAGTGTTATATCATTTTGGTCAAAAAAATAGTGTTATATTAAGACCCACTTCTTATATCAGATTTAGAGACAAAGCTTTAGATATATCAAAAAGACAGATGGGCATATGAGACAAAGCTTTAGATATGTTAGATTTAGAAACAATAATAATAAAGCATGAACAATGCCTATGAAGAGCAAGGCTTTAGCAAGAACAAGAGAAGGAAAATGCCTCTTTTGCACAAAAAAGTAAGATAAAATAGGACAATGTAGTCAAGATAAATGTAACCAAGAAGGAGAATTGACAGATTCTGTTCAACACAAAAAACATTAGAGATCAGAATATCAGGTTTGAATAAACTTAAACCACACATGAAAAAGACCAAATTGAAAGATCAACAACGGCATCATCCTGCAACACTTCATATAAACTATTTACTTTGCTACTCATAATTAATACAGCATATTATGAAAGTGATATTTAATTTCATAAAGTAGATATACATCAGAATCAGAATGATACATAGAAGTTCAATTTCTAAAGAGTAGTTGAGAATGAGAACTGAGTAAAGCAAAAGATTATCATCAGCTAAACAAATAAACATGGTAGCTGTTTCAAATAATAATATAAATATTAAATACATATATTGTGCAGACAGAGAAGATATGAAACAGCTTTATAGACATATAATCACTCAAAATTCTCATGCGTGCTTCAAAAAATTCTGGTGACATCCAATCAGAATCTCACAACTCATCTCATTACCGAAAATCACTCAAAATCTCACACTCAACGCCAAAATGCAAAAGATCATCACATCAGTTTATGAAGTAGTGTTTATGAATAGAGAATAAGAACTTAGATCAGTTTATGAACTTATAGAAAGGAATTGATTCAGAGAAATTTCATTTCATTGAATAATGAATCTGTACATTAATGATTAGCTGCACATCAGTTTATATACAAGTCAATGATGAATGGAAAATTATAACTACCTCTAACAGTAAGTGAACTGAGGCAATCTAGTTAGTTAACTTGCTTCAAACAACCACTTATCTTACATGTTGGCTCCAAAATAAACCCTCAAGCACACCTGAAAAAATAAGTATCAAGTACTTTCAGCGGAAATCAAAAATTGACACTGAACCCACAATACACGCCAAAGTGTAGAAAATGTTGCGCATTGCCACAAAAATTTGGTTTATTTACTTCTATCAAAATCAGCAACACTAGCTACCAAAAACTGAAATAACCAAAGCATCTTGGGAACTTCCTACATTCTCCAAACATACCAAACACTACAACGACATAGCAGCAGAACAATGTAAGAATGGAGGAAAAACTGATTTTGAGCTTACAGCACACATAACAAACATTTCAGGGATACTGTATCCACATTATATATCACAAACTAATAATTTAATCTTCATATTGGAAATAATGGTTAATAAACATTGCAGCTAACTGATAAACATATTTGCCATCAACATGACTAATCTAACACCCATTTAAAACAGCTTTACCTAAGCAACAAAAAAAGATTTTTTTACAAAAGGAAAAACTTTTCTAAAGTGATTATAACTTAAAAATCTCAGCTTCTAATAAAACCCCAAAAAAACCTGCTTCCAGTTTTTTCCAAATCTGAAATTTCTAACTTCTCTCAAATATATATATATATATATATATATATATATATATATATATATATATATATATATATATTCTCCAACAAACGAGTGTTAGAACCTAGGATTCATAGGTCAAAATTTCAAATAATAACTTATGAAACACTTAATCAGATTCTTTAAAGCCACAATACAAACTCTAGGAGACCAAAAATTTGAGCAATAATCAGAAAATCCAAAAACAAGAAAAAAAAATAAAAAAAATACCTGATTAGCAGTGAGATTGAGAGCTGCAACTAGGTAGAATAAACTATTCACGGGAACACCATATTTCATCAGATTTTCAAATACTGCATAGATGAAGAAGAATAGAAAAATTAGAGAAATTTAGGGCTTTAGGGTTTTCAAAGATAGCAAAAATCTGACCTTGAGAATAGAATAGAAGTAGAATAGAAGAACAATAGTTACCATAGATGAAGAAGAAGTAGTAGAATGCTTGGATTCTGAGTTGGGTCGCACGATGACTTCTGGGTTTTGGGTCGGACTGCGCGAACGGAGTGGAAGTGAGGAGAAGAAGGAACGGTGGTGACCGGCGACGCGAAGGTGAGAGTGGTGGTCGCCGGCGACGTGGTGGCTGAGAGTGGTGGCTGAGAGTGGAGAGGGTTTAGGGTTAAAGTGAGAGTGAGAAGTGAAAGTGATGGAGTGAAAGTGAGGGTCGTGAGTTTATTTGTTTAGTTTTAAGTGAGAAACGTTTCCGAGGGAAATTTATGTGTTTCCGAGGGAAATTTCCCTCGGAAAGTAGCGAGGGATTTAAATTCCGTCGAAAAGTTAAGCGGGAAATGCCTAAAACACGTAGCGATGGAATTATCCGTCGGAAACGAATGTATTAGCGACTGAAAAAAATGCCTCGGAAATATTTGGTAGGTAAATCAACATATTCTTGTAGTGTTTTGAGACATAGCCTAAGGTGTATTAAGACGTCTACGTATTTGTATTTTGGATTAAGTTCAATGTGTTGACTCTGATATGTCTTTTGAACTAAGATAATTAATTATTTTAAAAATAAAAAATTTAATGGGTTATTAAATAAGTGTATGTTTGTTTTGTAATCTTCCTCTCAAAATTGAGGTGAAATATAACGTATGAAAAAGGTATTCAGTATTTTTTTTCTTGAAAAAAAATTTGAAAAAAATGCCTCAAGACACATTTTTTACAATTCTGCGATGAGTAAAAGTTAAACCAAACAGATTGTCAAAAAAAGTTAAACCAAATAGACACTAAGTTATGAAAGGTATCAATATCCAATTAACTTCCAAGGTACCATAGTGTACTTCACCTAGAAAAATATGTAATCATAAGCATGGTTTTAGATGGTTAAAGTCGCAAAATATCTCACAGTAATTTAATTATTACAACATTCAGGTCGAGTCTCCAGCATCTTCATCAGAAGGAGTAGGAGGAAGTTCATTCAAATCAAATTCGAAAATCCTTCCATTTGCAGTATGATCATTTTCCCCCATAGAAGAAGATTCAGAGTTGGTTTCGTCCAGAGTAAAAACCAAATTATTGTCCTTAAAATTAGGGTGCTCAGCATAAGCAACTTCCTTACCAGCACCTATAATGGGAGGTTTTGTTTAAATTATTATTCAATTTAAAGTCACAGTATACCATCAATCAATAGTCAGATAGTATAATAAGACTAACCTTCATGAATTGGAGGGTAATTTAAGTCAATCTCAACAGCACGAACAACATTCTTTTCTGCTCCTTTTGATTGACCCACTTCATTCTTTTGTGGATTTGAGACCTTTATTTTCTTTCCATTTTCTTTTGTAGGATGGTCAATAAGCAAAAAGGTGAACTTCTTGCTTATTTTCTCACTAGTAACTTCCTCTTCACCTGCAACCATATAACATTAATCACTAAATTAATAAGATGACATTTAAAAACAAAGGGGCTTAAATATTTTGGGTGATTTGGGAGATGGACATAATGTTGGCATCTTAAATATGCCACCTCTCTTGGAGGACCTTTAGTCTCCGCGTTGGTTTCTTCAAAGGGGTAAATCGACTTCGTGCCTAGTGGTACTCCAACTTTATTTACCATTTGAGTAGAAAGTTAAAATTGTTTTGTCCCTGGGCAATTGTGAAATCTTTATAGTTCCTTTAGGGAAGACTATGCCTCTTATTGGTGTCCAGTGCGCGCGTGCGTCTGTGTGCTTTTGGTATCTTTGAAATTACCTTCCACACTCCTAACTAAGTTTGAGGGTCTCATTTTGAATAAATAGTCAATAATGTGTTTTGTTGGTCAACATGAGCAACCATCTCATTGTCAATAAGCATGTAGATTCACAACAGTATACTATTAAATTATAGTTATATGTTCACAGTAATGTTTTTAAATTGGTAGTAAATTATTTGCTTCAACTTAAATATTTTTTTTGTAGTAAATCTAAGTTAGTATTGGTCTTATCTTGATTACAGTTATCATTTTTAACACATCTCTAACATATATTTTCGCTCTTTCGATCCCTCTTTTCTGTAAAGGTGCATACACTTTTAGGGTATGGGAAAATTAATTTTGAATTTATTTATACTTGAATCGAATCTAATATATGCCTTACCTTCTTGGATATAATCCACTTTTGGTCTCCCTATATAATACTCGAAATAATTTTAATTATTTTGGCTATTGTATCCCTAAGATTTATTGTGTGCGTATTATATTTATATATATATATTATTGATTGTGATTGAAATTTAATTAAGCATTTTATGTGATTGAGTTACTAATAGATTTTATTAAAAGGAGTTAGAAAGGGGGTTGTATGTAGAAATCCTATTCAATTGGCTTTAGGCCGAAATGAAGCTAAACTAAGAGCCCACCCTTGTTTTAAGTGATCAGCTGAAATAACAGGAAAACAAAACCTTTTCCTCTCCCCTTTAGTTAGTAGAACATAAGTTGATAGAGAGAAAAATAGAATATGGTAAGAAAGGAGAGAATGCGTAGGGAGAGGAAGAGTTGGAAGATGAGAAGTTGCATGTGTGAAGCTTCCATGAGTAGGGTTCACGAAAATGAAAGCTCTTAGCCTCACATTATCACCATTAATTCTTCTTCAAATTAAATTTCCTTTCACCTATAGAAACCCCAAGACCAAAATTCTGGAAGAAAAAAAAAACCCTATACCACCTTCAATCTTTCCATTTTGTTTGCATGTTGGATGGAAGCTTAGGAATTTGGTTCAACTATTATATATTGGTTTATCAATTAACTGGAAAATGATGTCTAGGAAGCTACATTGTTGATTGATGAAGCCTTCATTTTAGAAATCTTGGGGTTGCCAATCGCAATTTTGGATGTTAGGAGTTTACTAGGTTTTGGAGAGCTTGTAGTTTGAAGAGGTGAAATATTCATCCCTTTCTCTTCCAGCAACTCAGAATCACCATTTCATTCTCCTTCTCATTCCTCTTGCATTCGAGATTGTGGGAGCAAAAGGGAGGAAGTCACCAAACTCATCTCCATTCCATCCTTTTCTTGAGTTCCGCTTTGCATGTGTATAAAGGAGATAGCTTGAAATTTAGTTTAATTTGGAGTTCTAGAGTTACAAAGTGTTGGTAGCTGGTGTGAATTTGAAGTCTTAGGCATGGTGGTGTTCAAAAAAACTGAAAATTGTTGCTTGCTTTGAAATCACCCTCTTGGACAAGTGAGTTCTTTTCCCCCCCTCTTCTCTCTGTAGTTTTAAGTACATTTTGGTATTTGAAATTCAGTTGTGAAATTTAAACTTGATTCAAAATTGATCTCAAATGCTATGGGATAATGAGTATCAAATTTGTGATTGATTTATATGTAAAGGTTAATTTGGTTGTGGAATGAGCAAGAATTTATAATGTACCAATGTTGATTTTTACACACTTTAATTGTCATATTTAAAGTGGTTTTAAATCTGATTTTGATTGTAAATTTGTTTGGAAGAGGCTGTGGACCAATGGGCTGAAAACAGGGTATTAAAAACACGACCACACATGTTTTCTTCTGTCACAAACACGACCATGTTTTAAAAACACGGTTGGCCGTGTTTCCTTCTGTCTGCAGGGTCATTTTCTTGAGGTTTGGCTTCCAAGCACATTGTTTAGCAAGTCTCTTTCAACCCTTTGGTGCATTCGACTAAATTAATGTTGTTTGCCTATAAAATCAAGACTTTTATCGAATGTGTGAGATATTGTTGAAGTGTGTGATTACCTTTTGATTGATAGGACTCTTTTATTTATCGAAAAGAAGTGAGAAAGAACTACGTAGTACGTATATTAGTACGAATATAAATGAATTAAAGAATGATTGAATGTGCTTGGGAGGAGTGTCATGAACCTAAGCTGAAGGCCCCGAGGTTTTTCTCTCAACGATTATGTTGAGTGTCGGTTCCCCAAGGGTACGTTAATTAATAGCATTCAGATGTGTAAGTCTATGACGGGAAGGATATGCATTCTTGGTAAATAATAAAAGATATGCAGAGTATATTATAGTGAGGAGTCTCAAAATAACTCACTGATATTATGTAATCTCACTTCTCATTGTTATTGTTTTTTAGATAGGTGATTGAAGTTTAGAGAAGGTAATGGCCAAGTAAAGGAATCCAATCTAGGAAGACTTTGAAGTTTTAGAAGATCTATATATTGTTTTTGTGCTAGTCTCATATGATGAGATTTTTGTATTTTCGTTTAAGGATTAGACTCAACCTAGGTGTAACAGGATTCATATACTTTGTATTTTATATTAAGTGGTTGTGTCCACTCTGATGGATGATTTGATTCGGCTTATGTTCAGAATTTTTAACTTATGATATGCTATCATCTTGAGTCTATTAAAGTGTATTGGTTGTTCTGTTAATTAATCCAAATTACGAATATGTATTTCTGAAATGTCTAAAAGGTAATATTATGGATTCTATTACCGGTTAAAATCGAGGATGTTACACCCTATTTCACCTAAAACGATATTTTAGTTTCCCTTTTCAAAACTCAGGTTTTTATTCCCTCGATTTCTCACATTGTTGTAATTTTAGTCTTAACCCAGATCTTTGACTCCAAAAATGGTGTTTTTAGGCCCAAATAGAAGATTTTTGCCCTAAATTAAAATCCAAAAGAAAAGGCAACAAAATTTCACTTTTAAAGCCAAAAATCACAAAATTGCAAGTCAAAATTTTGGGTCAGGACCAAAATTCCAAAAACGTGTGAAATTGCGAGACCAAAAACCCAGATTTTTAAGAAAGGGACTAAAATCGTATATTAAGTATAATAAGTGGACCAAAAGTGTCTTTATACCTACTTTCATAATAATCTAGAAACTTCATCTAATCAAATAATGGAAGAGTAAAAAAGATAGAATGACATATAGCAAAACTTGATTTAGGTGTTAAATCCAAAGATGGTTAAATGTTAATTGATTAATTTCAAAGTTACAAAAAGGATTCTGATATATGGGATATGTGACCAGACTAGAAAAATTGAGTTTAAACTGCATACCTTCAGAGAATTTTCGCTTGTGATTGATGACTTTAGTGACAGTTGATCTTTTAGGGGGGTCCCAAAAATTGGATTCTAGATCTGACTCGCTCTTGGATCGGGCTTTGCGTTTGATACCCTCGGGATTTATACTTGATCTTTCTCCTTCAGATCTAGCAGAAGTATCATTTTTAGGGTTTGGGTGATCCACTTTGGGGGAGGCATTTTCTTTTGCCTCGTCAGTTAGTGAAAAAGACCCAGAGGAACCCATCGCAATATCTTCCATTGCTAGTAAGGACCGTAAACCTAGAAAGTAGTACGCAATTTATAGAAAGAAAGGCCGACCTTCCCTCTAACAATTTTGTTGGCAAAAGAGTCCTAAGGAATCAACTCTATCAATTCAAATAAACCTTATTGAATTAAGATGGCATTAGTTTTAAGTTTTTTTTATTAAAAGAGTAATTTTTAATCCTTTATAATATGGTTTGTTTATTCTTTTAAAGAAATAGATCTAATACATGGATTTATGATTATTATAAAAAGAGTACTTTGAATAAGATCTTAAAAAAGTATATTATTTTAAGTAATTTTTAAATAAAAGTAGTACTTTTAATATTTTTAAATTACAATATATATTCTTAAGAAAAATATTAAATGAATTTGATAATTCATATTACTTTAAATATATTTAATAAAAAACATATTTTTAAGATTTGCCTTAAAATTACTTATGACTTTTAATAAATAAACCAAACAAACAAAATATTATGAATTCAACTAAAAACTGCCATAGTCATAGCACATATTTATTGTGAATTAATGTTCTTTTTAATAAGATACATTATTAAATAAATGCTGCAAATTTATCTTTTGACTGTGATTAATGTCATGTACAAATACATTGTGCCAAATAAAAAAAATGTACCAAAAAAGAATTTATATATATATATAAAATTAATATATATTAATGTAACACCTAAAGTAATTTTTAAAAAATATCATTTATGGACACCCGGTTGCTGGGTCCGATCCCCACTGGGTGTCGATCCTTAGTTCTCCCCTATGTGTGTGTTAGGTCCTGACAATTGACAGTCTGACCATCAGACTAAAAAACACCTAAAGTAATTTTTAAAAAATACTTTATATGTTTAGTGAATTAATTCTTGAGTGCTTGATTGATTTAAATTAAATTGTGAAGAATGCATTTATTGAACGATTGTTTTAACACCCCGAAACTTGACCTATTAGGTCGATGATTGATCCTAGAGTGAAATCAATTTAACATTAGTTTCATGATAAAAATCGTGCTAACTTGATTACCCACGTTTTATGTAACACCCCAAAGTAATCATTTGATTACTTCAAATATTTCTTGTTTGACATTTTATTTAAACATATCTTTCTAAGTGCTTGGTGGATTTTCTAGTTAGTTAAGCCTTTTCTTTGGTGTGTTAGAGTCACTTATAGAATTATTTGTGCCTAGAAGAATAGTGGGTGCGGCTAGTAAAACAAAAATTTATTTCCATCAGCCCAAAACCATTCTTAGGTGTTTGTTCTAGCAAAGATCAGAGAGGGAAAGACCTACTTTACTTTTATTCTCAGTTTTGAATGATAAATAGAAGGGAAACATAGTGAGAGGGAGAGAAAACGAGAATGTACGGTTGGAGAAAGAAAGAGGAGGAGCTGAAACTTCTCTTCAACAACACACTCAAATACCTTCATATTTTGCCCCAAAATATCTTCACACTATAACATCAAAAACCACTTTCAAACCAGAAGTGAATCAAACCCAAAAACACGTCGCCAATTATCTCAAAACAGAATATGAAGCTACCCAAGGTCATGGTGAAAATCGATTTGCATGTCCTTGTTGAAGGGAGTTTAGAGCTTTGGAAGTGGTGTAATAGTTAGAAGAGTAATGGAGCCTGAAGATTGATGCTAGCACTGATGTTTAAGGCTCCAAATTTGTGCACTATTAGGAGCCAAGAAGAGTAGAAACAGCTGGAAATTTTCTGGTTCAATCATAGTGTTCATCTTTGTTCTTCCCCAAATTCGGTTTTAGTTTAAAAAAATGAAGGGAGATGAAGTTAAAGCTTGCTGTGGTTGCATGCAAGGTTAGGAACTTGAGGTGAGAACTAGAGAAGAGGTATTGAAGATAGGAACATAAAAAAGAGAATAGGTAGTAGCTGCTGAACTGGGTTACTAAAGTTTAAAGGATCCTTAGGGATCAAGTTTGTATTTGCTTAGTTTACTCTAGGTTTATGTTATGTATCATTATGAAACTTTAACTTATGAATATTGTAATCTAAGTTGTAGTTTATGTAAACCCTACATTCGGATTTGAACAAGTTTTTAAGAATGAATCATGTTGAGCTGATTATCAGTTATGTCATTAAGTTTCTATTTGGTATTTATACCTCCTGGAGTATGTTATGGATGGTTCATTCCGTCAAGCTATCTATGTTCAATTCCTTAAGTAGGCTTAATACTCTGAATTTTATTGAAATTGTTAACATTTTAGACTTTATGACGTCAAAAGGTTTGGATGTTACAATTGTTGTGTCTTAGATGCATTGGTTTAAGGGGAGGGAATAATTGAGTGTGAGTTTGAACCTCACTAGAAAACTAAACTACACTCATTTAGTATTAAGACAGCCACAATCACACTGACCCTTATACCCTTCATTTAAACCAACTACAAAACCACTTGCCTTGAAAACCAAACACAAACACACTCACTCTTCAATTTTAGAAATTGAGAAAAACACACACATGGGGGGGGGGGGGGGAGACAGGGAGCGAGAGAGAGAGAGAGAGAGAGAGAGAGAGAGAGAGAGAGAGAGCTCGTAGGACACAAAGAGGGAGACCTTTGGAAAACTTCTCTTGTTCATCTCCTTCCTTCCATTGAAAGCTTGTCATTCGACAATATTTCATCGTCACATCACTTCTTTCTCCTCTTATTTTCGAAAAACCCTCATCTCCAAACACCCCCAAATCTGTCTTGTTTTCAACACTCTAGCAACCATGAAAAACCAGCTTGCATGATCTTTTTTTGGGAACTAGGGAGAAATAGAAGCTGCAATAAGACTTACATTCTACATCTCTTGGTGTTTAGGAGCTTGGGGTAGGCGATTTGGGTGAAATAGAACTGCAATTGAAGTTGTATCTATAAAACCATAATCTTACTTGTTTGAGTTTTAGCTGAAAATGTGAGTCCTTAACCTCTTTCTTTTGTTTTTAGTTGATGCATGTTACATGTGTTTTAGTGATTGGTTGCAGGAAAATTGTTCTAAGTTGAGATAAACAAGGACATAAAATAATGTATGTGATTGTGAATGTGAGATGATTGATATGTTTCAATTAAGTTTTGATGAGTTAAACCACTTCAAATTACATATAAGGTTGTAGTTTATATTTGTTTGAATGGTGTGATTCGAATTGGGAAAGATTGGAGAACAATAGGATTGAACGGCAAAACACAAAACATGGCATTTGATGAACTTCCATGGCTAGTGGCAGACATCACGACCACCCATGTCAGCTTCGGTTGTGGCAAATTTTTTTGCAAACCAGCTGACTTGCCCTGTGTTGTCTACCACGGGTACTGTGTCAACATCAGTTTGGCCACCTTTTTTCTCACTATTTCGCCCTAAAATCCATTGTTTCACAAGCCTAACCCAAACCCTATCACATGTTATGCCTATTGAAATTTTTTGAACCCATTTCCTTTGATTGTGATGTGTTCGGGGACACGATTAAACGGTTTTGTGTCGTTTCAAATTATTTTCAAAAATTCGAGTGAGAAAGCTAATTAGTACACCCATAAATGAACTAATGAACGGTGGAATGTGCTTGGGAGGGGTTTCATGAACCTAAGCTAAAGACCCTGAGGTTTCTCTTAAAGATTAAGTTAAGTGTGGGTTCCCCAATTGTACGTTATAGCATTTAGATGTGTAAGTCTATACAGGTAGGGGAGACATTTTTGGTAAAATTTCTTAAAGATATACATAGTGTATTATTGTAAGGAGTCTCGAAAGGACTCAATGAGATTATGTAATCTCATCTCTCATTGTTGTTGTTTTTCAGATACTCAGTTGAAGTCGAAAGAAGGTAACACCAAGTAAAGGATTCCGTTATTGGAGGGCTTTGAAGTTTTAGGGCATATGTTATGTGCTAGTCTCAATTGTTGAGGCCTTTTGTTATTGTCAAATTTTGAGACATAACCTAAGGTGTATTAAGACGTCTACGTATTTGTATTTTGGATTAAGTTCAATGTGTTGACTCTGATATGTCTTTTGAACTAAGATAATTAATTATTTTAAAAATAAAAAATTTAATGGGTTATTAAATAAGTGTATGTTTGTTTTGTAATCTTCCTCTCAAAATTGAGGTGAAATATAACGTATGAAAAAGGTATTCAGTATTTTTTTTCTTGAAAAAAAATTTGAAAAAAATGCCTCAAGACACATTTTTTACAATTCTGCGATGAGTAAAAGTTAAACCAAACAGATTGTCAAAAAAAGTTAAACCAAATAGACACTAAGTTATGAAAGGTATCAATATCCAATTAACTTCCAAGGTACCATAGTGTACTTCACCTAGAAAAATATGTAATCATAAGCATGGTTTTAGATGGTTAAAGTCGCAAAATATCTCACAGTAATTTAATTATTACAACATTCAGGTCGAGTCTCCAGCATCTTCATCAGAAGGAGTAGGAGGAAGTTCATTCAAATCAAATTCGAAAATCCTTCCATTTGCAGTATGATCATTTTCCCCCATAGAAGAAGATTCAGAGTTGGTTTCGTCCAGAGTAAAAACCAAATTATTGTCCTTAAAATTAGGGTGCTCAGCATAAGCAACTTCCTTACCAGCACCTATAATGGGAGGTTTTGTTTAAATTATTATTCAATTTAAAGTCACAGTATACCATCAATCAATAGTCAGATAGTATAATAAGACTAACCTTCATGAATTGGAGGGTAATTTAAGTCAATCTCAACAGCACGAACAACATTCTTTTCTGCTCCTTTTGATTGACCCACTTCATTCTTTTGTGGATTTGAGACCTTTATTTTCTTTCCATTTTCTTTTGTAGGATGGTCAATAAGCAAAAAGGTGAACTTCTTGCTTATTTTCTCACTAGTAACTTCCTCTTCACCTGCAACCATATAACATTAATCACTAAATTAATAAGATGACATTTAAAAACAAAGGGGCTTAAATATTTTGGGTGATTTGGGAGATGGACATAATGTTGGCATCTTAAATATGCCACCTCTCTTGGAGGACCTTTAGTCTCCGCGTTGGTTTCTTCAAAGGGGTAAATCGACTTCGTGCCTAGTGGTACTCCAACTTTATTTACCATTTGAGTAGAAAGTTAAAATTGTTTTGTCCCTGGGCAATTGTGAAATCTTTATAGTTCCTTTAGGGAAGACTATGCCTCTTATTGGTGTCCAGTGCGCGCGTGCGTCTGTGTGCTTTTGGTATCTTTGAAATTACCTTCCACACTCCTAACTAAGTTTGAGGGTCTCATTTTGAATAAATAGTCAATAATGTGTTTTGTTGGTCAACATGAGCAACCATCTCATTGTCAATAAGCATGTAGATTCACAACAGTATACTATTAAATTATAGTTATATGTTCACAGTAATGTTTTTAAATTGGTAGTAAATTATTTGCTTCAACTTAAATATTTTTTTTGTAGTAAATCTAAGTTAGTATTGGTCTTATCTTGATTACAGTTATCATTTTTAACACATCTCTAACATATATTTTCGCTCTTTCGATCCCTCTTTTCTGTAAAGGTGCATACACTTTTAGGGTATGGGAAAATTAATTTTGAATTTATTTATACTTGAATCGAATCTAATATATGCCTTACCTTCTTGGATATAATCCACTTTTGGTCTCCCTATATAATACTCGAAATAATTTTAATTATTTTGGCTATTGTATCCCTAAGATTTATTGTGTGCGTATTATATTTATATATATATATTATTGATTGTGATTGAAATTTAATTAAGCATTTTATGTGATTGAGTTACTAATAGATTTTATTAAAAGGAGTTAGAAAGGGGGTTGTATGTAGAAATCCTATTCAATTGGCTTTAGGCCGAAATGAAGCTAAACTAAGAGCCCACCCTTGTTTTAAGTGATCAGCTGAAATAACAGGAAAACAAAACCTTTTCCTCTCCCCTTTAGTTAGTAGAACATAAGTTGATAGAGAGAAAAATAGAATATGGTAAGAAAGGAGAGAATGCGTAGGGAGAGGAAGAGTTGGAAGATGAGAAGTTGCATGTGTGAAGCTTCCATGAGTAGGGTTCACGAAAATGAAAGCTCTTAGCCTCACATTATCACCATTAATTCTTCTTCAAATTAAATTTCCTTTCACCTATAGAAACCCCAAGACCAAAATTCTGGAAGAAAAAAAAAACCCTATACCACCTTCAATCTTTCCATTTTGTTTGCATGTTGGATGGAAGCTTAGGAATTTGGTTCAACTATTATATATTGGTTTATCAATTAACTGGAAAATGATGTCTAGGAAGCTACATTGTTGATTGATGAAGCCTTCATTTTAGAAATCTTGGGGTTGCCAATCGCAATTTTGGATGTTAGGAGTTTACTAGGTTTTGGAGAGCTTGTAGTTTGAAGAGGTGAAATATTCATCCCTTTCTCTTCCAGCAACTCAGAATCACCATTTCATTCTCCTTCTCATTCCTCTTGCATTCGAGATTGTGGGAGCAAAAGGGAGGAAGTCACCAAACTCATCTCCATTCCATCCTTTTCTTGAGTTCCGCTTTGCATGTGTATAAAGGAGATAGCTTGAAATTTAGTTTAATTTGGAGTTCTAGAGTTACAAAGTGTTGGTAGCTGGTGTGAATTTGAAGTCTTAGGCATGGTGGTGTTCAAAAAAACTGAAAATTGTTGCTTGCTTTGAAATCACCCTCTTGGACAAGTGAGTTCTTTTCCCCCCCTCTTCTCTCTGTAGTTTTAAGTACATTTTGGTATTTGAAATTCAGTTGTGAAATTTAAACTTGATTCAAAATTGATCTCAAATGCTATGGGATAATGAGTATCAAATTTGTGATTGATTTATATGTAAAGGTTAATTTGGTTGTGGAATGAGCAAGAATTTATAATGTACCAATGTTGATTTTTACACACTTTAATTGTCATATTTAAAGTGGTTTTAAATCTGATTTTGATTGTAAATTTGTTTGGAAGAGGCTGTGGACCAATGGGCTGAAAACAGGGTATTAAAAACACGACCACACATGTTTTCTTCTGTCACAAACACGACCATGTTTTAAAAACACGGTTGGCCGTGTTTCCTTCTGTCTGCAGGGTCATTTTCTTGAGGTTTGGCTTCCAAGCACATTGTTTAGCAAGTCTCTTTCAACCCTTTGGTGCATTCGACTAAATTAATGTTGTTTGCCTATAAAATCAAGACTTTTATCGAATGTGTGAGATATTGTTGAAGTGTGTGATTACCTTTTGATTGATAGGACTCTTTTATTTATCGAAAAGAAGTGAGAAAGAACTACGTAGTACGTATATTAGTACGAATATAAATGAATTAAAGAATGATTGAATGTGCTTGGGAGGAGTGTCATGAACCTAAGCTGAAGGCCCCGAGGTTTTTCTCTCAACGATTATGTTGAGTGTCGGTTCCCCAAGGGTACGTTAATTAATAGCATTCAGATGTGTAAGTCTATGACGGGAAGGATATGCATTCTTGGTAAATAATAAAAGATATGCAGAGTATATTATAGTGAGGAGTCTCAAAATAACTCACTGATATTATGTAATCTCACTTCTCATTGTTATTGTTTTTTAGATAGGTGATTGAAGTTTAGAGAAGGTAATGGCCAAGTAAAGGAATCCAATCTAGGAAGACTTTGAAGTTTTAGAAGATCTATATATTGTTTTTGTGCTAGTCTCATATGATGAGATTTTTGTATTTTCGTTTAAGGATTAGACTCAACCTAGGTGTAACAGGATTCATATACTTTGTATTTTATATTAAGTGGTTGTGTCCACTCTGATGGATGATTTGATTCGGCTTATGTTCAGAATTTTTAACTTATGATATGCTATCATCTTGAGTCTATTAAAGTGTATTGGTTGTTCTGTTAATTAATCCAAATTACGAATATGTATTTCTGAAATGTCTAAAAGGTAATATTATGGATTCTATTACCGGTTAAAATCGAGGATGTTACACCCTATTTCACCTAAAACGATATTTTAGTTTCCCTTTTCAAAACTCGGGTTTTTATTCCCTCGATTTCTCACATTGTTGTAATTTTAGTCTTAACCCAGATCTTTGACTCCAAAAATGGTGTTTTTAGGCCCAAATAGAAGATTTTTGCCCTAAATTAAAATCCAAAAGAAAAGGCAACAAAATTTCACTTTTAAAGCCAAAAATCACAAAATTGCAAGTCAAAATTTTGGGTCAGGACCAAAATTCCAAAAACGTGTGAAATTGCGAGACCAAAAACCCAGATTTTTAAGAAAGGGACTAAAATCGTATATTAAGTATAATAAGTGGACCAAAAGTGTCTTTATACCTACTTTCATAATAATCTAGAAACTTCATCTAATCAAATAATGGAAGAGTAAAAAAGATAGAATGACATATAGCAAAACTTGATTTAGGTGTTAAATCCAAAGATGGTTAAATGTTAATTGATTAATTTCAAAGTTACAAAAAGGATTCTGATATATGGGATATGTGACCAGACTAGAAAAATTGAGTTTAAACTGCATACCTTCAGAGAATTTTCGCTTGTGATTGATGACTTTAGTGACAGTTGATCTTTTACGGGGGTCCCAAAAATTGGATTCTAGATCTGACTCGCTCTTGGATCGGGCTTTGCGTTTGATACCCTCGGGATTTATACTTGATCTTTCTCCTTCAGATCTAGCAGAAGTATCATTTTTAGGGTTTGGGTGATCCACTTTGGGGGAGGCATTTTCTTTTGCCTCGTCAGTTAGTGAAAAAGACCCAGAGGAACCCATCGCAATATCTTCCATTGCTAGTAAGGACCGTAAACCTAGAAAGTAGTACGCAATTTATAGAAAGAAAGGCCGACCTTCCCTCTAACAATTTTGTTGGCAAAAGAGTCCTAAGGAATCAACTCTATCAATTCAAATAAACCTTATTGAATTAAGATGGCATTAGTTTTAAGTTTTTTTTATTAAAAGAGTAATTTTTAATCCTTTATAATATGGTTTGTTTATTCTTTTAAAGAAATAGATCTAATACATGGATTTATGATTATTATAAAAAGAGTACTTTGAGTAAGATCTTAAAAAAGTATATTATTTTAAGTAATTTTTAAATAAAAGTAGTACT
Source organism: Astragalus glycyphyllos (assembly GCA_963573325.1). Classification (NCBI taxonomy): domain Eukaryota; kingdom Viridiplantae; phylum Streptophyta; class Magnoliopsida; order Fabales; family Fabaceae; genus Astragalus; species Astragalus glycyphyllos. The sequence continues at coordinate 40,082,890 of OY754308.1, forward strand.
TTTAATATTTTTAAATTACAATATATATTCTTAAGAAAAATATTAAATGAATTTGATAATTCATATTACTTTAAATATATTTAATAAAAAACATATTTTTAAGATTTGCCTTAAAATTACTTATGACTTTTAATAAATAAACCAAACAAACAAAATATTATGAATTCAACTAAAAACTGCCATAGTCATAGCACATATTTATTGTGAATTAATGTTCTTTTTAATAAGATACATTATTAAATAAATGCTCAAATTTATCTTTTGACTGTGATTAATGTCATGTACAAATACATTGTGCCAAATAAAAAAAATGTACCAAAAAAAGAATTTATATATATATATATATATATATATAAAATTAATATATATTAATGTAACACCTAAAGTAATTTTTAAAAAATATCATTTATGGACACCCGGTTGCTGGGTCCGATCCTCACTGGGTGTCGATCCTTAGTTTTCCCCTATGTGTGTGTTAGGTCCTGACAATTGACAGTCTGACCATTAGACTAAAAAACACCTAAAGTAATTTTTTAAAAATACTTTATATGTTTAGTGAATTAATTCTTGAGTGCTTGATTGATTTAAATTAAATTGTGAAGAATGCATTTATTGAACGATTGTTTTAACACCCCGAAACTTGACCTATTAGGTCGATGATTGATCCTAGAGTGAAATCAATTTAACATTAGTTTCATGATAAAAATCGTGCTAACTTGATTACCCACGTTTTATGTAACACCCCAAAGTAATCATTTGATTACTTCGAATATTTCTTGTTTGACATTTTATTTAAACATATCTTTCTAAGTGCTTGGTGGATTTTGTAGTTAGTTAAGCCTTTTCTTTGGTGTGTTAGAGTCACTTATAGAATTATTTGTGCCTAGAAGAATAGTGGGTGCGGCTAGTAAAACAAAAATTTATTTCCATCAGCCCAAAACCATTCTTAGGTGTTTGTTCTAGCAAAGATCAGAGAGGGAAAGACCTACTTTACTTTTATTCTCAGTTTTGAATGATAAATAGAAGGGAAACATAGTGAGAGGGAGAGAAAACGAGAATGTACGGTTGGAGAAAGAAAGAGGAGGAGCTGAAACTTCTCTTCAACAACACACTCAAATACCTTCATATTTTGCCCCAAAATATCTTCACACTATAACATCAAAAACCACTTTCAAACCAGAAGTGAATCAAACCCAAAAACACCTCGCCAATTATCTCAAAACAGAATATGAAGCTACCCAAGGTCATGGTGAAAATCGATTTGCATGTCCTTGTTGAAGGGAGTTTAGAGCTTTGGAAGTGGTGTAATAGTTAGAAGAGTAATGGAGCCTGAAGATTGATGCTAGCACTGATGTTTAAGGCTCCAAATTTGTGCACTATTAGGAGCCAAGAAGAGTAGAAACAGCTGGAAATTTTCTGGTTCAATCATAGTGTTCATCTTTGTTCTTCCCCAAATTCGGTTTTAGTTTAAAAAAATGAAGGGAGATGAAGTTAAAGCTTGCTGTGGTTGCATGCAAGGTTAGGAACTTGAGGTGAGAACTAGAGAAGAGGTATTGAAGATAGGAACATAAAAAAGAGAATAGGTAGTAGCTGCTGAACTGGGTTACTAAAGTTTAAAGGATCCTTAGGGATCAAGTTTGTATTTGCTTAGTTTACTCTAGGTTTATGTTATGTATCATTATGAAACTTTAACTTATGAATATTGTAATCTAAGTTGTAGTTTATGTAAACCCTACATTCGGATTTGAACAAGTTTTTAAGAATGAATCATGTTGAGCTGATTATCAGTTATGTCATTAAGTTTCCATTTGGTATTTATACCTCCTGGAGTATGTTATGGATGGTTCATTCCGTCAAGCTATCTATGTTCAATTCCTTAAGTAGGCTTAATACTCTGAATTTTATTGAAATTGTTAACATTTTAGACTTTATGACGTCAAAAGGTTTGGATGTTACAATTGTTGTGTCTTAGATGCATTGGTTTAAGGGGAGGGAATAATTGAGTGTGAGTTTGAACCTCACTAGAAAACTAAACTACACTCATTTAGTATTAAGACAGCCACAATCACACTGACCCTTATACCCTTCATTTAAACCAACTACAAAACCACTTGCCTTGAAAACCAAACACAAACACACTCACTCTTCAATTTTAGAAATTGAGAAAAACACACACATGGGGGGGGGGGGGGGGGGGGGGGAGACAGGGAGCGAGAGAGAGAGAGAGAGAGAGAGAGAGCTCGTAGGACACAAAGAGGGAGACCTTTGGAAAACTTCTCTTGTTCATCTCCTTCCTTCCATTGAAAGCTTGTCATTCGACAATATTTCATCGTCACATCACTTCTTTCTCCTCTTATTTTCGAAAAACCCTCATCTCCAAACACCCCCAAATCTGTCTTGTTTTCAACACTCTAGCAACCATGAAAAACCAGCTTGCATGATCTTTTTTTGGGAACTAGGGAGAAATAGAAGCTGCAATAAGACTTACATTCTACATCTCTTGGTGTTTAGGAGCTTGGGGTAGGCGATTTGGGTGAAATAGAACTGCAATTGAAGTTGTATCTATAAAACCATAATCTTACTTGTTTGAGTTTTAGCTGAAAATGTGAGTCCTTAACCTCTTTCTTTTGTTTTTAGTTGATGCATGTTACATGTGTTTTAGTGATTGGTTGCAGGAAAATTGTTCTAAGTTGAGATAAACAAGGACATAAAATAATGTATGTGATTGTGAATGTGAGATGATTGATATGTTTCAATTAAGTTTTGATGAGTTAAACCACTTCAAATTACATATAAGGTTGTAGTTTATATTTGTTTGAATGGTGTGATTCGAATTGGGAAAGATTGGAGAACAATAGGATTGAACGGCAAAACACAAAACATGGCATTTGATGAACTTCCATGGCTAGTGGCAGACATCACGACCACCCATGTCAGCTTCGGTTGTGGCAAATTTTTTTGCAAACCAGCTGACTTGCCCTGTGTTGTCTACCACGGGTACTGTGTCAACATCAGTTTGGCCACCTTTTTTCTCACTATTTCGCCCTAAAATCCATTGTTTCACAAGCCTAACCCAAACCCTATCACATGTTATGCCTATTGAAATTTTTTGAACCCATTTCCTTTGATTGTGATGTGTTCGGGGACACGATTAAACGGTTTTGTGTCGTTTCAAATTATTTTCAAAAATTCGAGTGAGAAAGCTAATTAGTACACCCATAAATGAACTAATGAACGGTGGAATGTGCTTGGGAGGGGTTTCATGAACCTAAGCTAAAGACCCTGAGGTTTCTCTTAAAGATTAAGTTAAGTGTGGGTTCCCCAATTGTACGTTATAGCATTTAGATGTGTAAGTCTATACAGGTAGGGGAGACATTTTTGGTAAAATTTCTTAAAGATATACATAGTGTATTATTGTAAGGAGTCTCGAAAGGACTCAATGAGATTATGTAATCTCATCTCTCATTGTTGTTGTTTTTCAGATACTCAGTTGAAGTCGAAAGAAGGTAACACCAAGTAAAGGATTCCGTTATTGGAGGGCTTTGAAGTTTTAGGGCATATGTTATGTGCTAGTCTCAATTGTTGAGGCCTTTTGTTATTGTCAAATTTTGAGACATAACCTAAGGTGTATTAAGACGTCTACGTATTTGTATTTTGGATTAAGTTCAATGTGTTGACTCTGATATGTCTTTTGAACTAAGATAATTAATTATTTTAAAAATAAAAAATTTAATGGGTTATTAAATAAGTGTATGTTTGTTTTGTAATCTTCCTCTCAAAATTGAGGTGAAATATAACGTATGAAAAAGGTATTCAGTATTTTTTTTCTTGAAAAAAAATTTGAAAAAAATGCCTCAAGACACATTTTTTACAATTCTGCGATGAGTAAAAGTTAAACCAAACAGATTGTCAAAAAAAGTTAAACCAAATAGACACTAAGTTATGAAAGGTATCAATATCCAATTAACTTCCAAGGTACCATAGTGTACTTCACCTAGAAAAATATGTAATCATAAGCATGGTTTTAGATGGTTAAAGTCGCAAAATATCTCACAGTAATTTAATTATTACAACATTCAGGTCGAGTCTCCAGCATCTTCATCAGAAGGAGTAGGAGGAAGTTCATTCAAATCAAATTCGAAAATCCTTCCATTTGCAGTATGATCATTTTCCCCCATAGAAGAAGATTCAGAGTTGGTTTCGTCCAGAGTAAAAACCAAATTATTGTCCTTAAAATTAGGGTGCTCAGCATAAGCAACTTCCTTACCAGCACCTATAATGGGAGGTTTTGTTTAAATTATTATTCAATTTAAAGTCACAGTATACCATCAATCAATAGTCAGATAGTATAATAAGACTAACCTTCATGAATTGGAGGGTAATTTAAGTCAATCTCAACAGCACGAACAACATTCTTTTCTGCTCCTTTTGATTGACCCACTTCATTCTTTTGTGGATTTGAGACCTTTATTTTCTTTCCATTTTCTTTTGTAGGATGGTCAATAAGCAAAAAGGTGAACTTCTTGCTTATTTTCTCACTAGTAACTTCCTCTTCACCTGCAACCATATAACATTAATCACTAAATTAATAAGATGACATTTAAAAACAAAGGGGCTTAAATATTTTGGGTGATTTGGGAGATGGACATAATGTTGGCATCTTAAATATGCCACCTCTCTTGGAGGACCTTTAGTCTCCGCATTGGTTTCTTCAAAGGGGTAAATCGACTTCGTGCCTAGTGGTACTCCAACTTTATTTACCATTTGAGTAGAAAGTTAAAATTGTTTTGTCCCTGGGCAATTGTGAAATCTTTATAGTTCCTTTAGGGAAGACTATGCCTCTTATTGGTGTCCAGTGCGCGCGTGCGTCTGTGTGCTTTTGGTATCTTTGAAATTACCTTCCACACTCCTAACTAAGTTTGAGGGTCTCATTTTGAATAAATAGTCAATAATGTGTTTTGTTGGTCAACATGAGCAACCATCTCATTGTCAATAAGCATGTAGATTCACAACAGTATACTATTAAATTATAGTTATATGTTCACAGTAATGTTTTTAAATTGGTAGTAAATTATTTGCTTCAACTTAAATATTTTTTTTGTAGTAAATCTAAGTTAGTATTGGTCTTATCTTGATTACAGTTATCATTTTTAACACATCTCTAACATATATTTTCGCTCTTTCGATCCCTCTTTTCTGTAAAGGTGCATACACTTTTAGGGTATGGGAAAATTAATTTTGAATTTATTTATACTTGAATCGAATCTAATATATGCCTTACCTTCTTGGATATAATCCACTTTTGGTCTCCCTATATAATACTCGAAATAATTTTAATTATTTTGGCTATTGTATCCCTAAGATTTATTGTGTGCGTATTATATTTATATATATATATTATTGATTGTGATTGAAATTTAATTAAGCATTTTATGTGATTGAGTTACTAATAGATTTTATTAAAAGGAGTTAGAAAGGGGGTTGTATGTAGAAATCCTATTCAATTGGCTTTAGGCCGAAATGAAGCTAAACTAAGAGCCCACCCTTGTTTTAAGTGATCAGCTGAAATAACAGGAAAACAAAACCTTTTCCTCTCCCCTTTAGTTAGTAGAACATAAGTTGATAGAGAGAAAAATAGAATATGGTAAGAAAGGAGAGAATGCGTAGGGAGAGGAAGAGTTGGAAGATGAGAAGTTGCATGTGTGAAGCTTCCATGAGTAGGGTTCACGAAAATGAAAGCTCTTAGCCTCACATTATCACCATTAATTCTTCTTCAAATTAAATTTCCTTTCACCTATAGAAACCCCAAGACCAAAATTCTGGAAGAAAAAAAAAACCCTATACCACCTTCAATCTTTCCATTTTGTTTGCATGTTGGATGGAAGCTTAGGAATTTGGTTCAACTATTATATATTGGTTTATCAATTAACTGGAAAATGATGTCTAGGAAGCTACATTGTTGATTGATGAAGCCTTCATTTTAGAAATCTTGGGGTTGCCAATCGCAATTTTGGATGTTAGGAGTTTACTAGGTTTTGGAGAGCTTGTAGTTTGAAGAGGTGAAATATTCATCCCTTTCTCTTCCAGCAACTCAGAATCACCATTTCATTCTCCTTCTCATTCCTCTTGCATTCGAGATTGTGGGAGCAAAAGGGAGGAAGTCACCAAACTCATCTCCATTCCATCCTTTTCTTGAGTTCCGCTTTGCATGTGTATAAAGGAGATAGCTTGAAATTTAGTTTAATTTGGAGTTCTAGAGTTACAAAGTGTTGGTAGCTGGTGTGAATTTGAAGTCTTAGGCATGGTGGTGTTCAAAAAAACTGAAAATTGTTGCTTGCTTTGAAATCACCCTCTTGGACAAGTGAGTTCTTTTCCCCCCCTCTTCTCTCTGTAGTTTTAAGTACATTTTGGTATTTGAAATTCAGTTGTGAAATTTAAACTTGATTCAAAATTGATCTCAAATGCTATGGGATGATGAGTATCAAATTTGTGATTGATTTATATGTAAAGGTTAATTTGGTTGTGGAATGAGCAAGAATTTATAATGTACCAATGTTGATTTTTACACACTTTAATTGTCATATTTAAAGTGGTTTTAAATCTGATTTTGATTGTAAATTTGTTTGGAAGAGGCTGTGGACCAATGGGCTGAAAACAGGGTATTAAAAACACGACCACACATGTTTTCTTCTGTCACAAACACGACCATGTTTTAAAAACACGGTTGGCCGTGTTTCCTTCTGTCTGCAGGGTCATTTTCTTGAGGTTTGGCTTCCAAGCACATTGTTTAGCAAGTCTCTTTCAACCCTTTGGTGCATTCGACTAAATTAATGTTGTTTGCCTATAAAATCAAGACTTTTATCGAATGTGTGAGATATTGTTGAAGTGTGTGATTACCTTTTGATTGATAGGACTCTTTTATTTATCGAAAAGAAGTGAGAAAGAACTACGTAGTACGTATATTAGTACGAATATAAATGAATTAAAGAATGATTGAATGTGCTTGGGAGGAGTGTCATGAACCTAAGCTGAAGGCCCCGAGGTTTTTCTCTCAACGATTATGTTGAGTGTCGGTTCCCCAAGGGTACGTTAATTAATAGCATTCAGATGTGTAAGTCTATGACGGGAAGGATATGCATTCTTGGTAAATAATAAAAGATATGCAGAGTATATTATAGTGAGGAGTCTCAAAATAACTCACTGATATTATGTAATCTCACTTCTCATTGTTATTGTTTTTTAGATAGGTGATTGAAGTTTAGAGAAGGTAATGGCCAAGTAAAGGAATCCAATCTAGGAAGACTTTGAAGTTTTAGAAGATCTATATATTGTTTTTGTGCTAGTCTCATATGATGAGATTTTTGTATTTTCGTTTAAGGATTAGACTCAACCTAGGTGTAACAGGATTCATATACTTTGTATTTTATATTAAGTGGTTGTGTCCACTCTGATGGATGATTTGATTCGGCTTATGTTCAGAATTTTTAACTTATGATATGCTATCATCTTGAGTCTATTAAAGTGTATTGGTTGTTCTGTTAATTAATCCAAATTACGAATATGTATTTCTGAAATGTCTAAAAGGTAATATTATGGATTCTATTACCGGTTAAAATCGAGGATGTTACACCCTATTTCACCTAAAACGATATTTTAGTTTCCCTTTTCAAAACTCAGGTTTTTATTCCCTCGATTTCTCACATTGTTGTAATTTTAGTCTTAACCCAGATCTTTGACTCCAAAAATGGTGTTTTTAGGCCCAAATAGAAGATTTTTGCCCTAAATTAAAATCCAAAAGAAAAGGCAACAAAATTTCACTTTTAAAGCCAAAAATCACAAAATTGCAAGTCAAAATTTTGGGTCAGGACCAAAATTCCAAAAACGTGTGAAATTGCGAGACCAAAAACCCAGATTTTTAAGAAAGGGACTAAAATCGTATATTAAGTATAATAAGTGGACCAAAAGTGTCTTTATACCTACTTTCATAATAATCTAGAAACTTCATCTAATCAAATAATGGAAGAGTAAAAAAGATAGAATGACATATAGCAAAACTTGATTTAGGTGTTAAATCCAAAGATGGTTAAATGTTAATTGATTAATTTCAAAGTTACAAAAAGGATTCTGATATATGGGATATGTGACCAGACTAGAAAAATTGAGTTTAAACTGCATACCTTCAGAGAATTTTCGCTTGTGATTGATGACTTTAGTGACAGTTGATCTTTTACGGGGGTCCCAAAAATTGGATTCTAGATCTGACTCGCTCTTGGATCGGGCTTTGCGTTTGATACCCTCGGGATTTATACTTGATCTTTCTCCTTCAGATCTAGCAGAAGTATCATTTTTAGGGTTTGGGTGATCCACTTTGGGGGAGGCATTTTCTTTTGCCTCGTCAGTTAGTGAAAAAGACCCAGAGGAACCCATCGCAATATCTTCCATTGCTAGTAAGGACCGTAAACCTAGAAAGTAGTACGCAATTTATAGAAAGAAAGGCCGACCTTCCCTCTAACAATTTTGTTGGCAAAAGAGTCCTAAGGAATCAACTCTATCAATTCAAATAAACCTTATTGAATTAAGATGGCATTAGTTTTAAGTTTTTTTTATTAAAAGAGTAATTTTTAATCCTTTATAATATGGTTTGTTTATTCTTTTAAAGAAATAGATCTAATACATGGATTTATGATTATTATAAAAAGAGTACTTTGAGTAAGATCTTAAAAAAGTATATTATTTTAAGTAATTTTTAAATAAAAGTAGTACTTTTAATATTTTTAAATTACAATATATATTCTTAAGAAAAATATTAAATGAATTTGATAATTCATATTACTTTAAATATATTTAATAAAAAACATATTTTTAAGATTTGCCTTAAAATTACTTATGACTTTTAATAAATAAACCAAACAAACAAAATATTATGAATTCAACTAAAAACTGCCATAGTCATAGCACATATTTATTGTGAATTAATGTTCTTTTTAATAAGATACATTATTAAATAAATGCTCAAATTTATCTTTTGACTGTGATTAATGTCATGTACAAATACATTGTGCCAAATAAAAAAAATGTACCAAAAAAAGAATTTATATATATATATATATATATATATATAAAATTAATATATATTAATGTAACACCTAAAGTAATTTTTAAAAAATATCATTTATGGACACCCGGTTGCTGGGTCCGATCCTCACTGGGTGTCGATCCTTAGTTTTCCCCTATGTGTGTGTTAGGTCCTGACAATTGACAGTCTGACCATTAGACTAAAAAACACCTAAAGTAATTTTTTAAAAATACTTTATATGTTTAGTGAATTAATTCTTGAGTGCTTGATTGATTTAAATTAAATTGTGAAGAATGCATTTATTGAACGATTGTTTTAACACCCCGAAACTTGACCTATTAGGTCGATGATTGATCCTAGAGTGAAATCAATTTAACATTAGTTTCATGATAAAAATCGTGCTAACTTGATTACCCACGTTTTATGTAACACCCCAAAGTAATCATTTGATTACTTCGAATATTTCTTGTTTGACATTTTATTTAAACATATCTTTCTAAGTGCTTGGTGGATTTTGTAGTTAGTTAAGCCTTTTCTTTGGTGTGTTAGAGTCACTTATAGAATTATTTGTGCCTAGAAGAATAGTGGGTGCGGCTAGTAAAACAAAAATTTATTTCCATCAGCCCAAAACCATTCTTAGGTGTTTGTTCTAGCAAAGATCAGAGAGGGAAAGACCTACTTTACTTTTATTCTCAGTTTTGAATGATAAATAGAAGGGAAACATAGTGAGAGGGAGAGAAAACGAGAATGTACGGTTGGAGAAAGAAAGAGGAGGAGCTGAAACTTCTCTTCAACAACACACTCAAATACCTTCATATTTTGCCCCAAAATATCTTCACACTATAACATCAAAAACCACTTTCAAACCAGAAGTGAATCAAACCCAAAAACACCTCGCCAATTATCTCAAAACAGAATATGAAGCTACCCAAGGTCATGGTGAAAATCGATTTGCATGTCCTTGTTGAAGGGAGTTTAGAGCTTTGGAAGTGGTGTAATAGTTAGAAGAGTAATGGAGCCTGAAGATTGATGCTAGCACTGATGTTTAAGGCTCCAAATTTGTGCACTATTAGGAGCCAAGAAGAGTAGAAACAGCTGGAAATTTTCTGGTTCAATCATAGTGTTCATCTTTGTTCTTCCCCAAATTCGGTTTTAGTTTAAAAAAATGAAGGGAGATGAAGTTAAAGCTTGCTGTGGTTGCATGCAAGGTTAGGAACTTGAGGTGAGAACTAGAGAAGAGGTATTGAAGATAGGAACATAAAAAAGAGAATAGGTAGTAGCTGCTGAACTGGGTTACTAAAGTTTAAAGGATCCTTAGGGATCAAGTTTGTATTTGCTTAGTTTACTCTAGGTTTATGTTATGTATCATTATGAAACTTTAACTTATGAATATTGTAATCTAAGTTGTAGTTTATGTAAACCCTACATTCGGATTTGAACAAGTTTTTAAGAATGAATCATGTTGAGCTGATTATCAGTTATGTCATTAAGTTTCCATTTGGTATTTATACCTCCTGGAGTATGTTATGGATGGTTCATTCCGTCAAGCTATCTATGTTCAATTCCTTAAGTAGGCTTAATACTCTGAATTTTATTGAAATTGTTAACATTTTAGACTTTATGACGTCAAAAGGTTTGGATGTTACAATTGTTGTGTCTTAGATGCATTGGTTTAAGGGGAGGGAATAATTGAATGTGAGTTTGAACCTCATTAGAAAACTAAACTACACTCATTTAGTATTAAGACAGCCACAATCACACTGACCCTTATACCCTTCATTTAAACCAACTACAAAACCACTTGCGCTGAAAACCAAACACAAACACACTCACTCTTCAATTTCAGAAATTGAGAAAAACACACACACATGGGGGGGGGGAGAGAGAGAGAGAGAGAGCTCGTAGGACACAAAGAGGGAGACCTTTGGAAAACTTCTCTTGTTCATCTCCTTCCTTCCATTGAAAGCTTGTCATTCGACAATATTTCATCGTCACATCACTTCTTTCTCCTCTCATTTTCGAAAAACCCTCATCTCCAAACACCCCCAAATCTGTCTTGTTTTCAACACTCTAGCAACCATGAAAAACCAGCTTGCATGATCATTTTTTGGGAACTAGGGAGAAATAGAAGCTGCAATAAGACTTACATTCTACATCTCTTGGTGTTTAGGAGCTTGGGGTAGGCGATTTGGGTGAAATAGAACTGCAATTGAAGTTGTATCTATAAAACCATCATCTTACTTGTTTGAGTTTTAGCTGAAAATGTGAGTCCTTAACCTCTTTCTTTTGTTTTTAGTTGATGCATGTTACATGTGTTTTAGTGATTGGTTGCAGGAAAATTGTTCTAAGTTGAGATAAACAAGGACATAAAATAATGTATGTGATTGTGAATGTGAGATGATTGATATGTTTCAATTAAACTTTGATGAATTAAACCACTTCAAATTACATATAAGGTTGTAGTTTATATTTGTTTGAATGGTGTGATTCGAAATGGGAAAGATTGGAGAACAATAGGATTGAACGGCAAAACACAAAACATGGCATTTGAAGAACTTCCATGGCTAGTGGCAGACATCACGACCACCCATGTCAGCTTCGGTTGTGGCAAATTTTTTTGCAAACCAGCTGACTTGCCCTGTGTTGTCTACCACGGGTACTGTGTCAACATCAGTTTGGCCACCTTTTTTCTCACTATTTCGCCCTAAAATCCATTGTTTCACAAGCCTAACCCAAACCCTATCACATGTTATGCCTATTGAAATTTTTTGAACCCATTTCCTTTGATTGTGATGTGTTCGGGGACACGATTAAAGGGTTTTGTGTCGTTTCAAATTATTTTCAAAAATTCGAGTGAGAAAGCTAATTAGTACACCCATAAATGAACTAATGAACGGTGGAATGTGCTTGGGAGGGGTTTCATGAACCTAAGCTAAAGACCCTGAGGTTTCTCTTAAAGATTAAGTTAAGTGTGGGTTCCCCAATTGTACGTTATAGCATTTAGATGTGTAAGTCTATACAGGTAGGGGAGACATTTTTGGTAAAATTTCTTAAAGATATACAGAGTGTATTATTGTAAGGAGTCTCGAAAGGACTCAATGAGATTATGTAATCTCATCTCTCATTGTTGTTGTTTTTCAGATACTCAGTTGAAGTCGAAAGAAGGTAACACCAAGTAAAGGATTCCGTTATTGGAGGGCTTTGAAGTTTTAGGGCATATGTTATGTGCTAGTCTCAATTGTTGAGGCCTTTTGTTATTGTCAAATTTTGAGACATAACCTAAGGTGTATTAAGACGTCTATGTATTTGTATTTTGGATTAAGTTCAATGTGTTGACTCTGATATGTCTTTTGAACTAAAGTGTTGTTTTATGTTTTGAACAAGTTTTTATTATATGAAAATCCCATCATTGTGAGATATTAGTTAATCCAAATTACTAATGCATACTCTGAAAGATTTAAAAGGTAACATTCCGGATTTTATTGTCGGCTAAAATCTAGGATGTTATAATTAACATATCGATATAATATAATTATTGTCAAAAAAAGATATAATATAATTAATATAATAAAATTTGTATATGCATATGTTGGTTAATTGATTCTTTCATTTATATCAGGTTATTAAATTTTTATTTTCAAATTTACTTTTTAAACATGTTCTTACTTTTACGATGTTGAACCATATGTGCATGGCGTTGGTTTAGGTATTGGTATTGTTTGATCCAAACCTGCTTCGGGATATGTCTTATGAATGAAAATGCTTTGATTGGAATTGATATGCAATTCGATATTGTGGAAATTTTAATAAAACCTTAAGGTGTTGAATTAAGTTATATTATAATCCCATGCTTGTTGGAATCCCTTGTTTTCCATTCTGCTCCAATACCATCTTTGCTAATCGTTGTGAAGGTGGTGTGTGTTTCAATGTCGGGAGTGTCTCCCTTCATCTCCGTATCACTTAGGTCATTTATCTTTCATCTTTTGTTTTAGTTTGGTCCTCTTAAACAAAAATACAGAAAAATGAAGAACATTATGAATGTGCTCAAGAACACCAAGAACACTTTGATTTCTTGTTTCTTGAATAACTCATGCAATACCCGACCAAGTTAGATTATATAGTAATTAAGTCTTCTTGTTTTTTTAGATAGTAGGTTTGTAGTAGTAGTCTTCAAAAATTTTAATTATCAGTGGCAAATATTAATCCAGTTTTTTTATATATCACTGCAGTTATCCCGTGTTTTTTATATATCAGTGCAGTTATCTTGTAGTTTCAATTGATTATTTTAGTTGATTAGTAGATTATAGTATATAGTAAAAGAGAGATAGTAGATTATCAATAAGAAATATTTATTTTGAGTATTAATCAGTAGTTTAAATATTCGTTAAATCTTCTTGTTTTCTAGATAGTAGGTTTATAGTAGTCTTCAAATTTTTTAATTATAAATAACAAATATTAATCCTATGTTTTTTATATATTTTTGTAGTTATCCCGTGTTGTTTTATATATCATTTCAGTTATCTCGTAATTTCAATTTATTATTTTAGTTGATTAGTATATTATAGTTGATAGTAAAAGATAGATAGTAGATTATGAATAAGAGTGTAAACAGATTTTGGAGAGAAAAATTAAAATTTTAAGATGATAACTTTTTCCATAAAGGTGATAGTTTTTTTTAGTGTGACTCATTTACATTTTTATAGGTAATTTTAGTAGAGTAGTGTTTGTATAAATATAGAAATTTAATTAAAAGAACTAAAGTGAAGTGATAAGACAAAAAGAAGAATTGTTTATGGAAAAAGTAAAAGTAAAGTAAAAAGAAAAAAGGAAGAAAGAGAGTGTAATAGAAAAGTGAAAAGGAGGAAAGAGAGTGTAAGAAGAAAGAGAGAAAAGTAAGAAAGAGAGTGTAAGAAGAAAAAGAAAGAGAGAGTAATGACACTTTTACCCTTAAATTAGATGTGTATTGTTACTAAGAGATCCAAACTGGTAATTTCATAGGAGATTTGTTTGTATAAATAGATAAATAGATATTAGATTAAATTAGATTACATATATTATGGATGCATACTCTGAATGATCTAAAGCGTAATATTCTGGATTCTATCACCGGCTAAAAATCTAGAATGTTACAACACGATACAATGCTTAAGAAAAGACACAATACAAAAAAAAATACCAATTAAACACATGTATTTTTCTTGCTGAGATTAAAAAGAAAAATAATCATTTAAGAAAATAAATACATTCATAAAAACATTTTTTTTTGACAAGATTCATAAAGACAAATCTTAAAAAATAGTTATATTGAAAATATTATTATTTAACCAGCGATGCGTAATGTTTCCCTGTGGATACTAAGAAATAGTCATTTAAAATAAATTATTTAGAATTTGATATTTTTAATATACAGTAAAATTTCACTGACAACATGTATTATTTCTCATAAAGACAAAACAAATATAGTAGATATAGAAAATAGGAAGAGAGAGAATGTGTGACTCAAATGAGAGAGAAAAGCTGGAAAAAAATAGAGCATGAAATATGATGAGAGAATGTAAAAAGTAAAGTTGTTATGAAATTTACAATGATGTCCTTAAAATGGCGCGGTGTCAAAATGTACAGTGTCTAATTTTGTAATTAAAGTTGTTTCTTATTAATAAGGAATAATGAATAGTCATTTAGTAATAAATTTTTTAAAATTTCATATTTTTCAAATACGGTAAAATTAAACAGGCAACATATACTTTTTGTTTTTTTAAGGATAAAAAAGGAAAAACATCCGATTCAAAACCCTCTTTAGGGAAAACCATCAAAAAGCAAAAAGAATACTCCCCCTAAATTTTATTGATAAAAAACCGACAACATATATCGTTTCTCCATAAAGAGGAAATAAAATATAGTAGATATGGAAAAGAGGAAGAGAGAGAATCTGTGAACCAAATCAGAGAGAGAAACCGGAAAAAGTTAGAGAGAAAAATATGGAGAGAGAAGTGCAAAAAGTAAAGTTGCTATGAAATTTACAATTAATTACATTCTTAAAATGGTGAGGTGTCAATTTCTAAAGTGTCTAATTTTGTAATTAATTAAAGAAGTTGTTTCTTATTGATAGTGAATAGTCATTTAATAATAAATTATTTAAATTTTGATATATTTCAAATGGTAAAATTACACCGATAACATGTATTGTTTCCCCATAAATGCAAAAAAAGTGTAGTAGATATGGAAACAATAATGTTATTCCAACAAAAAAAATCAGACAAAACCAGCCAAAAATACCAAATACGTATAGCTACTTGCAGAAATACGTTAGTGGGACCCAGTTATTGATTAAATGAAAAATAAATAAAAAAAACAAATGACAAGGTTTTAAAAAAAAAAACTCTCTCACCTCACGCTCTCAGGTCACGGCTCACTACTCACTCTCTCTCTGCACTCTCTCACCTCACGCGTTTTCTTCTTCAAGTTTTTAGGTTTCCATATCCATCTCTCCACCAACTCTTACATCACTTGACTTCACCATCCAGCACCATGTCTAGGAACACAACACTTCCACCGCAACAGTGAGAGATCGCCGCCATATGTTTCTTCGTCTTCGTTCAAGATCATTATCGCTCTCTCATCTCTAATCACTTGGATTCCATGGAAACCGTTGATGATAACTGAGTGAAGAACTACGAAATCGAAGTGGAAGAATAACTGTGAATCTTAAGTTTGAGTCAGGTAAGTGTCTTCTGGATAACCATGTCTAAGTTTTAGTATTTTTAACTTGTATAATCTGGATAATCTCAAAACATTAATGATGTTAGTCAAATGGGTTAACATTAAAATCTGTTTTCATGGGTTATGATGAAAAGAAAAACATCTGACAAGCAACTTGGTCTAAGAGCTACAAAAGTTGGTTAGTTGGTGTTGACTTTTGGCTATGTTATTTAAAGTGATGAAGTAGATGTCACAGTAGAAAACATTGATTTGCCCTTACTTGAGCTGTCGTATTTAGCACTGAAATAGTGCCCTCTTGTTGTTTTACAGTTAGATTGAAAGAAATAAATGTGAAATAGTAGATTGGTTTATGGATTTGAAAAATTGGTTAATTGGGGTAGTAATGTGGCTATCTGGTTCAATTGGATTATGTACATGTCACACCAGAAGCATTTTAGTTATACTTAAATTTATTGTCGTATTTAGCACTTAAATAGATCTCTCATGCTCTTTGACAGTGAGTTAACATAATTTTATAGAGTTAACATAAGAGATTACCTATTATTGATATTCTGCGTATTCCGGCATACACATTTCGATTTTCATCTATAGACTATATTCATTTTAAATATAAGATATACATAATTGGATTTTATTGTGCAGTATTGTTGTAACGAGGACATCTAAAAGTTCATGGAAGGTGGTGATACATTCGTTGAGGGTGGTAGTGCTCATGCCGAAGGTATAACAGTTGACAACTCCAACGATGACGATGCACGTTGGGAGCCTGCAATCGGGATGTGTTTTGCTTCATTAGATGAGGGGATATCATATTATGGTGAGTATGCTTTAAAAAAAGGTTTTGGATGGAAAATTAGAACATCAGTAAAGGGAAAGGATGGGGCAGTCAAGTACAGAATTCTTTCATGCTCAAGAGAGGGGTCTAGTGCGGTATTGTCAAAAACTCCATGTTCATTGAAGACACTTTCGACTAAGGTGAGCAATTGTCCTGCCAAGATATGTTTGAAGTTAGAAACCGATGGACTATGGTATATCAGAAAATTTATAGATGAGCATTGTCACCAATTGAGCCCCACAAAGTCAAGGATGTTTAGGGCAAACAAGAAAATAAATCTGCATGTGAAGAGAACAATCCAAATCAACGATGAAGCGGGCGTGAGGATCAACAAAACTTTCCAATCTCTTGTTACAGATGCAGGAGGGTATGAAAATATACCATTTTGTGAAAGGGGCGTCAGGAATTTTGTAAACAAGGAAAGGTGTTCAATTGGAAAAGGCGGTGATGGGAAGGCATTGATTAGTTACTTTTATGATATGAGGGAACAAAATTCAAATTTCTTCTATGATCTTCATTTGGATGATGGTTTTCGTGTCAAGAATGTCTTTTGGGCCGATGCAAGAAGTAGGGCTGCTTATGAATATTTTGGAGATGTGGTGACATTTGATACAACATTTCTAGTCAATAAATATGATATGCCTTTTGCTGCGATTGTAGGTGTCAATCACCATGGCCAATCAACATTACTTGGGTGTGGCCTAGTTTCTAGTGAAGACGAAGACTCATTTGTGTGGTTTTTTCAAGCATGGCTTCGTTGCATGCTAGGACAGGCCCCCTTGGGTATTATCACAGACCAATGCAAGGCTATGAAAAAAGCCATTGAGATAGTCTTCCCTACTACTCGCCATAGGTGGTGTTTATGGCATATCATGAAAAAATTACAGAAAAACTTAGTGGCTGTGGTGAATATTACAAGATAAAGGCGGCAATGAAAGAAGCAGTTTATGATACTTACACGGTAGTTGATTTTGAAGAAAAGTGGCATTCCTTCATAGACAAATTTCAGCTTCAAGATATGACTGGTTGAGTGGGTTGTATAAGGAGCGACATAGATGGGCACCGACATTGTTAAGGAAATATTTTTGGGCGGGCATGTCAACAACACAACGCAGTGAGAGCATAAATGCTTTCTTTGATGGATATATCAATTTAACAACAACTCTTGGTCAATTTGTAAAACAATATGACAATGCTCTAAAAAATAAAGCAGAAAAAGAATTTGCAGCAGATTTTCAATCAATAGATACAACAATTCATTGTGGGTCCACCTCGTCAATTGAAAGGCAGTTCCAATGTGAATACACACATGCAAAATTTAAGGAGGTTCAAACTGAATTTAGAGGTAAAATGAATTGTGTCCCCTCCTTGGAGTCACTGGAAGGTTGCCTTGCTACATATAATGTGTTGGAGGAGATATTAGTTGGAGATAGACCAAAAGAGCGCTACCTTAAAGTTGTGTTTAATCGTGAGAACCATGATGTCAACTGTGAATGCTCATTTTTTGAGTTTAGAGGAATTTTGTGTCGCCATGTATTATGTGTTTGTGCTCAAGAGAGGGTTGAAAAAGTCCCAAACAAGTTTGTTTTGACGAGATGGAAGAAAAATATTAAAAGGTAGCATGCATATATTAAGATCAATTACGGTGTGAAGGAGTTGGTGCCAGACATGGATAGGTTTGATAAATTGTGCAAGCATTTCTACGACGTTGCTGAAGCAGCAGCCGATTCAGAAGATGCCACAAAAGCATTTCATCAACTCTTGCATCAATTTAGTTCTGATTTGCCAAGTATGGATCCTACAATGGATAATGTTAAAACGAAGGTTTTGAATGATGACTCAATCCCCGACAAAGTCCCTACTTGTCACAGTCCATTGAGGGTCAAACGTAAAGGTCGTCCTCCTACAAACAGAAAATTTTCTACTGTTGAGAAAGTTATTAAAACGAGAGTGAATAAGCGAACCAAGCGAGCTAATGACAAAAACAATACAGAGGTTTGTTTTGTTGCTTAACAAATTATGTATTAAGAATTAAACTACATATGGCATTAATGTTACTGTATTTTGTATACTGTATAGGCGAGCAATATTGGAACGGTGGGTCATCAAATCAACACCGACATTTGTGTGGAATCAACTGTTGAGGTGACTACCGGTGGAAATGTGACAGAAGCAACTACTTTGGTTCGTGTCCATTATAAGATTTTAGTAAATGTGTAGAGTTTCGAATTTTCTATTTGTTGGCGGACTAATTAGAAATTCGGGAAAATTTATGTACTATTGTTGAGTTTGTGTTGTAAGTTGTTGTGAAAAATTTCAAGACTTATCAGCAGATCATTTGGTTGGATTGATTTATAACTCATGGATAGTTGTTGGATGCAAACAATGTGGTTTAGTTTGCATCAGATGCTTGTGCAAAGGTCATTTAGTATGTTAACTATATTGTGGTTTTAGCTGTACCCTTTTCATCATTCAATGAAATTAGTTATTTGGCACTTTTGGATAACTGATGTTACATATGTTCAGTTTGACTTGAAGTTGAGTTTAGTTTAACTTATTTAACAATTCCTATTTACAGTCAGGAAATATATATATAAATACAGATGCTGGAGTGTCAGATTTCGCACAAAATAGTTGGGCTTCTCAGTTTCCAACTGTTACAGAAGCAACTTATTTAAGAATAGACAATGCAACTAACAACTTTAGTTTGCTTCTCAGGCATGTTGTTTGTTTGTCTTTTACGAGATTTTTTTATTTATATGTTCATGTTGTTAAACAAAATAAATGATTATTAACAGATTGGAGGTAACATTCCATTCATGGAACTTTTGACAAACATTGAAACAAACTTCACGGGATTGTCACAATTGACTACAAATTCGTTACTATAGCTTCAAGGATACTCCCTGCATATTAATGCTCATGACTAATTTTTTTGTAATTAAATATATATGTAATTAGACATATATATATGTTTAGGTGCTCATGAGTACTTCTTGTTGTAATTAGACATATATGTATCTTTTGACGGTCATTGCTGTAAATGTTGTAAATGACATTAGGTTCATGTTTTGAGACACTTTGTATAGACAGTTTGTAACCTTTTGGGTCTAACTATAATAGTACATTGTATGATCACAATATTTTGTGTTCTAAGACACTCATATAGTGTCTCTTTTGAAATTGGTTTATGTCCTAGAAAAAGTGGTGAATTGACGTTGTAATGTGGTTGTTAGTTGCAAACCGAGCAAAATATGTGTCGCTTAACAAATGTTTGAGTTGGATTTACATTAATAGAGTCATAAAAGACTCATATAGTGCCCTTATGGTGTTTCAAAATGAGTACCCAATAAAACCATCCCAAAAACCAGGTTGGTGTATTGGCTAGAAAAGTTGGTGAATTGAAGTTGTAACGTGGTTATTAGTTTCAAACCGAGCAAAATATGTGTCACTTAACAAATGTTTGACTTGGGTTTACATTAATAGAGTCATACAAGACTCATATAGTGCCCTCATGGTGTTTCAAAATGAGTACCCAATAAAACCATCCCAAAAACCAAGTTGGTGTATCGCCTAGAAAAGTTGGTGAATTGAAGTTGTAACGTGGTTATTAGTTTCAAACCGAGCAAAATATGTGTCGCTTAACAAATGTTTGACTTGGGTTTACAATAATAGAGTCATACAAGACTCATATAGTGCCCTCGTGGTGTTTCAAAATGAGGACCCAATAAAACCATCCCAAAAATCAAGTTGGTGTATTGCCTAGAAAAGTTGGTGAATTAAAGTTGTAACGTGGTTATTAGTTGTAACCCAATTGTTTAAGTCTGTTTTCACTAAAAATCCCAAATGTTTCACAATCCCTCTCTCTCTCTCTCTCATTCACGCTCATGTTTCACTAAAAAGCCCTAAAATTCCAGTCCCCTCTCTATTCACGCCTCTCTCACTCTACTCACTCTCTCTCACTCTATTCACTCTGTCACTCCCACACACTCTGTTCACTCTCTCACTCCCACGCACTCTGTTCACGTAACATTCCTCTCCGTCGCACTTTGTTGACCTCGCTGGCTGTTTTCTTATCGTGCTTCGTAACTCGCCATAATAGCCGCACTTCATAACTCGCCGTCACCGTCGCCCTTCGTAACTCGTCGTCACCTTCGCCCTTCCTAACTCGCTGTCACCGTCGCTCTGGTTCCAATTTCTTCAGGTACCCCCTTTTTCTAATTTCTAGGGTTTTGTTTTAAATTTCATTTGGTGTGTGTTGATTTCTTCAGTCCCGTAACTTCATTTTATTTTTTTTGGTTCAGTTTGTGGATGTTAAGCTATAACTCAATTAGTAAATGAGAACTTATGTTAGTTAATAATTTGATAGACTGTCGATCATTGAAGGAAGATAAAACAAGGATGGATAGTCTTTTGATTTAGTCCCCACAACTGAAAAGTTGGATTTCAAACATTACAGTCCTTTTCTGGTAGATAGATAGTGCAGATGAATGCTTCCCCGTTTTTCATTTTTTTCTCTTTAGGTTTGAGTTAGATGTACTGTTTGGAGATTTGTTGATTACTATTTCAAAGCATAGATTATCAATTAAATGAACTCTATTGATATATTTGTCTGTTAAATGAACTCTATATTTCATATATTTTTCCATCAGGGTTTTCTAAGATCTTTCAAACTTATCAGTTCAATCTTGGCACTGCACAGTTACATCTATATGTCCTAGCCTCTTTTGTCTATTGTCTTTAATGAAGAATGTGGTTTAGCAAAAGACGGACTCATAGAGTTATTTGCCTAAAATGAAATAAGAATGATAAACCCTAAATAGTATTTGTCTTTCCCATTTTTGTGAAGGTATCTCATATTCTGTTTAATAGGAAAGAACTAATGAAATGACTTTCATATACCCCAACCAATCATGACTAAATGCTATATTTTGACTTCTCCCAGTCACTATAAATTACTTTTGTTTTTAACTTAGTTAGTGTAGATTGAGTGTTTGGTTTTTGATACGCATTCATAACTGTCAATGATTTATAACAACACTACTATGATTTTGTCTGAGTTCTATAGATACCCATTGATGTTTCTTTGTTTGAAGGTATTTTTTCCTTTTGCAAAGTTTTAATACTAGAAGACAAGTATAATGTCGAGCACTAGCTAGTTCTTCAAAATTCGGAACGGTGAGTAATAGTAGTATGGTTTTAGGTTTATCAACTTGTGTAGTTGTTCGCATTTACCATAATATATATCCCACTTATATAATTTGTCTTCGGTGATATTTTTCTAGGTGCGTTTGCGACATAAGTACACAACAAAATATATTGGCAAAGTTAATCAAAATCTTACAAAAGCTCAAAAGGAAAGGATTGATGCTACGCCTTTTAAATGGTTAATGTTTTTACCGGAAAAAATAAACATATATGGAATTTTGTTGGAAGAATTATGTAGACGTTGGGATAAAAAAAGAGGGGGGTTTAGAATACAGAATAGGATAGTTGATTTTAGTCCTTTAGATGTGTGTTATGTCGTAGGAGTTGGGATAGTTGGAGAAGAAGTCCATTTTGAGGATGACATTACTTCATATACTCTAACCTTACTTGAAGGAACAAATATGACTTCATCGGCAATTTATGAAAAACTCATGATGCTTTCCGGTGATGAGAATGTCGATGATTTTTGTAGACTATATATACTGCTTGCAATGGAAGAGTTTTACTTCCCCAACGCATCCACTGGTATTAGTTGTAGATGTATTAAGCTATTCGACAACTTAGATTCCCTTGCGACATTTAGTTGGGGCCTTGCAGTGTATGGTAATTTGGTGCAGAAGTTGAGCAAAGTTTCGGATACTTTGGTACAATCAAATAGCTCTACAAGTTTGTACCTTATGGGATGTGTTGTTGTGCTACAGGTATTTTATTGTGTTGTGATTGAGTATATAATTTCTTTTATGTTTTTGTCAAATGTTTTACCAAGATATATATTACTCTATAGGTGTGGGGAATTGAACATGTCTGGCCAAACCACAAGATTAATCCCAAAGTTCAAACTTTGATTCCGCGTTGTTTGAAGTGGTTTGATGTTTGGCTTGATCGGAAACAAGTTGTGGCCTCACTTAATAAAAATCAGGTAACCATATATTAAATATATGTCAGACAATTTTTTTTATATATTTACATGGCTAAACAATAAATTGTGGCTTGACAATTTTTTCTTTTCTTTTTGGTATATTGTTGCTAGGTTCTTCACGAATTGACTGCAACAAAAGAAGAGATTGAAATTGATGTTGTGAGACAAGCATTATATCATGCACCGAACGCATTTCAGACTTTGCGACAAGAGAGATTTGAACAGTTGGAGGCTGAGCAGAAACTACATGAAGATAGACTAACTAAAGTTGAACGCATTTTATGTGACCTCAAAAGCTTACCTCAATCAGAAAGGGAATTACTTCAACGTAAAATACATGAACTTCAACGAGAATTAGATGAACTAAAACCAGCAAAAGAAGAAAACGATTCAGAGCATATTCAAGAACAGTCATCTGAACCGGCTTTTGAACCACCACATGTTGATCATGTAAACAGTCAGAAACAAGTACTTCATCATGACCATGATGAGTTAAATATGCAGACTCGACGAAGGAAGAATCCAAGAAAGTTAAAAGATAGTGTAGCAGTGCGAACACCATATCAGGCTTATGGTGTGAAAAAGAAGGAGGAAGTGTAAAGGACACGACACATTTTATATGACTAGGAAAATCAGTTTTTTTGAAACCTTTATGCCATCATATGTTTGATATCTATGGATGTGTTTCTTGATTCAAAAAGATGGAGTCAATTACTTTATTGTTGTTGATAATATCTTTTTACCATGATATATTATTCAAAGACATTAGATCCTAGTCATATCTTGATTAATTTTATTAAATGTCTGTAATGTGGTATGAACTCTTGAGTACCCCAATCCCATTGAAGTTTCACATACTGGTCTTAAATGTTATACTTATTTCATAGTTACTACATACAGAAAAAACTAAAACACCATTCGTTAGAAATACAACCTATACTCCCTAAAATAGACTTATTATTCGTCAGATAAGTCCCCATCAGTACAATACTCCGGGTAATTTTGTAAGTCCATTTCGTCGGGAATGGTTCGTGAATAATCTTGTCTTCTGCATGCAGCGTGTACAAGTTGGTGCCTGTTAATTCGAATTTGCATCTGGTTATTTTCGTGTCTAACCATATTAACTGCCTTTTCTATAGACTCATCGTTGTCTAAAACCACTTCAAGTGATTTTTGCTTTGGAGCCTTAATGCCGCACTGCCTTAGCGAATGTCTCATCCTTGTCGACTCTTCGAGACTATATTCCCACTCTCTACGATACTCATTCATGTTTGATATCGAGTACCGGCTTTGGGGGCACAAACTATATTGAAACATGTCTCGCTCTAATACCCAACATCGACCCATACTTTCTAGTATTTCGTGTTGTCTATATCTCGTTCCAATTAAATTTGAATAGAAGGAAAATTCAAAGTAATCCATCTCAGTTGGTGCGGTTTATCCTACACAACAAGTAGATATAAGAATAACAAGAGAAGTTATTGTCAAAAAAAAAAAACAAGACAAGTTATGAAATGAATAATTTGCTAGAAGTTTATCAACTACCCTTACCTTAATTGGAGATGAAACCAAGTATAGCACTATATATTTATTATTTATACTACTTTGGGAATGCACTGACTACAGAAAGTTAACCACATAATGCACTAATTTGGGAGAATGGACTTTTACGGATTGGCTATTGTGTTAAAAAAGTTGGTAAATTGCTTAGCAGACCTGGTCAAAGGTGTTGGCTACTCAAATGAAAGGACATGAGCTAACCCCCTATGCGAATATATGATCTATGAGGGTTCAGAGTGCCGTTATTTTGTGTTACGGATTGGCTATTGTATTAAAAAAGTTGGTGAATTGATGAGCAAACCTGGTCAAAGGTGTTGGCTACTCAAATTAAAGGACATGAGCTAACCCCTATGCGAATATATGATCTATGAGGGTTCAGAGTGCCTTTATTTTGTGTCCCATGTGAAGATATAGTAATATTCCCTACTATTTTTGGACTTTTACGGATTGACTATTGTGTTAAAAAAGTTGGTGAATTGCTTAGCAAACCTAGTCAAAGGTGTTGGCTACTCAAATGAAAGGACATGAGCTAACCCCTATGCGAATATCAAATCTATTAGGGTTCAGAGTGCCTTTATTTTGTGTCCCATGTGAAGATATAGTAATATTACCTACTGTTTTTGGATTTCTACGAATTGGCTATTGTATTAAAAAAGTTGGTGAATTGCTTAGCAAACCTAGTCAAAGGTGTTGGCTACTCAAATGAAAGGACATGAGCTAACCCCTATGCGAATATCAAATCTATTAGGGTTCAGAGTGCCTTTATTTTGTGTCCCATGTGAAGATATAGTAATATTACCTACTGTTTTTGGATTTCTACGAATTGGCTATTGTATTAAAAAAGTTGGTGAATTGAAAAGCAAACCTTGTCAAAGGTGTTGGCTACTCAAATGAAAGGACATGAGCTAACCCTTATGCGAATATCTGCTCTATTAGGGTTCAGAGTGCCTTTATTTTGTTTCCCATGTTAAGATATAGTAATATTCCCTGTGTTTTTGGACTTTTACGGATTGGCTATCGTGTTAAAAGAGTTGGTGAATTGATGAGCAAACCTGGTCAAAGGTGTTGGTTACTCAAATGAAAGGACATGAGCTAACCCCTATGCAAATATCTGATCTATTAGGATTCAGAGTGCCTTTATTTTGTGTCCCATGTGAAGATATAGTAATTTTTCCTACTGTGTTTGGACTTTTACGGATTGGCTATTGTGTTAAAAAAGTTGGTGAATTGATGAGCAAACCTGGTCAAAGGTGTTGGCTACTCAAATTAAAGGACATGAGCTAACCCCTATGCGAATATATGATCTATGAGGGTTCAGAGTGCCTTTATTTTGTGTCCCATGTGAAGATATAGTAATATTCCCTACTATTTTTGGACTTCTACGGATTGGCTATTGTGTTAAAAATGTTGGTGAATTGATGAGCAAACCTGGTCAAAGGTGTTGTCTACTCAAATTAAGGGACATGAGCTAACCCATATGCGAATATATGATCTATGAGGGTTTAGAGTGCCTTTATTTTGTCTCCCATGTGAAGATATAGTAATATTCCCTAGTGTTTTTGGACTTCTACGGATTGGCTATTGTGTTAAAAAAGTTGGTGAATTGCTTAGCAAACCTGGTCAAAGGTGGTGTTTACTCAAATTAAAGGACATGAGCTAAACCCTATGCGAATATATGATCTATGAGGGTTCAGAGTGCCTTTATTTTGTGTCCCGTGTGAAGATATAGTAATATTCCCTACTGTTTTTGGACTTCTATGGATTGGCTATTGTGTTAAAAAAGTTGGTGAATTGCTTAGCAAACCTGGTCAAAGGTGTTGGCTACTCAAATGAAAGGACATGAGCTAACCGCTATGCGAATATCTGATCTATTAGGGTTCATTTGTTCCATATTTCTTTTATCAATTTGGTCAAATTGTGTACACTATGAAAGATTATAGAGAGCTATTACTTGAGCTAGATTGGTGCTATGAGAACACAGATAATACACTCACAGGAAAAAAGGTGATTAAAAAGGAGTGGCACCTTCGAATTCAAGAGTCTGTTTCTCTTCAATCAGACTTAAGAGTGTTGGAGGCACCAATTCCGAATTTAAAAGCGGTCGAGATGTGGCAAGATGCACAACATAAATACGTTGAAATGCAGAAAGCCTTAAATCGCCTTAGGATTGAGAATAACATTATGGCAATAAGGAGAGTACGGTTTGGGATGCTCCAGGTATGCAAAACATTTCTACACGCAAATAGTCATCGTATGTCTCGAGCAGAGGAAGAAAACATACTTTGCGCAGATGAGTACTTATCAAATTCCGATGATGAAGAGTGAAGTGAAGTTCAACGTTTGTTATGATGTTGGTAAAATAAAACGATGTCGTCGTCCCCAAAGCCGTTTAAACTTCCTTTCTATTTATTTAGTTGTACTATTTTTTTTTTTGCTAAGAAGATGAGTTTATCCCTAATGGTTAACATTTCCTTGTTTTTAGTTATAGTTTGTTTAAGAAAAACCGATAATGTTTATTAAACTTCAAATATTGTTGACAACTCCATAATCCATACATAAACTGTAACACACGTACGATGAACTACATCCGAAATTGAAACATAAATAGAAATGACGAAATAAATAGATTCAACATAGTAAACTAACAGTATGACCTTCACTGTTGTTCAGGGAACTACTCCATTATCTCTTCTACGGACCTCCTAACTGGTGGGTCAGCTGAAGGAGCCTGTGTCGTGCGAACACACAGCTTAATTGGGAAACGATTATAACAGTGTCTGCAATGGTGCGAGATAATACTACGAACATTTCTAGTTGTCAGTACCTCATACATGGACCACATACACCTTCCTTCTCCATCAATTTGAGGATAACAGTACGTGATAATACTGATCCTGCGTTCTGCCAGCCTCACAAGCCTTTGTTTATGGTGAATTTTTTCCTTCAGCTCCTCAAAAGTTATACCACGTTGAAGCCTAAGTGGTTCGGGTGGGTTTGCATCAAAACCAACAAACTTGACTCCATCCCTTGCATTAACTATTCTGCACCTATAGTAGATATAAGAGAGGACTGAGCCCGACAGACAAGGAGATAACTCATTTTGACGCTCAATATCAATACGTCTTTCAAATTTAGCTCTCAACTCTATTGGACCTTTAGAGCGAAATCTCCTGAAATCTGCCAACATATTTTGCATGCAAGTATTACTTATAACTTTCATGCTTACATACTCAACACTCCCATAAGCTGGCTCTGGACATCGATAGAAGATTTCACGCAATATCCTTTAGTCATCTCCACCTTTCTGTTGAATTATGGCTTTTAGTTCTTCAATGGTCATGTCATCCTTAATCCTGATGGACTTCATCTTACGACTTTCAAACTTGACTCCATTAATCATTTCTTTATGTTGCCCATCAATATAAACAATGCCCAGCGTTGTGCCTTGTTGCCATTGTGTTACCTGCGAAAGGGGCATAGCTCCAAAACACAAAGTTGGTTGAATATGATGAAGAAGTTGTCTTTGTTTGCCAAGAAATAAGTTCCACATGATAGTATTTATATGTCTCAATTCCCTGTGCCCTCACGTGGGACCCTAAATGAGGGGAATGGGAGCCTTAATGTTTTAAAGTTTTTACAAACCTATCTCAGTAAAAAAAAGTTTGAGCAAATAAGGCAAAGAAATAACCAAATTTTTAAACATGTCTGGCCAACCAATTGCCATATGTCTTGTCCCATCAACTGGGTATCTAAGACATTAGACCAAATGAGGTAAGAAACTAACCATAAAATCTCCAATACAATCAGTTGATTAGTACCTACTCTAATATAATATTGGGTTAAATATGTTTTTAGTCCCTACAAAATTTCACTATTTTGTTTTTAGTCCCTATAAAATTTTTCATCGACTTTTAGTCCCTATAAAATTTCAAATTTTCGTTTTTAGTCCCTATAAACGCCAACTAGTGTATATCCATTGAACTTTTGAGTGATGTTTTGCATACATGTTGAGGACATTATAAACATCTCTTCCAGAAAAACTTTGAATTTTTTAACAATGCATAAATTAAATCTAAATTTTTTAAGTGCAAAAGATTCGATAAACAAATTAAAGGAAATACTAACCTAGAAATCAAATTTTGAGTTTATTTTTTGTGAGGGAGATATTTTTAATATCTTTAACGTGTATGCAAAATATCATTCAAAAATTCTAAAGGTATACACGAGTTTACATTTTATAGGGACTTAAAACAAAATTGTGAAATTTTATAGGGACTAAAAGTTGACGATATTTTTTATAGGGACTAAAAACAAAATAGTGAAATTTTGTAGGGACTAAAAACATATTTAACCCTATAATATTACATTACATTGCCAACATAATCAAATTGGACATCATCTAAACAACTAAGATTAAAATCACTTTACATTGATATTAAATTGAAATCGTTACATATTGTTCATAAAATTAGCATCCTCCAAAGTGACACCCTAACATTTTACAATCTGTTACTGGTTTTAGCAACATGATTATTTTCTTGTTTTTTTCCTTCATTATTCTGAGAAGCATCTGCCGAGCCTACACTATTCCTTATGTCCCTGTAATCCAAAAGTAAAGTGAAGAGCAGTCAAAATAAATAGTAAAAGGTTACACATAACTCTCCTATTTGGTCTATCAATCGCAAAATCTAATTTTACACAACTCTTTGGAGGATCAAGTAGACAATATCCTCATGTGAAAAATACAACAAAATATAGAAACAGTATATACAAACGTTGCAGGAGCAAGCAACTAATATTGTATAACTTAGAAAAGAACTTTAGTTACCATATGAATGTTGTTCAACATTTTGACACAATTTTACTTCCCACATTGCCAATGGCTATGAATACATCAAATCTGTCGGAAGTTTCGCTACTGCTAATACTTTTTCTTTACATCTATTTCTTTCATGAAGTACCCATTTCCAGACAAACTCTTGACGAAATTTAAGTACATCCTCCTAAACGAATGGGTTTTTGTTAATACAAATGCACTAAAACCCTGACTTTTTTAATTAAAGAATAAAACAAAACACAAATTAGAAGTTTACCTCTGAGTAGTAAGGCATTGTATTTTCACCATTCCACAATTCCAAGTATTTTAACACATACATTCCACAATCAAAGCTGTATCGACAAAGAAGATGCATTTCAAAACAACAAAATAAAGAGAATGAAAAACCAGTAATAACGAAACATTTATAGAAGAAACCAATTCAAATGACTTACCCATTTTGTTGTTTGGGCAAATTTTCATGTACAATTTCCCCTTTAGCAATGATATTCAACAACTGTTCCAAACGGGTACACTAAAAAATCCCAAATATTGAAATTGTCAACTTTTTAGAAAAGCCTTCAAAGAGACCAATACTGAAGTAAAACATACTTAGTGGCAAATTTGAATGAAAAACCTGAAAATATAAATACATAGAACAATCAAAAATTGTTAACGTAACGCAATACCATTGCCAAATCAAGCAAATACCAATCCTCATGCCTTAGGTGTTCCAACGAGTCCAACACATGCAATTTCCTTTCGTGTTTGTTTAGCACGTAGCATACCCAATGCCCTATAAACACGACTGGTGCAAAAATCTGAAATATGTATACAAGTTAATAAGTTAATTTTCATAATTTGAACATGTGCAACAAAAACCAAACAACTCCAAATACAAGCTTACCAAATCGCACTCATATAAGTGGTAAATGGGTTTTCCTGGGAACTTATGATATTGCACAAAATCTGTAAAAGTCCAAGGCTTGTGACACACATGTTCGAACATTGGTAATTCACGAATAACTTTGTCCTACATTATAAATCACTACGGTCAAGACAACTATATTTACTAAATGATCCCTAAATGAAATTGCCTCAATAACGCAGAATTTTAAATTTCCTCACAGCAAAAAATGAATTAAACATAAAACGGCTGACAGCACCCGTTCTCTTAAATTCTACTTCCATCATCACACCCGAAGTGAATGAAATGACCTGAAATAAATTATCCACATCAAATACTAGTTCATAACAAAAATTGGAAAACAAAATAAGATTCAATAAAGGTTCTTAGTAGTTACAAAGTTGTCCAACAATTTCCTTGGTCCCAAGGTTGTGAGGCTAGTTCTTGTAAGAATATGACCTTTCAACTCAACCAAAGTACTGCATAAATTAGACTAATCAGTGTCAATAAATGTACTGTATAGCATTTCAAATTATCAAAAGGATTAACACGTACTCGTCCGGCATTGACTTTGTGATTCGGTGGGTGCAAAATCTATACAGAGCAACCAATGATTTGTTCAATTCATTCTGACATGTCGTTGTTGTCACACGTACTATATTAGGTCCATACGATGCTTCTGCGACCTTCTGACTTTCAACAATATCATTGCTTGTCGATGCCCTTTTATCATCACCTTCTGTACTTCCATTTCATCCACAATTAATGACATCCTTATCCCAACCTTCTTTTGTTTGTCTAATAAGCTTTTCTTTTGAGATGAGCAGTCCCTTTTGACATTTTGAATCACTTCATTGACAACTTCATTTGTATAGTCTTCATGTTTTAAAGATAAATCCTCAACAACCTAATAACAAAAATATAATATAAATCATTATAAATCACCGCCTTTTACAACTTCTAAAATTAAAAATGAAACCAAACATTAATCAAATCTAATCAATTAGGAAATCATTTATTAAATAAGCTTTTCTAACCTTTTTGGGATCAAATATTTTTGCAACTAAACACTTGCCCGACCCTACATCAATCCAATCTAAAATACGGGGAAAACACGTCTTTTTTGAACTAGGCCGCAATGATAGGTGGTCAACCGTCCAAATCTACATCATCATCGATAAACAGTATAGTTCAATAGTCAAAATTCAATACTTAATAATCAAAATTCTAAACACTTAACTTTATGCTTGTACCTGTAGTAATGATGCACAGCCTGCAATATACAACGAATCATTGTTCTTCCCTTCATTTAAGCGAGGAGCGACACAGTTTAGGCTAGCAACTAACACCCTATAAACCTCACCACCCCAATTGTATTTACAAAGGCTACCTAAATCATTTAATAGCCTAAATGGTAGGGTATGGGCATCTGTGGTAGTTTTAGGAAAGTATAAGGTTTTGAAAGCAAGAAGAATGTACAACCTACAAAAATCCCCTACATCATCATCATGGGTCATCTCTCCCATTTTCTCACCTATAGTTGACACTGTAATCACCCCCCATTGAACAAATCTTTGACTCTAGATTCGTTCCCATCATCAACATAAATGGGCTCTCCAACAATCCTAAGCCCCAACCCAAAACAAACATCTAAGGTCGTGAAGGAAATAATCCTATTCCCAACCTGAATACCTTGACTATGTATATCCCACCTACGCACTAACTCTCTAAGTAACACACAAGAAATTTTGTTTTTTTTTCTCAAGATCAATCAATGATTTGAAAGGTGTCATTTTAAGACATTTCTTTTGTGTCGGAGTCAAAGATGCATTAATCTTCACTAAATGTTCAGTGTTGACAACGTGCCTCAGTCGTTTCTGTAAATAAATCAATTAATATTCAATAACAACACGTGAAGAATAATATAACACTTTCACTAACTATGGGGAATTCAACAAAATTCGCAAATATGGTAAAACAGACTTACTTCCATTACATTTGTATTATCAACCTTATTCTTCCTTCCCATGATGTAGCTTCGCTTCTCTGAGTCATGCATCAAACATCAAAGTTTGGTGATTTGCACGACAAATGAAGCAATCAAGTACTCGTTAATATTTTATGTGCAAATCGTAAATCATGTTATACAAGCTAAATTTCTCTCTTGTACTTACTCTGTACTTACTTTAAAACAAATAAAAACTAAGAAAAACCACAGATATCACATACTACCACCACCCCAAATAGAAGGACTTCAATTCTAAACACATGGGAAAGCTGGTATATATGCTCATTGCATCTCAAATACTACAACTTCTACACACTAATCTTATAATTTCTGATACTATTATATCACCATCCTCTTAGGTTAGTTTTTAACCAATATTCTTGTAACTGATAAACTGTTGGGAATAGGAGTACCGCAAGAAAGATAGACAACATCACAATGGGGTTACCAGATTATCAAGAAAAACCAACTTAATCTTCCCCAAACAAGCTAGGGACATTTAGGGTTTCTACAATTAGCAAAATTAGGGATATATTGAGGAAACAAAATATAAGTTACCTGTGTAGAAGAAGCTAGTGTTCGCGGTGGAGAAAAGGGCGGAGGTCGTCGGAGTAGAGTGGTGGTTGACGGAGGAGACAGTGACGGCGAGAAAACGAAATTGACAACTACTTTGCGTGATTGACGGTGGTGCGATACGGTGGCTGCACGAGATGAAGGAGACGATGGTGCGATACACTGGTCGTGAGCTTAGAGGTTGAAGAGAGCTAAGGGTTTTGCGTTTTGCGTGAGAGTGTGTTGCATTCTGTTTTGCGTGAAGCGTGGTAGTGATGCGTTCTGTTTTGTGCGAAGCGTGGAAGTGATTAATTTTTGTAAAACCTGGTGAATTGTTTTTTAATTTCATTAAAATCACAGCGGTATTTGTTCAGGTAAGTGTACGTATTTAGTATTTTTGGCTGGTTTTGTCTAGTTTTTTTGTTGGAATGACATTATTGATATGGAAAAGTGGAAGAGAGATATATATGTGAATCAAATTAGAGAGAAAAGCTGAAAAAGTTAGAGAAAGAATGTAGAGAGAGAAATACAAAAAGTAAAGTTGTTGTGGAATGTACATTATGTCCTTAAATTGGCGAGGTGTCAAAACTAAAGTTTCTAATTTTATAATTAAAGGAGTTGTTCCTTATTGATAATGATATTGAATATTGAAATTGATGATATTATTGAAATTTCGCTATTTTTGAAGGTCAAGAAATTTGAACTTCTTGTTACTTGGACCAAGATCCACCGGCTTAGGGACAAGGGAAGAATAGAGAACGAGATAACTCTCTAATTTCTCAAGAGAAATTGTTATTGCTTGGATATTGCTTGAATGACAAAATTCATGGTGATGAGCCCTATTTATACTACTCTTGTAGAGCTTTACATTACTACTAGAAGGATCTAGAAGCAATGATCACAAAAGAAAAATCTAGAGATATGGATACTCTAGTTCATGACTAGAAGGATCTAGAAAACTTAAGATTTCACTAGCTCTTAAGTATATTTTATTTATGAGTATATCTTGAAGGTTCCATAATACCCTTTATTCCTAGAAACTCCTATACTATTTTCCTTCATTCTCCCCGGGTTGGAGAAGACTCGTCCTCGAGTCGCTGTCTTCTTCGTTGTCAAAGTATGGTGAAATATCAAAAACATTGAGGGTTGTAGAGACTTCATAGTTACCTGGTAGCTCTATTTTGTAGGCATTATCATTGATTTTCAAGTCTCCTTCCTTGAGTGTGTGAAACCTGTGATGTTTGTCTCCCCGAGTCTTATAGCTTGAAATTTTCTTCACAATTCTCTCAAGAACTTGCTCATGCAGCTTCTTCATTTCATTTGCTCCTCGTTCTGCATCTGTACTGTATTTTCGGGTGCAAGATAAAGGAGTTAAGTCAATCACATGTTGAATGTCTCCTATTGCAGGTAGTTCTAATGGAACTTCTGATGGTACATAATTTGAGAATTCACCACACAGTTGCTCCATTTTCTTTGGGATGACGGATTCCTCATTTGGTTCTAGCAATTGAACTAAGCTCATGGCATGTGCTTCATCTGTTGTCACCTTGAATGGTTCCTTTGTGACTAAAGATACTAGCAGTTTGGATTCCTCTTTTCCTTTTTCAAATTTATTGAGTGGTACGGGTACCAACTCTAATTTTACTCCATCCTCATTGCCTTTGTTGAGCCATTGTAGCTTGTATGGTTGTGGCCGCTCCTTTATCGGCAACTTCAATTTTTCCACCATATAGTTTGACACAACATTCTCACAATTTCCACCATCAATGATGACATCACAAACATTGTCTCGTGAGGTGTAAAGAGTGTGGAAAATATTGAGTTGTAGCCACAATTCTTCTTTGCCTGCAGTTGTGTGTAAGCTTCTTCTGACTACCAGTGATTCACCATAATCGGTAGGAACATGCTCTTCGTCATATATTGGCTCGCCCATCTCCACTTCTTCCAACGCATCACGAATATCTTCTTCTTCTTCTTCTTCAGAAGCTTTGTTTATCTCCCCCTTAATGATGATGATGATTTTACTATTTGGACAATCAGAAGCAATATGTTCAAACCCTTGGCATTTGAAGCATTTGGGTGTCTTGGAATTGTTCTCTTTGGTTGTCTTTTGTTGGGGGTTTGATTGAGGAACTAGGTTCTTGGGTTGGTGGTTTGTTATGGTGAGCATAATTTCTAGTGGAGGGAAGAGATTGGTATGAAGATTTTTTAGTCAACTGCTTCTCAATCTGAATGGCTAGACGAATGACCTCATCCAAACACCAATATTGGTGAAGTTGGACTGGGTGTGCAATTTCAGTGTTTAGCCCTCCAAGGTATCGAGCAATCGTTTGCTCTTCCTTTTCTTGGATGTCACATTTCATCATTAACTTCTCAAATTTTCTAGTGTATTCTTCTACCGACAAAGATTTTTGACGAAGATTTTGTAATTGAATAAAATTGTCTTGATAATAATGAGGGGGTAAAAACTTACAGGTTAGTTGTCGGAGCATCTTCTCCCATGTCTTGATCTTGCTTTTCCCTTCACGTTCATGTTTCATTTTAAGATTTTCCCACCAAATTGAAGCGTGTTTCTTCAGCTTGACAACAACTATTTTTACCTTTTGCTCCTCTGGAACCTCCTTCAACTAAAATACACGTTCAACAGTTTGTAGCCAATCCACAAACTCACCGGGTTGTAGCTTCCCTTCAAAATCTGGAATGTCTACTTTTATATCATTCATTCGTAGCTGACGTCGGTGTGAGCGACTGCTTCTAGATGATGAAGAGTCACTATCGGAGCCGTCATCTTCAAATCTTCTTCGTTGTGCTTCCAATAAGGCTTGTTGGGCGCTGACAGTCTCTTGTAGTAGTTGAATTTGTCGCTTCATTTCTTCCATCTCAATTTCATGTAAAGGCCTTTCCTTTTGTCTTCTAGGTTGCATTTTGACAATGATGGTTGGTGATCGTTTTGGTGAAGATCGTGGCGGTGTTAGTTTCGCGAACAAATGGTCGCAAAGTGAAGTTTTGAAAAGCAACTCCTTGCTCTCTTGAAAACTCACTTTCCGTTGATTTCTTTGCTCAAACTCAACTCCGAGATATCGTAACCTGCTCTGATGCCAAATCTGGCACAGGGACAAGGGAAGGGTAGAGAAAGAGATAACACTCTAATTTCTCAAGAGAACTTGTTATTGCTTGGATATTGCTTGAATGACAAAATGCATGGTGATGAGCCCTATTTATACTAATCTTGTAGGGCTTTACATTACAACTAGAAGGATCTAGAAGCATTGATCACAAAAGGAAAATTTAGAGATATGGATACTGTAGTTGATCATATGACTAAAAGGATCTAGAAAACTTAAGATTGCACTAGCTCTTAAGTATAGCTTATTTAGTAATATATCTTGAAGGTTCCATAATACACTTTATTTCTAGAAACTCCTATACTATTCTCCATCATCCACAACTGTAAATATTGACGGGTGTCACTGTTGTCACTAATATAACAACCATTGATTTATTTTATTTTATTTTAAAAAATTCAAAAAAAGAATCACAAGTGGAGAGAAATAGACTAAGGGCCCGTTTGGGGTGGTTGTGAGTTTCTGGTTTTTGGTTTTGAAAGTCGATTTCAAAACCAAAACATGTTTGGGTAAAATGGTACCAAATTGGTTTTTTCCTTATTTTCGAAACAGTTTTCCATCAAAACACAAAACCAAAAAAAGAGGTTTTCTAATTTCAGTTTTTGTTTTAACACTAACACGCCATCACCAACCATCACTTCAACAACCACTTACTGCGACTTTGACCACCGCCGACCACCATTTCGGCCACCGCCAACCACCACTCTGGCTAGCACCGGCCACCACCAACCACCACTCCGGCCACCGACGACCACCACTCTGACCACCGTCAACTACCACTTTGACCACCATTTCGATCATCGATCACCACTCTGACCACCGCCGACCACCACTCCGGCCACCGCCAACCACCACCATGCCCACCGTCAACCACCACCGACCACCGCACCGGTCACTGACGACCACCACTCTTACCACCATCAACTACCACTTTGACCACCAATGACAACCATTTCGACTGCCGACCACCATTTTGACCATTGTCGGCCACTGCTCAGATCACCACTGACCACCTCTCTGACCACCGCCGAACAACACCACTCTGGCCATCGCAGAACATCATTCCAATCACGATCAACTACTACTTTGACCACCAGCGACCACTCTGACCACCGCCGACCACCACTCCAGCCACCAACGACCACCACTCCGACCACCATCAACTACCACTCTAGCCACCGGCGACCACCACTCCGACCACCGTCAACTACCACTTTGATACCACTTTTATGTTCATGTTTTAAACTATAGTTTTTATTTTTAAAAGCTTCTTAACTCAGAACTCAGTCGGGTTTTGGTTTCTGAAATTTTTAAAACTCAAAACAGAAACTAGTTTTGGTTTTTGAAAATTTCAAAACAGAAAACAGAAAACCACCCCAAACAGAGAGGATGATTGTAGTGGATGCAAATCCAATGCTACTTATTCCATTGCAGCACATATAAAGCTATTCTGCAAAGGAAATGCACTTCTTAATATAGGGGGAGCTATTATTGGGAGTTTTGATAGACTTCATTCAACTTAACTTGGGACATTAGATTTAGATAGGTATGGTTGGATTCAGATTCCATCCAATTTAGTTAACCTCTTATTCTAAATGAAACTACTGCCCCTCACCATTTTGCACTAACTGCATGTACAAAAGATTCCTTAATGCTAACAGAAAAAATGTCCCTTTTCACCTGCTAGATCAACTCATGAATAATATATAAACCAAATCATTTTAAAATATTTATGTTCTCCCTATATACCTTAAACAAGTTTCAATATAAGGAATTGGATTATCAAAAAAAAAATGAAGGAATTGGGGAGGGGGGATTACAACCGATAGTATATAATGTAAACTAAATTTGTCCACAATAATTCAGACATAATTCTAATTAAGTTTAAATACCAAACAAGCTACTTGAACATTACTGAAAAATGAGCAACCATCAAAGTCTACAGAGGGGAACATATAAAGGAATTTTTCTTATTATCTGCTACTGATCAGAGTTCCCCCTGAAGTCGTTCAATTACTGCACTAATATTCCCTGATGTTGCAATTAGTGCGCTAATGTTTTCTTGTGCGTCAAGAAACCCCATCTCTTGAAGTTGGGCGAGTTGGGTGGCATACACTATCTCTGGCGGCTCTGAGAAAACAACAAAGTTGGTAAGATAATACTAATACCAGTAATCTAGTTAAAATTTTTAAATTGGTCCCCGCATTGTTTAAGTATTTTTTATTAGCTCTAATAAAAGCAATTTGCAATATAATCTGCTACCAACCAGAGTTACCCAAATGTTGTTCAACTGCAACATCAACATTCCCATAAGTGGAAATAAGAGTCGTCGTATTTTCTTCTAAGTTGAGGGTACCCACCTCTTGAGGCTGCAAAATCTGAGTTGCATTTGATGGCTCTGGCTCTAAGAAGACAACGGAATCAATGAGGGAAGTAGGTCTCCACATTATTTGATGATCTTTTTATTGGATCGATAATTTGTAATGCTTATGATTGAGTCTTTAGTTTCAAAAATACTCAATAGGGTTAAAAGTTTATTATAGCAATTAGGGTCAAATCAACTTAGAAAGAGTAGAAGGCAACAACAGTACTAACCATTTGAGACGTTGGGAACAATCAAGCTACCAGCTTCAACTTCAGCCAAAATGTTGGATATCATCTCCAACCCCATGTTGACCAATGTTCCTAGTAGTAAAACAAGTTAATAATGATTTCAAAGAAATGCTACATTTTCTATTTATAATGAAATGGCAGTTGCATCATCCAAAATATAGCCATCACCAAACTAAAAAGTCGCCCTTTCCATTCAGTGGGGAAAATCAGGCCAAAAGTTTTGCGGATCTAGGTGGTGGTAATTGGGGGTAAGGGGGCACTTGCCCCCACTTAGAAAAATTATTTTAGTTAGTAATGTATCCAATAATTTTATTGTGACCCCACAAAAAAATAGGTAATGCCCCCATATGATAAATTTTTTAAGAGAGTTGTAGAAATTCATAAAATACCATAAAATAGAAAATAAGTTGGTATTAATTTTTTCTTTTTAGCTTTGCAATTTGTAGAAATTTAGGTATTTCAGGTTGTTTTTTTCGTCGTGAAATTATGTAAACAGTAAAAATTACTAATATTTTTTGAGAAATTATTATAGACTATATTTTTTCCCCCACCAATGAAAATATCTGGATCCGTCACTGCTGCTTCATGTTACCTTTCTAAGAAAAATTATTTAAACAAGCTTAAGTTTGGTTTAAAAGGCTTTCAAGCAATGCATCTTTGTCAAGTTCTACACCTTTTAATCATCCATACCCACTTCTATTATGGATGAACTACCAAGGAAAAACACAAAATCTAATTCTCATATTAGAAAAAAAGGAAAAACCAAACTCCCTGTTTATTTGAATATCTTCTTGCAGAGAACAAGAGAGTTACGTTCTTAAACTCATTTAATAAAATTATATTTCATAGAACTCATCCACTAGGTAGGAATGGATAATCTTGAGATGTGTTTTAGAATTTTAAAGTGCCAATGCAATACTATAGCAACATTTCAAAACACCATTTCTATTATGAAAAACCAACAATATAGAGGGTTTTCTTTATAGGCAAATGTTAGCTGTTAATTATTATAGGGTAAGGGTTATCTTGATTACCAGTGTCTCCATCATTTTCTCCCGATTGTTCTCCTGAGTCCCTACCAAAAGAGAAACACAAAACAGTTACCAGATACATTAGTTATTCATTAAATAAAACTGTATTTTTTTTCTTATAAATTAAATAGGACCGGATGGAGTAAGTTATAAGGAACGGTCACATATGTTACTATAGGTCTTAAATTGTATGCAGATTGTATTACATGCTTATAGTGCAAGAAATACCATCTTGTTTAATAAGAAACTACACACATTATTAAATTGAATGCAAAATTTCACTTTATGAAACTACACACATTATTAAATTGAATGCTATATACATTTAGTTCTACGTAGCAGAAAAATAAATACAAGATTGTTCAGAGCCTCAGACAACTACTATTAATGGGATGTCATGTCGAAATTGTTAAGC
The DNA here is from genome assembly GCA_963573325.1 of Astragalus glycyphyllos. Taxonomy (NCBI): domain Eukaryota; kingdom Viridiplantae; phylum Streptophyta; class Magnoliopsida; order Fabales; family Fabaceae; genus Astragalus; species Astragalus glycyphyllos. The sequence continues at coordinate 40,122,675 of OY754308.1, forward strand.
TGGATATTATGTCCCGAATTCGAACCCCAAACCTCACAGTTGTGTGTGAGTTTCTAGTAATAGTGATCACTCTGTCTAAACACCAAAGAAAATGTGTTGTGTTCTATAGATTAGGACCGAGATGATAACTACATGAATGACTAAGTATGTTTTTACTCCCTATAAAATTTGAGAATTTTATTTTTAGTCTCTATCAAAAATTTAACTCACTTTTAGTTTTCACATTTTCCTTCGTCAATATTTTTAATCCCTCATGACTTTTAATAGCGCTTATCAAAAGACGCAAAAAAATGCTATTGAAAATCGTGGGGAACTAAAAAATGCTGACAGAGGCTAAAGTTTAGTGAATCTATTTATAAGCACTAAAAAGATCTAAATTTTATAGGAATCTAAGCCATATTTAATCCTTAGTCAAAATTTTAACAAGTTGATAATTTGAAGCTCTTGTTTTCTTCCATGGATGTATAAAAAATGCCATGTGATGATGGAAATCCAAGGATTGCATCATTATCGTAGATATAATATTAGATTTTTTTTTACAAGACATAGATATTAGATGATCATGTATATAAATATTTGCATTATAGATCTCGTGTATATAAATATATGTACATTCTGAGTCAAGTATTACTTACTGTGATTCTGATTCAAAATCCTCCGACGGAGGAGCTTGCTGAGAAATCAAGAGTTGTTGCCATTTTTTTACAATAAAACTGACTCGTGAGAATATTGAAGACACATCAACAACAAAGCAACATTTTAGAAGAGTTTAAATCAATCTACCTGTGATGACACTAATGATGAAATCAAATTAACCAACTGGAGACTTTGCATCGTTTGTCGAAGAGAAATGAATTCCATGTAAGAATGATCAGTAACAGCAATGGGTACCTAAAAAGTAAATTAGATATTAGAACAATTCAACCAACACATTTACATTGCATCGTGCACCTCTACTAGGCACGGTAACTAACTTAATACCTGTCTCGTTGCTTCTGGGTCAGAAAGAATGTTCATTATCATCTGATAGATCGATGGATAATGCATTAAGTGTGTCAACGACACTTCAGTTTGAAGACGTGTCTAGTGTCTGACATATGTCGTGTCAGACACCGGCACCTACACTGACACTTCTATTATGCCCGTTTTTCAAATTATTAAGTATCTACATGTCTATGGCAGTGTCGTATTCTGTGGTTCATATTTACTTACATGCCTATAGTATTAGAACTTACTTATTGTAGGGGTCCAAGGATTAGGAAGTGGAGTAGTATTGGGCATGGAAGAAACAACAATATGGTCCCTGGGTCCATTATATATGTATGCAAGCTCAAGGTGTTGTTTCATGAGTTCTTGTAGCTGCGGGTGGCTCACAGCAAGATGAATATTTATGAAATTGTGCATTAGTGGTTGATCTGCAATTTCCCGAATTTGTAGTTCTTCCTCCTCAAGAAATTGTTCCTCAAATACGTCATTTCCCACAGGACCCATGGCCCCACTATTTGTATCTGTTGGTGTCGATCTACAAATCAAATATACAGCATGATCTGCCTCCAAACCTATAAATTATAAATGCAAATATAATGAGTATAGTTTACAAAATAGACTACATGTTTTTCCCTTACTTGCAAATATAATTAATTTAAATTGAAGACGTTTTTGTTGTCCATGCGTGTTATGTTGGACACAGACACATATACCAACAAATCAAACACTCTATTTCATTAAATTATTATTGATGTCAATTGGCTGGATTAGTTCGTGTCTCATGTCAATATCTGTGTCGATACTTCGTAGCTACCGTGTATGGAATATCTAGTATGGCATTAAGCGTGTCAATGTCGATAAACCCGCATTTAGCCTACCACGGTCATCCTCCATGCCTTCAAGGTCCGGCGCACCATGCCATCCAGCTGCATTGTTCACCATAAATTACAAGAGTATTAGTTACAATTTCAGTAGCACCGACACTTCAGTTTTAAGACGTGTCTAGTGTCCGACACATGTCGTGTCAAACACCAGCACCTACATTGACACTTCTATTATGCCCATTTTTCATATTATTATGGGTATCTACATCTATGGCAGTGTCGTGTTCTGTGATTCATATTTACTTACTTGCCTATAGTATTAGAACTTACTTATTGTAGGGGTCCAAGGATTAGGAAGTGGAGCAGAATTGGGCAAGGAAGAAACAACAATATGGTCCCTGGGACAATTATATATGTATGCAAGCTCAGGGTGTTGTTGCATGAGTTCTTGTAGCTCCGGGTGGTTCATAAAAAGATGCCTCAATATCTCAAGGATATTTATGAAATTGTGCATTGGTTCATCTTCTAATGGACCAAGATCTGTGATTTCCCGAATTGGTAGTTCTTCATCCTCAATACATTGTTCCTCAAATACGTCATTTCCCACAGTTTCATCAACAACTATTCCATCATTTTGATAAAAATCAACTATTCCATTAGCTCCTTCAGCACCTGCGGCATAGCTCCTTGCACCCCCAATTTTACTATTAGCCACACTATTTGTATCGGTTGGTGTGGATCTACAAATCAAATATACAGCATGATCTGCCTCCAAACCTATAAATTATAAATGCAAGTATAATGAGTATAGTTTACGAAATAGACTACATGTTTTTCCCTTAGTTGCAAATATAATTAGTTTAAATTGAAGACTTTTTTTGTGTCGACATGTGTTATGTTGGACACCGACACATATACGAACAAATCAAACACTTTTATTTCATTAAATTATTATCGATGTCAACATGGTTGCACCAGTTCGTGTCTCATGTCGATATTTGTGTCGATACTTCATAGCTAACGTGTATGGAGTAACTAGTATGGTTTTATATACAAGACAAGCATATCTAAGAATTATAAGCGAGGCTAGCCTCTTCGGTTTGTTTCCATGCTGGCTTCCTTCCACCTTCTAGAATCCGTTTGTATTAAGGCGCCAAATCCGACGTGGTCCTCCATTGTAGCTTAGTTTCCCTCTTCAAAAAACGCGCGCAATCTACATGGCAGTTGTCATACCCTAATTTTGTCCGCCTAGGTTTAAAACCCTAATTTTCCGCAAAAAAATAAATAAATTGAGAAGTGTGGTTTTATTTTGAAGAGTGAAGAGCATTGTGCATGCATTTTTGGGTTTTAAAAGTCGTTCTAGGGCTTTTAAATTCATTGTTAGAGTGGAAATGCATTTGTTGTAAAAAAGCAAGGTTTTTAGGGCAAAAGGGTATTTTGGTCATTGTCAAAAATAAGATAATTTCTCATCAAGAATCATTGTGCAATTTTAGAGAAATTTATTTGAGGCAAAACATTTTTGGTCATGTATGTATGTATGCGCATGCATGCATACATTGTGCACAAAATTCAAATTCAAAAAAAGCATCAAAAAGGAATATTCTACAAAAATTTCAAGATGAGGTTTTTATGATATTTTTGGTCATGGTGATCTCATAAAATGGCATATTCCTCAAGATACCTTGTATATGGCCTAAATTGGATGTATTTTTGTACAATTATCTTGAAAAGAATAATCAAAAATGAAGGGATAATGGAATGGTCATATAATAGTACAATAGTACAAGATGACAACTAGCAAAACTTGGTGACCACTCCCACTACCTCTTCACCACGAATTTCACCCTCTCTATTCTCTCATTTTGTGTTTTCTCAATGTCCTCAATCCATGTGAGCCTCAATCCTAGCCTTTGATTCAAAATTAAAATCAAATCCTAGAGCACAACTAGTGCACAATGACCTAACTACCCTTAAACCTAATTGCTTTCTATATATACCTTAGAAACCTCATCTCACATAGACACTTTCTTTTTGGCCTCACAATTCATTCACAAAACCCTAGCACACAAACCTCTCCTCTCCTCTCCTCCTTTGGCCGAAATCACAATAACCTCTCCCTCCTCCATTTTTCTTCATTTCACCTCCATTTTCCATCTCATATTAACTCCTACTTCATATATCTTCCTTCTCTCCTAATTTAATTCAAACTTGCATCATCAAAGGGCATTTTTAAGCAAGCATTTCGTGGGTTTCATTGAAGTTTGGTGAAGATTCAAGTTGATTTGTGGTCTTGTTCTTCATATTAGTCATTCCTTAGCTTGGATTTGAGGTAAACTTCTTAAAACCTAGCATCATCTTCAACTTTTTTGCATCAAAATGTAGATATCATGTTTCTAATTTTGCATCCTACCATATTCATGCATTTTAGTGTTGATATATTGTTGATTTGTTGATTGTTGTTGGTGAGAGGTGTCTCAAGCATTTTGACAAGCACTTAGGGAGGCTTGGGTGTTTGAGATGCTTCTCACCCTTGAATAAATTGTGATTTATGTTGTTTTCACTATGATCTTGCATTTTTGTTGAATAAAATGATGTGATGCTTCGCAAATCATGATTAGAATTAGGGTTTGTTAATTTTCTTGTGAAATGGGTTTGCAATTGTGATCAAAAACGTTTTCTCAAGTTTATTTTGATGTTTTGATTGCAAAATATTGTTGCTAATTGATTGTATCTTGCTTGCAAATTGTTATATGTTATTGATTGGCAAGAGGACTCACACTTGTGTCTTTGTGCACTTCACTTTAAGTGTTGAGGATTGCCTAAGATGATTCAACACAACCTTGTGCTTTGATTGTAAACTTTGGTTTGAGTCCACTGACAAGACTTTGGTATGCAAATTAAACAAGGCACTCTATGGCCTCAAACAAGCCAGTAGAGCCTGGTTTGAGAAATTGCATGGTTCTCTACTACAACTTGGGTTCAAATCCAGCAAATGTGATCCCTCTTTGTTCATTCTATACAAAGGCACAATCAAAGTTTACATGCTAGTCTATGTTGACAATATTATCATCACTGGCAGTGATCCCTTTCTCTACAGATCAACAGTGGGTGCCTTACAATATGCCACTATTACATGCCCAGATATCAATTTTGCAGTGAATAAGGTCTGCCAGTTTAAGTCAAAACCACTAGACAGCCACTGGGTAGCAGTTTAGAGAATCCTCCAATACTTAAAGGGCACCATATCATGGGGACTTCACCTCAGACCAACTCTAGCAGTTCCTGTCTCACTCACAGCCTACATTGATGCTGACTAGGGATCTGATACATATGATCGAAGATCAACCTCTGGGGCTTGTGTTTTTCTTGCAAACAATCTGGTGTCCTGGTAGGCAAAGAAACAAGTTGTTGTATCTCGCTCCAGCACTGAAGCAGAATACAGATATGTTAGCCACTACTGAGCTACTGTGGCTACAATCACTGCTTACTGAATTGGAATTCCTTACCCAACTCCTGCAGTTTTGTGTGACAACCTCAGTACCATATCTTTCGCTCACAATCCTGCCTTGCACGCCCGTACAAAAACATGGAACTTGACCTCTTTTTCTTAAGCGAAAAGGTGCTGCAGAAACAACTCAGAGTTCTTCATGTTCCTGGCAAAGATCAATATGCTGATATCATGACAAAACCCCTTCCCCCTGCTATGTTTGAAGCTTTTAGGTCCAAGCTAACTGTGTGCACAAAACCCCAGTTAGGCTTGAGGGGGAATATTAGAGAATAGGTCAAACTATTCACTTAAGTATACGGTGCACCCCCAGTGCACCTCCCTACACTGAATCCCTCCTGTGTAACTAACTGATTGAGAATAAACTCCATCGGTTAGATTTCCCTAATCTAGTTCTGTATCTCTGAAGCAAGTAGAAATACTTGTCAACTATTGTAAATCAGTTAAGAAAAGAATCATTGAAATTTTGTTAGATATTCAGTTAAGGTCTTTTTCTCTTTTAATACATGTCAATGGGGAGCTAAAATAGGGGCTTTTGGAGCTTGCATGTGATATTAGAGTATTGAATAGGAAGCTAGGGAGGTTGCATTGGTGTTAGAATCCTTAAAGATGGAGTCTTGAACTGAGCATTGTTCAAACTTGAAGTCTTAGAAGTTATGGGCCTTTGTGGAACTTTTGCAAAGTTGCTATTGGAAGTATATCTCAACTAAAGAGTTCCTCACCTCTTCTTTAGATAAAATGGTTTGCTTGCATGTTTATTGATTACCCAAATTTGTGAACTTGAGTTAATGATGTAATTTCTAAATTTGACATTGTTGTGCAAGAAGTTAATTGATTGAATGTTAGTCTATGATTGAAAATGTGATGGAGTTATTAATGTTTGTCATGAATTATTGTCAAACCCGTATTCCACCTCTGTCAGTATATTGTACATATCTCTTTCCATGGAGCTTAGTTTGATGTGATTATTGCATTTTTAAAAACTAGACTCATTATAATTCAGTTTAGGCACAAATTTTACCCAATTTGACTGAGTATTGAATATTTAAATCGTGTTACAAATTGGATGATTGTCGTTGTGCTGTTTCTGGTATCTCTAGTTATTATTTTGTGAAATTTTACTGTCTGGCTATACAAAAAAATAAATGAAAATTATTTTCATAAACTAGACACCCTGAGGGGTCGTTCGAGGTGGTTGTGAATTTCTGGTTTTTGGTTTTGAAAGTCATTTTCAAAACCAAAACATGTTCGTGTAAAATGGAGTTGGTTTTTTTCTTAATTTCAAAACAGTTTTCCATCAAAACTCAAAACCAACTGCTGAAAAATTCTGCACTTTGAGTATTTTTGTGATGTGAAGGAAATGTGTCATTTTCCGTTAACCGTGATATCTAATTGAAATTGTGTGACAGTTGGATTCAACTGGATGACATTGCACTCAATTGTTTGAAGTTGGATGGACAAATTTTGGTGGAGGCCCTATGTTTTTATAATTTTTGGTTATGTTTTTGTTTCATCCACCTATGATCATCAATATATGTGACCACCACCAACTACCACTCCGACCACCGCCAACCACCATTAACCACAACCGACCACCGTAGACCACCACCAACCACCACTCCGACCACCGCCAACCACCATTACAGCCACCGTCAACCACCACTCTAACACCATCCACTATCGTCAACCACCACTTTGATTAAGATAAGTATATGATGAATATATATTATTATGTTTATGTTTGAAAGTGATTTTGATATTTGAAAAAAAATTCTTAACTGAAAACAAATTTTGGTTTTGGTTTTTGATATTTTTAAAACTCAAATCCGAAACTGGTTTTGGTTTTTTAAAATTTCAAAACACAAAACAGAAAACCATCCCGAACGGGGCCTAAGATTTCTAAAGAATGGTCATTTGCTTAATTGCAACATCATTTGGTATTTTAATTAAATCATCAAAGTTGACGTTTAACTGCTGAAAAATTCTGCACTTTGAGTATTTTTGTGATGTGAAGGAAATGTGTCATTTTCCGTTAACCGTGATATCTAATTGAAATTGTGTGACTGTTGGATTCAACTGGATGACATTGCACTCAATTGTTTGAAGTTGGATGGACCTATTTATATTATAGTAGACTTATAAAGAATATTCAATGTTATTGATTTCTACTCTTATGGTTGATTGATAGGTTTGTAAAAGAATTATTGAGAGGTAAAGTCTCAATAGAGGAAAAATGAATTATGGAGAGGTAAAGCCTCAATAGATGAAAAGGAGCTACTGGGAGGTAAAGTCTCAATTAGATGAATGATAGGAAAGTAAAGATATAATAGGTATAGGAATAGGGATGGTGTTATACCAAAGAGGGACTCATTGAGATTTTTTTAAATCTCACTATTTATATTTTGTGATTTTCAGATGAATCTAGTAAGCAAACCGACCAGTTCAAGGAAAGAAGATACGATGGCCTCATGAAGACGTTCTTAGGAAAACCATGGATTTTTGTATAGAATATTAAGTAAATTTCTGAGGATATGTATTATCACATTTTAGATTCATATGTATTATAGACCTTGATGATTAAATTGTATTAAGATGTTACATATTGGTCGAGTATTGCGTGCTAAGAAGCTAGCCCTCATTTCATTGGCCCTTTTCAGATCATTAAGAAAATTGTATCGGTTGCTTATCGTAGAACTTTACTTCCATCAATTTGTCTAATCTTCACAATGTATTCCATGTATCTCAACTTCGGAAGTATATTCCTGATCCTCGTCAACCATTGAGTTTTGAAACAGTTGACCTTCATCCCGATCTTACCTTCTCTCTCCTCTATTTTATCTCACTCTCTCCTCTTTCCTTTCTCTCTCTCCCCACTATCCCTCTCTCTCCTGTATCCTGTCTCTTCCTCTATCATCTGAGAGTTGCTGGTAATTGGTACTCTATGTGGAGCACAAATGTTCCTAGTCGAGTGAAGATGCTTGTGTGGAGATCTATGACAAACTGCTTACCTAGTAGATTCAATTTACAATCAAAAGGGGAGGAGTGCACCGAATTGTGCTTACATTATGACCAAGGCAGTGAAGACAATCAACATATTTTTTGGCTGCATCCAAGCCCGAGCCTGCTGGATGGAAAGTGGCCTATTGCAAACCATAACACCATTCATGGATTCCACAGTTGAGTTTCCAAAACAGGTGTTCTCTATCGTGGATAGCTTACAGAGTGATAAGAAGCAGGAATTCCTCATGATTTTCTAGGCCATTTGGCCGCATCAGAACGACAAGATTTGGGAGGGAAGTTGTAAATTCCCCAGAATCACTATTAGGCGCACTTTGAGGGAATGAGAACAAGCTAGAAAAAAGGAGAGCGGGCAACATCGGCATAACCACAATCAAGACAACTCCCCGTAGGGTCGCCTTAAGTGCAACATTGACGTATAGGTGTTCGATCAAAAAGGTTGTTTTGGTTTCGGGTGTTTCGTACGTGATGCAACTAGGTCTTTCATCAAAGCTATGACCAAACTCAGTAACGGTACTCCCTCCCCAGTAGAGGCCGAAGCGTTCAGTTTGTTGCAAGGACTCTGCTAGCTACGAGATGAAGGGTACAGGAATGTAGATACCGAGATAGGTTGCAAATTGGTTATAGACGTCATCCTGAATGACAGCTGAACAAATTCAGATTGGGGGGTAATAGAAAGATGCAAGGAAGTATTAGACACTGCAACAAGCTTTAGGATAAGCTTTATCCAGAGGCAAGCCAATCAAGTAGCTCATTCACTAGCAAGGGTTGCTAGATCTTATGCTAGCTCCATAATTTTTAATTATATTTCAAGTTGTACTATGACAAGTTTTTTGAATGAAATGTATTAATTTGCTTTGGATCCAAAAAAATAGGATATAACTCCTACCTATATATAAAGAGAATTTCCTTCGGTAAGTGATTTTTTATGTCTTTTTTTTTTCTATTTTCACTCTTATTTAATAACTGAAATTTTAATGTCAAATTTAACTTCAATTTTTTGACTTGAATGTGAATGTGAGAAAATAATGGGAGGGATGTGATGCGTACAATTAAGAAAAATGAGTTATAGGTAAATAAATATAACAACCGTATTTTTCATTATATTTTTGGTCGAGACCAAGGTATCCACCGCCGAATAAAATAACATATATCTTCACATAACATATGTTCACATATTTTCTTTTCGAACTTTTCCCCACCGATTAGGTGTGAGAAGAAATTGGGAAGATGGAGATATTTGAGAAAAAGAGTGAAAATTGTGTGAGAAGTATAGTAGAATTGAGATATTGATTTTTATAAGAAAAAATATCAAAATTAAAAAATAGGATTGATTATCTATAAAAATGCCCTCAAATAATAAAATATTAATCAAAATTGATTTAGTTTTTAATTGAGTTCAAATAATTAGTTTCTTTAATTACTTAACTTTTTTCTAAATTTATTTAATTGGATTATTTTTATTAAATGATCTAAGATGTTTAATTTATTAATTAATTTAATTAATCAACAAAATATTTCAATTCTTCAAAACATAAGCCATTATTTACAATGTTGGGGCATAAAAGGAATAAACAAAAGAATGGGTTTCTCTCTTCTTTATTTGTTATTATGGGGTTTCACATCATATTAGTTTGTCTCTCTTATTTTTATGCTACACCAATCAAAAGGAAGTACACTACATTTTTTCACTACAAAGGAAATAAGGCGGAAATAGATTTATGCAGTGTAAATTTTTTGCAGTGGATCTTAATCATTATAAAATAATTTAGTGTGAGGGCGTTAAATAATAAATAAAAAATGGGGGGAAAGTCGTTCAAGGGCATGTAGACCTCATTCCAAGTGCCCCTCTACATACTAGACTATCTTATGAGAGTAATCATAACTCTAGACTTGATATTTTGTTGGTTGGATTGCATGGTTCTTACTATTTTTTTAGGCTTCACTTATAAGGTGAGTAGCATCAATTAATTTCTTTTTTTTGGGGGGGAGGGGGGATCTATTAAAATTGATTGTAATGTATATAAAAAGTTTATTTTCTTGTAATTGGGACAGAATGTTCTCCTTTTGGAATTTTGGGGAGGGGGAGGGGACTTTAAAAAAATCTCAATTTTTTTTCGGAATTGGGACAGAATATTCTCCTTGTGGGAAAATCATTGAAAAAATGAAGGTTATAAATGATAAGACATTGGAGTAAAATGCTAAACAAGCTAGAAAGAAAAAGGATTGGGAGGAAAGGTATTGTATTCAACTCTAAGTGAAATGTTTATGAGTACACGTATGGAATAAAAATTTCCTATTCGAAGGAAATCTCTCCAAGCTAGAGGAGATGAACAAATAAGAAACGATAAGAATACTTCTAAATTCAAGTTCATGGCGAGTATAAAACTGTTTGCCAAATTTAATGTTGTGGGTGAGATGTTTGTTCTTCAAAGAAGGCTTGTATTTGGCTCTTTGGCTAGCCTTTGGGTTAGGTCATATCAATAAATTTTTAATTGTTGAGGAAAAAAAACTAGACCCATTAGACAAAGGTATCAAAGTAAAAAGATTGAGGATAGATACTTACAAAGAATGAGGGAATGGTGATACGCCAGATAGGTCCAAGTGTAGGCTAAGGAATCATGAAGCGGGCAACTTATTCTTACTCAACCTAAAATGGTTCAAGTCGGCTAGATCATAAAAGGACCAGTATGTGGGCTAAGGCCCTCTATAAATTCACATTAACAAATCAATTAAAAATAACATGACCAACGTAAAAGTTACGTATATCAATAAAGTGGTTCACACCACATTCTAGCATGATTTAGGATTTGAAGGCTAGTTTTATGTCCCTTTGCACCTGCCAAATCAGTAATTAGGATAATACAAATACAAATGAACAATATAAATATCAATTTGCTTGAAAATACTTAAGCTCTCACGGGGCGCCTTAAATTAGTTTCAATGTAAGTATGTACATCAAAGAAAAAAATAGGACCATCAGAGGAGAGGGGATTACAGGCCAATGTATACACAATCTACACCATTTCATCTCTGACCACTATAATTCGAAAAGATTTCTGATTTTATTTGAATACCCAACAAGACGCTTTGATCATTACTGATAAAGAGATCAATCTCTGAGGTGTACAGAAGAGAACATGATGAAAGGAATTTGCTACATTATCTGTGCTACTGACCAGAGTTCCCCAAAAGCCGTTCAACAGCTGCATGCACATTCCCTGAGGTGGCAGTAAGGGCCCTTATGTTTTCCTGTGTATCAAAGAATCCCATCTCTTGGAGCTGCGAGAGCTGGGTGGCATATAATTGCTCCGGTGGCTCTGAAAAGACAACAAAGTCAGTGAGAGACATACAAAATCAGATATTTCTTATACTAATAGGACCAAAAGAATAAATATTATTTGGTCCCACAGTTTCAGGACTCCTACACCTCCAATAGCAGGAAACTAATTAGAAGAGAACAATGCTAACCATTTGATCTATTAGGAACATTTAGGCTACCAGCTCCAAGTCCACCAAACATACTAGATAGCATCTCCAAACCCATGTTGTTTAATGGTCCTACAAGTAAAACAAATTGATAATGATTTCAAAGAAATGTTACCATTTCAGTTTGCAATGAATTGGCAACTCATAAATTAATGATAATAATTTATAAAACTCAACCACTCATGTATGGATGGATAATCTTAACATACAGTTAAGCAATTTGAATTGCTAATGCAACACCGTAGCAACATATCATACACAGATTTAAGTAACAGAAACTAAGAGAATGGAGGGTTATTTTGCATACCAGTGCCTCCACCAGTTTGACCAGCTTCCCTGCAGAAGGATACCAGATTAATAGAGAATCAAGGAAGCGAAAAAATGGTAAACAGAAAAAAGTCAACGAGGACGAACAGAATGTACTTTAAGAGATTAAGCCAGCCAAAATGTAAAACAGCCATCAAGCTATTCTAAGCAATTACATCATCCAATGCATACAAATTTAAACCTTGTGCGGTATTAAACCACCAGGAATAATCCATACATGAGGTCTTGAGTTGTATGCAGATTTTAAAACATGCCTATAGTGCAGGAAGGACCATCTGGTTTAGTAAGAAGAATATGTAATTCCTAAACTCGCAAAGAAGTACTTCAGTTTATAATAATTTAACCAGAATCAGAAAGCTTATTTTTACTCCCGAAATAGAAATACCTGAGACATGATCAATAACAATGGAACACAATTCTTTTAGATTTTGGAATGACATAAGACACATTAATCAGCTATATTTATCTCAGACATTCCTCAAAAATATAAAGTTATATCTAGTTCTTTTCAGACAAATGCAAAATTCTCCTCTTTCATTGCTTGTTAATGGGGAGATATTGAAAAATCCTGGTTTCCAAGGTTAGAGACTCTTAAAATATAAATATGAATGGATTTTTGCAGAGTATTCATGGAGACAATAAATGGAAGAGACAATTACTTATATGTGGGATGTCAGATGAGCATTAGCAACTAGGTCTAAGAAGGTTAATTGCAATGGGCGTAACCGACACTGAGGCCGATATAATAATTGCATTAGTAAGCAAAGATTAAGAACTTGCCACATTTGAGGTTGGTGTTTCTTTTGATGGATGCGTAATAAATGTCAGCTGAGAATAGAAAGACCAGGGTTTCATCATTACTTACCGTGATGATTGTTGCCGACTAAGCTGAGGCAGAAGAGCTTGCTGGAAAGACAAGAGTTGCTGTAATTGAGAAATAAGACAAGGTTATACAGTATTAATTGACAGCCAGGAAGTAACCAAACTACATAGGCAGGTAATATAAACTCCGTAGCACCGACATTTCAGGTTGAAGACTGACACCAACACTTCAATTACTTCCATTTTAACAAATTATTATGTCTTCATCAGTATCAAGTCAGTCCTTGTCTGTGTGGTGCTTCTTAGGTAATAAAGCCTATTCTTTATAACAACACATATCATGTATTGTTTATTCAGCCGGGGGGAAAAGGAGGACCCAGTATTCTATCCCACAATGCTTTTTTGTTAAAACTGGCTCAAACCGGCCGGTAGGACCAGTCCGACCAGAAGCTGGTTCGAGTACTAATCCAACTTCTTATGCACTTGAACCAATGTGAACAGATCAGTTTTTGAAAAACCCAGTGAACCAGACATCAAAGACTTATATCTCCATAAGTAAGATTGTTCATCTATTTACTCATTTTACCGATTCATGCACTTAAACTACTAACCTCCCAACCCAACCAATGACTCAATGCCTTGGTCACCGATGCGAGTTTTAAAATAACGCATTCAACAAACTTGACCTTATGACTTTGTCAAATTAAGTCTGTATTCTCAATATTTTTCCGTAGTAAGAACTATTAGTAACTGTAAAAAGGAAAAGAAACTGCATACAGAGACTTTCCATCACATGAAAAACCGAGAGTCTGAGTATCAAACCACATACTAGTTAATGCAAGTAAAGACATACCCAACCCAATGCTCGAGATAGAACATTCATTGAAATTCATCTCTAGTTACAAAAGTTTAAATCTACCTACCTGCAATGTCTCAGGTGATGAAAACAAACGAAGGAACTCTGGATTTTGCATAACTTCTCTAAGAGAATTTAAATCAGGCATGCCACGTCCATTATTAGCACCAAGAATCTAAAAAGTAAATTAGTATTAGAACGATCCAGTCAACGCATTGCATCTTGTACAGTTGCACTTGTAGTGGGAAGTGGGAACAGCAAAGTAGATACCTGGCTCAAAGTTTGTGGGTTGGAAAGCATACTTTGCATCATCTGTGACATAGCTGGATTTTGCATTAATTGGGTCAATAAAGCAGGATCCGGCATAGCACTACCACCCAGTATGCCTTCAAGGTCTGGCAAACCAAGCCCTCCTAAGCCAGTAGGTGCTTGCTGCCTAGCATCCCCACCAATGGTTGATCTTGTGTTATTTTGGACGCCTTCAGCTGCATTGTTCCCCATCAATTACAACAGTATTAGTCACAATACACACAACAAATTCTTGTTGTAGCAATACACACAACAAAATCTTGTAGTTATTACTTACTGGCCTCAAAACATAAAAACAGAATAATGAAAAAAGTTATTAAAACAAACTGGTTAAGAAGAGGCACTCAGCCACAGGTTCTGAGAAGAAAAGCATGGTACCAGAACTTACATCCTGTAGAGGACCAAGGATTAGGAAGTGGGTTAGTGTTGGGTAAGGGAGAACCAGCAGCTGCTCCAGACCTAGTGGTCGAGGGATTAGTTGATTGGTTCCTAGCTTGGCCACCTTGAGTCCCTGAAACTCCAGTGTTACCAGCCATTGTAGTGGCATTTAAAAATGGTTCTTGAACATTTTCATACATGCGCCTCAGCATGTTGAACCCCTCAGGAGAAGATTCAATGTTGCTCATTGCCCTGTCTGTATTCCTCATCATTTCACGCATTATCTCAGGGTTCCTGGTAGCTTCAAGGGTCTGGCGAAGAGTGCTGGGGTCATTAAGTATGTGTGCCAGCTCGGGGTTTCGATCCATGAGTTCTTGCATCTGTGGGTTGTTCATTATTAGGTTTCGCACTATCTCGGGATTATTCATGAGATTCTGCATAGCAGGTGTGTTCATCATTTCTCTCATTAAATTGGGATTTGAAATAAATGGTTGCTGCATTTGTTCAAGATCTGGAAACGCCTCACCAAATAAGCCACTCCCCCTAGTGCCATTAAGTCCGGGAAACAGTGAAGCTTCAAGACCAAGCCCTCCTAAACCCCCACCATCGTTAGTTGCAGCACCTCTGGCGTTACTTGTTGTGGTATTGGTGCCAGTACTGTTGGTCCCACCAGTTGTATTGGTAGGTGCAAAGCTACGAACCAAATGGACAGCATGATCTGCCTCCAAACCTATAAATTATAAAAGCCAATATACAGAAGATCAATATAGTTTATAGTTTACAAATCAGAAAAAGAATAAATGAAACTAAAGGCTAAATGAATACTATCAAAGTATAACCTAATATAGCTTTATTATATTACTTTATAACTACTGAGACAGAGAAAGAAATGATCCACAAAATTGCTGCATATAATGTGTAAACCCGTCTTAAAAGCCATAAACAATGTTCAAAGACAAAACCAGAAACTAGTTAAAACTTTTTATCCTGCCCCCTCCAAGGTTCATTTTCAGAAGAAAAGGTAATAATAAAAAATAGCCTCGACAATAGAATCTTCCCCAAATGAAAGCATGGGTGAAAATATAACACCCTTCACATCGAAATCTAACACTACATCTTCCAATTATGAAACCGATGAATGATCATATAAGAAAATTCCATATTACAATCCTAATCAACCATAAGCTAGACATTTTGAGTTGAGCCATTCTATATGACAAACCAGTAACTTATTACATTAAAAATCTAAAAATGATCAAAATCCGATGAATACCTCGCTCAAATCATAGAATCTACAACACCTACCCAAAGATCATTAAATTCATAAAAAGAAATGCATAATCAGAACACAACTAAACGAAAACATCAAACAATTCCCACCGAACCAATCAAATTAAGGTCTACAGCGAGATCGGAAAACGGAATTACCATAGCTTTGAAGAGTTTGATCGTCCTTCAAGATGCGACCCTTGTATATGAGTCGTTGTTGTTGTGCGGGGATGTCACAGTTCTGTGCGATGAGATCCTTAAAGGATCCAACAGTGGATTCGAGGGAAATCTGAACGGAAAACTTGGTACCATTAGAGCAGCGAACATTGATGTTGACACCGTCAGCGATGCCTTTAGATTCCGTCGTCGGAGCATCCTCAACAGCACCGTCACCTCCCATGGCGTCTCTCTCTGACGTCGACGATAAAATACGGGAGGCAAGTTACGATGCTCTCGCGTTGAACGCGGATATTGAATTGAATTGAAGGAGAAATAAAACCCTAACCCTAAACAGTAGAAGAGGATTGTGAAGACCGGAGAAGAGACGAGACGGTAGAAGCTGCCTATATGAGAATGAATGAAAGGAAAACGATGGAAATTGATAACTCCTGAAAAGAAAATTTATTTCCCCATTTAATTCAAGGTTTTTTTTATTAAAATTTTTTTTGTTCGGACGATCACAGGCGGTAGACCTGTCAATTTGGGCTCGGTCCAGTGGCCCAATTTTTTGGTTGGATTTGGGCTCTAAAGACTAAAATTAGTAGCCCAAAATCAATGGTAGTTTTTTGGCCGGTCCGATTGACCCGATAATATTATAGTGTTGGACCAGGTTTGGCCCATGGGCTATAGGTCGGCCCGTTTGTTTTTTGTTTTTTTATTTTAAAATATGACCCAACAAGAAAACAAATAGAGCAGTTTTTTAAGTCAAAAGATAATAAATAAATAAAGCGATTTCTTCTCATAGTTTCCGATCTACTATATAACTTATGTACCTATCATTTGATGGTTTTGAACTTGAATCTAAGCTTGCAATATTAATAATAACCACATGAACTTACGGGAAAGTTGGTAGTGGTAGATGTCCCCCGTACTTTAGTGCATCTAAAACAAAATAGTTGTAGATTAATTACTTAATTAATTTCTCTAGTTTTGCAACTAAAACAAAAATAAATAAAAGTGACTTGAAAATAGTTCGACAGAGTGAGACACTTACCCAAATTGACTGATGTGATGATGAAAATAACAAGGGACCAAAAGCCAATATCATGAGGAAGAATAAAAATGTGTTAGCAAAATTTTGATGAACATATATAGTTTGATTAATTGAGATCATTCTAAAGATATTTGTAGAAAAAATATATAGTCAAAATTCTAAAAGGTCAATAATTTGTGGTCTGTCGGGCCATGGGCTGGTGTTGGACGGGTTTGGGCCATAAATTTTGTAGCCCATCAGAATATTGGGTTGGCCCGACCCTGCCCCGTATACACTGTTTGGTCTGGATCGGCCGAGTCCGACCCATTGGCAGCTCTCCACGGAGTGTTCCAACACTTTCTACGAAAGACTAATATCTGTCTGTGCTTAGGATCAAATTTCACATTGGCCAACACTGAATTTGTCCACTGCGAGAATTGAACCCGGAAGCACCAGATCGACCCCTGTATCCTAGTGTCCCAACGCTTTCAATGGTGTTGTTTTTTTATAAAAATTAATCGTAGGATAATAAACCACTAGTGCAAAATCTTCTTTAAAAAGCACTATTAGGAATCGGTTGTGAGAATGACCGATTCCAAAACTTGGCGCGGTGGCAATTTTGCAATTAAAAGGATGTTTTGGAAACTTTTTTAGACAGTATGAATCGGTTGTTTAAACAACCGATTCATAATGTGTATGAATTTGGTCATTGAGAATCGGTTTTGTAAACAACCGATTATTAAAGTCCCTTTTTTCACCTAAACCCTAACTTTTCAGTTCCCTCTCACTCACCATATTCACTCTCACGTTTTCTTCTCATGTTCCCTCTCACTCACCGTATTCACTCAACCCTCTCTCACATTTTCTTCTCACGTTCATCTCCGTCACCGGAAGAGTGCACAGATGAACAGATTTGGGAGGTAATTTAGTGTTCCTTGACAATATGAAGAACATGATCTCTTTTATGCATGTTACGCAAATTAATATATTTTAAGATATTTTATGCTCTAGAAAAGTGCCAACTTGGAGATGAGGTAGGGAAGAAAGAAGGGAAGCTTTATTCCATGGGTATGACTTCTGAAAACTTAAGCATATATATATGTAGTATCTGTTTCAAGTTGATTTTTTACATTAATGTAGTGAGAGTGTATTGCTTACCATCATGAGTTCTGCAGTTACTTAGAATGGAGAAAATTGGAGTATGGGTCAAATGCACTTAGTTTGCCTTGGCAGTATCCTAAAGCAAGATCTTGGTGCTTGATGAAGCCACCGCATCAGTTGATACAGCTACAGATAATATTATTCAACACAGTTAAGGAACATTTCTCAGAAATAAAAGAAAAAAACGATACTGTAACTAATGAGAATAACTCCCCCTATTGAGATGAGAATTACTCCTCATGTCAAGTTTGAACTCTTGAAGATTGAAATCTCAAGTCAATTTGTGTGGAATACAACTCAGAAAATGACCTTCAAATGATTGTATCAGAAGATCAATAACCTTCGACAGAGAAATCTCATTTAAAGCCTCATCTACTGCTTCATTAGAAGTTATCTTCGTAAGGTTGACCTAGTTGGTCTTATTAAACAAGAAAATGCTAAGCATCACTTGAAAAACCTATGAAATGACAGAAGGATGAACTCTTATAATGAGAATCATACAAGCAAGAGTTATACTTAAGTGCGAAATTTTTGTGTAGGTATAGGAGCAAAAGTGTCATAATTCAACATCTTGTGAGTTGTGACCAAATAATTCACTAAAGAGTATTCTATAAATGCATTAAGTATAAGGGTACCTACAAATCATCTTCTTTGTAGGTACCTTTCTTACAAATGATCTTCTTCCAGCCTACGATGAAAAAGGTTTGTTTGCTAACTCATTCTTTACTTGTTCTATTTCTTGGACTCAACTTCATGCATATACAATATTTGTTATTTCTGCATGTTTCATTCCATTTGTGTCTTTCCTCTTGGATTCATTCTGATTCTTGGTCATGTTTGATTTTAGCACTTTCATGTGGAGTTGATGACCAGTCTCTGAAGGACAAATTCACCAGCTTTTGAGATGTGGTTGAGGGTGAGTTCAGCTTGATTACTTGTGAAAATTGGGTAAGTATGTTGTGAAAAAATTGAGATGTGAAGCAAGTAGAAGATCTGAAGAGAGCAAAATAGCTTGGAGGTAGAATGTGTTATTTTTTTAACAATTTCACACTTGTTTTTCTGCAGGACTTGCACTCAGCAATACAGGAGGTGAGAATAGCAAAATATCCACCAGTCACCAGAGGCCCAGACCACTTGACCAATTTACTGGGTACAAAAAATTAAAAACGGAACTCTTCGGATCCTGATTATGGATACACGGAACCCGGTTCTTGACCCTGAGTATTTAAACCCAATCTTGAAAATTCGGTCACTTTTCTTGATTCTTTCTCTCTCTTTCTTTCTCTTCGTCTTTTCTTCTCTCTTCTTCTTCTTCCCTAGCTCTGCTAGGGTTTCTTCAATCTCACTGATTGATGATGATTGAAGCTCAGATGATGCTTCAATCACTACGAAACCTTGATTGTTGATGATTGCGAGTAAAACCCCTCTGGTTTTACGGTGCAATTTGTTGTTCCTGTACCTTTTCTCTTCGCGAACCCTTGTTCATGAGAGTGAGACTTTCCCAGCTTCAAACTCCTCGATTTCTCACCACAGTAGAGCAACCAAGGTATAGATCCTTCTCTTCAATATTTCAGCCTTTTGGGACTTTCAAAGACCCTAATTTCTGTTTGTGTTGGTGAACAGGTTTTAAAGATGAAATTAAGGCTGTACAAGATATCAATAGGTAAAATCACAACCCTCTTTGTGATTTTAGTGTCGTTTTACACCGTGTGTACAAACCCTAATCTTCTTTGTTCTTTATTTCTACTGTATGTATGCTTCTGAATGTTCAAGGTGAACACTCACCCTCAAAACTCCTCAAGCTCTCTCTCAAAGCCCGAAGAAAGGTATATTCCTCTTCTCACCTTTCAAATCCTTCTTCCTTTCTAATTCAGTCACAGAATTAGTCTTCTAACCCTTCCATGTTCTTTATTTGCGAGGTCTTCACACTTTGAAGATGCAATCACAAACTTGGAGCCCTAGGGTTTTCTAGAAGATCATGAAGAAGAGTTGATCTTGGAGAAGAAGAAGATTTTAACAGAATAGGTAAAAACAGAAGTTGTAAAACTGAAAACTTGTAAATTTTTATTATTCTGTGTGTACTGAATGTAAGTGCCATAAGGCATATATATACATGGACCCTAAACTGAGAAAAACTCCTAGTTTGTTGAGAGTTGGTTATAAGTCATAACTAACTTTCAACCATTCATAACAAACTTTTAGGCTAGAGAACCGACTGTGCAACGGCTAGCTGGTTTGTTTCTAGCCGTTGCAAACAACCTGAGGTTGTTTTTAGGATTTTCATTATAAATCCAACAGAATGAACCATAAACTTGGCTGAAGAATAACCTCAATCGTTGTTCTTTTTTGGATTCCCCATCTCTTGTATTTGTTGCTTTATTAGTGGTTCTAAAATTTTTCCTTAAGAAACGTGTATAACTTTCAAGTTTAATGAATTGTTGGAATTTTGTGCTTGTAGCACTTTTAAGTTCAATAGAAGTAAATTTATGAATTATTGAATTATTATGAGTTGCTTCTTTGTGGAAATCAGTTTGCACTGCAATTTGGTTAATAGGTATGAATTAAAATATTTTTTTTAAAAAAGGGACATTACAAATCGGTTGTTTAAATAACCGATTTAAAATGTTACATTTTGAATCAGTTATTTACCCAATTCAAAAAGGTCTCCACTTTTAAAATCGGCAGCACATGAATCGGACAATAACCAATTCCAAAT
The DNA here is from genome assembly GCA_963573325.1 of Astragalus glycyphyllos. Taxonomy (NCBI): domain Eukaryota; kingdom Viridiplantae; phylum Streptophyta; class Magnoliopsida; order Fabales; family Fabaceae; genus Astragalus; species Astragalus glycyphyllos. The sequence goes on from OY754308.1 coordinate 40,143,528, forward strand.
GTGCCAAACAACCGATTCCAAAAACCTTTTTTGCATTAGTGAACATTATTATAATAATTATAAATGGTTGAGATTTTATATGGATAAATAAAATCTTAAGCACTTCGAGAATTTTAAATTATATGTCTGTATATCAATAAAAAATTATAGGCTAACAAAGATTGTTCCAATTGGTAAGAATTTAGAAAGAGTCTTGAGGCCTTTTCTAGCCCTTGTTAGCCAATTTGCCCAAAACTTTTGTAACCAAAAAGAGTAATTTAATTTATATCTTATGATTCATTTTGACTGATACATCGATGACAGACTTAGTTGATCACTCATTTTAGACGTCACCATAATTTGTTTATGTAATATAAGAAATAAATATGTTTTTAGTTTTATATAATTACATTTATTAAATTTTTTATTTCAAAAAAAGTTATTCAATTTTTGAATCTATTCCAAAACTAGAATTAAATGGGAGGAAAATGAACAAATTTGGGTTTTCAATTGCAAAATTGGCTAAAATAAAATTGCCCTATTTGCTTCCCTCTCTATGGTAGTCGGGCCAAGAGCATCCACAACCTACTTCAAAATTGTTTCCATACTTTGACCAAAAAATATATTTTGTTTCCATACCATGTGCCTTCATCATTGTTGACACACCATGGACATCATGGAAGTCTTGATGACGACTTTAATAATAGATAGATAGATAGATAGACTCCATTTTTTTCCTTTAAATTTTGTAAGATGCAAAAATGAGAACAAATTGATAAGTCTAAATGCAACAATTCTTGTAGTATTATAGTAGTAATGTATTAGAACATACATCAATGTTATAAAATACAATGATTTTAATATGTTATTCAAAATTATTCCTCAATAATCAATAACAATCAAATAGTTTGAATTTTTCAGTCTGTATTAGTTTGCATAAGGATAATATTTTTAGACCCTCACAAATTTTTATAAGTGTTTTCAAAATATGAACTACAAATGAATTTTTTTAGGGGATTCCTACTCATAATCCCAACTCATGTACCATCATGGTAGAAATGTGAGTTCTTCTCATATTGTTAGTAACAACATTTGCTTCGTCAAGTTGGTATTTCAATTCATAGCCATAGTGTTTGAAAAATTTCACCCATCTTCACAATTATTCAGTTTCATGTGATCAAATAGATACTTCAAACTTTTATTATCATTGAATACTTCAAATCGAGTCTCATACAGATAATGTATTGCAATCTTTAGAGCAAATTAAACACTATCGATGCTAGCTCTAAATCATGTGTTGGATAAATTTCTTCTTGGGGTATCAATAAACACGAGGCATAGGCCACAACTTCTGCATTCTACGTGAGAACACAACCTAAACCTTTTCTAGAAGCACCACTATAATTCTCAAATCCTAAGGTTGAGTCTGCAATGATCAAAGGGTTATCCTTTTCAAGTTGAAACATGTAAGGGTGGGACCAATTGATAGAAACTCCTAATGAACCTATGGTAATAACCGAACAGACCAAAGAAACTCCTAATTAAGTACCCCATCTCGAAAGATAACATGTCTTATGAGTTTTACCATGCTTAACCAAAACTCGCACTTCTCAAGTTTAGCGAACAAAGTCTTTTTCGTAAGGATTCCTAGCACAATTATAAGGTGTTCCTCCATTCTCCTAATTAAAGGCTCCTAGAGTGCATGAGAATCTCATCTATAAAGACTACCACGAGCCTATCCAATAAGGGCCTAAAAATTCTATTCATATAATCCAAGAACACAGTCAAAATATGGGTTAAATCAGGGGAATGACCTAGTAATTATAAGGGCCATAATGGGTTCTAAAAGTGGTTTAGACACATCTTCAAATTTGATCTAAATTTAATGGTATGTTGGTCTTATATCAATCTTAGAGAAAATCGTAGGTTGCCTAAGTTGATCTAAGAGGTCATCCATTGAAGTGACTAGGTTACACATGACGGGGGGTTGAATTGTGTACCCTTTTAAAATTTAATACCCAAAACCTTCTTCACAGAATGTTTCTCAAGATGAACTAGCTTGGATATGAGAAGGTTATTGATAATAATAACTCACACGAAATCCAAAATTCACAAATGATGAAGGACAAATAGAAAAAAGCACTAGTAAGAGATATGATAGTTTTAAGAACTTGGTTTTAGATCAGAAACAATTAATACTTGGTTAAAACTTTGTTGAGAAGGTTGAGTCAACTAACCTTCTCTTGATTTGAAAAACAACAAGTAGTTTACAGTAAATGAGCAAATAGTAAGGAAAGCAAGTAAATAACACAACAAAGTTATAGATGTTCACCCAAACTTGGCTACATCCTCGTCCCACTTCCATGTGAGTATTTCCACTATTTTCCTAATAGCTATTACACTTGCTTTTGATCAAACACAAAAGACTTTCACAACACTAGCTTTTGACCACACACAAAAGCCTATTGTACTCTTACACAGCTACACCTAGATGTTCTTCCACTCAAAAAAGGTCCACCGATGGACCTTTATTTTTTTAGTAAAAAATGAATTTCATAATAATAAAAAAGGAAAATAAAAGTAATATTTTATTAAAATTTACCAAAAATGGTAAAGGTCCACCGGTGAACCCTTTTTTAGGGGTACATAATAGATGGACCCAATTATGATACGAAAATGAGAGGAAACTGATAAGTCTATGTATCAATGATTCATGAAGTCAATGATTCATGTAGTCATATATTAGAGACAATTAATACATTGCTATCATAATATACATTATTGTTAATATACCAGTATTTAAAATTATTTTTCAATAATAAATTTTTAAGGTAAAATAATTGAATTTTCCATTATACTATTAGCCAAATTTGTTGTAAAAATTGTAATGGTCAACTATTTATAAATACTTTAAGAGATTGGTCTAATGGAGCCTAATAAGACTAAAAACCTACATTTCGCGAGTAGAAGTTCTCGTTAGTCTTTTGGAGTGAGGTAAATGCAGTTCTATTCATAAATATTCAAGGAGACTAAACTTGTTTTTGGCCTTGAAGAGGAACCTCATTCCCTTATCCTAAATTTTTCAATATAAAACACTATTTCAAAATGGTAAAAATGAATTTCTAAAGAAACTGACTTTATAGGAATTTTTTCTTATTTAAGGTTTAAATAAGAAGCCGCATTAAGAAGACGCTTGAGGTAGATTGGGAGGAGGTGAAGATCACTCATACTTGGTGAGAAGGTAACATGTGTGCTGACTGACTAGCTAGATAAAATTAACAAAACGCTAGCATGGATACCATTTTTCTAGAGTCTTCTGATGGCCGTTCTCTTAAAATTGCTAATGATGTAACTAGGGTGCTTGTGCCCTGTAACTCTAGGACTCACTGTTAGCTTTTTGTTTCGGCCTTTGCCCTCTTCATTTACCCAAAAAAATGAATAATTAACATGAATAAACAATCCACATGTTATTGCATAGCTTTATTTGCATAACATTATTCGCCACTCCTAAACAAATCTGTAATTCTAAACGATTGAATAAACAATCATAGAGTCTTAGACATACAGATTTTGCATAACTTTATTTGAAACATTCATGGACCTAAACAAAATTGCCATCCATCATCCCAAATGCCACTAAAGTGATCAAAGATAATCATAGCCTAATCCAACCTAATCCAAGAATTTATTTAGAACATTACTAGGCTAAAAAGGGGAAATCTAACATAATATTTGCTTTACACAATAATATGTAAAACACTATGTTTTCAACCTCGTAACAACTATCCCATCAATGACTCATTTGAGTGTAGAAACACACACCCAACCTAACATCAACATTCTCACCAAAAAAAAAAACCTAACATCAACATTCCATAACAACATGTGCAAATCAACAACTAACCAATACAACCAGGGTTGTCCCGAACAATTTGGACACCTTGTTCAAATTTTAAAAATTGGACCCCTAATTATACTTTACCGAATGAATCACCAAAACCTCGAACTACTTTATCGGAGTAACGAGATTTCATTCTTTGGTTTGGCGGTAAATAATTTACTAAAGTTAAACTCATGAAAAACTAATGCATTGAGTTTCACTTTATAAGAAAAAGAGTATATTTTATTTTTTAAAAAAATATATAATATAATGGGCGTACCAAAAATTGGTAAAAATTTTTGCTCAAAAAAAAAATTATGTAACGGTTTGTTTTTAGATAAAAATAAGAAGTAATATAAAAAACATGTTTGCAATTATTGAACGAGAAACGACCAAAATTAGAATCTGTAGGGTTCGAATCCTGTCATCTTCTTTTTGCGGAAAAAGAGAAACGACCAAAACTTTCAAATATTCTATATATATATATATATTTGTGTGTGTGTGTAGAGAGAGAGAGATAAAAACTTTTTTGGGAGCTCTTAAAAATGATATTGGGCTTGGGCCCTGTGCGGTAGCACAGGTCGCACAAGCCAAGGCCGACCCTGAATACAATAGTCCAAGCATATCTTTCGACATGCAATAACATCAATCCATTCATGGGGATCACATATAGCACACATGGAGCACATCATATTATTATTTAAGGCACAATCCATCATAAGTTATTAACTCATTGCTCCCTCAAGGGCTCAAATTAGAAAATCAGAAATCCAAATAACCGATCACATTGATTTATATGATCCAAGTACAAAACCTAATAAACTCTTTTGCCTCCCTCCTCGAAAAATAACAGAAGACATCCATTTTTTATCCATACCACCATCTACCCCAACCTTGTTGCAACATGAACTACCACCGTGAAGACCAGAGCCTCACCGAAATAACATTTCATCAACATTCCAATGTACAAGCCACCTATTTCGCTAGAAACACAAGCCACGTTGAGAACGTCATTGATGCCAAATCACCACCCACCATCCTTAACCTCATCTCCTCCATTCTATGTCGACCAAAGCACCACTAATCTAGAAAGTCACCTTGGTAGTGGAATATGTGTAGTGAAAGAAAGAGAGGGATGTAGATTCTTAGTGAGAGGAAATAAAAAGACAACATAAAAGAGAAGGCGAAAAATGAGGGTGCTTCTAATCTTAGGGGGGCAGAGATAAATTGTAAGTAAAATGCAAGGGCTAGAAATAGTTTGATCCAACGGCTTAGGCTATCAAAGTTTTCAATTACCACACTAAACACAAAACCCAATTACCAAAGCCCCCACTCGTCGGCAACATGGACATAAACAACATGTGTATGTTTCAACGACTTAGGCTATCAAAGTTTTCAAACTTACTGAAAACTTAGTGTCTGTTATAACATGCTACTATTAGTAATAAGTCTAATTTTTCTAGCTAGTGAATGGAAATGCAATGTATTCTTATTACAATGGATAAATAGAATAATCGAGTGTTGTGATCTTCAAGTTTACGCAATCTTGAGAGACCTTTATACCAAAAGAGGTCTACCTAGTGCACAATCTCCTTGCAATTATTCAAGAGCTTCACGCGAGAAGTGATTCTAGTTCCACTCTTAAAACTATGGATAGTAAGTAATTTATGACGTAGACCTAGCTAGTAGGTTGCTTCCACGCTTCGCACCAATTGAACGAAAGGAAGGGTCATACAACTACTTTGAGGTTCCAAAATCGCCATGAATTGAACACTTTGGCGATCCACCATTTCTTATAGGAGACATGCTAAAGCAAACTGTGTTGCTCGCCAATTTTTTTTATCATACACCACTATGTATTTCTTTTTTTTTGTCGAGACCAGGGTAACCATCGCCGAACGCACCTCTTGCTGGATTTGAGGCATCTCGAAGAGTGGGACAACTGACCCAGAGATTTAAAGCTGCTCCGTACCCAAGGTGAGGATCGAACCCTCGACACTTGGTTAAGGGAGGATGAGCCCCAACCGTTCAACCACCATGTATTTCTTTGATCATGCATTAGTTTGTTTACCTACTTTTTTTTGACAACGTTTGTTTATTTACCTTGCTATACGATGTGCTTCCACACTTTTTTTGAAGATCAATGTGTTCCAGTTCAACACATTTTTTTTGACAAACAATTCCACACGTCTTGAATAATATGAAACATTTTGATAAATACTAGGATCTTGAGATGGTCCATCCAGCGTTTACGCAAATTTATTGTTCAAAATCTATGTCATTAAGAAAATAACAAGGTTAGATTTTAAAAACGTAACATATCCAGTACACAGCTAAAACTTTTAATAGCATCCTCCTAAATTGATAATGTTATCTTATCGTATCCATTTCATATTTATGATAAAGCCATCAAAATCTAATTTATTTATGTTAATTGTCTAAAAAAATCTAATTTATTTATATTTGAATTACCCGCATTTATGATTCAACCCATCAATCAATGGACACACTTTTCGCATATATAGGGAGTATAACGCAATCTTAGTTTTAATTTTTTGGTTAATGTCACATTATTATTATTATTATTTTGGAGGGCTATTATTATTATTATTATTAGTATTATTTTGTTTTTTAGATTAAATGGTTATTTTTTTGACCAAATTAAATGGTTATTATTATTATTATTATTATTATTATTATTTAGGATCATTGTTAGCTATCATATAGTGTCTCACTAATTTTAATGAACGACTAATTTTCACTTATACTTAGAAATAATTCCACTTGCCAGTAAGGGTTGCTCCGAGCGGTAACTGAGTTCGAATTCCACCCCAACATGTCGAGTTCGAATCTTAGGTGTGGCTAAAATTCTGTTGACATGAAAGAACCACACGGGTAGACAAAACTAGGTATTCTTGGCCAGTCAGGTTTTCCAATGTAGATTAGTTATCGACAAATTCTGTGAATACTACACACCAATAATATGGTAATAAAAAAGGATACACAATGATTAACACTAAATTAGACTAATCTACGCTGGCCAGGTGTACCCGTCTTTTGTCACACTCAAGATTCAATCGAATCCGAAACCTTAGATGGGATCTTAGTCCAATTATCACTCGGAGCAAATAGATAGATTTGGCTTTTTTTTTGTCGAGACCAGGGTATCCACCGCCGAACGCAGTGACTAATCCCCTCGCTGGATTGGAGGCACCTCGAAGGGTGAGACAGCTGGCCCAGAGGATGAGCCCCAACCGCTCAACCACACCCCTGCGTTAGATAGATTTAGCTTATACCACCGCATAGCGTAACTTAGTTTAAAAAACCAAATAAAAATCACTAATACCAAAAATATTAATTAAAAAAATTGTAAATAAAATAAAATTAAAACAAAAAAAGGAAAGTGCGGTAGAGCGCAAATAGGAGCGGACATGTGTTTTCGCAGACAAATAAAGATGCAAACTTACGGCAAGAAAATAAATCCCATGCCATATTCTCCTAACCCAATCATTGGAAAGAATTTAATAGCCAAAAAATTCAGAAGGAAAAGACCTTAGTATTTTTCTATGATAAGAATCCAATAAAATCCAAATAACTTTCTAGTAGTTTTCCTATTTTGAAAATCAAATTAATATTATAACAAAATTGGATTTGATTTTTATTTTCATTTCATAATGACAAAATAATTCGAGTCAAAAAATAATAATGACAAAATAATATAAAATTTAAAATAAAATATTATATAAAAATTAATATAAAACATTTAGAATAAAATAATAGAAATAAATACAATAATATAAATTCAGTCAAAGAAACAAATAATATAAAAATACCTTGTTAGTTTTTTTCCTAATTAAATTTCATAAAAAATAATTTAAAAATAAAATAGTATTTATTTTAATTTGAAAAATACCTTTCTCTATATCCCCTCTCTCATCACATGGCAGGATATTACCGTTGTTCAGACCAAAAACAGACCCATCAAAAAGGGTATATATTTTATGAAAAAATAAATAAGAAGGTAATATTACAAGCCACGTTGATCCAACGGTCTTAAACGACTAGCCGTTAAGTTTTTTAATATTTATTTTTTTTATATTCAAAAAAACATGAGTCTCCGCTAAGACAAATACCCGTGGTTATAGAGTTTGTCAGAAGCGTATTCTTCGTTTCGTTGTAGTAGTGTGCTCTCGCTCTTCTTTGGGGTTTTGGGTTTTGCTATTTTTCTGGGTCTGAATACTTTTCAGAATCTCAACCAATCTGATTTTTTTTCCCTGAAAAAACAAAAAATCAACATGGTGATTTCTGATGAGAACAATTCCAACTCCACCATTGTGCCAAGAAATTTCCGAGGTTTGATTCGATTCAATTGTAATTTTAAGGTTTAACGTGGTTTCGTTCAACTTTTAAGTTCATTCAAAGATTAAAGATTGATCTTTCTTTTTTTGTGAATATTTTTTGGAATTTTAGGAGCGATGGTGCAGAACAGAAGAACTTTGAGTGTGATTAATCAGAATCTTGTGCAAGGAAGACCTTACCCTTGTGTTGTTAACAAGAGGGCATTGTCTGAGTAATATGCTAATTCATCAATAATCTGTATTTTTTGTTTCTCTTTTTTTAAGGTTTTTAATGTTGATTGTTTCTCTTCTCAGAAAACATGAGATTTGTGAAAAGAAGCACGTGGATCCAGTGCATAGACCTATCACAAGGTGAGAATGGGATCTTTTGATTGTAATTTCCAATTTTTGTTCGATGCTATTAGGAAAAAAAGTGATCAAGATTAGTTTAAATTTTTAAAATTCAATCTCATGGTAATTTGCTTTATTCAAAGAAAGGAAAGAATCTCGTTAAAACCTTGTTATGCTAAACCCTTCGAAACCATCTGTAGAGGAAAAAATCAACAAGGAAACAAAATCATATTGTACTTTATTGTCAAAGGAAATTAATTGATGTATTGTTATATAGGAGGCTTGCTGCAAAAATTGCTAGCTCACAGCAATCTAATGCTGAGGTACATACATGATACATCCCTTTTTTTTCTTTTTGTATTTGGTGAAATTGATGCATGTATCATATTATAAGCTGACTTTTTGATTCATGGGGTTAATTGAACAGAAAACCAAGAAATCAACTATGAACAAGTTTGGAGAGTCTATAGCTATTGATGATGAACACAAGTTACCAGCTGATCGACCTGTTCCCATGGCTTTGGAGCAAACAGAACCTATGCTTGGTGATTTAGATGAGATGGTATTTCTTTTATGTTTTTAAGTCTATTTTTTGTTGTTGTTTGTTAAATCTATTTGGAGGTTTAATTAGTCTTGTTGAATCTGTTAGGAGGAAGTTGAGATGGAGGATATAGATGGAGAGGAGATTTTGGACATTGATAGCTCTGATGCAAAAAACTCTCTTGCTGTGGTGGAGTATATTGAAGATCTTCACTCCTACTACAAAAAAATGGAGGTATCTGATTATTAGATTCTTTTTAACTAACTTCAAATGCAAATAGTTGGTTTGTTCTTTGCAATAAGTCTGTTATGGTGGAGTAATGTACAACATTACAAGTTATGAAGCACCGACACACACCGGAACAACACTAATAATAATTTGAGGAAATGTAAGTGTTTGAAAGTAATCACTTGATTTTAAAATTGCATGTGAACTGTAATGTCTGTGTGCGTCTTCTATCTGAAGTGTCCATACTTGGTAGATTACAATTTCATGTGAAACTAATGCACAATAGGTTTGCAAATTCCATCCTTGATTTTAATACATGGATTTAATATAAGTCATTCATATGGAGTTAGGTTGAGCCAATATGCAAATCTATGTAAATTGAGTGCTATCCTATGTCCTGCAGATAATTTAACCATACTTGACAGAGTTTGAATTTGCATTTAAGCCTGTCAATATCTAAAATTGATTTTAACTTAATATACGCTTTTCATGTTCAATTGCTGGCTGCAAGTTATAACACTAAGATAGGATTAAATGATTGGCATAAGTGGAAAGGATTTATTGTGCTATGGAAAAACCATCAAATTTTTTCATTCAAAATTGATAGCATAATGGTTATGGATTGTGCTTCAATCTTACAAGTAATGGTTATGGATTTATTGTGCCATGGAAAAACCATCAAATTTTTTCATTCAAAATTGATAGCATAATGGTTATGGATTGTGCTTCAATCATACAAGTAACATTATCTTTGTGCAGTGTATTGGCTGTGTTTCACCAAACTATATGGAAGAACAAGGTGACATTAATGAGAAGATGAGGGCTATCCTAATTGACTGGCTTATTGAGGTACTAAGGGTTCCAATTATTGATGTTGTCTCTATTTGATATATTTTCTCTAATATTGATAAGCTTGTTTGGACGATCAGGTGCACGACAAATTCGACCTCATGCAAGAGACGTTGTTCCTTACAATCAATCTCATAGACAGATACTTGTCAAAGCAGACAGTGATAAGAAAGAAGCTTCAATTGGTTGGTCTGGTTGCCATGCTTTTGGCATGCAAGTATGAGGAGGTTTCTGTGCCTGTGGTTTCTGATCTGATCCACATATCAGACAGAGCATACACAAGGGAGCAAATCCTTGAACTGGTAACATTTTCACCTACTTAACCAATATTTTTCACATTTGTGGATTCATTTGACTAATAGTTTAGATTTCTTTCCAAACATTACAGGAGAAGTTGATGCTCAATACATTGCAGTATAACATGTCTGTGCCAACAGCTTATGTTTTCATCAGAAGATTTCTTAAGGCAGCTCAAGCAGACAAAAAAGTTAGTACTGATATTTCTGCCAAATATTTCAGTGGACTACTTGAACTAAGCATATACTATTTCAACGTACTACTTTAATTAAGCATACTTATTAACTATTTGCGACCAGCAAGTTTAAATTACTCATTTTTCTTAATTCTCATCATGGAACAGCTTGAGCTGGTAGCTTTTTTCTTGCTGGAGCTGTCTCTTGTTGAATATGGGATGCTGAAGTTCCCACCATCCTTGCTAGCTGCCGCGGCAGTGTACACAGCTCAATGTACTGTCTCTGGTTTCAAGCTGTGGGATAAGACATGCGAATGGCATACAAATTACTCTGAAGATCAGCTATTGTAAGCATTTTTTATTCAGATCATTTTCAATTATTTACCTATCACCGACACTTCACATTGAAGGTGTGTCCGGGGTCCGGCACATGTGGTTACATTTAATCGCTTCCATTTTCTCATATTTTATCGATGTTTACGAGTTAGTGTATGTCTAGTGTCCATATTTGTGTCGATGCTTCCAACTATCTACTACTTTGACATGCTATACTGATTTGTTTATGTTCTTTTGACTTGTAGTGAATGCTCGAGCTTGATGGTCGGGTTCCACCAGAAAGCCGGGACGGGGAAACTCACTGGGGTCCATAGGAAGTACTGCTCATCTAAGTTTAGCTTTGCTGCTAAAAGTGAACCAGCAAGTTTTCTTCTAGAAAAAGAGTTATAGGCACATGTGTATAGTTACTGACAATAAACTATACATAGATGTGCTGATTTGGGGGTGATTTAACATAAGAGCAACTTTGGTTGCATTGGGGGAAGTGGAATTCATTTCTCAGACTTTGAGAGACTCATTTGATTTTAAGTTAATTTATTTTTAGTCATTTTCGTTTATTTATGTTCCAAAGTGAACATAATTCTTAGAACAAAATAGAGATCTTGAGAAGATCTGTATTTATCTTGTTCTCATCGAACAAAATAATGGAATGATGATATAGACACAAATCTTACCTTGAATAAATTTTGCCTATGGCTGGCCCTCATTTAAATTGGTTGTGTTTGCCTTTCATTATTCATTTGATATTGTCTTTTAAGTTGTGATTATGCAACTTGCCTTTCATTATTGGATTCATTTGATATTGTCTTTTAAGTTGTGATTATGCAACTTAATATTCATTTGATGCAACACGATATATATAGACCCAAATTTTGCATGAAGGACCATGTGATTTGGATATAGAAACAATAATGAAGTATATATCACGGCAAAGAAATCTGCATATATATGCTTCATTGGTTAAATTTCAAAATTTGAAGTTGTAATAACTTCTCTTTTACTTTTGGAACTTTTTTTTGACTTTTGTAGCACTTGAAACGTGGCATCTACTTTACCTCCAACGGTCTCCATTTTCAATAAATACCTTTTTGTTTATTTGTCTCATTCATATTGCTTTCAGTGACAAATGTGATCCAAGTATTAAATAACTTCCGAGTACTACTATATGCTTCATATAATATGGTTCTCGTTAAAGGTGGCAGAACAACCTGCCAGGCCCACTATTAAAGGTAGCAAAACATCTGGCCATTCTAATTGACTTATGGGGCTTTATTGAGTCTGGTTAAAAACACACTGCTTCTTTGAGCACCGTGATATTGGTGCACTTCGTAGCATAAAAACATACCCTCCAGCACTCTTTATATCCAATTTAAATCCATGAAGCCATATCCTTCTGCTAGGAAAAAGACTTCTCATGTCAACCGTACCCTTCACATATCTCAGTATTCTTTTAGCTGCTGCCATATGAGATGCCTTTAGGCTTGTTGTCCATAAGTCTGCTTATTAAGATTATATTGTAAGCCATATTTGGCCTGGTATTGCACAAGTATCTTAGTGAACCTACTATCTATTTGAAGAGAGTTCCATAAACCAAAGGCTCATATTATTGTTTCTTCCAAGTTTGATCCTGTCTCAACAAGAACTATGGCAAAATTCCTTTGATGAATGAAAATACCACTTTAAATTGGTACAAGTTCCATGCAAGAAAAGTAGGTTAGACATCCCAAACCAGTCATCTCAAATTCACTCATGGTTTCCACCTTCCCTGACTTGCCAAGCCAACAACCAATCTAATGGTTTCCATTCTTGCAACAGGTGCAAAGACTTCATTAAAGTCCAGACTGGGTTTTAATAATCTAACACTGCAAATTACACTTATTTATTGCATGTCTTTCCCATCAAAGTTAGAAGACAAAATTATTTGATATAAATAACCACATCATTTGTACAACCATCAACACAATAACAATAAGAAAATTGACAATAAAATCTCTTTTCAATTTGTCAAAGATGTAATCATACTCATAACGAGATACAATCTCAAAACAAAGACCAACTGCAATAAGCAGAATCCCAATTTTGTTACTCTGAACTTATATGTATTCAATCTCTTGAACATGGGTGATGGCCAAAGTGGTGGTTGATGGTGGTCAAATTGGTAGTTGACATTGGCCGGAGTGGTGGTCGGTGGTGGTTGATGGCGGCCGGAGTGGTGATCGGCGGTGGTCGAAGTTGTGGTTGGTGATGACCAGAGTGGTGGTTGATGGTGGTCAAATTGGTGGTTGATAGTGGTCGGACTGGTGGTCGATGGTGGTCAAAGTGGTGGGAGGTGGTCAGAGTGGAGGTTGATCGTGGTCAAAATGGTGGTTGACGGTGTCAGAGTGGTGGCCGACTGTGGTTGGAGTGGTGGCAGTCAAAGTGGTGGTTGACGGTGGTCGGTGGTGGTTGTTGACAGTGGTGGTTGGTTGTGGTTGACGGTGGCCAGAGTGATGGTCGGAGTGGTGGTCGGTGGTGGTTGGCGGTTGTCGGCGGTGGTCGAAGTGGTGGTTGACAGTGGTCGTCGGTCGTCGGAGTCGTGGGTGGCGGTGGTCAGAGTGGTGGTTGATGGTGGTCAAAGTGGTGCTTGACGGTGGCTGGAGGTAGTCAGAGTGGTGGTCGGTGGTGGTTGGCGGTGGTTGGCGGTGGTTGGAGTGGTAGTTGGTAGTGGTCAGATATATTGATGATCAGAGGTGGATGAAACAAAAAACAGAAACAAAAAGTATAAAACCTATTTTTATGGTTTTGAGTTTTGATAGAAAACTGTTTTGAAATTTATAAAAAAATGGCTTAAATATGTTTTAGGCCCCTGCAAATATGGGGTGTTTTGGTTTAAGCCCCTGCAAATTTTTTTATTTATTTATAAACCCTTGCAAAATGACACGTTTTGTTTTAAGCCCTTCTGTTAGCAAACTGTTAGTGAGACGTTAAAAATCTCTTTCACGTGTGTTTTTTACTTTATTTTAAGCCCCTGCAAAAATATATTTTATTTATTAGACCCTTGGAAAATATATTTTTTTTGGTTTAAGCCCCTGCAAATATACACGTAGAAGAGATTTTTAACGTCTCACTAACAGTTTGCTAACAGAAGGGCTTAAAACAAAACGTGTCATTTTGCAAGGGCTTATAAATAAATAAAAAATTGCAGGGGCTTAAACCAAAACACCCCATATTTGCAGGGGCCTAAAACATATTTAAGCCTAAAAAAATCAACTCAGCTCCATTTTACACGAACATGTTTTGGTTTTGAAATTGACTTTCAAAACCAAAAATCAGAAACTCACAACCATCCCAAACGAGCTCTAAGGTTTTATGTACAAGGAAGTAAAACCAAGTTTAAAATTTCATCCGGTAGAAATCTCGTACAGTTAAGCAAAAGTTGAACCAAACTGTGAGGAGGCACTAATTAAATCACAACATTAAATTGCCATGAATGTACACAATCAACTCAAAATAAGTATAAATTAGGAGACCGACCTGATTCATATCCTCGCCTTGGGTATGGAGCAGCTTTAAATTTCTGGGCCAGTTGTCTCATCCTTCGAGGTGCCTCCAATTCAGCGATGGGTTTACTCACTGTGTTCGGCGGTAGATACTCTGGTATAGACAAAAAAAAAAGTGATGAAAATTCATTGAAATAAAACCAAAATTGAAAACCTCATTATATGAATTCAATATATGGTGGAAAACACGTAGGAGAAGGCACTAGGAGAGGTAAAAAGGAAAAATAAAACAAAATAAATCACTGATCAGATAATATAATATGTAGTAAATTGGAAATTTAAAACTCGGCTCCTTCGCTTCAAGGCCATAACTTTCTCGAGTTTCGTTGCAATTGGAAAAATTCGTAATGAATTAAAAATCTATTTTAATTGATAATCCTTAAGATTGTAGTTAAAGTTTGCGCCACTATTCCGTCAAACAATGCGAGCCCGAATGACCAACGACAACAAACTCCTAATTATAGACCTGCAAAACAATAATCGTGAGATAAAATTCAACCTGAGGCGTCGTGAGACTGTTTTTAAGGATTTATCCTCCTCATAAGCGCAAATCCCAAAATCCTCGAGGGTTCAACACGTCTCTTCTCGAGTGCCAATAGAAGTATAGTGTCTCAGGAGATGAACCTAGGACGAAGAAAGAGAGAAATCGAATTTTTTTGGTGATTTATGCGTATCTACCAAAGTGATTTATACAGGCTCTCTAAGTAAATAGCTTTTACCCAGTCAAATTTAGCCCATAACAACTCACTTTATTATGCTAAAAATGTGGAAAGTTGAGAGTGTTGATCAAGTAATGTATCTGGATGCTTTCTAATATTATATATATATATATATATATATATATTATTAAGAGTATTCTAATAATTTTATATTATTTTGTTTATGCGGTTGATTATTCATTGTCTTCTTTGTTACTAGGATTAATCATTATATATTGAGCGATATAAAAATTACGGGAAAAGTTTTTTTGAAAAAAAAATTAAAATAGGGATCGGAGTGAGTATTCATGTAGTTTTTGATAAAAAAAAAAGGTGATTACTCCCATACTCATCCAGAGTTGGGTGGGTATGATACTTTCTAGGTAAAATTAGGCAAAATTGGTTCAATATTTATTTTTATTTTAAAATATTTAAATAGAAAAAAAATGTGTCATTGAATATTTTGCCTAGTTGGTATCATATCCACTCAACTCTTGATGGGTATAGCAAAATTTACCAAAAAAATGATAATATAAAATTATTTAACAAGAATTAGAGAATCGAGTAAGCGACCTTCGAGTGTTGACCTGATTACTAACCGTTTAGCTGCTTTCATTCTACTGTTGCTTGTTTTATTAACTTTTTTATTTGACGGAATTTCCCTATATATACCAATAATATACCCCCGTTCATTGGAACATTATTTCAAATCTTTGCAAATCACGGTTCGCGGAAATTTTAATTCTCATTCTTTTCATAAACACCACGATGGCAACATCAATGAAAACTTCACCTCAAACTCATCTCCTTCCCCAAAACCACAACCCCTTTCTCAAAAATCCGATGACTCTCTCTTCTCTCACCAGATCGACCTCAGTTCTTCCCTCATCTCTCAGATCTGGCTTCGTTGAAGATGAACAGGTTTTATTTCTATTTTTTTATTAAATATTTTTGTATGATTTTGTCTTCCCTAAAATCTTGCTTCCGATTACCGACTCAATCCAATTCCCCAGATCGGGTCTTCAACTTCGCTGCCGGACCCGACCCGCTGGAAAATTTCATCCGACGGTCATAAACTTGTAGCCGTTAAGTTTTTAATTTTAAATTTTTTTTTTACATTCAAAATGTCAGTTTTTCTTTCCCTGAAATTTGGAGATATATGATGAGAATGGATAAGTCATTATTTCAAAAAAATCTTCTTGGGGTTTTCGAATTTTAGGAGGGATGGATCAGAACAAAAAAACCTTCAACTTTGCACCCCTATCTGTTAAGTTACTAGCTAAACTTGGGTCTGTTTGGATTAACTTATTTTTGAACTTATGTAAAACAAGTTATATAGATAAATAAATTTTTGTGTTAATTCATAAGTTTTCACCAACAAAATTTATATATATATGTAAGTTGTTTTTATTTTGACAAGCTTATGAATAATACATAAAAACTTATTTATTTGCTTAGGTTTTTTCATAAGCTCAAAATAAGCTCTATCGAAACGGGTCCCGAGTCTCCGCGTAGAAGAAAAGTTGTTATAGAGTTCTATCATAACCTACTAGCTGTTAAGTTTTGAAAGATATATATCCGCATAAAAGAGTTGTTGTAGAGTTCTATCTCTGCCTAAAAAATAGCCCAGCATAGCAAAAAGTACATGTATATAGTGAATATTTAGACTAAATACATGTAACTTTTTGCTAATATATATAAAAGATGGGAGGTAGTAGGAGCTTATTCTTAGTTTATTTGAAAAAAACAAAATGGTTGTTTCTGATGAGAACAATTCCAACTCCACCATCATGCCTAGAAATTTCCGAGGTTTGATTCAATTGCAATTTTAAGGTTTAACATTGTTTCAATTTTCAAGTTCAAAGCTTAAAGATTCATCTTTTTTTCTTTCTTTGAATTTTTTTTTGGATTTTTAGGAGGAGTGGGGCAGAACAGAAGAACTCTTACTGTGATTAATCAGAATATTAGGCAAGGAACACCTTACCCTTCTGTTGTTAACAAGAGGGTGTTGCCTGAGTAATGCTAATTCATCAAAAGTCTTTTTTTTTTGTTTTTGTTTTTCATCATTTTTTTATTTTTGAAGGTTAATTATCTTGTTTTCTTGTTGTTTCTCTTTTCAGAAAACATGAAATTTGTGAAAAGAAGCATGTAGATCCAGTGCATAGACCTACCACAAGGTGAGAATGGGGTCTTTTGATTGTAATTTCCAGTTTTTTCTCTATTCTATTAGGAAAGAAGTGATCAAGGTTAGTTTGAATTTTTAAATTAAATCTCATGAAAATCTATGAAGCACCGACACAAACACCGACATCGGCCATGATACTGACACGGACACGTAGACACCGGTTTTAATTTACAAAATAGAAGTAATTAAAGTGTCGGTGGCCGACACAACACATGTTGGACACCGGACACGTCTTCAACCTAAACTGCCAATGCTACGGGATGGTAATTTGATTTATTCAAAGAATGGAAAAAAATCTCATTAAAACCTTGTTATGCAAGACAGTTCAAAATCATCTTTAGAGAAAAAAGACCGGAAAAATCTCATTGTGCTTTATTGTCAAAGGAAATTAACTGATGTATTGTTCTATAGGAAGTTTGCTGCACAAATTGCTAGCTCACTGCAATCTAATGCTGAGGTACATCCCTTTTTTTTTTCTTTTCTGTATTTGGTGAAATTGATGCATGTATCATTTTCTAGATTGAATTTTTTATTACTGGAGTTAATTGAACAGAAAACCAAGAAGTCAAACCCGTTGATTTCAAATACAAACGAGTTTGGAGACTCTATAGCTATTGGTGATGAACACAAGTTACCAGCTGACCAACCAGGTCCCATGGCTTTGGAGCCAATGCTTAGTGATCTAGATGAGATGGTATTTCTTTTATGTTTTTAAGTCTCTTTTTGTTGTTATTATATCTATTTGTGTTTAATTTGTCATGTTGAATCTTTTAGGAAGAAGTTGAGATGGAGGATATAGATGAAGAAGAGATTTTGGACATTGATAGCCCTGATGCTAATAATTTTCTTGCTGTGGTGGAATATATTGAAGATCTTCTTTCTTACTACAGAGAAATGGAGGTATCTGATTATTAGATTTTTTTAACTAACTTCAAATGCAAATAGTTAGTCTGTTCCTGCAATTAGTCTATTATGGTGGAGTAATGTACAACGTTACTTGTTATGATGCATCAACACACACACACCACACTGACACATAGACATCGATACGATAATAACTTGAGAAAATTGAAGTGACTGAATGTAACATCATGTGTTGGTGTCGGGTCAATGTCCGACATCGACACTACACGTCTTCCATATGAAGTGTTGGTGTGTTACATATATTACAAGTAGGATATATATGCAACTTGAATAATTGTATTTCCCAGTATGCAATACCATAGCTCTTATTGCAGTTGAGCATTAGTTGCAATTAATTTTCAGATATTAATATTTTCCGATTAACTTCCAAGTTATTAAAACTAGGTTTTGAACTGCATGCTTTGATCAGCTCTGACAAAATTTCTGTTGTTATGGAAATTGCATGTAAAACTAATGCGGAATTGATTTGCAAATTTCATCCTTGATTTAATACATGTATTTTATTATAAAGCATTAGTAGTTAGTACATATGGAGTTTGATTTGGCCTATATGCAAATCTCTGAAAATTGAGTGCTTTCGTATCTCATGCAGATAATAGCCATACTTGACATAGCGTAATTTGAATTTACATGTAAGCCTATTAATATCTGAAATTGTTAGGTTATGGTTATGGAGTCTGCTCCAATCTTACTTTGGTGACTAACAAGTAACAACATTATCTTTGTGCAGTATATTGGCTGTGTTCCACCAAATTATATGGAAGAACAAGCTGACATTAATGAGAATATGAGGGCTATCCTAGTTGACTGGCTTATCTTCATGGTACTAATTGTTCCTACTTGTAATTATTGATCTTGACTCCATTTGATTTCTTTTCTCAAATATTGATATGTTTCTTTGGATGATCAGATGCACTACGAATTTGACCTCATGCAAGAGACAGTGTTCCTTACAATCAATCTCTTAGACAGATACTTGTCAAAGCAAACAGTGACCCCAAAGAAGCTTCAGTTGGTTGGTCTGGTTGCCATGCTTTTGGCATGCAAGTATGAGGAGGTTTCCCCGCCTGTTGTTTCTGATCTAATCCACATATCAGACAAAACATACACAAGGGGGGAAATCCTTGAATTGGTAACATTTTCTCCAGTTATAACCTTGTAATTTTTTTTGCACTTGTGAAGCCACTTGGCTAATAGTTGAGATTCTTTCCAAACATTGCAGGAGAAGTTGATGATCAATACATTGCAGTATAACATATCTGTGCCAACAGCTTATGTTTTCATCAGAAGATTTTTTAAGGCAGCTCAAGCAGACCAAAAAGTTAGTACCTATGGAGCACCGACACTTCTAGTTGAAGATGTGTCCAGTGTTCACACGTGTTGTGTTGGACACCGACACCGACACTTCTATTACTCGTATTTTTCAGATTAAAACCAGTGTCCTTATCCATATCCGTATCCATATCTGTAACTGTGTCTGTGTCTATGTCGGTGCTCCATAGGTTAGTACTGATATTTCTTTACTTTAAGCATACTTATTAACTATTTGCAACCAGCAAGTTTAAATTACTCATTTTCCTTACTCAACTTTTCATCATGGAACAGCTTGAGCTGGTAGCTTTTTTCTTGCTGGAGCTGTCTCTAGTTGAATATGAGATGCTGAAGTTCCCACCATCTTTGCTAGCTGCGGCGGCAGTCTACACAGCTCAATGCACTGTCAATGGTTTCAGACGGTGGGATAAGACGTGCCAATGGCATACAAACTACTCTGAAGATCAGCTATTGTAAGTATTGTTATTCAGCTCTTTATCTACGTACCACCGACACGCGTTGGTGTCCAGCACTGACACATGTCGATGCTTTGGTGTGTTACATGTCAATGTCATGTCCAGTGTCCATATCTGTGTCAATACTGATTTGTTTCTTATTTCTGACTTGTAGGGAGTGCTCGAGTTTGATGGTTGGGTTCCACCAGAAAGCCGGGACAGGGGAACTCACAGGGGTCCATAGGAAGTACTGCTCATCTACGTTTAGCTTTGCTGCTGAATGTGAACCAGTATGTTTTCTTCTAGAGAAAGAGCTAAAGGCAGGGACTCATGTATAGTCATTGACAATAACATTACATGACTGTCATATATGTGCTGATGGTTTGGGGGCTTTAAGAAAGAACATTAGAGCAAACTTTGGTTGCATTGGGGAAGTAGAATTCATTTTTCAGACTTTGAGAGACTCATTTTATGTTAAGTTACTTCATTTATTTTTGGTCATTTTCTTTTGTTTATGTTCCAAGTGAACATAATTCTAGACTTTGAGAGAGACTCATTTTATGTTAAGTTATTTCATTTATTTTTGGTCATTTTATTTTTTTTATGTTCCAAGTTAACATAACTCTTAGACTTTGTGAGACTTATTTTATGTTAAGTTACTTCATTTATTTTTAGTCATTTTCTTTGTCTATGTTCCAAGTGAACATAATTCTTAGAACAAATAGATCTTTCGAAGATCTGTATTTATCTTGTTCCTATTGAACAAAATAATGGAATGATGATATATAGACACAAATTTTACCTTGAATAAATTTCGCCTTTGGCTCTGATTTGAATTGGTAGTGTTCGCCTATCATGATCGGGATTCATTTGATATATTGTCTTCTCAAGTTGTGATTATGCAACTTAATATTCATTTGGTGCAACCCAAAATATAGATCTACACCAAATTTGTTTTTGTATATATGCTCATTTAAATTGATATGCCAGATGCTTTTTTTTTTTTCATCTATTCGTTATTATATTTTTATGACCTTCAATTAGGCATCGTTTTGATAGAATCTTTGTTAAACTTCAAATTTTGAAGTTGTAATAATTTCTCGTTTATTTTTGAACTCTTTTGACTCCAATGGTCACCACTCACTAGTTATTTGTGTTGTTTGTCCCAGAAGGTAGCTTATGTGATTGAGTGAAAGAGACATCGTTGGTGAAAATATAGGTAGGCGTATGGAGTTCGAACCCCGCTCCCCCTCCCCTCTAACTACTAACACACTAATTTCTAACCACTTTGACTATAAAAAAAAGTCATTTGTGTTGTTTAGTCCCTGGTTTAATAAATACTACCGTTTTGTAATTAAAAAAAACAATATTCCGGAGATACCTTTTTGAGATTCCGGAAAGTTTCAAAATAGGTTTTCCGGAATTATCCTCTTTATAGGTGATTCCGAAAATACCTTTTTGAGGTGATTCCTCAATTACACATTTTTTTAAAAAATTATACCATTACGCTTGCTAGCAAAATACGATAACGATAAATTACGATAACTATAAAATACGAGAACGAGTACCACTACAAACACGAGAATCATAATTTATCAAATTTGATAAAATACGAGTACAAATACCATAATAAAATACAAAAAAAAAATACAACTAACGGTCAATGTCACAAGTAGCTAAAGCACTAAAGAGGCTCTCACATGTAGTAGATGGAAGACCCTCGACTGCCATGGCCTGCCGAATATGTGCTATAGACTCGAGTCTATCCTCCATGTTTGTGGACCAATATCCTTAGTTGGAACCTCATCTGGTACATCCTCCGGAGGTGCAGGCGTAGTGAGATGGGGAATGGAGACCTGTAGGTACCATGGGAGATAGCTCTCATCGCACTGGTTTGTCTAGAAGATCTGATAAAAGTTGGCACTAGGCTTGGATAGTACAACCATCTCTCCATAATGGTCGTAGAAGATGGACAACTAGCACCCAACCGGAAGGGGCTCATCAAGGATTGTCTGGATGTATCCAAACTGCCAACGGACCCTTCCTGGAATGTAAGGGACAGTGACATCATCCCATAGCAGATGACCTCTGAAAAGCGCTATGGTGGAATATCGCAAGTACTGCCTGTGGTCTTCCCAAGGCCTCCATATGATGTCTGCGGGTCGTAAGTCATCTAGATGAACCCGAAAATGCTCAAGCTTGACAGTGTCATTCTTAAGAAACTAAGTTATCTGCTCAGGAAGGGGAGGAAGTATCGAATGTTATCATCTGTTCACAGATTCCAATTGGTTTGCTTTTGAAGGAATGATGCTGGTTTTGCTGGGTTTGGGATTAGGGTTCGCGAATGAAGAAGAAGATGAAATTTTTAATTATTAAATATAATAATTAAAAAAATTGTGATAAATAATAATTTGTATGTTTAAATTCCAGCAAGGCAACCCAGCGTGTCAGCCATGTAGGATAAGTGACTGACTACTCAGCGCCAATTTTCACCAAATTAGAGGGGGATTTTGATTTAACAAATTGGGAAAATAGGGGGACTAAAATCGTCAAAAAGTTTCGTAGGGGACTTAAATCGTGAGTTGGTGAAAATACAGGGACTAAATTCGTGAAAAAAATTATTGGGGGACTAAAATCGTGAGTTGGTGAAAATTGGGGGACCAAAATTGCAATTAAGCCTTATTAAAACTATTACCTCTCACATACGAATCCTCGACACCACGTGGGTAGGAAGCCGGTGCAACAAAACTTGGTCTCTATGACCCTGATCTATCTCCTGCTCAGCAGCGTCCTACTGAACAACCTCATGATACTGCTCCTGCTGTGGGGAGTCTGTAGCCTCCATATTGTGGTCCTGATTAACACCAGAATCGTGATCAACATGAGCCCCATTGACGTTCCGCTCAAGGACATGTCTGTTACGCTTAGAAGCGTGATCGCCTATCCTGATCACCCTAATCCTCCAGGTGCGGGTACTAGGAAAAGGAGTGTGATATGCAACTCCGCCTGCTGCCTGTGAAGTCTCGCCTCGCTCAAAACGTCTTGAACTGCTCGTCACTGAAAAAACCACACACAAAAAATTAAAAACAATTTTTTTTTATTTAAAAAATTCTGGAAACATCTCAATGTTGGATAAATGCGGAAAACAAAATTCTTGAGTTTTCCGGAAATACCTCAATAGGACGTATTTCCGGAAGTCATATTTGACTTCCGAAAATATGTCCTGTGAGGCCTTTCCAGAAAACTCACGCATTTTCTCTTCCGCAATTATCCTACTTTGGCGTGTTTCCGAAAAACTTAATAAAAAATGCTTCCAAAATTACTTCAAAAAGAGGTATTTCTGGAACTTTAAAAAAGAAACATTCTTTAATTTCAAAATTATGTGAATATGAGATAATGATTTTGATTTTTTATTATCAGTAAGGGTATTTTTACCCGTTTGGACAAAATTGGGGGTATAGGGGAGAAGAGCTGGTAAAAAAAAAAGCCTCTGGATAATGCTCTTATAACCTTTGAAATTATTCACCACTTAAAAAGTAAGACTCATGGTAAACAAGGTGGCCGGGGTTGCTCTAAAAATAGATATTAGTAAAACCTATGGTTTTTTTGTACCCCACTCATTCATAATATACCCCCACGTAATTTTTTATTCCAACAATACCCCTAATAAAAATGTTTAAAATGGATTTGCATAACACAAACCTAAATCCGTTTCGAATAAAATAATAAAATAGAAGTATGTTGATGTAAGTAAATCCGTTTCACCCAAAAATTGGCCAACAGAAATACAGAATGAAATTTAAATCCGTTTTTAAAAAAATCACACAACAGAATTACCTTATTAAAACTTAATTCCGTCTTCGTTAAGTGATGATAACAGATTTATCTAATTATAAGTCAAATCTGTTTTGTTATATCTCAAAACAGATTTATATAATGAATAGATAAATCTGTTTTTATTAAAATTTAATGGACACGATTCCACTGCCAGTTTTGATCAACGGCCCACTTTTGTTCGTCTTGATAACTATGCCCCAACAGATATATTTTTAATTGTGTAGATTGCACCGACAATATCAACTGTGTTTATTTATTTATTTATTTATGTTTTACGTTTTTTTAGTTTGTATGTTTGCATCAATGAAAATAAATACTTATAAGAAATATAATATAAGAACAGTACTAATAAGAAATAAATAAGTTCAACGTGAAACCATCGTACAATACAACAACCAAACCAATCTTGTCCATCTACAAAATCAACTAAATTCCGGATCCGAGAGTACGACCGAGACGCTGGATGAATGTGTCCAAACTTAATCACCAACCGCAACTGCTCGCTCACAATCATCAGTCTCTCCTCAGGTCCCATCACACTAGGTGGTGGTGCTGCTTCTCGTGGTGGCGCTGGAAGGAGACGGGGAACTGATGCCCTAACATACCATGGCAAGTAAGTTGGATGAACCTCACCCACCTCGCTGACACTGGTGGTGTTGGAAGAAGACGGGGAATTGATGCCCTAACCTCCTGAACATTATCCCTCCATCTGGTCCTACGCATCATGATGTCTTTAAACCCTGGACGACCGTGAAGCGGGTCACAAGGGATGACCTGAATGTATCCAAATTGCCGAAGGCACCTATCTGACATGTAAGGAACAATGATGTTCTCCCAAATCAAGAAGCCCCTATTAATGAGATTTGGTCAAAAACTCTCTTGTGCCGGTGGTCCTCAAAGAGTCTCCAAATGACATCAGTTGGTGTCAAAGCATCAATCCTCCTGCGACGGTCCTCCAGCTTCACCGCATTCGTCTTCCTTCTCTTCCAAAACCCACACCGTGGCCCAGTCCTGGTCCCAGTGGTATCCCGCAAAGCTATTCGAGGGAAGTACTCAAAGATCCATCACTGAAATGAACAAATAAACAATATTGTTAAAAATAAAATATATAAGATTAAAACAAACTCAATAAAAAAAACTTACCATGAACAGCGTCGCATACCCCCCTAACTGACTGGTATCCTGTAGGCAGGCAAAGTTCAATTGATCATATAAGAAAGCTAAGGCTGCTGGACCCATGCCCATCGGCCCATTGTGGTGACGTCCTCCAACAATAGCAACCACTTAGCCTCAACTCTTGTTCCAGTCTTGCTACAAAATATGGTCATCCCCAAAAGAAGCATCAAATATGCCCTGGTAGCAACAGTCCAGTCTTGGCCTCCCATGTGACGCCTACAGATCTCCAGTAGCCAATCAAAGTGAAATATGGCCCCCTGTTGGCCATAGTCTCCTTTGTAGCATCAGCAAAAGTCACCCCAGATAATTCACAGCCAGCTGGATGACATTATCAATAGTAACAAAGTTGGAGGGAGATCTGAAATATATGCCAGCCAACAGTAGATGTAGTAGACACGACACATCATCCAAAGTAATCGTCATTTCACCAAATGGTAGGTGAAATGGCAATGTC
The DNA here is from genome assembly GCA_963573325.1 of Astragalus glycyphyllos. NCBI lineage: Eukaryota > Viridiplantae > Streptophyta > Magnoliopsida > Fabales > Fabaceae > Astragalus > Astragalus glycyphyllos. Next base: position 40,169,080 of record OY754308.1, read on the forward strand.
TCTAGCTTCCATCTCTCTACAAAGGCAACGAGCAGCTCATGATCCACAATAGTGTGAGCTGAAATGACAAGGGGGACTAATCCAGACTGCCGAATATTATCAAAAACACCATGATTTTGTGAGAAAGGAACCAATTTCTTATTGATTTTGTTGCCATGAGCAAACACTTTCAATTTATCCCAAAACTAAATTAAAAATAAATAAACTTACTTCAACTTTTTATCTATAAATTTATATAATAAAACTATGTAAGTAAATATATTGAATTATATTTACCTGGCTTCCGAGTATCTTAGATGCTACATGAGCATCAAATGAAATGAGCAGAGAACCATCCATAGGTTTTATCCTAGCATGCTCCTGGTGGTGCTCCTCCTCATGAACCAACTACTCAGCATGAACCGGGTACTCATCCAGGTGGTAGTGCTGCTGGTACTAATGGTAGTCTGGCTCAAGGTGGTGATGGCCCTGCTGGTAGTAATCTGCAGGATGCTGGTATTCCTCATCCTCCTCCATGTGCTGCTGATAGTCATCTGCAGCCTGCTCCTCATCCTCCACAGTCTGCTCTCGTCTCCGAGCACGCCTATCCCGGTTAGACGCATGTCCCGCAATTCTGATCCAGGTGCGTGTACTCGGAGGAGGAGTTTCTTCTAGGTCACCACCACCCGACCGTGATGAAGACTCCCCTGGCAAACCCTGCCGTGATGAAGTCTCCCCTTGCACTATCAACCCCGGTGAATCACGGGGAATTCGGCCACCGACCTTCTAACGAGCCACTGGAAAACAAATAATAATAACACATAACAAATTTAAGGTACTTCCACAGAAAAGGATTACACCCACAAAAGTAGGTACTTCTGTGAGGAGTAAATGGATTTACTTACTTCTGTGCATACGAAAATGGATCTACTTGATTCCGTAGAGAGCAAATCGGATATATGTACTTTCCTTAAAGACGAAACAGATTTATGTAATTCCGTGTGAAGACATGAAACAGACCTATGTAATTCCGTTTAGAGCAAAAAACTGAAGTCTCTCTCTCAAACGGATCTAAGTGAAAAATGGTAAATGTTTTGCAATTTTGTAAAAATTTAAAGGTTTAAATATGGTTGTCGTCCTTGCAAATATAACTGTTTTTTAAATAAGTCACTGCAAAATATATTTTTTTAAATAAATCCCTGCAAAATATTTTTGTTTTAAATATACCCTTCTATTAACTCACTGTTAGTCATCTGCTGACGTGGCTAAGTGAGTTCATGTGTAATTTCTTTTTCATTTCTATTTTTTTTAAATCGTATTTGGCATCCCAAACCTTCTCCAACTCTCTTGCACAAACCTTACCGTCTCTCTCTCTCTCTAGCACAGTTAAACAACCTAAAAGAACCCACTGCCAACCGCCATGGATATTCCTCCTTTTACCGTATTTTCTCCTTTCTACATGAATATTCACAATAAGTCATCTCTCTCGACCTCCCCTCTCTTTCCTTTGGGTTTTAAAAGCAGCGGTGTTTGATTAAAAGCACAAATAGATTCAAATCGGACATTGGTGTTTTTTTTTGGTTTGTGGAGAAATTATTTGATGCCCATTTGATTTATTGGTTGTGGGTATCAGCGGTTTTTTGCAATGGTGCCAGATTGGTGGTGTTTGAAGTTTGAAACCATCTTCTAGATTTTGTTGATTTCAAAAGAACAAAAAAACTAGTAAGTTGGTTGTGTTTGGTTGCTGAAGAATTTACGTGATATTCATGTTCACATCAAAGATATTTGTTTTCACACATTAAAATCGGATGTTGGTGGTGTTGGGTTGAAGAAGATGGAATCCAACAACAGAGACAAAATGGTGTTTCCTCTTTACCTGTGACAGCGTTCGCAGAGTGGTGTTTCCTCTTTGCTTCAAGGGATTTGGGGAATGAAGCTTGAAGATGGCGGAAGAATTTGGGGATTTTAGGGATTTGAGAAATACATTTAATTTTTAATCCAACGTGGATAATTGTAACGACTTTTAAAATAAATAAAAATGATTGGAAAAGCCACATAGGAATTCTGTTAACACATCAGCATTTTTATAACAGAGTAAGTAACAAAAGGACCTATTTGAAAATATTTGATTTTGCAGGGGTCTTTTTGAAAATAATAATTTTAGAAGGACTAAAATCAAAACACTACATATTTGCAGAGACTAAAAACATATTTAAGCTAAATTTAAAGGGTATTTTCGTCCTTTCACACCCAGCGTGGGGGTAAAAAAACCCAAAGCCTATGATCGTATTGACTAGGGGTACATTCGGGGTATGATGGTAAAGTTAGGCTTTTGTGATAAGTGGATTGGGTGGATTATGATGTCAATGGAATCTATTAATTATACGATGTTGGTTAATAGTCTATCGGTGGGCCCCATTCAACTAGGTAGAGGGTTGAGACAAGGAGATCCATTATCGCCTTACCTCTTTTTTATGTGTGCTGAAGGGCTCTCTGCTCTATTCATTCATGCAAAGGGAAAGGTTTTTTACATGGTGCAAAAATTTGCAGAACAGCCCTTATTATATCACATCTCTTATTTGTTGATGATTGTTTCTTATTTTTTAAAGCTAGTGATCAGGAAATATTGAAAATGAAGGAAATTTTGGAAGTGTATGAGGCAGCTTCAGGTCAACATAGGGTGACTTCTCTCTTGGATGTGAATGTTACTCTGGGTACAGGTAAATACTTGGGTTTGCAATCTATGATTGGAAGGAGCGAAGAAGCAATCTTCAAGTTCATTAAGGATAGAGTTTGGTATCGAATCGAATTAACTCTTGGGGTGGTAAAGCTCTATCTATTGCTAGTAGAGAAGTACTCATTAAGTCTCTATTACAAGGAATTCCCTCATATGTAATGAGTATTTTTCTAATTCCCGAAAATTAGGGGATGCAATTCAAATAATGAACTCTTTTTGGTGGAGTGTAGGAGGAAACTTTATTTTACTCATGCATACACACATATGATACTTTATTTGTTATAATTTGCTATGAAATTATAAATACGTTGAAAGTTGCAAAATATTGCACTATTTCCCTTTTTAACAATAGGTCCACTCTCCTTTTGTCATTTTTAATGAACCTAAGATCCCTTTCGTTATTGACTGCATATGTGGTAACAGCCTCGCTAAAATCCTCTCTCTAGTTGAGAACAAAGACCTAAGCACTCTGGGACATATTCGTTACAAAAAAGACTTAAGAGACCTATTCGTTACCTGAAAATGAGTTAAAAGACATACTCATTACGAAAAGGGCTACGGTGCAACATTTTTAAAACTCAAGAAACTTATTCCTTAAAAAAAAAAAACTAAGGGATCTATTCTTTGCGTTGACTGTCTTCTTCTTCCTTCCCATTTCCAAGCTCGAATGGGAGGCATTCGTAATTGATTGGTTTCATTTCTTATCATGACAGAGCCAACACTACCTTCTGTGTCTTCATTCACCTGTGATTGGACTTATGATGCCTTTCTTAGCTTTAGAGGTATTGATACACGAAACAGTTTCACTGGGAATCTCTACAATTCTCTTGATCAAAGGGGTATCCACACCTTCATCGACGATCAAGAGCTTAGCAAAGGAGAAGAAATCACCCCAGCTCTTGATCAAGCCATTCAAGAGTCTAGGATTTTCATTGCTGTTTTCTCTAAAAACTATGCTTCCTCAACCCATTGTTTGAATGAACTTGTCACGATTCTTCAGTGTTTGAAGTCTCCGGGAAGGTTGTTTTTGCCGGTCTTTTATGATGTGGATCCATCCCAAGTTCGACACCAAAGCGGGGCTTATGCACAAGCTTTGGCAAATCACGAGGAGCGGTTTCGCGATGATAAGGAAAAGGTGCAGCAATGGAGGGTTGCTTTACGTGATGCTGCTAATGTTTCTGGGTGGCATTTCCAACCAGGGTATCTTACCATTCCTTTATTAATTGGTTTGTTTTTTCTTCCAATTACCATGTTTCTTTTTTCAATTACCGCATTTTTTTGTTTTAAGTACAGATGAAGGAAATTCAACACTTCAGTTTCAATTAACATGTACTTCTATATTTCGATGTGATTGATTTTGGTTTTAAGTGAATGAACTGAGTACATTCAACTCTTCAGCTTCAATTCACATGTACTTTTATAATTTGTATATGATTGGTTTTGGTTCAAGTGATTGAACTGGGCACATGAGCACATTCAGCAGTTTCAATTCACATGTACTTCTATGACCTGCAGGTCTGAATCAGAATATAAGTTTATTGGTAAGATTGTTGAAGCGGTCTCTGCAAAAATCAACCGCATTCCATTACATGTTGCAGAAAACCCAGTTGGGCTGGGGCCTCAAGTGTTAGAAGTGGCATCTCTCCTTGGGTTCGGATCTGAATCTGATATGGGGGTCAACATGTTAGGGATTTATGGAATTGGGGGAATAGGTAAATCAACAGTTGCTCGCGCTGTGTATAACTTGATTGCTGACCAATTTGAAGGTGCGTGTTTCCTTGCTGACATAAGAAAAAGGGCAATTAATCATGGTCTTGAACAGCTCCAAGAAGCACTACTTTCTGAAATACTCGGCGAAAAGGATATCAAAGTGGGAGATGTTTATAGAGGAATTTCAATAATAAAAAGGAGGCTTCATAGAAAAAAGGTCCTTTTGATTATTGATAATGTTGATAAAGGGAAGCAGTTACAGGTACTTGCAGGAGGATGTGATTGGTTCGGTTCTGGAAGCAGGATCATAATCACTACAAGAAACAAGCATGTGTTGGCCACTCGTGGGATTGTGAAACTATATGAGGTTAAACAGCTAAAAGATGAAAAAGCTCTCGAATTGTTTAGTTGGCATGCCTTTAAAAATAAAGAAATTGATCCATGCTATAAGGATATTGTGAACCGTGCAGTTTCTTATGCACATGGTCTTCCATTAGCTTTGGAGGTGATAGGTTCTCACTTGTTTGGCAAACGTTTACATGTATGGAAATCTGCATTAGATAAGTATGATAGAATTCTTGACACAGAGATTCATGAAATTCTTAAAGTTAGCTATGATGATTTGGGAGAAGATGAGAAGGGTATTTTTCTTGACATCGCTTGTTTCTTCAATTCTTATGAAATGGGCTATGTCAAAGAAATACTATACCTACATGGTTTTCATGCCGACGATGGTATTCAAGTGCTGACTGATAAATCTCTCATTAAAATTGATGCCAATGGATGTGTGAGAATGCATGACTTAATTCAAGATATGGGCAGAGAAATCGTGAGGCAGGAATCAACACTAGAGCCTGGCAGATGCAGCAGATTATGGTCTCATGAGGACATTGTTCATGTTCTGGAAGAAAACACGGTACATCACAACCTATAAACATCTTCATAGTATTTCGTTTATTTGCTTCCCTTCATATACACATTTGGATTAATATGTGCTAAAATGCTAGATTCCTATCAAACCATTCTCAATTCCAAGTCTTTGATGAAACTTATTACTATTCTTTGAGAAGACGAGACACTGATTTTGAATTTGTAGTTTCTTGAAATATGTAAATGATGAATTCCTAACATTTGCTTTCTATGTAAATTATGATTTTGATTTGAAAGGGAACTGATACAGTTGAAGTCATGATTACTGACTTGTGCAAAGATAGAGAAGTGAAATGGAGTGGAAAAGCCTTCGAGCAAATGAAGAACTTGAGAATTCTTATAATTAGAAATGCTCGATTTTCCACAGGTCCTCAAATTCTGCCAAATAGTTTGAGAGTGCTTGACTGGAGTGGATATCCATCACCGTCTTTACCAGCGGATTTTAATCCTAAGAATCTGGCGATACTTAGCCTGCCGGAAAGTTGCCTTAAATCATTCAAATCACTCAAGGCATGTATTCTTTTGATACGTTCTTTTGGTTTTAAACGCCATTGTCTGTTTTTAGTTAAAAGCTCATAATGGGACATAATATTTTTCTTTTGTAGGAGTTAGAGTCCTTGAGCTTTTTGGACTTTGAAGGTTGTAGGTTATTAACCGAACTACCTAGCTTGTCTGGATTACCAAATTTGGGGGCACTGTGTCTTGATGATTGCACTAATTTGACTAGGATTCATAAATCTGTTGGGTTTCTTGATAGACTCGTGTTACTGAGTACCCAAGGATGTACCCAATTAGAACACTTGGTACCCTCTATGAATCTATTATCTTTAGAGACATTTGATCTGAGGGGTTGTTTGCGTCTCAAGAGCTTCCCCGAAGTATTGGGAGTGATGAACAATATAAGAGATGTTTATTTAGACCAGACTGCCATAGATAAATTACCATTTTCAATTGGAAATCTTGTTGGGCTCCAACGACTATTCTTGAGGGAATGCCAAAAGCTAATTCAGCTACCGAATAGTATTCGAATATTGCCTAAACTTGAGATAATAATGGCTCATGACTCTAAAGGATTAAAATTGTTTGAAGATGAAGAAAATGTGGGTTCAGAATTATTTCCTAAAGCCATGCTTGTTTATAAAAAAGGTTGTGAGATATTGCTTGATGTATATTCTCTTAACTCCTGTCCCAATAATGTCATACAAGTATGTAGACCTTCGCTTACGGCTAAAGATTTTGGATTCGTGCTTAAAGGGATTCTAGAAGGGAGAGTAAATCTTTACAAAAAAGGATCCATATGTTTCTGGTTTCGAAATAAATTCCCTCAGATAGCTCTATGTTGTGCTGAAGAACCTCCAATGTTTAAAGGCAACATGGTGTTAGATTTCAAGTTGAGTGTACTAATCAATGGCACTAAGCAATTCACTTCTTCATGTAACTACATATTCTCTGCAGAAAGGATAAGGGACCAAATACTTTTATGTGATCTAGAATGCAAAGCTGAAAGGTCGTTTTTAGAGCAAGAATGGAATAAAGTAGAGATTTTATGGGAATTGAAATATCCCTTGCAATGTGGCTCTGAAAGTGTAATGGCCACCCACAACAGGAATGCAACGAAAACTCCAAGCTGGTCCATCGTTTATGACTATGGAGGAAACAAAGAGGACGTCAAATTTATGTCTCAGTTTGAGGAATGCAAAGAGGCGCAGAGAAGAAAGGAAACACTATTGGAATTTCACTCCATGCTTAAGAGTCACGGATTAAATTGGATAGGATTCTGACTGGTGCTACACAACATATGTAATTAACAACATATCTAGCTCTCCTGCAGAAGGTGCAAATCTATTATTAAAATAACCAGAAGAATCAGCAGAGGCAGCCATTGGTCTGGGACTAACAAGCTTTTGTGCCCACATCCCCCCAAATTTGCAGGAACTGAAGAATTTGGTGCCCAGATTTTTGCTGTGTTGCTGTGGAAAATTTGGTTCGCTAGAAACCAATTGATCTTCAAAAATGTTAATCCTAACCCTGTGCAGGTGGCTTTTTCTGCTGTGTCCTTTGTGAATGAGTTCAATCAAGCTAACCAGAGGGATCAACAGCAGCAGACACAGCTTGTTAGTCCCAGACCAATGGCTGCCTCTGCTGCTCTCTCCATTGTTAAAGTTGATGCTGGTTGTTTCGGGGAAGGAGGAACTGGTTGGGGATTTACAGTTAGAAATGCTGCTGGTGTGCTTGTAGCAGCTGCTTGTAAGGTGGAAGATAATGGTTTGGATCCCCTCACTGCTGAGATTCTGGGTATCAGGTGGTGCATGACCAAAGTGCGTGATTTAGAGCTACCAAATCCTACGTTTCTTTCTGATTCTGCTGTTGCTGTCAGCTGCATCTCAAACAGGAACAAAAGAGCTAATGTGGAACCTATTGCCCAAGACTGCAGAGATGTGTTGAGTTGTTTTTGTGATTCCTCAGTTTGCCATATTGGTCGCAATCAAAATTCTGAGCCAACTTCGAACTTGAATGCAAAGATAAGAGGATGTATGGATTGAGTAAAACTGCTGCTTTATTTATGGCAACAATGACAGTAAGAGAGTCAAAAAAAAGGTAGTGCATGGAGCAATATATGTTTAGAGTCAAATGGAGCAACATTTCTCAAATCACAATTTCAGACAGGTGAACCTAATTCAGTTGCTGCCTCTGCAATTCTTTGGCCAAATCCTGGAGATAAGAACACCTACTTGAAAATAAAGCATACTCTTTACTTATTATTTATTAACTTGTCCTAAAATGTTAGACATACTATAGGAACAGATTAGTAAACCTTTTAGCATATACTTGCCAATTGCAACAATATTGATGTCACTCGAAATATCATTCTTTTACAACATTGCTTTTGCTTGAAATATCCTTACCTAACCTTGCTGCAGTAAAGACTGTTTTGTTCCCCACCTTCTTGTTACATAAGTAGAGCCTGAACTCCTATTGAAAAAGAGCTATAAACATAACAGTAAATAATAATGCTAAACACCAAATCAGTATTACTATGATTAAATAATATGAAAGTGACTAAGATTAAATCAGAAGCCTAAATAGTATCGATACGAGGAAGACAACAAATAGCATAGAAAAATACAAAATGGAGGGAACACAAATTGATGATGGGTCAACATCCATGTGAGTGTGTAAATTTTCCTCTCTTGCAATCTCAAATGGTTTGTCATTTCTAGCACTGCCATGATCTACAACCTGACCAGGGATATTACTCATTGCATGTGCAGCACAGTCATCAGCATCACGAGATAAAATACCATTGGCGACATGCCTCTCACAAACACTAAGGTTTGATCTTGGGCAGCTGAGACTACCCTGGAGCTTTCCTGGTGGATATCAATAACGATCCGTTTCTCAATAGGATCCACAGCAGTTTCAATATATTTTGCCTATGGCTCTCATTTGAATTGGTTGTGGTTGCCTTTCATAATTGGACTCAAATTTACATAACAATTTCTCTTCCAAATGTGTATACTTATGTTCAAGAATTGGTAATTCTTCCTAGTATTGGAAACAAATTCACAATGTGCATAGAACTTTACCTACAACAAGAAGGGTAAATTTTTTTACCCCCACACTTCCAATTTAACCCCTTAGTAAAAATGCAAAACAAATTTTCTCATTTTAATAGATAAGTCCGTTTTTCATTTTTTTAAACGAATTTATCTATTAAAATGATAAATCCGTTTTGTTAAAAAAATGCAGAACAGATTATTATTTTAATAGATAAATTTGTTTTGCATTTTTTAGAAACGGGTTTATCTATTAAATTTTATATTAAAATATAAAATTTATTTTATTTAAATTTTTTTAAAAAAGGTTATAAAAACACCACTAAAAATCTATTAAAGAATCAAAACTAATTTAAAAATTATAAAACACCACTAAAAATCTAATAAAATCAAAAGAAGGTTATGCAATTTTTTTTTGATTTTTTGCAAATTATGAAAAATTCAAAAATTAATTAAAAATAGTAAACAATGAAATTTGGAATTTTGAGCCTTAGAGTCCCGTAAGAAGTCCCTTCTGAATTGAGCCCTGATTTTTTCTGTATTTTATGGACGTGGTTTCGGGACAATCGGAGTAGGTTGTTTGAAAACTGATTTTTTTGCCTAGAATATCTAGCTGATATACAACATCGTCACGTGTAATGAATATCTACACACTGATCAAAACAAAAAAAATTACTGATATCCATATCTATTTTATTTTATTTTTAAAAATTTATTATAACTTTCTAACAGATTTATCTATTTTATTTTGAAAAGTGGATTTATCTATTAATAGATAAATCCGGTTTTAAAAAATATAAAACAAATTTATCTATTTTTAGGATAAATCCGTAGTATTAAAAAATTAAAAAAGATTTATAGATAAATCCGGTGTCGAAAATTTCAAAATGGATTTATCTATTTAACAACTTCTATGAACCCCATGCAAAGAAAAAGAAAGGCAAGAATTGTAAGTTTCCCAACTACACTTACAAATTTGTAATATCTACTTAGCTTTCATTTCTATCACATTTGTGAACTGAATGGAGGAATAATAACTTTTCTTAACAACATTATGAATCAGGTTTTTGAGACACTCAAAAGCTACGTACATATCTACTCTGGAGGTGAAGCAGAACAAGAATAGGGAATTATGGATTCTAACTGCCAAATACATTAATATAGGACCCTTTTTAAGCTGATTATGAATTTCATTTACTTTTTCTTAGTGAATACCTTTTGATTTCTAATTTTAAATGACAGACTAACTTTTGGATATCGTTAAATGATTGTTTGAATTAGAAGAGAAAGAGGAAAGAGAGAAAGAGAGAAGAAAGAGCAAGGGAAGAGAGAAAGATGTGAGAAATATAGTATATTAACGGTGTTGTTTGGTTTAAGGAAAAGAGAAGAGAAATAGGGAAGAGAGAAAGGGTGCTACTTTTAAAAAGACAAAAAGATCCCTACGTGTTTGATTTAATTTTTAAATTTAATTAACTTAATATTTATTATAAAATTAGCTAAATATTTATTTTAATTAGCTAAAAAGTTATTTTAATTATTTAATTTAATTAGATAAATATTTATTTTAGTTATTAGATTTAAATTTATAAATAATTAAGTTGACAAAGTGAGGGTAAAATTGTAAAAGCATAATTTAAAAGCTATTTCTCCTTACTTTCTCTCCACAATTAAAGAGATTACAATCATATTTTTCTGATTAACCAAAGATGTCAAAATCCTTCTCCCTCCCCCCTCTCTCTCCCCTATTTCACCTTAACCAAAGAAACTCTAAAAGTAGTCCAAAATGCTAGTCAATGTGTAGATTACTAAACTTATTATAATTGGCAAAATTACACTAGAGGTCATTTAAGTTATTTAATTGTAACAAGTTGGTCCTTTAAGTTTTTTTCGTACCACTTAGGTCCTTTAAGTTACATAATGTGTACACTGTTAGTCCTTTTTTCATTTTTCGTTACAAAAAACCTAAGTTGGCACTAATAGAGCTGACGTGGTCGTGGCGGAGCCTACGTATCATCTGTCTCGTAACAATTTGGTCATTTAAGACTATCGTCATGTAATAATTTGGTCCTTTTAACTTAAATGAAAAAGAAGATGAACCATTTTTTTAAAATTTTTTAAGTTCAAAGTACCAAATTGTTACATGACAGTAGTCTTAAATGACGAAATTGTCAATAGATATATAGATGACACGTACACTATGTCGTGGCCACGTCAGCTCTATTAGTGTGAACTTGGGTTTTCTGTAACGAAAAATGAAAAAAGGACTAATGGTATACACATTATGTAACTTAATGGACCTAAGTGGTACGAAAAAAACTTAAAGGACAACCTTGTTACAATTAAATAACTTAAAAGACCTGTGGTGTAATTTTGACAATTCTAAAAATACTAATGAGTTCATAGCAATTTATAAACAATACAGTATCGTTGGTGTCTATAACATCCCTAGTTCGGTAAATTTCAATTTACGAAATTACCTAGCGAGTTACTATTCAAGTAAATAATAAATCAAGTCTCGGATACGAGGTTGTTGCGAAAGCATTATTTAATTGCTAGATTATATGTTTTATATGCATTATTAAGTGAATTATGTGTGATTGTTTGATTAGAATAGAGTTAAGTACGAATGGGTGAACAAGGACATTTTAGTCTTTCAGCACTCATTAAACCCTCAGCTCAAAACACCAAAAACAGCACACACCCTCTCGTTCCTCACTTTTGCTGAAACTTAGAAATTGAAAAAGAAAGAGAATAGAGAGAGAAGGAGAGAGAGACGTGAAGGAGAGAAGGAGAGAAGAGCGGAAGAAGAGCTCACCTTCATGGTTGCATGTAAGTAGAAATTACACCATCCTTTTTCATTTTCTTTGCTCTACAAATTGATACTAATTTCATCTTCAACTTCTCCCCAAATCTCTTTTCACCATTGTTGCATCTTCAAGCTCAAAACACCAAAAATGGGAGTTTCAAGCTTTGCATGTTGGCTTAGAAGCTCAACAATCATCATTGGAAACCTTCTTGAAACCACATTATAGTTTCAACTTAGTGGTGAGTGTTTGGAGTGCTTTGGGTCGTGATTGAAGTGTGTTTGAGTAGCCGAGTTCGATTGGAAAGCGGTTCGTAGCATTTCTAGTCGGTTTGAATAGTTTGGACTTCGTTATTGAGGATCGTTGTGATTGTCATCACAAAGAGGTGAGTTTTACTCACGTTTAGGATTTCATTTTTACTGTTTTGAATGACTTGAAATTCTATTTTGTGAAGTTATTTCATTTCGAAAGATTTTACGAGTCGAAAACTGTTTTTTCCGAAAAAGTATATTTTACGGTTTATTTATCAAATTATATATTGACATATGAATTGTTTTGGACTGAAGTTAAAGGCAATAATGTTGTATTGTGAGTTGGGAATGAGTTTGGGTCCAATTGGTACAAGAAGAGATGTATAAACTACTTGAAAAACTGAAAACGAGTCACTATCTGTTGCTGTAACACTGGCAGTAATGATTCGTTATTGGCTGAAATGTGTCTGTTACGGCCAGTGTTGTTTCGCTACGGCCCCATGTTACTTTCTGTTTGTGGAAGTTTATTCACCTCAAAAACTCAATTTTTTCACTCGTTTTGCGTACCGATTGCATTCCAAACCTATTCTAATCCCTTTCCCAACCCTATATAATGTTAAAATAACCGTAATATAGTACATGTGAGAGTACATATGTTTTCAAAAATAAAACGGACTATAAGTCCTACTTGGCTTTGTTTAATTGACGCGGGATGATTATTAAATCATCTAAACCGGTCTATGTTATTATGATTGACGCGGAATGATTATTAAATCATCTAAACCGGTCTATGATTCACGATATAAATTATATTGAGTCGGGGTGATGACCCCTATGGATTAGCATGCTAGGCGAGGGAGGTCATATGCCCTTGGCCTAGGCCCCCATTATTGTTGTTTTCGACGATTATTAAATCATCTAAACCGGTCTATGATTCACGATATAAATTATATTGAGTTGGGGTGATGACCCCTATGGATTAGCATGCTAGGCGAGGGAGGTCATATGCCATTGGCCTAGGCCCCCATTATTGTTGTTTTTGCCTTTAGGGAAAGTACTATTGGCTATGGGGTTCACTTAAACTTTTGGAGTTGCTGACGTGCTAAAGATTAAAAATGTAATATTGCGAAGCATAATCACTTAAGCTTCTTCGTGTTGTTGGTGATATGCTAAAAGTTAAGTAGTACGGCACCAGGGTTCAGCATTCGTGCAGTCGGTGCTATGCTAAAAATTAGGATGTATGATTCACCGGGATTAGCACTTGTAGGCAGCCGGTGTTTCGCTAAAAATATAATTGTTGCACGATTCATCGGGATTAGCACTTGTAAGCAGTCGGTGTTTCTATAAATGAAAGAGGCAAGTAGTTGATATTAAACTACGAATAAAAAAAGGTTTTTTAATTGAATCAAGAGCGTGGCTAGAGGGCACGGTAAAACTCACTGAGATATATTATCTTACTCTATCATATGTTGTTGTTTTACAGAGAAACAGGGAAAGAAGAATGCTTGAAGGCACGAGTAGGTGGTGTGCTCGAGGAGAAGATTGAAGATTTAATTCTTCTATATTTGTCTATGTTCTTCCCTTGTTATCTTTGTATTCGATTTCTGACTTGAATTCATTTTAAGTTATGCAATCGTTTTTGCTATTCTTGTAATGATGTATATCTAAGCAAGAAATTTTATCTCTGATGTATGCTAGACTGTACACTTTAATATTTCTACTAATTAGAGATATTAGGGTGTTACAGTGCCATAGTATAGTTATTCAGTATTATTTTTTTACGTGAATTATCCATTGTATTTACTTTCAAACAATACAACATAGAAAAATTTCCCATAAAATTTGTTCTTGTTGTTCTGTTGTCCTATGTTTTAATATACTAATACTAATCGTCCCTCACTGTTGATTGCGTTGGCAATTTTAGCGATATGAGAATGTCCCGGTTTCGAACCCAAGTGTGAGTAGTTGTAGTGTATATATGAGTGGTGTTTATTTATTATTTTAGTAGTAAAAAAAAAGTGCTAATACTAATCAGATAACCCTAATTTAAAATCTCTGTTCCTATATATACCCTCCTCCCTTAGATTTAGATCTTTGCCAATTACCAAAAAGGAAATTTTGCGCGAAAATTTCACTCTCTCCACCCTCCCACATTCTTTTCCACCACCTCTCTTGTTCACAACCACCACAACAATGGCAACGTCAATGACAACTTCACCTCAAACTCATCTTCTCCCTCAAAACCAGAACCCCTTTCTCAAAAATCCCACCACCCAAAAAACCACTTTTACTCCAATCTCAACCACCACCTTCAAATCCATTTCCATCAAATGCGCCGCCACAACGCAAGCCCAACCACAAACCCACGACGGCCCATTACCGGCCCAATCCAATTCCCCAGATCGGGTCTTCAACTTCGCCGCCGGTCCCGCCACTCTCCCTGAGAACGTCCTCCGACGAGCCCAATCGGAACTCTACTCATGGCGTGGATCTGGCATGAGTGTTATGGAAATGAGTCATAGAGGTAAAGAATTCCTTTCCATAATCCAAAAAGCAGAAGCAGATCTGCGTACCCTTTTAGAAATTCCATCGGAATATTCCGTTCTTTTCCTTCAAGGTGGTGCTACCACCCAGTTCGCCGCTGTGCCGTTAAACATCTGCAAAAGTGATGATCCTGTTGATTATATTGTTACTGGATCGTGGAGTGATAAGGCATTTAAAGAAGCTCAGAAGTTTTGTAAACCTAACGTGATTTGGTCTGGGAAATCTGAAAAGTATACAAAGGTTCCATCTTTTGATGATTTGGAACAGAACACGAATGCAAGGTATTTGCATATTTGTGCCAATGAGACTATTCATGGTGTTGAGTTTAAAAACTACCCAATACCCAGAAATCAAAGTGGGATTTTGGTTGCTGATATGTCTTCAAATTTTTGTTCTAAACCAGTTGATGTTTCAAAATTTGGGTTGATTTATGCTGGTGCTCAGAAAAACGTGGGACCCTCTGGGGTTACTATTGTGATTGTGAGGAAAGATTTGATTGGGAGTGCTCAAGGTGTGACACCAGTTATGCTTGATTATAAAATTCATGATGAACACAATTCACTTTATAATACTCCTCCTTGTTATGGAATTTACATGTGTGGTTTAGTGTTTGAGGATCTTTTAAAACAAGGTGGTTTGGTGGAAGTTGAGAAGAAAAACAGGAAGAAAGCTGAGATTCTCTATAATGCTATTGATGAGAGTAATGGGTTTTTTAGGTGTCCTGTTGAGAAATCTGTGAGGTCTCTCATGAATGTTCCTTTCACTTTGGAGAAATCAGAGTTGGAAGGTGAGTTTATTAAGGAAGCTGCTAAGGAGAATATGGTTCAGCTTAAGGGACATAGGTCAGTTGGTGGTATGAGAGCTTCTATTTATAATGCTATGCCTTTGGCTGGTGTTGAGAAGTTGGTTGCTTTCATGAAGGATTTCCAAAACAAGCATGCTTAGTGGGTAATATAATAATACCCTTTGTTAGGTATGCACTACACTTTAGAGAGTAGGAAAAAAAATAATGTGTCTCTAGTAGTTTTGGCTTTGCACTTATTATGTCGTGTTTTGTTGTTTAGATTTTTGTCTTGGTTATCTTGTTGGTATTTGTTCTCACTTGGGATTGGGAACATTATTTTGGGATGATTTTGGTTATGGCCAAATGCCAAGGGTTTAGGAGTTAGGTTCAAATTTATAAATATTATATAGTAGTATCCTCTATTGCAATTTGCAAGTTTGTAGGGGTTGAGTCCCATGTAAGATACGATGAAATGTAGCCTCCGATCTCAAATAAAGTGAATGAAGATGAAACATTGGACGGGTTGTCTGTTTTGAACAGACTCCCTATTGGATGAATATTATATAAGAGTGGTATTCTAGCTCTGTTTAAATTTGTTATTTAAACTTTTTTTTTTGATAAGCTTGTTATTTAAACTTGATTATCTTATCTTATATTGTCTTGTATTATTAATTTGTTATCTCTGTTGTATTTAAAAATTCTTCAATTATTGTAAACTTTTTTTACAAACCCAATTGATCTCTCTAAAATTACGCCACAAAAGGATTCTTGTTCCGGACTAGGCCAAACCTTCACTAGCTTGGGCCTGGCCCACTTCCGTACTTCAGGATGTCCACGAACGCACCTAACCCGTACTCAACGGTCAGGATCTTTCCCACGCATCCAACGGTCTAGGTACGACATTCTGTCTATAAATATAGGCTCCGCCCTCCAATTCAGGTACGGCGACAATGACACAATAAGCACAACGCAACTACATTTTCGTTATCTCTCACTCTTCTCTCTTACTTTTCTCCCTTCTCTTTACTGACTTGGGCGTCGGAGTGTCTTGCAGGTACCCCCCACCCGACGTGGACCAAGGATTACCTCGGACCATCCGACCTCCAGCTTCAATCTGCCAACCTCAATCTTCATCCTCATGAAACACACCAATCGGAAGCACATTCATTCATCCTGAGGCTCGGTTTTGATCATTCGCAGAGCTCGAGTATCTCGGGACCGTACTTCGGTACCGAACATTGGCGACCACAGTGGGAGCATTGTCGCTTGCTTCCGGACTCTATCGAGTCTATCTTATTCTACCTTATTATGCGATTTCTCTTCACGCGAACTGACTCCGTCATTCTCTGGACTGGTTATTCCCCCTGAGGTACGTCTCGACTTCTAACATTAACTTCGTATTCTATGTTCTCCTTTTGTCTGCAGGTCCAGCTTGCCTTCGACACGGCTTGAGCCCATCTCCAGAACAAAGACAACAATGTCCATCGTTTTATCCTGGGCTCTCATCTTATTTTTACCTGCTCCATCCGAGCACGAACTTCTCTGGATTTCCTTTTAATCTCAGATCGTCGCAAAGCTACGCTCGCCTCCCAGACACGGCTTGAGCTCTCGAAGTTTCACTCGCCTCCCCAGCATGGCTTGAGTTTTCATCCTATCTCAGATCTCCCCATTCATCAGGGCGGATTTCTTGGAATAATTGCATCTGGTCTCGGATTTCTATCTCTAACTGGATCTTCATCCAACCTCTGCCAAGGAGATTTCTCTGCAGGTTTCTCTATTTGACTTCGGATCTCTGCCTCGCTCTCTTGGCATTCATCAACAGCCCACAACGGCTCCAATAACTCTCTGATCTCCGAGCTCCGCGCTCCATCAGAGAGTCCGACCTTCCCTCTGATGTCAGAGCTGATGAGCTCCATCAAAGGCCGAAGGGTTCCCAATTTCGCCCCATGCGAGCCGATCTCCCTCTGATCTCCGAGCTGACGAGCTCTATCAGAGGCCGAGATCTTCCCAATTTCGCCTCGTGCGAGCCTGCAACACCTCTGATCTCCGAACTCCATGCTCCATCAGAGGCTGAAGGGCGGGGGTCCACAGCGACCTCCGTTGGAGGAATCTCTTGAGAGAGGAGCCCGCAGCGGCTTTCTCATCTATGAAGGCTAAGGCCCATAGTGGCTCTTCTATGCAATTCCGCTACAGAGAGGGGGTCCCGCAGCGGCCTTCCCATCTATGAAGCTCGACCTACAATGACCCTCTTTCGAATCTTGTTTAAATTGCAGGAATCTCACAGGTGTCCGGACTTCTACTCTTCTGTCCGCGAAGGAGTTATATTATTTTAACCTACGCCAGAGTTTGTCCTTTCTACGAATGTTGTTCTCTCATCTCGGCAACAGATCTCTACCCTATCGCAAGCATTCAATCAAAATGTGCAAACAATTCAAGGCATAAAAGCGAAGTTGATAAAGTGCAGAATGGATAAAAGCCGGAGAAAGGGGACGGTGCCCGATGTACTTTTTACAAATGAGAATTGGCCCCAGACATGCCCGAGACCAACCAACAGCAAATCAAGAATAAAAGATACAAGGGTCAGGCAGCTTTCTCTGTTTCTTTCTCGGCCTCCACCTCGGTAGCCTGCTCCGGATTGGTTGCAGCGGCCTCTTCTTTAGGAGCTGGGGAAGGTGTAGAAGCTGGGTCGTAGATCACCGAACCTTGGTAAACAATCTTCCCATTCTCCGCCTTGTACTTGGCATCCAACAAGTTAATGTTCAACGCAGGCTCCAAGACCACGACCATGTTAAGGCAGCTAGGGGTGTTCGCAGTGCGGTTTGGTTCGGTTTTGAGACAAAAAGTGAACTGAACCGCAAGGTAAAATTACATGCGGTTTGGTTTGGTTCAGTTGGCTTCCTAAAATAAAACCGAACTAAACCAAACCAAACCAATGCGGTTTGGATTGATTCGGTTTTTTCCAAGACAAAACATAATTTAAAACAAAGTTAAAATTAACTAACATAAAAAATGGCTAACATAAATCTTTAAGAAAAAATCTACTCAAATATATGTAGTATATAAATTACTCTCTTTTAATTCTTTTAAGATAGCTAAGACAATGTTTAAAAGAATTTGAATTAAATATTTTATTGTAATTTTTAAATATAGCATAACAATATGGATTGTTTGTAAGTGAGTCAAGGAATTAATAAGTGAGTGAGAGTTGGGTTTTAGTTGCATTCGAGTTAGTAAGTTAGTAAGGAAAGTTGTAATTCAACGAGCTTTAGTGTTACTTGCGGTTTGGTTCGGTTTCTGAAATCAAAACCGCGAACCGAACCGTGCAGTGCAATGAAAAGAAGAACCGAACATAACTGATCAAAAGCGGTTTTTTGTGGTTTTCGGTTTGGTTTGATTCGGTTTGCGGTTTTCTATTGGT
Source organism: Astragalus glycyphyllos (assembly GCA_963573325.1). NCBI lineage: Eukaryota > Viridiplantae > Streptophyta > Magnoliopsida > Fabales > Fabaceae > Astragalus > Astragalus glycyphyllos. The sequence goes on from OY754308.1 coordinate 40,187,794, forward strand.
TTGGTTCGGTTTTGAACACACCTAAAGGTAGCGATCGAAGCTAGACTTGGTTTCCCTTGCCATCTTCATGGTGAGCTCGACCTTATATTTCTTCAGCAGCTCCACCAGCTGGGCACTCTCTTTCTTATCAGCCTCGGCAGCCTCCAACCTTTCCTGGACCGCCGTAAGATCGGCCTTCAACGTCGAGAGATTAGTGATAGCCTTCGCCTGCTTGCTAACCTTGGCATTGGCCTCATCAAGCTGCAGCTGGACTCCCTTCAGTTTCTCAAGCTCTTCTTTCAGACTTCGGTTGTCTTCGGAATAAGCTACCAAATTATAGTCTTGGTAAGTACTCAACTCACAACATGTACGAATTAACTGGCCGTGTAAATTTCTATTTTCAGCGTTAAGGGCAGAGATCTTACCTCGGAGGCATTCAGTCATTTTGCCTGCCGTCAACTCCTGTTTCTCAAGCTCTTCTTTCGAACTTTGGTTGTCTCCGGATGCAGGCCTCGAAGTCAGCCAAGGAAGCCTTGCCTTTCCCCTTCTCCATTTTTTCTCTTGCTGCATTTGTTTTTGTTTTTTGAGCACAGCAGGTTCATCGGAGGCCGACTTTTTCTCTTGCGGCTGTCCTTGGTGGCGGACCCTGAGTTCGACTTTAGAGTGGAGGACCGAACTGCCGAAGACTTTGTTTGAGTTTGTGGTTTTTGTTTTTCTGGGGCAGGCGTGCCCCCAGAATGGGACATGCCCTGCTTGTTTATCTGATGAAGGGCCGACCCGGAAGTTTTCTTTTCCGTGGTCTTTTTTACAGGTGCTTTATCTACTTTGGCTGTTGTATCCAGCCCAGACTCGGCAAAGACAGCGTCGAGATCCAATTCTTCCATTTTACTTGTAACAAAAAACAATCAGCAACGATGACTTGTCGAAGCCGGTGTAATACAAGTCAATAAGAAAAGATTGAATAAGAAGACAAGTACAAGAATCAAAATATCTATTCAGTTTGGCCTTGGACTCGACTACGGTATCGATCATAGAGCCGCAGTGAAATATCAAGCCGGCCTTGTCCATCGCCTTTCCCCATCTATTAATCAGTTCAAATGATCTCTTATCCTCTCCCTCCAGCTGGTCAGGTTTCATCATGTAAGTTGAGTTCCCAATTTCCTTTCCATCCCGGACAAAGTGCCCATGGTCCCATGACAACGGGAAGTGGGCCCTCACCAACTTTCCATCTTCAAAGTCTCCAATTGAAAGCTTGGCAGCACTACTCAGAGCCCGGACGAAGAAGAAATTCGGCTTGAAGTCTCGGTTCGAATCATTAGCAGGGAAGAAATAGGAACGTCCAGCATAGCACAGAAGTCCAACGTGTCCTTTCCTCTTGCCCTTCGTCCCGGGATCCGGAGAGTGGAACACATTGAAGAAGCAAAAGAAAACTTTCACAGTAGGAACCCTCCCAAGAGCTCCATGACCATTTCAAAACCTCGGATAAAACCCCAGCCATTCGGGTGCAGCTGGGAAGGGGCTACATGCAGAAACTTCAGCACGCCTTTCTGAAAGTCGGTAAGTGGAATTCGGACCCCCCGAGGCCGGACTACCTCCTCCCCCTGGAGTGAGCAGCACGATCGCCGAGGCGACGACGTCGGCCGCTGGCAAGTGTATAACTAAAGCATTTAGAAATTTTGTAGAAGAAAACTAACATCTGTGCAGGAAGTTTCGAATATCGGGTTGAATCTTGACCTCGAAGGAAAGCAAACCTAGGAAATGACGTCGACGGAATGGATGCTGATCTCGCGCGCCGAAAGCAAACGAAGAACAAGCCGAGGCTGACCTCATGCTGCCCTGTCCTCGACTTGGGGGGGGGGGGGGGGGGGGGGGCACTGTTCCGGACTGGGCCAAACCTTCACTAGCTTGGGCCTGGCCCACTTCTGTACATCAGGACGCCCACGAACGCATCTAACCCGTACTCAACGGTCAGGATTTTTCCCACACATCCAACGGCCCAGGTACGACACTCTGTCTATAAATAGAGGCTCCGCCCTCCAATTCAGGTACGACGACAATGACACAATAAACACAACGCAACTACATTTTCGTTATCTCTCACTCTTCTCTCTTACTTTTCTCCCTTCTCTTTACTGACTTGGGCGTCAGAGTATCTTGCAGGTACCCTCCACCCGACGCGGACCAAGGATTACCTCGGACCATCCGACCTCCACCTTCAATCTGCCAACCTCAATCTTCATCCTCATGAAACACATTCATTCATCGTGAGGCCTGGTTTTGATCATTCGTAGAGCTCGAGCATCTCAGGACCGTACTCCGGTACCGAACAATTCTTAACCACAAGACATGTACCAATGGTTTACTTACCATGTTTCATTGTTAAACATGGATAAGATTGCTCATGAAGACTTCTGAGTTCTTAATGATATCCTTTGTTGGTACACTTACAACATCGGTTTAAAACAAAGCAGAAAGCAGAATCAGAATCCCTTTATTACAAAACAATTCAGTAGAAGGTGCAACTTGCAAATATTGTTAACAGTTAATCAGTATTTAACATTTTGGGAGGGACACATTTTAACACAAGGGAGCCAGCTGCTATCATCATCATACCTTCACCAATTCTTAGCAGACCTTCTTTGCGCTCGTTTGGATTTGTGGTAGGTTTTACGGAAACCACGACAAGTTTCCACGTCCAAGCAGAAGCTTGGAATAGTAGCTTTAGAAATTACTCTAAAAATCTGCAATTTTGGAATAGTATCTACCTTATCTCTCAGGCTCAACATCTCCAACATGGAAGATTTGTGTCCATATCTCGAAGCTCTGCAGTTCTGTTCTTACAAAGCTCTATGTGCTATACATTAGTCTTAGTGACTAACCCCTATAGCCCATTATTGAGTGCAAATACTTAGTTTCACTTGTAACAGATCATCCCCTACCTTGTCAAGCATCATTTACCACCGGCGCTAGCTCAAGCTAAATCAACTAAGAATTTTCAAACATGAATTGCCTACTTCTCAATACATAAATATCTCTCACGTTTAGAAGGATTGGTGAACGAGTTGATGTTGGTGTGATCAGATTTTGTAAATTGTTATAGGGCGGGTAATTAGCCCGCGCAGGCCTCCAAGTTGTTTGAGACAAGAGTCAATATGCATAGGTTGAGCTTTGCTGCCATTGCTAGTTACACCCCTCTTCTCATATTGTCATCCCTTGATTGGCCCCCCTCCACATCAATGTCCTCACTCATCTTCCATTTAAATATGCATATGACTACTCACATGACTAATAGTTGACCTTCTACGTTGGGGTTGTACCAGTTGATTGTGTTGAAATTATCTTGATAGAGAAAGTGTTTAGACATTTATTACTCAATTAACACTTGTATTAATCGATTTCCATTCCAAACACATTGCGCGGTTGTTTTGGCCATATCTTAGCTACGATTGTCAAATTGAAAAGTAGGGTGCCACTTTTGAAAGCTAAGAAAATTTTCTACAAAACCACATCTAGTAGAAGTTAAGTCCAATGTTGAAGGTTGTGCCAAAAATCTTTTTTAGTGGTTGAGACCTAAAACGAATTTTAGTTGAGGCATTTTTTAATTAAGGTTAGGCCTTACATGAAACTTTTAGCTTTATAAAAATAACGACAATCTCATCAAAAAAAAAAAAAAACTAATGACAAAACATGAGGTCTAATTTAAGAATTAAGACTATAAGTCCCCTCCCCTCCAAACTCCCAAACACATTCTAATTTAAGAAGGAATCAAAATTTTAGGTACATAATCTATTAGAGAGCTTTCCAATATATTACATATGTTCCCAAAACTCATGAAGTCCATTTAAAATGACTTTAAATGTATACAAATACAAATTCTCCACAAATTTGTTCTAATTTTAGAGGTGAAAATAGGAAGCGTTACAAGTGAGTTCCTTTCCATGCACCACAATTCTGATATTTATTTAAAAATACACTTTAAGACCAATAAAACACAACTCTTTGTTGTTTGCCCATCAAGTTAGGCCAGTTGTACAACTCGTATAATATAATACTATTACTAGTGGCGAAAGACGAGCCCCGTGTTGATGGGTTGGTGTGTTAGTTGGTGGTTGTTATTATTAGAATTAGAAATAGAATATGTTGGTGTGTTAGTGGGTAGTTACAATAAAAGTATTTTGGTCAGAAAAATCTGACACCAAAAAATTAGTTACAAAATGAATCCCCTTTATATATGTGTATAGATAATATAATATTACAAAGAAATATATAATTAAAATAAAAAATTAAATTCAATGCAAAAAATGTCAAATTCGTACTAGCCACTACAATTCCGGTCCCTCTGCAAACTTTCCCAATTCACAATTATTCTCCCAATTCTCCTTCCTTCCAATCCATGGTGGCTCCCAAAATCACACCATAATCAAATCTCAATCAAACTTTCACAAAAACCCTTACAAATCACAAAATGGCAAGAAGATCCATACCACTCCTCAAAAACCTCCTTTCCAGATCCGAATCCTCAACCTTCAATTCCACCTTCAACAACTCCCAAACCCGATGCGTAACCTATATGCACCGTCCCGGCGACGGATCACCACGCGCCGTTACTATGATCCCCGGCGACGGGATCGGTCCACTCGTAACCGGAGCAGTTGAACAAGTAATGGAAGCGATGCACGCGCCGGTTTATTTCGAGAAGTTTGATGTTCATGGTGATATGAAAGCTGTTCCTGCTGAAGTTCTTGATTCGATCCGTAAGAATAAGGTTTGTATCAAAGGTGGATTGGTTACTCCTATGGGTGGTGGTGTTAGTTCTCTTAACGTGCAGCTTAGGAAAGAACTTGATCTCTATGCTTCGCTTGTTAATTGCTTTAATCTCCCTGGTTTGCCCACGCGCCATGAAAATGTTGATATTGTTGTCATTAGGGAGAATACTGAAGGTGAATATGCTGGCCTTGAACATGAGGTTGTTCCTGGTGTTGTTGAAAGTCTTAAGGTAATCAAAATTTTGTGGATTCTTTCTTAAGTCGTTTTATTTGTCTTGTTAAGTCGTTTTGTATAAAAATGTTTTTGATCGAATCCCTAATTTAGTAAATGACATTGTAGGACATCACCCAGATAGTAGCTGAAGTTAAGAAATTAAGAAAAATTATAAATTGTTGTCGTTTTACGAAAATTATGTTACTGTTTATACTAGTAGAATACTAGAATGATAGACTATCAGCCACTTAACTATTTTGATGTGCCTATTTTTGAAAGATACCCTTTCAAATCAATCTATCATTGACATGAGCTGATATAGTCTTCTGTACTTCTCTCCCTTATGTCCATCTGATATACGTATGCGCCTCAGTATATGAACCAAAAGAATTGCTATAATGAATTTGATTCTCCAAAAAACTTGATAATGTAACAAAGAAATTCAACCTATACAGGAACAAATGTATCACCATTAAAATTCGTTTTGCATTGCTATTGAATTTGACTATTTTTTTTAATATCAAACTGATAAGAAACATCAATCAAACGCGACACTACCTGTGTGGATAACGGATATGTTACTAGTTAGTTCCTAAAATTGAATACTTAAAGATCAAATGGGCTCACGAAAATCTACTTCTAAATAACAAGTTAGTCCTCGTATTTGTTAGCTAAATATCCTAGAAGGACATGAGTTCGAATCTTGCTGTCAAGTGAGTGATATACAAAGCATCGAGACTTTTCCAGTTCCTCGTGAGTCTCAAAACTCACCTCTCCGAAGCTTTTGTTCATGAAAAAAGCTCAAAAATAAAATGCTACTGAGAGATAACGTGTGACTAAAATGACCTACAGTTTACAATTCTTTGAACATTTACTGAGAGACAACGCCTGACGAAAAGCTCCAAATGCTACTAAGAGATAACGCGTGACTAAAACATTCTCTTTCTTCTTTTGCCCTTGGAATATATATTATCTATTTTTGCAGGTTTATTTTATTGATGTGGTTGGGGTTTGTGTTAATACCTTGGCTAGGTGATAACAAAGTTCTGTTCAGAGCGTATTGCTAAATATGCATTCGAGTATGCTTACTTGAACAACAGAAAGCAAGTGACAGCTGTACACAAAGCAAATATAATGAAGCTAGCGGATGGTTTGTTCTTGGAATCTTGTAGAGGAATTGCCAGGAAGTATCCTGGAATTAAGTATAATGAGATTATTGTGGACAACTGCTGCATGCAGCTTGTTTCCAAGCCTGAGCAGTTTGATGTCATGGTATGTAAATATATAAATATATAAATTTATCCACTTTTCTTTAATCTGTTATTGAGTAAACAAACATACAAGTCTACAATTTATTTTGTTTCGCTAAAAAAAGACTTTGTGCTATTAAAGTACTGGCGATAAAAGCGATTATCTAGTCACGTGTGCGAGCCCATTTGTGTTTAGTATATTCTTTTCATTTTTTATACAGTAATGGTGGTGGTTGAGTAAAAGCCTTTTTTATTTAGTAAATAACTTATACTAGAATATCAACGGAGAAATGATTAATGGGAAAAAAGACAGTGAAAAACAAGAGCTGAGTTGCTTTTATGAATCATGTTTCAATATTTGCTATAGGCTTTTCACTGTTGGCCGTTAAACCAAAGGATATTTTAGGGTTAGATAGGTTATTTTGGTTTTGAAAAAGAGAGGCCAGGGATTGGGATGCTTCAAAATTTGATTGTAAATGTCATTTAGAATGGTTGGCAATGTGGGAAAAAGAAAAGAAAGAGTACCTCCAAAGCACTTTGTCCTGGAATTAGATAGCATCTGGTAATTGTTGACATAATTGCTAATTATGGAAAGTGATTGGTGTTGATAAACTTGTTATTATTTTTTGTACCGCACGAAGGGGATGAATGTTGTATTTAACTATTAGGTGACCTGAAATTGGAACAGCATTTTCAATGGCCCTGTTTTCTTGGCTTGTAAAAAATATACTTATTTCCTGATAGAAACTGGTACTAAATGATAAAGTATTGAAACATAAACTGTTTTATACTACTGAGTTTCAGTTACAGCAACATATTTGAGAGAATATAAAAGAAGAAAGCAAGTAGAATGGTCTGTGTTTGATTACAATGGTTTCCCTTCCAAGAATTAGATAGCTTGGTCTCTCCCAAACCATATCCAATCCCAAAATAAGTTCCTCCCTGGCTTTTCCTTTAGTTTCCCTTTATATTAACTGCCGAATAACATAACTGCTGCCTAATAATATGATAGCCTAAATACATAATAACTACTGCTGCCTAATTACATAATAACTCCTGCTGCCTAATTACATTAAAACTGCCTAGTTGGTTCTGGTTATGACATTAACTGCTATCTAGCATTTCCCTTGCCCAGGGATTGAGATGCTACCAAATTTAACTGTCATGGTCCTTTAGGATGGTTGGCCAGGGATGGCAATGGGTACCCTATGGGCAGGGTACTATAGTGCCCGTACCCGAGCCCGCACATATCCATCTAAGCATAACTAGGGGATGTAGATGTTTATGGAATATTGAAGGGAGAAATAATTTTTGCTTTCTTTTCTATTGGTGCAAGTGAGAATCATTGCAAGGGGTTGCTCATTAACCTTGGGTTATTGTTCCGTCTTGCAACTTTGGTCTTCATAATCTATTTCTGATTTTTGTTGAATGTAAGTACTTTTGTAATTCACACCTACTTTTTCCTGTTGCTAGGTGACCCCAAATCTTTATGGAAATCTAGTTGCAAATACTGCAGCAGGTATTGCTGGAGGCACTGGAGTCATGCCAGGAGGTATGGTTATTCTTCCTACCTAATTGCAATTTTAGAGTTTTGATCTGACTATGTTGCTTTTTAAATACTACCCTTCCCACTTGTACCAAGTTATGAGGTTTGTGAATAATGTTCAAAACTAGAAAAGACTAGTCTCTCAGTTTCTTTGCTTGTCCAGATGATTCATGATTCTTCTGTAGAATTTATTAGACTGTTTAGTCATACCAGACTTCTATCAAGATAGAATATCATTTTTCTTCAGCAATACCAGGATGTATCAGAGATGACTTCCTCATTGACTCACTGTGGAGGGTAGTGCACTTCTTGATGGTAGTGACTACAAAAGTTTCTGCAGTGATATCAGTGAAATGGAGGTAATAGTCGCCATCAATATGATGGCGGTGGCAGTGGTACTAGTAGTACTCATGGTAGGATGGAGATGATTGTGCTGTCTTAGGGAAGGATTAGCAAAAGGGGCTAAAATAATGAGATTCTTTTTTGGGTGGGAGCGGTGGGCTTCTTCTGGGTAAAAGTTATTATTGGGAAACATCATTCTCTCTCATCAAATTATTGTTTGAGAGTCACAAACCATGGATGTCATTTTTGCAGGTAACGTTGGGGCTGAGCATGCCATATTTGAGCAAGGTGCTTCAGCAGGAAATGTTGGAAATGAAAAAATAGCGCAACAAAGGACAGCCAACCCAGTGGCGCTTCTTCTCTCATCCGCTATGATGCTTAGGCATCTTCAATTCCCTGCATTTGCCGACCGTTTGGAAACTGCTGTGGAGCAAGTCATTCTAGAGGGAAAGTATCGGACAAAGGATCTTGGAGGGACAAGCACTACTCAAGAGGTTGTTGATGCAGTAATAAATGCTCTAGACTGATTCATTTGATTTCTGATTTTCCAAATGCAAATCCGCCTCTTATATTCTTTTCTAGTTAATTTTATCAACATTGTTGTGCACCCATCAAATTGGAAATAGCAATTTTTGGTCTTGAATAATGTTTATGCAACACAGAAAACTATGAATTATTTTTTCCCTGAAGAATTTATAGAGAAAGTGATAAGTGGTTCCCACTTCTATTTAAACCCGTGATTTGCTATTTCTTGCTATTAATTATTTTTATGGCCCAGCTAATTTTTGAAGCTCTGCTTATGAAGAATTTCACTAGTTGTTTGATCGGTTCTTTAAAAAATGAGACGTTAATCTGGAAATTAGGGATGAAAAGAGTAATAGACACAATGATAAGTACCAAAAAATTTATACATGATAGACAATATTTATATACACAATGGATCCCAATAGGTAGTTCGGTTCGCGAGCTAAGGGATACCGAAGGAGGTGCAAGAAGGAGGCCTCGAGTTCAAACCCCAGAAACTAATATTTCCCCCACCCGACTAACATTGCCTATAAAAAATGCACGATGGATGATGTGTTTCTTATAATAGATATGTTTAATTGCATTTATGGTCTTTTTATTTCTCAAATTCACGATTTAGGTTTTTTATTTGTTTTTCTTGAACTTGATGTTTATACTTTTTACTTTTTAAGAATGGTCCCCACAAAGTTTTTAATTGTGATTTTAGTTCTCAATTTTTGTGAAAATTTTCACTTTTGGTCTTCTCTTTTCCAAAACCTTAACTTTTTAGGACAAAATTTGCTTGAAATCTATAAATTTTAGTTGAAAAAAATAGTTTAAATATTGGGAGGACTAGTTCATGAAAAACAAAAAGTATGAATACTAAATGTGAAAAATAAAATTGGGGACCAAAATAACAAACTAAAAATACAATTAAAGCTAAAAACTATTGTGTTTTTATGAGGAACACCCCTTAAAGTTTATGGGTATAATAAGTATTTATAAGTGTATATGATGGTTTTCTTTTTTTTGACAACTTAGACAAAATGACAAATAAACACCACACTTACACAGTACCACTGCTTACACTCAGGAGGTTGTGTTCTCATATAGCTGAAATTGCCAATACAAACAATAGTGATAGACATGGTATTCATTTAATCTCATATTTACGTACACCTGTTATTTTCTCCATGCATATTTGAAAATTCAAAGTCTAATAATATGAGCAACTCAAGAGTGATCTATGACACGTGTAAATATAGATAGATAACTCCATAAATATGACAAAATAAAAGTTAGCAAAATACCATGTCTGTAAATTTGAGTTTCAAGTTATTAGTTGAATTTATTATGGATCCAAGTTGATTTGTTGATCTAAACCAAATGAATATTGTAATAAGACGAAAAATAAAAAACGCTGCACCAAGAAGATGAACAACAATAACGCTGTATTCAGACGATGAAATAAAAAAAAAACGAAATAAAAGTTAGATTTATGTGTGAACTACTTGTTTAGATAAAAAGACAAAAAAAATGATACAAATGGGTGATTCCAAACCAAACTGACCAAAACCACCCATCTCTTCTAACGGGTAAGCATGAAGAAAGAAAGGAGTAAAGAGAAGATTGAGGGAGACGACCTTTTTGGGGGCAATGATAGATAATATTAATTATTTTATAAAAATCTACGTAAAACATCATTGAGTGCACGAATACGTTACTATGCTAATATAATAGTAACTTTTTTTTTGTTCTACGATAATATAATAGTAAGTAGCTTATGTTTGTATTTATATACTTGATTTGATTTATTATTGAATGTTGGTTTTGAGTAATTCGCCACTACATATTATTATATATTTGTCTGTACTAATCCAAGAGATTAATTTGTAAAGTTTTAAAAAAAAATCACCAATAAACCATACTACTGAAAAAATGAAGCTATTATCTAATCTTTGAACCAACTAATAATATTAATTGATAATTTGAATTTTAAATTAACATTACCAATTTAAATTGATAAGTTGAATTTATTAATATTTAAATTTAGGTAAAAAATTATGTTAAAAAGTTAATTAATTAAGGACAAATACACAAAGTTACTTAACGGATGAATTTTTGATACAGATAATACTGAAATATATAGAGGGCGTCAATCCCTATCCACTTTCCTTTACAAATGTTTTCATTTGTTCATAAAAATACAAGTTGCTTTGATTACGTGCTTACTATGAGTTTTGAAATATTCCTAGGAATACAAGAAAACATAAAAGTCCTAGTCACAAACTCACAATTGTACCCCACATTTAATCTTTTTATCCTAGATGATAAACTCTCTGCTATTTTTTGAGTTGAAATTCTAGGACACTGAACCCATCAACTATGGTTAGTTATCCTTTACCATGAACAACATCTTCAAGAACACGCTTTGGACTCGAACTTTAAGACATTTCAGGTCAACTCACATATACTCAGCTCATCATTCACGCAAATTTTGTAACTTTTCTCAGGACCCTGATAAGGGATCATGGGAATCAATGGAGGGTCTTCTTCAATGCTCTGCAAATTTCATTCCTTTGTCTCCTATCATGTTCCTTGAAAGAGCAGCAAAGGTTTGCAGAGATAGAACTTCTCTTGTGTATGGTTCTTTGAAGTATAATTGGGGTGAAACCCATCAACGGTGTGTGAAACTTGCTTCTGCTCTCACCCAATTGGGGATTTCTCGTGGAGATGTGGTAAGTTCTGTCTTAATTTTCACCTTTTATTTTATTTTATTTTATTTTATTTTGATTTGATCATGTTTCAGAATTTGTTCTTGTTTCTAACTTACTAACTATTTTGATATTTTAGCTTTTTTCTATGTCAAAATTATTTATTTTTGAATTCCATCATCTAATTAATTTTCGGTCATAGTCTTATTTTTATATATCACAGCTTCTAGAAGCTACCTTATTTTTCTTCTTTACTGGCTTGCACAAATGTTTATACGGAATCTGCTACATTTTAACTCTGCTAATTGGCTTTGGTAAAATTTGTGCTAGGGAACATATATCTGAAAACATCATGGAATTTCCTAAGGTAAACGACTTAATTACTCATGCTAGCTACTCCATGTTGTTTGTGAACAGGTTGCCACCCTAGCACCTAATGTCCCTGCAATGTATGAGCTACATTATGCAGTACCAATGGCCGGAGCCATTCTTTGTACTCTTAATTGTCGCCTAGACGCAACTATGGTTTCAGTCCTGTTAGAGCACTCACAAGCGAAGATCCTTTTCGCAGACTACGAACTACTTGAAATTGCTCGCGGAGCATTAGACTTGCTTTGCGAAAGAGGAAGAGAATCGCCAATTATAGTGTTAGTTGCGGATTCTAATTGTTCATCTACCATTGACCATACTTCAACAAGTTATGAGTATGAGAACCTATTGGCTAATGGGCATAATGGTTTTGATGTAGTGAAACCACATAGTGAATGGGATCCTATAAGTATAAATTACACCTCTGGTACCACATCTAGGCCAAAAGGAGTTGTTTATAGTCACAGAGGTGCTTATCTAAACTCTCTAGCAACAGTTCTACTCTTTCAAATGGATCTCTTTCCTGTTTATCTTTGGAATGTTCCATTGTTCCATTGCAACGGTTGGTGCCTCCCTTGGGGAGTGGCAGCACAATTTGGAACTAATATTTGTCTAAGGAAAGTCTCTCCGAAGAACATCTTTAACAATATATATCAGCATAAAGTAACACACATGGGAGGAGCTCCTACAGTGCTGAACATGATTGCGAATTCTACAATGGCAGATAGAGAGCCACTCAATCATAAGTGTTTAGTGATGACAGGAGGTTCTCCTCCACCACCACAGATCCTTTCCAAGATAGAAGAAATCGGTTTTAGCGTTTCGCATTTGTATGGCCTTACAGAAACATATGGTCCAGGGACTTTTTGTGCATGGAAACCTGAGTGGGACAAACTATCTCTAGAAGAAAAATCAAAGATGAAAGCTAGACAAGGGGTGCCTCATGTTGGTTTAGAGGAAATTGATGTCAAAGATCCTTCCACTATGGAAAGTGTACCAGCAAATGGGAAAACAGTTGGTGAGATCATGTTTAGAGGGAATACAGTGATGAGTGGATATTTTAGAGATTTGAAAGCAACAACAGAAGCTTTCAAAGATGGTTGGTTTCATAGTGGGGATCTAGCAGTGAAACATAGTGATGGTTATATAGAAGTTAAGGATAGATTAAAGGATATAATTGTCTCTGGAGGAGAAAACATTAGCTCAGTTGAGGTGGAAACTGTTTTGTATAGCCATCCAGCAGTTCTTGAAGCTGCAGTTGTTGCGCGGCCAGATGATCATTGGGGTCAAACTCCTTGTGCATTTGTCAAGTTGAAAGAAGGGTTTGATGTAGATTCTCAAGAAATAATCACCTTCTGTAGAGATCGTTTGCCTCATTACATGGCTCCTAAAACTATTGTTTTTCAAGATATGCCAAAAACTTCAACAGGGAAAATACAAAAGTATGTTTTAAGTGAGAAAGCAAAGGCCTTGGGCAGCATTTCTAGACCCCTAAATTGTGAACAAAGTGTAGTTGATTGTTCAGGTAAGGAGAATAATAAATAAGAAAGGAATTCTACATGAATTTCTACCATGACTTAAAAGTCTTAATTGAGCCTAGATGAGTTGCATTATTACAAATCTTTCTGCTGAATTTTTTTTCTGCACACAGTTTCTGAGTAACTTTATAAAAGCTGTTGGCATGATTGCATTCTCATCAACTATATGGTTCCAATCAACAACATGGATTTGTCCATACTTACATATCTGAATTGAAGAGCCAGTATAACCTTCTGCCAACAGTTAGAACTGATTGCTAAGTATATATTACATGCAAAGCTGGCTAGCATGTTTTTGCATAGTGGTTTTACCTTGTGGGGAAAAAGAAGAAAGTTGAAAAATAGTTTAGTTTTGCTCAAAACTTGTACATGATAATATCTTGGTCACCTTTTTGTAGAAAGAATCAATGAGTAAGCTGATCTATGCTTATTTTGTTAAATAAAAGAGAAGAAATAAGCTCAACAACTTTCAAAACTATGCAAGAAGTTGGTGTTTAAGTTGGGCTAAACACTGAATTCAAGTTAAGAAAAACCCATACTTACTCAATTAATTACCCTTAACTTGGTAGATATGGTTGACAAGAGCAAGTACAAATTAAATTTATGATGAGAAGCAATTATGTTACAGGCATAGTTGCAAGAGAAATGAACCAGATATCTATAAAATTATTCCTAATGAATGAGTAATTTTCCCTTAAATGAGTGTGAGTTTGGGTAAAAAATGTTAGGGATTTCTCCACACACATTAGTATATTAAGTTATTAACCCACACCCCAAGGATCTTTGATTGAACACACATGGAAACACCACAAAAAAAGAATAGAGGAACGCACACGATTTACGTAGTTCGACACCTCTTGCCTTGGTTCATGTAAACACATTAACATAATTTATTCATCATCTCAAATAAGATCGTAACAATTTTATAACTCATCCCAACATGTGTTTCACTACAATACTCTCCCACTCTAATTTACAAGGTATGATAACACTCACAGTTTACACATCAGATGATCACCAGAACCCTCCTCTCGCTAGGACGTGGTTGAAGATTCTTCAACTCTCTACATGATCATCCAAGAATGGGGATGCTACACCCTCAAAGTCTCACTATTTATAGGAGAAGGAAGTTGCTCTATGCTTTCATATGATTTAGTGGACATTATCTCACATTTTCAAGATTCTAGATACATTCATTCATCTTATCAAATGTACACAACTAGAAAGACCACATTTTCGGACGGAAATTTCAGATGGAAAATGTTTCGTCTAAAACTATATTATAATTCGAATAATTTTAAAAAAGATTTCGGTCAAAAAAAATTGAGACGAATTTCGCACAGATTTGAGGCGGATTTCGAATGGACTCCGTCTAAAACACGTTTGAAATCCGTTCAAAATGAGTTGGGACGGAATTTGGGACAATTTTTTTGAATTTGCAACGAGGGTTTTTCAAACGGAAGACATATTGAGCGAAATCCATCACAAACTATGTATTCGTCCCAATTTCATGCGAAAAATGTTTGATATATCTATCCCAAATTCGTTTGAAATTTCGTACGAAATCTCCCCTTTTCAAGTATTGCCTCTTTAGTTTTTGCTCATTTTATGGATGGTAATATAGTCCATACCTGTTGAGTACCCGCAAAAATTAGCCATGACGGGCTGGTAATTACCTGCACAAATGGATGTGGGCTTGGGTACCGGTACTTCAGTGCCCACCCCGCCGTGTGTGTGTGTATTACTAGTTATATTATTGTTGACACCTAAGTTGTTGGCTGAGGAAAAGAGAAGAGATGAAGGCTAGGGTTAAGCCGAGGCAAGCTATAAAGACATTGGGGCGTGGATGAAATAATACTTGCCAGATGAATAACTGCGGTGGAAAGTTCAGCTTCAGAGCATAAGGGATATATCAAAAGGGCTTGGTCCCCGAGGGAGTGATAAAGCATACCGAGGTAATTAAGGTGGAACTCGCTTGGAGGGTGCCTTTGTTACAAGGCAGCTCGGCTAGGGCACCAACGGCCGAAGGCCAAGGAAGCAATGTGGTCGAGGAGCATTGTAGCCGAGGCGAAGAGAGCTTGCTTGGAGCGCAAGTATTCAATGCACTTGGACACATCGCTGAGGCGGTTAAGGTCAATGGATAAGAGAGCGCTGTGGAAATAGGAGTGACTAAGTTTTACCCCACTAACCCATGCTAGTGAGTCGTGGAGGAATGACTCAGAGTTTCTAGGGACAAGAGATAATCATATGCGTTGATCTTAGTTGATCCAACAGTGAGCAGTTGTAAGCTCGAGCAGTGGCCAACGGAGGCTCATGTATGTATGTATGTATGTATGTATGTATGTGTGTGTGTGTATGTTTATATATATATATATATATATATATATATATATATATATATATATATATAGTAGAACTGCACATTCAAATGACACACATCAATCAAATCAATCTACTATTTAATTTTCTCAAAGTCTTTACTTTTTATATTTACTGCATTTCTTTATGTTTTCACCTCGCAGGTAATCCAGCCACATGTCCCTCTCACCTATCCTAACACTCTTTGGAGGAGTTAGGGAAACACATAGTCAAGGAACAGAGTTCCGTCCTCGACGTAATTGCTGAAGAACAGAGAAGTCACTGTCTCAAACCTCTGGCTGATACCGCGACTAGGAAACATAGTTTGAAAGAAAACAATTATTATAACTTTAAGTATATCCAACTTTAAGAAAATAAATCCATTAAACATATAACTAAAACTACTAATATTACATGATTTTTTCCCGCTAAATACTATCATTTGTAACATTTTAATAAGTAGATTTGAAAATAAAAACTCATCGTTTTTCTAATTAAATTTTGATGATATTTATTTTAGTTATTATCATTTTCTTAGTTAAAGTGTAGGTAATGAGTATGGGTATGAGCACTTGGTGCCTAGCAGGTATGGGGACAACACTAAAGTTGATATCCATGCATGTGCGAGCTCGAGTACAAACACTATCATATCGTGCCATGAGGGCGCCCATTGTCATCCCTAACTCATTTGCACTTAAAAATTTCAATTGGTTTCTGTTCTGCACTGTACTTCCGACTTTGAAGGATGGTGCGAGACAGTTAGTGGTTGATATCCTTAGTCAATGACCGTATCCGATCCTAGCTGGTGTTGTACCTGCAAAGTCACTCCGATGCTAAAGTCAGTGGAGTAGTTTTAGCAAAGTAATAAATGTGAGAATGCTTACCATTAATGAGGCAATGAATGTTGTATTCATAGAGTGGGGTGGGGTTGATTCCAATGAATCAGGACCGTCCGATCTGAGCCCTTCATGTTCGGACTGGGCCGTTTTGATATTGGACCTATAAGGGGTGCGAATAGATGTCAAAAAAAGGGGTGTATATGGCAAAAAGCCATTCCATAACAGTTTTCCAACATATTCTCCGTCAATAAAAATTTTCAAACTTCTACACCATCTTTACTTTTGCCAGCTTTTCTTGCCATTTTCATGGCTTGCCTCTCTTGAGTAGTAAATCGCATTCTCAATATTTTTCATGCAAGACTAAGTGACTCTACGTGTATATCATGTAAACTACTTTGAGATAGTTTTAGCTTGTTGTTAGGATTTAGTTTTATCTATTAGCTTATTATTATGAGATAGTTTTATCTCCATAGTTTCTATATAAACAAACTGACCCAAAAAATGTATATTTAAATAATTAGGTATATTATATATTTAGCTACTCCAATAATATATTATTTAGCTACTCCAACTAAGATTATTAGTCTAAAGAGTTAAAAAAAATCAATATATTCAATAGTTTAAGCCCATTAGTCTATTATTAGCCTAAACAAATATGAATAATAAATTATTATTATATTAAAATAACAATATTGTACATTCTTACATTAAAGAAACAATATTGTCATTTTTTACTTATTTACTAAGTTGAATATATTAGTTTTAAAAAGGTTTAATTCAATTTTTGGTCCCAGCTTTCTCAATTTGGTGATTTTGATCCTACTTTTTATATTTGATAATTTTGGTCCCCAACTTTCTTAATTTGGCAATTTCGCTCTCCGTAGTTTTTAATTACATTTTTGGTCTTTAATAATCATGAATTATTTGCACTATTAGCCCCCAAAATTTTGATTTTTCGGAAAATTAAATGGGACCCAAAAAATGCACAATCCAAGTTTTTTGGGGACGAAACAATGCAATAAAAAAAATCACAGAGACCAAAATTGTCAAATCGAGAAAATTGGATGAGCAATATCACAAAAAGTAAAATAAATGGACTAAACTCGTTAACTAGAGAAAGTTGGGGACCAAAAATATAATTTTACCTTTATATTTTGTCCACTTATATAAAATCTATACTAGCCCCCCTTGTGTCTGTTCAAGATTTTACAATCACAAAAATTAATGAGAAGTTGACTTCTCCAAAATCTCTCTTTCAATTTCTCTACAAAACTAAGATATCAAAGCAAGTTCTGAATTTGTGACTTATCTTTGTACTTTATTACTGTTGTAAGCACCGCCTTTTCAATTTCCAATTTATCCGTTCTCACGTTTTCTTCTTTTTATTACCTCCCATCGTATACTCTCTAGAGTGAAGCAATTTATTACGATCACCCCCTTTTGGTTTCTGTCTTTTTCCGTTGTATTTTTATTCTTCAGACGTGCTTTTCCAATTTTCAGTGTTTGCACCGTTCGCCGCCACCGAGAAAATTTCCAACAAAAAATATCTATTTATAATACTAATTGTTAAATAATAAATAGTATCTTTAAAAACTATCAACAATTTTTTTAATAAAAAGTGACATAAATTCTTCCTTTGAAGACATTAACCGTGGTAGAAATTGTTAAGGTCCAAACTACACCATCCCCATTCAATATAGAATATCACCCCCTACCACCTTTGATGCCTACAACCATCCCAGCTACCCTTCCCAACCACTAGTCCTTTTGCAGGTACGTCGTATATCTACCGGAATAAATCCTTAAATCACTTAGTCTTTTTTTTTTTTTCGAGAACAGAGTATCCACCGCTGAACGTAGTGACTAATTCCCTCGTTGGATTGGAGGCGCCTCAAATGGTGGGACATCTGGCTCATAGATTTAAAGCTGCTTCATACTCAAGACGAGGATCGAACCCTCGACACTTGATTAAGCGAGGATGAACCCCAACCGCTCAACCACACCCCTGGGTTCTTAAACCACTAGTCTGCTTTGTCTCAAATCAGTCTTCATTTTATTACTAGAAAAATATTTTAACTTTAAATATAATAAATATTAATTTTATTTTCATTTTTTGGTTACATTAATTGTATTTTCTAATCAATATATGTATTATTGGAATCTCAACCTTTAATATATTAGCTAATCCTTTTAATCTACCTAATTACTAAAAAAAATTCAAATAATCTAATTTAGAGCGAACGTTTTTTTTTATCTCATCACCTCATCTTCATGCAGTCCATTTTTTTTATAGAAATTTTAGGATGAGAGGAGGACGCCCCAATCCAAGGCGGAGAAAACTTTTGGGCACTTTGAGAGCTAACAAAGAGAATTATATTTACCTCGCCTCAAGAGGACAAATGGGGATTTGAACCTGTGACTTCCCTGATACAAATCGGGTCATGCTTCACTAGGTAACTCCTTTGGGGTTATTTCCGTGCATTCCTTTTTTGGTATAAATTGGGTAGCGCAACTGTAGAGACTAATATATCGAGTTGAGTAGAACCGCAACGGGCGACAAATTCTCCCTCAAGAGATTTAATATTGCTGCATGCCCAAGGCTGGACTCGAACCCATGACCTTAGTTAAGCTGAAAGCGACCCCTATCATCTCATTCAAGTGCTCTTGAGTATTTTCGTGCAATCCTAGTAATTATGAGTATTTTTTGTTTTCATTTGTCTTTCAAAATTAGATAAGTTGAAGTATTTAAGAACTATTAAGAGTTCAATACGATATTTTATATCATTCTGTTGAAGTGTTGATTGTTAGATACTATATACTACCTCCGTCCCATTATTTTATATGTAGTTTAAGGTTGTTGCACACATATTAAAATAATAATTAGCCTAGATTTTATAAAGAGTCTTGTCCAAATTACCCTTTAACTCTTTATCTCTCTACATAGATAAACTTGATTCATTTTATAAAAAGTCTTGTCCAAATTACCCTTTAACCCTTTATCTCTCTACATAGATAAACTTGATTCATTTTATAAAAAGTCTTGTCCAAATTATCATTTAACTATTTATCTCTCTACATAGATAAATGTAAAAAATAGTCATGATTAATAAGGACATTATTAGAAAAACATATTACATGTTTTTTTGAAAATATAAAACAATAATTAAATTGGGACAAAATGATTTTCTTAAAACAACTTGTAAAATGAGACGGAGGTAGTAGTATAAAACACCTGTCAGTTAGACATTGTTTTATGACAATCTGTTTGTTTTGTTTGACAAGACAACATGTTAGTTAGACATTTATGGTAAAGACAACTATTTCACAACGACACTCTGCTGCTCTTAATAAAAATATTTAAAACAAAAAATTGTTAGATCAAATTAAATAATGTGAACAGAAGATGTATATATAACCATAAACATGATACAAATGTTTTCTCATCCCCTTAATTTTCTTCCCTCACCTATTCACTAAAATATATATGGCATCCATTCTGCCTTTATCAAATACTGTAGCAAATCAAAACTTTCACAAATATCATGCACAAGTGAAATCATGCAAACATGCTATATGGAGACAACAAAGAGTGATCAAGATAGAGAGAGCTTCTTTCCTCAACTCAGATCAAACGGTAGAACCACAGTGGCATGGGCAGAGGCACGTTGGAAGAACAAGGGCCCATGAGATTGAGGTAACTATTTTTATAGGTTAAATAGTGATTTTGGTCATCGAACATGTGAGACGCTGTCTTTTAGTCTTCTGAATGTATTGAACTTGCAAATGATTCTCTAATTGTCTATTTTGATTGTAATTTTCAAGACTAAATTGACCAATAGCAAATACTTTGAAGACTAAAATGATTAACAATAAACACAAAGGAACAAAGTGACTTATTAAAAAGATGCTTAGGGATGTGCTAGCAATTTGATACATTCAGTAATTATAATGACTTTTCTCATATTCAAGGACTGAAATATTACCCACTGTTATAATATGAAGTTGATACGTTCAGCAACTATAATGACTACTCTCACATATTCAAGGACTGAAATAGCTATTTACCCGTTGTTATTATATTATAAACTTCAACTATTATTATTACTTTTGTAGTATGCAGAGTCTGCCCAAAACTTACCAGCTAAACACTTGCTTTGCTAGGCTTAATATAAAGACTCCATAGTACTAACTCACTATATATTTTCACTCTTAATAAATTTAACAGCAAAATTAATCAATATTTCATGTGAATACATTTAATGAGGCCAAAAGAAGCTTCTAGTTTTTTGTGGTTAATTTTAAAAATACCTCACTTTGAATTTTGCTTTAAGCTTATACATATGTTGGGTTGGCCCTGATAATACAAAATTTTGGTGGCCCTAATACTCTATCCAATGGTGGAGCTTTCCATTTTACCTTATACAACGGATCATGAGCTGGAAATCTTGTGGTTGGATTTTGTACCATTTGACTCAATTTTGGTTTTAACAAAAATAGCTATATCTAGTTTCAATATTTGGGATCACCTTTGAAGACACTAAAACAAAGTCCGTATAAGAACTAAGCTATAATTTCCCCCATGGTTACTATTGTTGATATTTTTTTGCCACATTGAGCATTATGTGATTCATAGCCATCTTTCTATAACTAGTGTATAGAAAGCCATATAAAAGAGAATCTTTTAGCATCGGTTATTTAAATACCTGATGCTAAATTTCCTAAAAAAAGTTCATTTAGTAACGGTTTTTTAGCATCGGTAAAGCTTGTAACCTTTCGCAGGGCCTTGATCTGGGATCATGGGGATCAATGGAGGGTCTAGTTCATTCATCTGCAAATTCCATTCCTTTGTCTCCTATCAACTTCTTAGAGAGAGCAGCCAAGGTTTGCAGAGATAGAACCTCTCTTGTCTATGGTTCTTTGAAGTACAACTGGGGTGAAACCCATCAAAGGTGTCTCAAACTTGCTTCAGCTCTCTCCCAAATAGGAATTTCTCGTGGGGATATCGTGAGTCTTACTACTCTTTACACATACTTTTGTTTTTGATTTTGTTGTGATCATTAATAAATGTATCATAAACTTCTATGAAGCACAGACACTTCCGGTTGAAGACGTGTCCGGTGTCCGACACACTGACACTGATACGACACTTCACTTGTATTTTTCAATACTTTTACAATTAATACTGGTGTTCGTGTCAGCGTTTGTGTCGTGTTCGGTGTCCGTGTCTGTGTCGGTGTTTCATATATAAACTTACTTGATCCACTAATTCTATTTTATGTTGTTTGTAAACAGGTTGCCACCCTAGCACCTAATGTCCCTGCAATGTATGAGCTGCAATTTGCAGTACCAATGGCTGGAGCCATTCTTTGTACTCTTAACTCACGTTTAGATGCAACTATGGTTTCAGTTCTATTAGAGCATTCACAAGCCAAGGTTCTTTTTGTAGATTACCAACTACTTGAAATGGCTCAAGGAGCATTTGACTTGCTAAGAAAGAGAGCAAAAAAACTTCCAATTCTAGTCTTGATCACAGACTCTAACTGTACTTCTAGTTCTACCATTAACACAACCTCAACTAGTTATGAGTATGAAAAGCTTCTAGCTAGTGGGAATGATGATTTTGATATAGTGAGGCCACACAGTGAATGGGATCCTATAAGTGTAAATTACACTTCTGGCACCACATCTAGACCTAAAGGAGTTGTTTTCAGTCATCGAGGTGCTTATCTAAACTCTCTAGCAACAATTCTACTCTTTCAAATGAATCTCTTTCCTGTTTATCTTTGGAATGTTCCATTGTTCCATGCTAATGGTTGGTGCCTTGCATGGGGAGTAGCTGCACAATTTGGAACCAATATTTGTATAAGAAAAGTATCTCCAAAGAATATATTTGATAATATATTTCAACATAAAGTGACACACATGGGGGGAGCTCCTATAATATTGAATATGATTGCGAATTCTATATTATCTGATAGAAAACAACTCAATCACAAAGTTGTAGTGATAACAGGAGGTTCTCCTCCTCCTCCACAGATCTTATACACAATGGAAGAAATTGGTTTTAGCATTACTCACATGTATGGCCTCACAGAAACATATGGTGCTGGGACATTTTGTGCATGGAAACCTGAGTGGAACATTCTTTCTCATGAACAAAAATCTAAGATGAAAGCAAGGCAAGGTGTGCCTCATGTTGGTTTAGAAGAAGTTGATGTTAAAGATCCTGTTACAATGGAAAGTGTTCTAGCTGATGGTAAAACAGTAGGTGAGGTAATGTTTAGAGGGAATACAGTGATGAGTGGATATCTTAGAGATTCAAAAGCAACAAATGAAGCTTTCAAAGGTGGTTGGTTTCATAGTGGGGATCTAGCTGTGAAACATAGTGATTGTTACATTGAAGTTAAGGATAGATTGAAGGATATAATAGTCTCTGGAGGAGAAAATATTAGCTCAATTGAGGTAGAAACTGTTTTGTATAGCCATGCAGCTGTTCTTGAAGCTGCAGTTGTTGCACGACCAGATGATCATTGGGGTCAAACTCCTTGTGCTTTTTTGAAGTTGAAAGAAGGTTATGTTGAAAATGCTCAAGAAATAATTGACTTTTGTAGGGATCGTTTGCCTCATTACATGGCTCCAAAAACAGTGGTTTTTCAAGATATACCAAAAACTTCAACTGGGAAGATACAAAAATATCTTCTGAGGGAGAAAGCTACAGCCATGGGTAGCATTTCTAGATCTCTTGATTATACAAAATTTCTAATTGATTGGTCAAGTTAGTAATGACGATAATAAATAATACTTGATGTTGAATTATGAATGGAAGTTTCACTTTTTTGTTGTCTACTTAGATGAAACGAATAAACACCACATACACTACAACGACTCACACCTGAATTTGAACTTGGGAGCCGACGTCCCCTTGTTGCTGAAATTGCCAAGACAACCAACAGTGAAAGACATCTAAGTTTCACTTTTAATTATTGTTTGTACATTACAACCTTAAAAGAATTTGTTGTGTTCAAATTGTGGGGAGAGCAGGATATTGCTCAACATCAAGACGCAAAATAAAAGGGTACAAAATAGAACCACAATATATATGTTTTCCAATCTTAATCCCAGTAGTCAATGATAATTTAGGATCATAATAGTGTGTAGTTGGTTTTCCTTCCAAATCCACAGCAATAACTCCTCCATTTTTTGACATCCTTAGACTTGGTACATGTTTTGTAACAATTGCCAAAGCTTTCCTTAAGAAAGGGTATTTAAGTAATATATCCAATTCAGTGCTAAAGGCCTGCCAACAATGCCAAAAAAAGAACATCAGTAAAATGAGTGTTTCTTTTTATATATATATATATATATATATATATATATATATATGGATTCAATTAGTATTCACCAATTTTATAAAAAAAAAGAATTAGAATGCACCGACAATATACATATAATTTTACAACATCAACCAATAAGAAATCGGATATCATAAAAATGTTTGACAAATTATATCATTGTTTTTAAAAGCTATACATACCATGATTTCTTATTGGTCGATAATGTAAAACATCTTTGCCTCTCAAATATATACCAATTAAGCTCATGTTATATATGTATTACATTAAAAAAAATTATGATTAAACTACCAATAAAGAATAAATAATGTATTCAATATTCACTGTTTCAATAAGGTATTGTTAGTTGTTACCGTGGCTAATCCAATCCAATATTGACCTTTTCCATCATAATGAATGTTATCAGGCATGCCAGGTAGGTCACAAAACTTTTCTATGCTTCCTTTTTTGGACCCCTTTATGTAATATTTCTTGCACCTCCCGCTGCAAGAAATTAGCCCATCATGAAATTAGCCCAATAGTTGTCTACAAAAGTTGGGCTTTGTATTTAAGCCCAACCCTTTCAAAACATTTTCAAAATTTAACTCAGAATTTCAATTTTTTTTTTCTGGAATTATGTCAAACATAAATCTGAAATGTATTTTTTGACATTCAGAATTATGTTTTTGACATAAATCCGGAATTAACTATCTTATAATAAGTGCCCTTAATATGAAAGAGATGGTTAATTATAATAAAAAGCTAAAGTTGATGGTAATTTTTGGTAGAAAAGAACTTACAAGAGGGTTTCACAAAAGATCACAAAATGTTGATCTGGTGAGACTGCGACTCCATTAGGAAAGTAGAGGTTGTGGACAAGAAGGGTAGTCTTTTTTGTTGTTGGATTATAGCTCAAAAATCTACCATTAGGATTACCTTCCAAGATATCAAAGATGGAATCTTTAACAGAATATTTATGTGAAGCGTCTGTAAAATAAATAGTGCCATCATGTGCTACATCAACCCCATCTGTTAATTTGAATTTTAGGCCATCAATCTCATCCACAAGCATCTCAATCTCCTTTTCTTTTGTTACTCTTAGTAGCCCCTACATCATAATTGTATAAGTGATTGCTCTCAAACTATAATGTACTAACCAAGTACATAAAAACTTGCATCATTCAATGAATAATCAAATGGTACCTAAATTAGTGTGTGAGTTAAGTGTATCTCTTTAAGTTGAAGAGACATTTTTTAATGATTTGTTGAAAAAGCTAGCTCATTTAGTGAGGGTTGTCCCTAATTATAACAGTTAACTAATTTGATCATACCACTATCAAATACTATAAGACTTCCAACACACCCCAAACTCATGGCTGAACATTTGGAGCATTACCCAAATAGTCTTTTTTTTTTCTTTCTGTCAAATAGTTTGATAACAGCAGAATAGCATGTGGCCCAATAAATCTCAAATAGACTCCAATATAATCTTATAATTTAGGTCTCATCTTAACTCGTCCCCAAAAAACTAGCCCATAGGGGCGGGGCTAGTACATATTTATAGCTAGTAATCCATCCATTCAAAGGGGAACTTGAAATATCATTTTTTTGATCAAGACAACTTATTTCTTCCACTTGTATTCTTATTATTTTGCTTTTTTAACCGTTTTCAAATAAAAAATCGATATTTTGTCAATTTTTTTTTTGATATTAACACTTATTCTGTTATATCTTATTGTATTTTATGTTTAGTTAAACAATTCATTTTACAAACTACTTAAATTTGAATTAGCTACCTCATGTATAAGCTACCACATATCAACTGGAGTATAAACTAGTTTATAACTTATGAATATGCGCACGACCAATTTATCGGTTATTCTCTGCGTGCAAAACACCAGTGGATTTTAAGGTTGGATTCGAATCCAAGGCTCTGGTTAAGAGGGAAGAGAATGAAACTGTCTCATCCAAATGCTTTTGATATAATATTTTATTATTTTACTATTCATAGTTTTTTTGACAATATTTTACTAGTTCAGATTTTTTATTTTATTAATACGCCTAATTCAGCTAGTTCTTCATTGATTCAATAAATTTACCTTTCAAAAACTGATTCAGTTTCCTTAAAAAGAATTGACAAGCCTAATTCAACTAATTCTTTTTTGATTTGATGGATATGCCTTTTCAACCGGATCAGATTTGTTTTGTCTAATTAATTACTGATTAGCCTAATTGAACCAATTCTGATTAGACAGATATACCTTTGAAAAACTAATTTAATTTTTTAAATTGATAAACCTTATTCTTTATTCAGCTTAATCATTTCTGATTTTATAGATACCTTTCAAAAACTATTTCAGATTTTCCCTCAAAAAAAAAAAAAAACTATTTCAGATTTCGCCACTTTCTATTTATAGAAAAAAAGAAATTCAAATCCCATCCCATATTTTATATGAAAGTAAACTTACCTTATCCGCGTCGGCAACTATGAGTTCATTATTCTGGTTAAAAGCCAACCCAAGTGGTCTTCCACCAGTATTAACCCAATTCTCAATAACTGAGTCAGCAACCGATTCATTCAACGTAACTCGTTTAATCCACCCATCTTCACACCCAGTATAAATA
Organism: Astragalus glycyphyllos; assembly: GCA_963573325.1. Taxonomy (NCBI): domain Eukaryota; kingdom Viridiplantae; phylum Streptophyta; class Magnoliopsida; order Fabales; family Fabaceae; genus Astragalus; species Astragalus glycyphyllos. The sequence goes on from OY754308.1 coordinate 40,214,169, forward strand.
ACACCATTAGCAGCATCATAAACCAGGTCTTCAGGTCCTGCCACGTGGCCCTCTGCTAAGGTTTCAGATCCTTGTCGCATATTCTTGTTACGTGTTGGTGCTGTCACAGTTGACCGGCTTAGCTCGTTTGTTGGAAATTCAACCGGTTCCAATGGGTCCAGATGGTAGAGAACTGCGACGGCAATAATAACGGGAAGAATTATTCCGATCAACGGGGTTAAAAGCCATGAACGTGTTTGAGTTCTGGTGTTTGGCTCCGACATCTCGTGACCGGTTTTAGTGACGGTGTGGCTGGTTTTTAGGATAATTTTGACACTTACGATGTAGTTGTTATAAACTAGTATAACCTTTATGTGATGATAACGATGTAGATAGATAGTATACTTTCTCTCTCTTATAATAGGATTCGACATTTTTTTAATCCAAATTAAGAAAAAAATTCAAATGAATAAAAATAGATTTATTAGTCACCACCCATTTGAATTAGAACTTGATTTATTATACATAAATATTTTATAACGTCAATAAATTAGAACTTGATTTTTGTCTTATTCAATTTGAAAGACTCATGCATCAATCATGATTTCTTAGTTGTTGATGTTGTAAAACAATTTTACATCGGCCAGTACTTACCAATTAAACTCATTTTTTTTTTTATAAAACCGATTAAACTCATAAATAAATATGATAGATTTATAAACTAGTTTTTACTAAACTAGTTATTTGCTGTCCAAAAAAAACTAAACTAGTTATTTGAATTAGAGAAGTGAAAAGAAGTATTGTTTTTCATTGATTTGGATGAGAGCTCAAGGCCCTATTTATACAAGAAGTGTTGACCTTTCATATCCTATTGAGTTAAGTGTTGGCCTTTCATATCTTACAGAATTAAGTGTCAACCTTTCATATTCTACTGAATTAATACAAGAAAAAGAAACGGAAAGAAAAAATGCAGAAGGACTGAAATTAATGCCTTCATTATCTAATTATTAACTAAGAGAAGACCGAAGGACTCTTGGTAAGAGCGTCTGCTAGCGGAGCCTGAGACGGAACGTATTCTACCACTAGGGACTTGTTAAGAACCCTTTCTCTAACAAAGAAGATATTGAATTTCATATGGTTGGTCCTGGAGGGAAGGACATGATTATGGGTGAGAGCAACTGTACTTTAGTTGTCACAATATATCACTAGAGTAGGAATAGTGACTTGAAGTTCTTGTAGAAGGGATTGCACCCGTATGACTTCAGAAGCGGCTAGAGCAAGGCTTCTGTATTCAGCCTCTGCTGTAGATTTAGCTACCAGAGTTTGTTTCTTTGACCACCAAGAGGTGGGATTTGGACCAAGAAACACACATGCACCTGAGGTAGAACGCCTATCATCAACATCTGAGGCCCAATCAGCATCACAAAAGGCCCTAAGAGTTAATGGAGAAGTTTTTTTAGCTGGTTAAAAATCAAGGCCATAGTCATTTTGTACCCTTGAGATACCTGAGAATTCTCTTTGTTGCTGTCCAATGAGAGACAAGTGGTTGGGACATGAATTGACACACTTTATTTATTGTATAGCCTAGTTTTGGTTGGGATGGTCACATATTGAAGAGCACCCAGAATACTCCTATAGAGAGTTGGATCTTCAAAATAGTCTACACCTGCTTTGAAGAGTTTGACGTTAGCAGGAAGAGATGTAGTGATGCTCTTATAGCCTTCCATATTTGATCTGTGAAGAAGATCCCTTTGCCTTGGTATAACAATAGGGAACCATTGGTTATCCGCTTCACTTCAGTGCCCAAGAAATAATCAAGATCACCAAGTTCTTTAAGAGAAAACACACTGTCAAATTTGGTGATCAATTGTTGAATCATGGTGGGAGATGAGTCAGTAACTATGATATCATCTACATAAAATAACACGTAGATACAACAACCTTTTTGATTGAAGATTAATTTGGTGATCAATTGTTGAATCATTGTGGGAGATGAGCCTGTAACTACGATATCATCTACATAAATTAACATGTAAATAAAATAGCCTTTTTAATTGAAGATTAGAAGAGAATGATCACATCTACATTGTTTGAATCCAAAGTCAATAGTGTTTCACTACAAGAAAAACCTGTTTTAGCCACCAACATTTGCGACAGAGCTTATGCCATCAGTAATTTGCCACGGATTTGCAACGGCATGTGTTAAAAGTAGGGGCCGAAATTTCCCGCTGGAGTTTGCCACGGGTTTGCCACGGACTTTGAAAAGGCAGCAAATTTGCGACGGAGATCCCGTCGCAAACCAGAAATAAAATTATAACACGCACGAATCCTCCCATTTGAGCAAAATCACTACGTTGTCTTCCTGAAAAAATAGAACAAAACGCTCTCACCCTCACTTTCCTTCTCCTTTCTCTTTCTTTCTCAGACTCCCTCTCCCTCTCCCCTCTCTCCCTCTCTAAGACTGCGCAACAAAACGCTGCCGCCCGCCGCCGCGACACCACCTTCGTTTCAAGCTGCCTCCACGGTCGCCTTCGCCTCACCTGGCTTTCTTGAAGCACCACCACCAACTGCCCGTGACTCTCCTCTCTCAGTTTCCTCTCCTTTCTCATGCGCTTTCCTCTCTTCTTCTTCTTAAAAGGTAAATGTTTTTCTTCTTCTCTACTTCTATTTAGCAAAAATGCCTCCATTTTTGTTTGAATCGAAACCCTAACCCCCTCTATTTTTGAATGGAAACCCTACCCGAAAAGTGTAATCTTAATCTTTCATTCTTCTAATTTCTGTGAATCTGAAATTAGGGTTTGGGGGAAAAGAAATCTTCTGTGGAGTTCTCGATCTGAAGAAGTATTTTTCTCACTCTTCACTTCTATTTGTTCTATTCATAAAATTAGGGTATACAACATTTTTCTCACTCTTATGTGCTTACGAACACTGTTTTCTTTCTGTGATTTGGGCATTGTTTTCGTTTTCTTCTCAAGGGTTTTCGTTTTCATTTAGAAGAGGAGTGGAAAACGACCCAGAATCGAACACGCCGCAGCTGTCTTCAATCAGGTAAACATCATTTCACTATTTCAGTTTCTTATTCTTCATTCTGGCTTCTGGGTCATTCTTCATTTTATGTTATTCTTATGGGATTTGGGATTTGGGTTTTTGGTCATTCTTATTTATTTGGCTTTTGAAGAATTTATCAGCTTTTGATGTTTTGTTTCTTTTGCATGTCATAGCATAAAGTCTTAATCTTCCATGATTTTTTGAGTACTGGAAATGACATTTGTGTTTGGGTTTTTTTGACTGTTTTGATTTTATACTATAGTAGTGGCTACAATTTAGTCCAGCTCAATTTAAGCTAAGCAATGTTATGAAGATGAATTGTTTGAATGTATGTCCAGTCAATTTGAATGATAATGTATGTTTCTGTTAGTTTGTTTTGTTCTTCTTTTAATGAATGAATTAAAGTTTCGATTTCAATTTTATATTCTGTTGTTGGGAATTTTCTGTGAGTATGTTAATATCTTGAAACAAGCAAATCAATGCAACTTGAAAAGTAGATGATATTGTTTGTAACAACTTCAACTTGATGAAAGTGGTAATGAATTAGAATTGTTGCTACATCAATCTCTCCAATTGCACACCTTCTATATACAAGTTTCAGTTTCATTGATCATGTTGCTTTCTGTTAGTTTGTTCTTCTTTTAATAAATAAACAAAAGTTTCAGTTTTATGATCTGTTATGACTTTTATTTGATTATGTTCATATTTGGAAACCAATTAAATCAATGCTACTCGAAAAGTAGATGTTTGTAATAGCTTGATGAAAGTGGTAACTGGTAATGAATAAAGCATTAGTTTAGTTACTTAGACAACCCCATTAGTTAGTTACTTAGTTGCAACTCTTTGATTAGTAGACTTGGGTAGTTAGAGAGGGTAGGATATAAACAATAGAAGAACCTGGTAACTTAGTTACAACTCTTTGATTAGTTACAACCATATTTTATTTATTTGGTTCATATTGTCGTTTTACGGATGAAATAATTTTCGTTGTGCAGAAATTTGCTCTCAAGATCGTGGTGTTAACCTTGATGATTGAGGACTTCATTGTGCAGAAATATACTCTATTTTTTAGGTTTGTGCAACTTATTTACTATTAACAGCTTCATTCTAGTTGAATAAAATGCTGATTCTGGTTTTATTGTGACACTGATTCTGGACAACACATGTTCCTGTCTTTGAGCCTCTCATGCTTTTGTGTAGAGTTCAATTTTTATCTGAGGCTGGTATTTTGTAAATCAATGTTGTGTATCTCTTTTAATCTGTTGTGTAGAGTTCAATTAGGGAATTAATCTGTTGTGTGTTGAGATAATAAGGCTATACAGAACTCAAGCATTTTTAATCTATTTTCTCTTTTACTGTTTCGATTCTGGGAGAACAGAAGATAAGTAATGGTTTTATAAATTTGTTGATCACATGTCATGTGTCTTATTTCCTCAACTGATTCTGTTTTGCTACTTTGGATCATAAAACTCCATTACGAGGTGAAAATTTGAGTTTTAGAGAGCTATATAAATAACCCTCAAGTTGAAGATGAATATTTAGCACCTAAAGGATCATGAAAATTGAGGCCTGAGTTTGAAATAAAGTAATAAGGACTTTCAAATGCAATGACTTTATTTGGACTTAAGTGCAGTAGATAAGTTGTATCAAAGTGCAAGGATGCATGCAGAATCTGTTTTGCTGCATAATTAGAAGTTGTACCAGAGTGCAAGGACCTTATGCAGAATCTAGTTGGGCTTAAGTTAAGGGCTAATGAAGTGAGCTATTGTCCCATTGCAGCTGCATAATTAAAGTGCTACATTGAGAACTGGATAGATCTTAAAATTGTTTGGTCATTAGAAACACAACTTAGAATTTAGAACATTAATGCTTATAGGAAGCATGATTCAATTTTCTGCACAATTTCTGATTTTGCAGTTTTAGATGAGAATTTTTTCTTCAATTTTTCTTTGAATTGTTTATAGAACCTTTACAAACTTCAATTTTTAATCTGTTTGCAAAAGAGTGTTTAAGTCTATGTGTTGTCTATGCTGTTTTGTCTTTAATTTATGAACTTATCTCATTCCCTTTTCCAATTCAGCATTTTGAAGCATTTGAAAACAAAATTGGATACTAAATACAGTTGGGTGTGTGTGAGAAAATATTTTGTTTGGAATTTTGGATCTCTGTAGGATGACCAAAGACATCAAGAAACACTTCTCGGGACCAAGATCCACAACATACAAGGTAGCCTACCTGTTGCTAACTCATTTTGTTCCATTTTGGTTTCAACTCCTTAGGAAGTATTCTTCTCGGGACAGATTTATAATCATTTTCACTATTAGTATCTACTTTTGAGTGTATATCTTGCAAGTAATTAGAATTGTAATATTTAGGTGTTATTTTTGACCATGTTATAAAAGAATCAGTTTAATGACTCTAAGTGCAAGATGAATGTCTATGGTAGGATCTGTGGATGAATATACATTAAATCTTGAAAATGGGGATGCGCTTGAGTTATGAATAATAGAATATGTCAATTAAATCATTATGAAGCAGCACAGGGTTTGACTCATTGATAATTTTTAATAATCCTAGGTGTCATTTTCAGGTTCAAGTCGTGTTGCTGTTACTAGGAAGACATGAAATATCTCCAACTGTACCTTCCATCCCAATATCTTCTCACCAGAATAACCAGGTATTACTGCATTATTTGTTTGGAGTGTGATCGATAGTCTTTTGTTGGTCAAATATTTGGTTAGATTCTCCTTGTTTCCTCTTTCTTAATCAGTTTTGCATTGATCTGTCATCCTACTTTATTTGGTTTCTATTGTGAATGTTAATTAGATGTTGATTCTTGCATTTGCATGCATTTTGTGTCCCCCTGCAGAATCACGGAACTCCAACCAGTCACAAACCTGAGCCTGTGTGGAATAACTTCACAATACGTCTAAGACATCAAATTGGAAGGTAACACTTTTCTCTTATTCTGTGTCCCATTTGACTGTTTCTAATGCTTTTTGCTTGTGTTTTGATTTTTTAGAGTTTGATTTTGTTTTGATTTTTAACAACTCACTTCCAATTTTTAGAGCAATCATTTTCCCTTCAAATTCAAATTATTAAGGTTTTAATTATGAATAGATTTGTATTCTTTAATTATATAGGTGCATTTGTTTTTGACAGGCTGATTCTCCAATAAGCTTGGTGCTGAATAGGAAGTTATGTGAGCAATTATAAGATCTTGCAAATTAGAGAGCAAGTAATGGCTCAAGGTTTAGCATATATATTATTAAGCTGTATAAAAATTGGTTTGCTTTGTCTTTGAAATAATTGTGAGAAAGCTTGTATTTAATATATATATATATATATATATATATATATATATATATATATATATATATATATATATGTTTGGTGAACCACTTTATTTGGTACTTCAAGTATAATGGGAAATTTCTTTGGATTTAGTATATATGTGGGTGTCTGAGCTTGCATCAGGTGCAATATGTATATATGTGAGAAAGCTATTTTTCTACTAGTGTACACAAAAAAATATGTATAGATATCACTATTAAACAACATTTTGGATGTATGATTTTTTTTTTTAAATTTGCGACGGATTAGTGACGGATTTGCGACGGACATTTGCCACGGCTTTGCGACGGACATTTGCGACGGACTTATTTGCGACGGAAAAGTCCGTCGCAAACAGTTTGCGACGAGCGATTTTGCCACGGAATTTGGTCCGTCGCAAATGCCGTCGCAAATGTCATTTTGCGACGGAATTTCCTGCATTTGCGACGGATTTTTCGGTGGCAAATCAGCGAATTTCTTGTAGTGTTTTGGTCAGTTTCTCAAACCAGGCACGTGGAGCTTGTTTAAGCCCATATATGGGTTTTTGGAGCTTGCATACATGAGTAGCATCACTTGAGACAAATCCTTGAGGCTGACTCATATAAACATCCTCTTTTAGAGTATCATTGAGGAAGACATTATTCACATCCACTTGTTTGAGAGGCCAATTGTAATTAAGTGCAAGAGTTAGAATAATTCTAACAATTATTGGCTTCACAACAGGAGAAAAAGTTTTTGTATAGTCACATCCATATTGTTGATGATAGCCCTTGGCCAATAGCTTTGCTTTATACCTGTTGACAGACCCATCAGGGTTGTCCTTGACACGAAACACTCATTTACAACCAACTGCAAATTTGCCTTGAGGAAGAGGAACAAGTGTCCATTTCTGATTTGCCATTAAGACATTGTATTCATCTTCCACAGCTTGTGTCCGTTGAGGGGATGCTAGAGCTTGCTTTACTGAATTGGGATCAGCTGTGGTTGTTAGAAGGGTGGGAAACAATCTGGGGTTTGCATTGCCAGTCTTTGACGTAGTTGGCATGGGGTGGTGATTATTTGTTGAGGTGGTGAAGGGCTACTTCTAGAGAAAGATGATGAGTTGGGATCAATGGTACTTGATGTTGAGGAGGGTAGGGGTGTGGAGATGTTGCTGTATGTGGTGATTGAGGTGTTGAAGGAGGTGTGTTTTGAGGTGTAGGTGAAGGTGGTACACTAGTGGGTGAAGTAGCTGGTGTAGTAGGCGAGACAATGCCAAGAGAAATAGAGGAGGACTTTTGGTAAGTGGAAGACTTGTTCACATTAGAGGAAACACGATTGAAATGAAACATGTGTTCATTAAGCAAGACATATTTTGAGATGAATATTCTACCATTGGCATCTAAACACTTATACCCTTTGTGAGAGGATGAGTATTCAAGAAAAGTGCACTCAGATGACCTGAACTGAAGTTTATGATTATTGTATGGTCTCAATAAAGGATAACAAGCACACCCAGACACTTTTAAAAATTTGTAATCAGGGGCAGATTTAAACAATGTGTATACTGGAATGAGATTTGTGTGTGATGTAGGAAGTCTATTAATAAGGTAACAAATGTATGATCTCAACAAGGGAATGGGAGGGATGCTTGAGATAGTAACGCCAGACCCATTTCAACTATATGTCTATGCTTTCTCTCAACCACACCATTTTGGTGGTGAGTATGTGGGCATATGATTTTGTGGGCAATCCCCAACTCTGCTAGATATTGCTTAAATGGTCGAAACTCACCCCCAGTCAGTTTCAAGAGCCTTGATTTTAGTATTTAACTGAAGTTCAACAAGGCTTTTGAACTCTTTGAATTTAGACAGGGTTTCATCTTTGGTTTTGAGAAAATATATCCATGTATGTCTCCTAAAGGCATCAATGAAAGACACGTAGTATTTATATCCCAAAGAAGAGACCATAGGTGCAGGTCCCCAAAGGTCACAGTATACAAGTTGTAAAGGTTCATTATAAACAGTTTATGAAGGTTGGGAAGGTAATCCGTGGGATTTTCCCATGCAACATGCAACACAAAAATCTATATTATTGGTTGAAAAGGTATTGAGATTATAGAGTTTGAGTACATTATTCAAGGTAACTAGATTTGGATGTCCAAGCCGATTATGCCACAAGGATTGTAAAGTACCAGTGTGTGGGATTGTAGTGAAGTTAACAAGGGAGGGATTAACATTATTTGAAGAAACTGGAACAGAAACAACAGACTGATGAGCTTGAGTAGAGAAAGGGTAGAGACCACTGGAATCAACTAGACTTTGAAGTAGGGAACTGTGATCAACCTGTGATTTCACAAGGTAATGAAATGGGTGAATTTGGAAATAACAATTATTATCACGAGAAAACTTGTGCACACTGATTATGTCTTTGGTTAGAGAGGGAACATGTATATAAGATATCTTTGAGATGTAATTGAAGTGTAAGATTAGAAGTAGAAGGAAAAGATTTAGAACTCATAGAGTGTACTGCAAAACCTTGACCCTTGCCAAGGAACACATTCTCTAGGTGAGATGGAGGAGGCACACCGATGTTGGCTTGTGGAGGAGTGGAGCCAAAGTTATTGGTAGCACCTATGTTAAAGAAATGTACGAGTGCTGCAGCAGCAGTGCTAGTGTACATTGCCTGAGGTGCTAGTGGAGGTCCTACAGGAACTGATATAGTCCAGGTTGGTATTTAGGTAGATGTAGCTGCAGACCTGATGTACTGTAGGGATTGCCATTGGTATAGGCTACTGAAGGTGCACCATATGGTGAAGCATAATAAGCGTTGTACCTGTAGTAGCAGACAGATGGTTCATGACCAAATTTGCGACACACTTGACACTGCACATTACCTCTACCTCCATTACGGCCACATCGTCCTCCACCACGACCCAACTGGCCTCCACCATGAGCATTGTAGTTGTCACGACCTCTTCCTGGTTTATCAGATCTGTTGTTAGTTTGTGGAGGCGTTGAATCAGTGAAATTAGCCTGTAGTGTGAGATTAGGTTGAGATATAGAAGCAGCATTTTGAGTAAGATTTAGTGAAGTCACTTCCTCCACGATCTTTTGCTTGTTGACACGACGTTCATGTGCTTAGAGCAAAGATTTAACTTCATCGAATTCAAACCAGTCAAATTTGCTGTTGATGAGAGTAACAAGAGATTCTAAATCAGGCGGAAGACCTTCAAGGATAACGTCTAACTGATCTTGAGTAGTGACGTTTTCGCCAATGGAGATTAGTGAATCGTCGATCTCCTCGACTTTAGTGAGAAATTCAGTGATAGTACTGGTACCTTTCTTGATTGTACGCAATTCAGTGCGTAGTTGACACGATTGAGCCTTGATCTTAGAGTGAAATTTCTGGTGACTACGATCCCAAAGTTGCCACGTCTGACGACAACCGATGATGGTTGGAAGCAACGTCAGTGAGAGAGATTGTTGCAACCACGAAAGTAACATGTGATCTTGAGCCTTCCACTCGAGGAACGTCGGATTGACAGTTCCAGTGGTGTGATCATTTTCATTGAGATATTTAGGAGGAATTTCTGGCGCTACGCAAAAATGGTGAAGACGATGCGCGCATAATACAGGCTCAGCCTACTGCAACCACACTAAGTAATTGTTGTCATCGATTTTCTCTGTGAACTTGTAATTGAAGTTCGCAAATGAAGTTGACAGACGTTGTGGATGAAAGCGCCAGAGAAAACGGGATCACCATGCTGAATAAAAGACGATGCAACGGTTGCGATGCGGAAGCGAATGATCTAAACTAAGCCACGTTGGTGGCGAAAAAAACTTTGACTACTATTGAAGTCAATAATGTCACACGGAGGGGGGGGGGGGGGGGGGGGGTTAGAATTGTGACCCTTTTAAAAATTGATCTGAAATAAAAGAACTTATCTTCACAAGTATAATGTGAACATAAGAAGATAAGTGATATGTATTTAGAAGTATGAGTCAAAGGTTAGTCTGTGTAATTTAAATGAAAGCCCAAGAATGATGGTTGGTCAGTCTTCTCAACTATGTGATGGAGTTGAGAAGGTTCAGACAACTCTTCCCTTAATGCTTCTCTCAATATATCCTTTTGACAGTAACAATGATATTAAGCTAATGAAGAAGACATAGTCTATCATTTTAAAGTTATCAAGAGTTTTCTTAGTGATTCAGGCATTGGGATAAGGGTGAGAAGGGTTAAAAACAGTTTTCTTGAAAAACAGTTTATTATCAGAGAAGGGTCAGAACTGACTCTTCTCAGTTTTTACAAACCTTCTCCTAGAGGAGATTTTTCTCACTTGGTGCAATCTAATGACAAGTAAAGCAATAAATAACACAGAGATTTATAGTGGTTCACCCCACTTCAGGCTACATCCACTCCTCATGTAACACCCCAATTCTACCCAATAATACTATAAATCAGAGTGCGGAATTTTCAACATAAATATTGGAGTGCTACACTTACTTCCCAACACAAACAATATAAAAGATTCATGGTAAATTCAATTTGAAGCAATCTTAACAATCCTTGTCCATTTGACAACTCAAAATCAACAATTTGCTTAATAGAAATAACTTCGAGTTCAACAAATATTGCAACCTAAATGATAAAGGAAAAAAACAGCGTTCAATCCCCCCGAGTGTTACGTATCAGAGTGACGACACCGACTCAACTAAGGAAGGATCACCGCCTTCATTCGCGACTACCTGCACGTTACCACATAGGGGTAACATTCAAACAGAAGGGGTGAGATATCGAACTATATAAGAGCATGTATGAAGAACAATATGATAGGTCAGGTACTATAGAATTACACATATCATCAATAAAATCCTCAATAGAGTCATCAATAGAATCATCGAAGTGCAATGCGGAATGCGACTCAACTGTGCATATGCATGTGGTACCATTGGAGCAAAACTCCCGTCGTAAAAATCGTCGTTGCCAGTAAATAGTGGCTCACAGGGCATAGCCCTCATCGTTCACGTCGTAAAGCAAATGCAAAGGTATGCGACACAATGTGAATGTACAAGTAACGCTAATCACAGTCACGCAATTGCACGACAACAACACCAAAACGTCATGGCGGCTATAGGCCTACAATTTACTATCTTTGCCAATAAATAGAGGCAAATCAACTTTTACAACTTCACCTGCAATTTACCACATTTTCGACAAGGTATTCAACGCAACAATTAACCACAACAGCAACTGTGGCAACAATATTGACAAAGCAGCAACATCAACAGCGCAAAACAGCAAGAATAGCAACAACACAGCAGCAAAACGTAACAGCAATGACAACAATAACAGCAAAACCACAACAGCTTTAACAGCAAAACATCAACAGCATTAACAGCAAAACAGCAACAGCATTATCAGCAAAACAGCAACAACATTACATCAAAACAGTAACAGCATTAACGTAACCATCAATTCAATTACGAAAATTATTTATAATTCTTACTAACGAGTTATCTATATTCCTATCATTTTTTTTATTATAATAGTGAAAACCTTAATCCAACAAAATTACAATTCGATTTAATTAGAACTAACGACATAGGAATTCAAGCACACACGGTCAATTCATCAAACATTTCTCATACGATATATATAACTACGCAACATACACAAAGGCAATCTATAATAAACCCCAAACCCCGCATACGATCCCTCATATACGCTATTATAGAATTCGAACCCACCCTTACCTCAACTATGGTGGTGCAAACTCCCTCCTAGCATCGTTCCTCGATTCTCCGAATACGGCGACTCCCCTGCGATAGTAACGACGCGTGACGATCACGAACGTAGAGAATTGCAATGAAAATCAACCCTCCCAATCCAATCCTAGGCTAGAGCTCTTGAAAATTGAGGCTTTTGTGTAACTTAGAAGTGAGAGGAAGAAGGAGAAGAAGGGAAAAGAGGGCGGCTGCGCAAAAAGACCAGCCCTAGCGCATATTTGCGCTATATTTATAAGGAGGAGTGGGGCACAAGAGCCTTACTGCGCAAGCTGCGCATTGGACACGCTGCTAGGGTTGCGTGAGCGCTGCGCACTCGCGGTGCTAAGCCCAATGCTATTTTTAACTGGCCCACGACACGTGATTATCATCTAACTCATTTTCAACATAGCTACTACGCCCATAATTTCAATTCTTACAATTATCCTACGACAATCCAACTTCGAAGTAATTTGATTAAATTTTAGGGCGTTACACCTCACACCCAGTGAGAATTTCCACTATTTTTCCAAAATAGATTACACCTTTTACACCTCCCTAGGCTAAAAGAACTCTTGGTAGTTTTCTTCACACAGCTCTACCTACTGTAATCACTTCTAATAGACTTCATTTAATCTATTAGATTGCTTCTAACACAGAAGCACTCACTTATCAAGTCCTACAGCAACACATGCTACTTGAGAAGGTTCCCTATTTGGTATTTGTTTGATTGATAGGGTTTGTGGGATTTCTAGAGCTTGGTTGATACAAATGAAATGTTCAATGATTACAACAACACATGACTTAATACATACTCATAGATTGGACGAATCCCTTCTGGTTTGGAGCTGCTGAGTATGGAAGAGAGAAAAACTGTGATGCTTGAGAAGGGTAACACCTCAGATTTTAATTCACTCTCTTAAGGATCAATGGCGACCAAGAGCGTTATTTTATAAATCAAATCTTGTGTATTAACTGCTGGTCCAAGAATTAGAGTCGTTGGTGAAGAAACTAGCTGTTTGAAATTGCTGTCTGCACAAACAGCTGTGTTTCTGCTTTTCTGCAGAAAACAACTGTTACCAGCTGTCACGACCCTTCTCACTGTGACTCTTCTCAGGTATCTTTTCTGTTGAAGATGATGCTTCTCAAGTTGATGCTTCTCATGTTGATGCTTCTTAGAATAGCTCATGATATGACTCTTCTCAACGTGACTCTTCTCACCATGACCCTTCTCATGGTCATGACAGTACTTCTCAACTTGATTCTTCTCATCATGGCCATGATTCTTCTTTGATGCTATTCATCTTCATTATCTAGATTCTTCTTAGGTTGATCCTTCATAGCTATCCTTCAAGAGTAATTTGAGCTTCTCAAGATGATCTTTCTCAAGATTACTATATAGGTCTTGATCTTTAAATCTTGTCAAGAGAAGACTTCTTTCTTAGGATATTGTGGACAATATTCTTTCTTGTTTTTCTCATAACTGATGCTTCTCATAAGCAAATACCTTCTTGAGATTTGTTTAATTTAACCTATTCTTTTATAACACTCAAGAAGAACATTAGTAGCATTATGAATCAGAAACCTTAAGCTTCTCACATTTGAGGTTTGTTAATCATCAAAACTTAATCAGGGATTTTGCCTCAACAACCATATTAGAATCACAGAAGTGAAAAGGAGTATTGTTTTTCATTGATTTGGAAGAGGGCATAAGACTCTATTTATACAAGAAGTGTTGGCTTTTCATATCCTATTGAATTAAGTGCTGGCCTTTCATTTCCTTCTGAATTAATACAAGAAAAAGAAACAAAAAGAAAAGAAGACAGAAGGACTGAAATTAATGCCTTCGTTATCTAATTATTAACTAAGAATGCACAAGGACTCTTGTTCTCTATTACTTAATTAAACTCATTTTTTTTATAAAACCAATTAAACTCATAAATAAATATGATAATTTTATAAACTAGTTTTTACTAACCATTAAATATCGATCATATTGAAATGTAATTTTTAGAGATCAATATTTTGTTATTAGTTTGAGAAAAAATGAAAAAAAACAATTACTATTATATTTATATTGAAAGTCTTTTTTTACAACCCTCTATAATAGGATGGTAGGAATACAAATTATAGAGAGTAAATCTTTAATTTGGGCTCTTAACTATCACCATCTCTCCAATAGTCGCTAACATTTTCTCCAGGTAGTCAAGTTAGTCCATCTATGAACGGGGAGGGTGATAGTTGAGTGACTAACTTGATTGCTTGAAGAAAACATTAGAGACTATTTAATCAATTTAAATAGTGTAGGGACGAAATAGAAAAGAGTGATAGTTGAGGGACCAAGTTGAGGGTTTACTGGTGGGCAAAATCCGCAAGTGCATGATTTGTCGTCAAGTAATAAAATATCGATCCCATAGGGACTGCTTTATGCTAATTAAATTAATTCACCGCTAATTGATTTTTCTAGACTAAATTAGTAAAAAAGGAAACAACTAAATTTGTTGTTATAGTGAGAATAAGTAATAAATGGATAAATCGGTAATTAAAAGAAAAGATCAAATCAAAAGGATATTGCAATAAGGTAAAAGGCTTCTAGGATTAGGGATTACCACATTGATGCTTTGGAAAATCAAATTGAAATCTTTCTTAATTGGTTTTAAACATGAATTGAAGGAGAGTTATCCTAAAATACCAAACGGCTCTTTCGAGTTGCGCTAGCGTGTTGCATCTAAGTTGACTCCTACTCTCGTGACCGTCAATTCAAACAAAACCCATCAAGCACTTCGATAACTCATTTTTTTTCTCAGGAGATTTGATCTACTTTCGTAATTCAAACCTAAAGAACAATATTCTAGTGATCGAATCCCTAATTCTCTTCTCAGCAGTAATTAGGAATCTAAGTTACGAGAAATTAAACGCATAGAAACCGAGTCAAATTCATGAAAAACCAATCAAAAGAGGATTATCAAGAAAACTACTCAAACATAAAATTCATTATAACTAAATTAGAGATAAGATCATTCCAACCCAAAATTTCGGTGAAAAAGAAGAAGAAGAAGAACGCTCTCACGAACTCTCCTTTCAGTCTAGCCGTCTTTCTCAATCAGTCCAAAAGTCATCTCAAAATATTTCTCAAACCTATTTATAGTCTAGGAAAAAATAGGGTAAATATCCAACAAAAATGGTAAAATTCGAAAAGCCCATAAAAAGAAATCTGCACTGCGCAACACGGCCATGCTACCCAACATGGGCTGGCCGTGTTGCTTGCTGTCTTGTGTTTTCTTTAATTCTTTAATACGGTAACGTGGCACGGCCGTGGTGCTTAGCATGGCCAGGTTGTGTCACACTTTCCTTTGCTCGATTCTCGCACTTTAGCTTCCAAATGACTCCCGCTTTAATCCAAGTGCCTCAACTCCCTTTTCCTAAGTCAAATACCCCCTTTTCTGCACAAAAGAACTCATACCAAGTGCATTATACAAATCACACACAAATGCATATGAAACATGAACTAATATAGCTAAAAGGACTAAAATTCATGCAAACTCTAACCTTAAACTACATGCTATTTCAAACGCATGAAATTACCCCAAGCTTAGAATTTTGCTTGTCCTCAAGCAATTAATGTTGCCAAAGAGAAATTTGGAAAGAGAGATGCAATTGACAAGAAACCCGAGATACAAGTGAGAACTTGCAATAGGTCCAATGGTTATCAAAGATAATAGAGACAATCAATATCAAGTCTGTTATGGACACAAAGAGCATGGAGATTCAAGACTTGACACTTGGACCAATAACAAGAGGAAGAGCAAGGAAGATTAAAGAACAATTGGAAGCTCAAATGATTAATTTGCTTAATGATAGCAAATGTTCTAAAATTGTTCCATGCCTTTTCAATGCTCTTATAGTTAATATTTCATAGAAATTTATAATTGTAATAAGCCAAACATTTTTAGGCATGTTATTTCCATTTCATAAAAGCCTAATTGTGTAAGGCCTAGTTTGGGCTTGAATTTGGGCTTTTAGTTGTTATGTTTGCTTTTTAGTGAGCCCACAACCTATTCTCCATAAATAGGTGAGGTTTTGAAAGTTGTAAGGACCTTTGATCATATTTTTAATTTGAGAGGAATTAGCATAAGTGCTCTCTCTAGGGTTCTTTCTTGAACCATCTTTGGGATCTTATCAAGAGCTTAGGTTTTTGTGGCGATCCAAGCATGAGAATTATCATCTTTCCATGAAAGATGTGGCTTCTCTTCATCTCATAGATTCATCCCTTATCTTTCCATCCTTTTGATTTTCTTCCCTTTTCTTGTTTATTGTCTACAATATTTATTTGATTATGGAACGATCCTCTATCTTTGTTGAGTTAGTAACAATAATTCACATCAAGTGGTATCATTGAGCCTCCTCCATAATCAACTTTTTAGGGTTTCATTCTCAAAAAAAAAAAAATCGTAATAGTGGAAATTGATTTGCGTATGAATCTGAAACTATCACTTTGATAGTGTTATGCTAAATTAATGCAAATTGATTTCAATCAGATTTTTTCCCCTCTTTCTTTTGATTCACATCCTGTTTTGCTTTTCGTTATTGTTCCTATATTTCTAATTTTGTTTTTTTTCTTTTTCCTTTTCCTTGTGTTCTGACATGTGCAATTTGTCATTTGTGGTCAGGTAATGCTCAATTTTTATAGTGACTCTTTGCTCCAACCTGTTTCGGTCAGTTCAATTTGTGGTCAATGCAATTTGTTCCAACCTGTTCGGTCCCTGTCTGTATCTAACCTAGGTGAATTTTCTATTAATTCATAACTTTGTTCTCTTTCAACCTAGGCAGTTATATGATTGTGATTATTTGTGTTGTCAAGTCCAATTTATGAGTCAAATTCTGTTTTGGTTTGCCCACTGAGCATTATAGTAGCAAAAAAAAAGTATAAAAAAAAAGTCCAAAAGAAAGTAAAAAAAAAAAAAGAAAAAAAACTGCATTGGTTGCGAACAGAGCACGTGGCAAAAAAAAAGTGTACTACTAAAAAGACGCTACTAAGGGCAAAATTGTTCAAAACAACTCAGAAAATTTTGAAAAAAATCTACAACATTTCCCAACTCATTGGTGATCTTTTGAATATTTTTCTGGAATTTTTGGACTTCATTTAAGGTGTTTTTACCTAGACACACAAATATTCCACTATTTTGTCTAATGTCTTCAACTTGTGAGTCTTTCCTTGTCTTTTTGCCTTTCTTTTGAGTGTGTTTTCTTTGTTATTTGTTTCTTGGTTGTCTTTAAACTTCTTTAAGTTTTGTCTTAGAGTTTCAAATTGTCCTTTTATTTTGGCCTCCTAGATTTTAATTTTTATTGTTTGTTTTGTCACAACTTCTCTAAGTTTACCACAAACTTGATAAGCGATTTGATTGGTTCTTTTAAGAGCCCAAGAGCAACACTTTTAGGGAGTGGTAAAAGGCAAGAGAGTATATCATTAAAAAAAAAGCCAATTGAGTGACAAACACGAGTGACCATTATTGAGTGTAAACACTAAGGTGTGTGGAGATGTCCTTTTTAATTTATTTATTTTTTAAAAAAATATTATTGTTCTATATATTATTGTTGTGATCTTGGATACTTAAATATGGGTGTTTCTATACCTCATTCCCCAAGGACGGCTTCCCTTGTCGATCATTTGACTAGAATGATGAATGCTCAAACCATTGCATTTAATAATCAAGTCAATGAATTGAGGGAGGAATTTTTGCATCAAAGAGATACAAGGTCTAATCATGGGAGACATTCTCAAGATGATGAGTTTGATGATGAAACCGATAGAGAAAGAAGGCGTGAAAGAAGGCATAGGGGTCATGGTAGGCATCATAGAAATAATGGAGATGATAATAGAAGGCCAAGGGAAAGGTATGAGGGAGGAAAAATCAAGTTCCCATCCTTTCATGGCAAGAATGACGCCGATGCATACTTAGATTGGGAACTCAAAATTGACCAACTATTTGAGGCCCATGAAGTTGAAGAAGCAAGGAGGGTGAAACTTGCAACTTTGGAGTTTAAAGATTATGCTTTGTTGTGGTGGGATCAACTTGTGAAAGATAGAAGAAGATGTGGTGCTAGACCACTTGAAGATTGGGAGGAGTTGAAAACAATATTGAGAAAAAGATATGTACCTTCACACTACACTAGGGAGCTCCAACAAAAGCTCCAAAGATTGAAGCAAGGAAACAAAAGTGTGGAAGACTATCACAAAGAATTTGAAACCTTGAGGATAAGAGCCAACACAAAGGAGGATGACGAAGCCCTTATAGCTAGGTTCCTCAATGGTCTAAGCTATGACATAAGGGATGTGGTTGAACTTCAACATTTCATGGACATAGAAGAGTTGGTCCACCAAGCCTCAAAGGTGGAGCAACAAATCAAGAGAAAAAGCAACTACAAGAAATACTCCTCATCCAAGGATTCCTCATCATGGAAACATAAAGACTCCTCCACTTGGAATGATAAGTACAAGAGGGAGGGTGAATCAAGCAAAGAGGCCACAAGGTCTAAGGAAGGTAAGTCTTCTAACCCTTCTCAAGAAAAAAATTCTTTTACTTCTACCACTTCTTCTCGTTCATCAAAGTGTTTTAAATGCTTAGGAAGAGGACTCATTGCATCTAATTGTCCAAACAAAAGAGTAATGATTTCTAAAAGAAAAGATGCATATGATTCCAATTCCTCATCATATTACTCTGCCTCACCATCTTCCGCTAGTGAAAATGAAAATGGTTGTGAGTTGGCTCCCGTGCAAGGAGACCTTCTAATGGTTAGGAGACTCCTAGGAGTCAATGTGAAGGAAAATGATCAATCACAAAGGGAAAATATTTTCCACACAAGATGTTTAGTGGAGGGAAATGTTTGCTCTTTAATAATTGATGGTGGTAGTTGTACAAATGTGGCTAGCTCTAGATTAGTCAATAAACTTTCTTTGAAAACAACTAGTCATCCTAGGCCATATAAACTTCAATGGCTTGTTGAAAATGAGGAAATTTTGGTGGACAAACAAGTTTTGGTTTCTTTTAGCATAGGCAAGTATAATGATGAAATATTATGTGATGTTGTGCCTATGGAAGCCTGCCATATCCTTTTGGGTAGGCCTTGGCAATTTGATAGAATGGTAGTTCATGATGGTAAATCTAACACTTTCACCTTTGTGCATAACAAACACAAAGTGACTCTTTTACCTCTTAGTCCCAAAGAAGTTTGTCATGATCAAATAATTTTGAAACAAAAAACAGAACAAGAGAAAAATAATGCTAAAGGAAATATCATCTTGAATATCAATCCATCTTGTGCGTCAGATTCCACTCCAAACGTGGAGAGTTTGTTTCTTAGAGAGCATGTGGTTAGGAAAACCTTATTGGCAAGACAACCTTTATATTTGCTTTATTGTAATGACTTGTGTTTGTCTTCTTCTCAAAAGGTTTCCTCTAATGCTTTGGATTGTCTATTGCATGCTTTTAATGATGTGTTCCCAAAGGATATACCTCAGGGCCTACCCCCTTTAAGAGGCATTGAGCACCAAATTGATTTGCTTCCAAGTGCTTCTTTGCCCAATAGGCCTCCTTATAGGAGTAATCCGGAACAAACAAAAGAAATAGAAAGACAAGTCCAAAAGCTTGTGAATAGTGGTTGGATTAGGGAAAGCCTAAGCCCTTGTGCCATGCCGGTCATCTTAGTCCCCAAAAAGGATGGATCTTGGCGTATGTGCACCGATTGTAGGGCCATTAATAACATCACAATTAAATATAGGCACCCAATACCTAGACTTGATGACATGCTTGATGAGTTACATGGTGCTTGCATTTTTTCCAAAATTGACTTAAAGAGTGGGTACAATCAAATAAGGATCAAAGAGGGAGATGAATGGAAAACCGCTTTTAAGACCAAATTTGGGCTTTACGAGTGGTTGGTCATGCCTTTTGGCTTGACTAATGCACCTAGCACTTTTATGCGTTTGATGAACCATGTCTTAAGAAATTTCATTGGAAAATTTGTTGTTGTGTACTTTGATGACATTCTCATATATAGTCTTAATATGCATGATCACATTGACCATTTGAGAAGTGTCTTGAATGTTTTGAGAAGTGAGAAGTTGTATGCTAATCTTGAAAAGTGTAGTTTTTGCAAAGATGAACTTACGTTTTTGGGATTTGTTGTGAGTTCACAAGGTGTTAAGGTTGACGAAGCTAAAATCAAGGCCATCAAGGATTGGCCTACACCAAAGTGTTTAAGTGAAGTGAGGAGCTTCCATGGCTTAGCTAGTTTTTATAGGCGCTTTGTGCCTAACTTTAGCACATTAGCCGCTCCTTTGAAAGAAATTGTTAAAAAGAATGTGTCTTTTAGATGGGGAAGAGAGCAAGAAGAGGCCTTCAATACTCTCAAAGATAAATTGGTGAATGCCCCAATTTTAGCGCTACCCAATTTTGCAAAAACTTTTGAAATTGAATGTGATGCCTCCAATATAGGCATAGGAGCCGTGCTACTTCAAGAAGGCCATCCCATTGCCTACTTTAGTGAAAAGTTGAGTGGGGCTAGTTTAAACTACTCCACCTATGACAAAGAGTTATATGCTTTAGTGAGGGCATTGCACACTTGGCAACATTATTTAATTCCCAAAGAATTTGTGATCCATAGTGACCATGAATCCTTGAAGTATCTAAAGAGCCAAGGAAAGCTTAACAAGCGACATGCCAAATGGGTAGAATTCCTTGAACAATTTCCTTATGTCATTAAACATAAAAAGGGGAAAGCAAATGTAGTGGCAGATGCTCTTTCTAGGAGATATGCTTTAATCACCACCCTTCAAACAAGGTTATTAGGTTTTGACCATTTGAAAGAATTATATGCCTTGGATGATGATTTTGCCTCTCTTTTTAATGCTTGTGAACTTATGTCTCATGATTCATATTATAAGCATGATGGGTATTTGTTTAAAGGAAATCAATTGTGCATCCCTAAATGTTCTTTGCGTGAGTTACTTACTAGGGAAGTGCATGAAGGGGGATTAATGGGACATTTTGGGGAGCATAAGACTTTAGAGATGTTGCATGAGCATTTCTTTTGGCCTAAAATGAGGCATGATGTGCATTTGATATGTTCTAGATGCATTGTTTGTAAAAAGGCTAAATCCAAAAGTATGCCTCATGGTTTGTACACTCCCCTCCCTATACCATCCTCCCCTTGGGTTGATTTGTCTATGGATTTTGTATTGGGTTTGCCTAAGAACAAGCACGGGCATGATTCTATATTTGTAGTGGTTGACCGTTTTTCCAAAATGGCCCACTTTATTGCTTGCCAAAAAGTTGATGATGCTTGTAACATTGCTAATTTATTTTTCAAGGAAGTGGTCAACTTGCATGGTGTTCCCAAATCCATTGTATCGGATAGGGACTCAAAATTTTTAAGTCACTTTTGGAGAACCTTATGGGCTAAGCTTGGTACTAAGCTTCTATTCTCTACTACTTGCCACCCCCAAACGGATGGCCAAACCGAAGTAGTCAATAGGACCTTAGGTACCATGCTTAGGACCATTTTACACTCTAATTTGAGGACATGGGAGGAATGCCTACCTTTTATTGAGTTTGCTTATAATAGAGTGCCTCATAGCACTACATCTTACTCTCCATTTGAGGTAGCATATGGTTTTAATCCACTAACCCCTCTTGATTTAATTCCTTTGCCCATAAGTGATGATGTGCTACACAAGGATGCCAAAGATAAAGCCAAATTTGTGCAAGAGCTACATGCCAAGGTCAAGGAAAATATTGAGAAAAAGGTTGAGCACTATGCTAAGAGTGCCAACAAAGGAAGGAGAAAAATGGTTTTTGAACCCGGTGATTGGGTTTGGGTTCACTTTAGGAAGGAAAGGTTTCCTTCCCAAAGAAAATCCAAGCTCCAACCTAGGGGTGATGGACCCTTTCAAGTCTTGGAGCGCTACAATGATAATGCATACAAGATAGATTTGCCCGGTGAGTATAATGTGAGTGCTACTTTTAATGTCAGTGACCTTTCTCCCTTTGATGTAGGTACACATGAGCACCTTGAAGATATTGAAGATTCAAATTCGGGGTCGAATTCTTTTCAAGAGGGAGGGAATGTTATGGACACAAAGAGCATGGAGATTCAAGACTTGACACTTGGACCAATAACAAGAGGAAGAGCAAGGAAGATTAAAGAACAATTGGAAGCTCAAATGATTAATTTGCTTAATGATAGCAAATGTTCTAAAATTGTTCCATGCCTTTTCAATGCTCTTATAGTTAATATTTCATAGAAATTTATAATGGTAATAAGCCAAACATTTTTAGGCATGTTATTTCCCTTTCATAAAAGCCTAATTGTGTAAGGCCTAGTTTGGGCTTGAATTTGGGCTTTTAGTTGTTATGTTTGATTTTTAGTGAGCCCACAACCTATTCTCTATAAATAGGTGGGGTTTTGAAAGTTGTAAGGACCTTTGATCATATTATTAATTTGAGAGGAATTAGCATAAGTGCGCTCTCTAGGGTTCTTTCTTGAACCATCTTTGGGATCTTATCAAGAGCTTAGGTTTTTGTGGGGATCCAAGCATGAGAATTATCATCTTTCCATGAAAGATGTGGCTTCTCTTCATCTCATAGATTCATCCCTTATCTTTCCATCCTTTTGATTTTCTTCCCTTTTCTTGTTTATTGTCTACAATATTTCTTTGATTATGGAACGATCCTCTATCTTTGTTGAGTTAGTAACAATAATTCACATCAAAGTCCAATCTGAAACTAAGGCTCCCTGAAATCATGCTTCTCACTAACAGGGGGCACTCTTCTTACAACTCTAAAAGTTTTTAAGGGTAAAGTGATTCGCTCAAGTTCCATCAAAGAAAATACTCTATCATAAGCTTGACTATTAACCAAATCTCCACTGTATTATTTGAAAGCACATCAAAATCCCAAGGTCTTTTCAGGGTTGTAATGGGGCCAAGAGTAATAGATAACAGGTAGGAAGAACAAAGAAAGGGATATTCAAAAGGCTATACAACATCTTCAATCAATTATGGGTAACCTTTTAGAATACTCAAGACAATTCATAGTTCACAAGCAAATTGCTCAACAATCACAATGATGACCAACCAGTTTCGGGCACTTGGTCATAGTCTATGTCCTCTTCATACAATGATCCACTATTCTTCCTTTTTATTTTCTTTTTTTTTGTTCAATATATTCGCACCAAAATAACATTATTGGAAGAACACGATAAGAAGAGAGGATGAACATCACCCCTTTTTTTCGTTTTTTTTTTGCACGACCAAATTGCTCAAGTATACTCTAAAAGGCAGTCAAAACATATTTTATCAATCAATAGGTACCAAGAAAAAAATTAACAATAGGCTCAAAGTGGGAAACTAGGGGTAGCAAGTAAACAAGAACTCTGGGGCCTGAAGAAAATGCCTAAAGTGCCTTGATCATTTTCAGATATGCCCACAAATTTGTTGAGTCTCAAAAAGGTTTCAAGTCAAGTTCTAAAGAGTAGAATCAAGAGGAACACACTCATTCAAAGAAAAAGGCCATACAAAGATGATGTAAAAGCCCAAATACAAGCCCAAGTCTCACATTTAGAAGTTAAAATAAATGAAAGAACATAAAATCAGAGAACCACATGCTAATTATCAACTTTTCAAAAAATTGTCTCCTTGAACATTAAACCAAACAACTTTTAAACCTATCACAAGATAAAATTATTGGGTTCCAAATCATATCAAACATATGTTACCGTAAAGAGAAGGTGGCACACATTAAAAACCATGAGGATAGCAACTAAATTTGGGGGTAATATCATGCGAATGAGAGACAAGAGATAACAACAACTAGAATGTAGAAACTAAAATGAGATGCAGAGACTAAATGCAAAAGAAAATGAAATGCATGCAGAGACTAAATGGTAAAAAAAATGAATTGCATGCAAAGACTAAATGCAAAAGAAAATGAAATGCCTCACCCCAAGCTTAAAAACATACATTGTCCCCAATGTAAATAATAAAGTTGAAGCATGGATGAAAAGGAAAGACGTCAACGTAACCAATTTATTCAAAGTAGCAAATAAACAAATAATAAAAAAGGTGAGAAACCACCTGGATCCCATAGCTTGTGGTAGAAATACCAAGGTGTGCTCCCAACATGAGACCTTCCTCCTGGATCCCATAGCTTGGAAAAGAAGAGCCTAGTGATGGTGAACACATAAGAGCTTCCTCCCGGATTTCATTGCTTGAAGCATGGTGATCGTAGGATGAAAGGTTGGAGAATTATGGTGGCCTCTTCATACATTGATATTCCAAGAAGTGCAAGAAGCCCACTATTTGAGGTTGACTTTGATGCATCCACATACGCATCCAACCCATCATACTTAACCAAATCAACAATCTCGTGTCCACCGCTAGGCACGGAAGGAAATTTCTACCTTATCATCTTCTATCACCACTTCAACTTCATTAAAGTCCACCTTCGAAATCCCATTCTCTACATCTCTTGATCCATGAGGCTCTTCCACTAGCAATTTGCAACATTCCATAGCTTGCATCTCTAACTGCAGTTTCATTTCATTAATTTGCAAAGCTATTTTTGAAGAATGTTTTCCACGTCGCATTTTTAAATGTTGAAGTTGACATCTCATTTCTGAAGTTTGACGGTCTATGCTCTGGATTACAAGTTGCACATCTAACTCCCAAACAAATGCCAACACATCAGGACTCAATTTTATATCTAATGATGGTGATAGCAGCAAAGATGATAGATAAGATTCCCATTCTTCCTTAGAATATATCTTTGCTTGCTCATTCACGATACAATCACACACAATGTAGTCGATTTGGGCTTGATGACTAGGATTTTCATCATAGTAGTCCATATGATGCAATACCTAGCAGGAAGAAAACTAAAAAAACAGATGAAAGCAACAAAAAATAATTTTTTTATAGCATGAAATAATTTAAAAAGCAATAAGATGCAACCCCCGGCAACGACACCAAAAACTTGGTGGGCAAAATCCAGAAGTGCACGGTTTGTCGTCAAGTAATAACATATCGATCCCACAAGGACTGCTTTATGCTAATTAAATTAATTCACTTCTAATTGATTTTTCTAGACTAAATTAGTAAAAAAAGGAAACAACTAAATTAAAGGAAATTTGTTGTTATAATGAGAACAAGTAATAAATGGATAAATCGGTAATTGAAAGAAAAGATCAAATCAAAAGGATATTGCAATAAGGTAAAAGGCTTCTAGGATTAGGGATTACCACATTGATGCTTTGGAAAATCAAATTGAAATCTTTTTTAATTGGTTTTAAACATGAATTAAAGGAGAGTTATCCTAAAATGCCAAACGGCTCTTTCGAGTTGCGCTAGCGTGTTGCATCTAAGTTGACTCCTACTCTCGTGACCGTCAATTCAAACAAAACCCATCAAGAACTTTGATAACTCGTTTATTTCCTCACGATATTTGATCTACTTTCGTGATTCAATCCTAAAGAACAATATTCTAGTGATCGAATCCCTAATTCTTTTCTCAGCAGTAATTAGGAATCTAAGTTACGAGAAATTAAACGCATAGAAACCGAATCAAATTCATGAAAAACCAATCAAAAGAGGATTATCAATTCAACATCCCAAATAACATCAAAAGGCATTACCCACAGTCCTAGAACAAGAAAACTACTCAAACATAAAATTCATTATAACTAAATTAGAGATAAGATCATTCAAACTCGGAATTTCGGTGAAGAAGAAGAAGAAGAAGACTCTCACGAACTCTCCTTTCAATCTAGCCGTCTTTCTCAATCAGTCCAAAAGTCTTCTCAAAAGATTTCTCAAACCTATTTATAGTCTAGGGGAAAATAGGGTAAATATCCAACAAAAACGGTAAAATTCGAAAAGCCCAAAAAATGAAATCTGCACTGCGCAACACGGTCGTGCTACCCAGCATGGGCTGGCCGTGTTGCTTGTTGTCTTGTGTTTTCTTTAATTCTTTAATACGGTAACGTGGCACGGCCGTGGTGCTTAGCATGGCCAGGCCGTGTCACACTTTCCTTTGCTCGATTCTCGCACTTTTGCTTCTAAATGACTCCCGCTTTCATCCAAGTGCCTCAACTCCCTTTTCGTAAGTCAAATACCTCCTTTTCTGCACAAAAGAACTCATACCAAGTGCATTATACAAATCACACACAAATGCATATGAAACATGAACTAATATAGCTAAAAGGGCTAAAATTCATGCAAACTCTATCCTTAAACTACATGCTATTTCAAACGCATCAAGTGTTTACTCAATTAAAGAAACATGTGGCATATTATCAAAAAAAAAAAAAAGAAGAACATATGGCATGAGAAGAGAGGAAAGAAACAAGAGGATCTGAAGAGTATTGTCTTTGTGCCTTTGTTTCTCTCTCTCTCTCTCTCTCTCTCTCTCTCTCTTCTCTCTCTCTCTATCTCTCTCTCTCTAAACTTATCATTCTCTCTCATCAAATACTATTATTTTAATCAACATTCTTGATACTTGCCCCAAGATTCAAAGTCAGGTTGGGGGATGAGATTCTTGATACTTGCCCCGCCCTCGAACCTTAATCAACCTTGCTGGTAAACAAGCATTATATTTTATTTCTTATATTCATTTATTTATTTAAAACTTTGTTGTATGTTGCAGTTTTAATCTTTTCTTAATAGAAAATATATTTTTATATTATTTTATTTTGTCTACTTATTATTTATTATTATTGTTTTATTATATTACGATCAATATAATGATTATAACATATATATATATATATATATATATATATATATATATATATATATATATATATATATATAAAAGCGGGACGGGTAAGGAAACTTGATGCCATCAGAGGAAAGGATGAGGATTCTATTTCTAATGTACTAAGAAGACTGTTTATATTGTTTATATTGTGTATTGTACGAGTCAAACACACTAGTATTTCTATATACGACTCCAACAACATAGCAAGCTCAAGAGCGATTTATTATGACTGTGTTATTCGGCCCCATTAAAATGTTTATATTTGTTGATGTGTATATCAAAAAGGTGTTTTCGTTAACCCAGGGGGTGTGGTTGAGGCTCATCCTCCCTTAATCAAGTGTCGAGGGTTCGATCATCGCCTTGGGTATGGAGCAGCTTTAAATCCTTGGGTCAGGGTATGTAGCAGCTTTAAATCCCTGGGCCAGCTGTCCCACCATTCGAGGTGACTCCAATCCAGCGAGGGGATTAGTCATTGCATTCGGCGGTGGATACCCTGATCTCGACAAAAAAAGGTGTTTCAGTTTATACAGTTTTAGTTTATTTTGTTTTAGAAGCATATTTGGGATCCGCACCAATGAAATTATTATCTAGTGAATCTTAACCGTTAATTAAAAATCAAGAGAGAAAAAAATTAACACATGAAAAAAGTTGGAAAAGAAAGATGGGTGGTTGGATCTAACACATAAAACTCGATGCGTTTTAAAGAGTCAATTTGAAGTTTGATGTGCTTTTTTATATATTCCTGACCCATGCTAAGTTATGGAAAACATAGATAACTATAAAGAACCATCTAGTATTTCACCACTAGATGATTCTCATGAATCATAAATAGAAAACAACTAGAAGCAGGAGGCTGAAGGGAGAAGTGCACGCTCAGTCTCACGACACTACTCTTCGATTTTCTCTTTACTTTTTTTTTTAATTTTAGCTCCCCTCCTTTCAGACTCAATACTAACAACAGGAAATGAGCATTTGGCTTCTGACATTCACGCGTGCACCATTAATATGCAACATTTCCTGCACTGTCACTCGTACTCCAACGGCTGGCTACATCAAGAAATTACTCTCACACTTGCTCCAAATTGTCATATTAGAAGCATTTTGTTGCTGGTCAACAAATTTTATAGTTTAGTTTTAGGCACTTTTCTTTATTTTGATTCCAACTCAACAACACCTTACTATGATTATTATGGCAACAACAGCCGAAGATCAGCACATGATTATTGAGATGCTTACTTATAGTGTGCGTTTGATTTGCTAAAAATAATGCACCGGACAAGACAACTCTAGTATACTGTTTTAATTTAAAAATTGGTCATGTTACTGAACAAAAGATGGTCAACCAGATAAAAACACAACTGTTTTCCTTGGCTAAAAACTATAGTACAAGTTTTTGTTCTAGGTACGATCTATCTAAAGTACCGAAATGGTCTTTCATTTTCAACACTATTGTTAGGGAGATAGCATAAAACCAACAAGAAATTAAAACACGCGAAAGAAAAAAAGAGAAAGAGAGAAGAGATTAACACCCAAGAAATGTTAACACAGTTCAGCCTTTAATGTTAAACCTACGTCTGCAGGTAGGATAAGAACTAAAAACCCACTATGAGTCTTGAGTGTTACGGATGATGTTGCAGCAATAGTGCTCCCAACACGTGTTCCCTCTCTCTCTCTCTCTCTAAAATAAAGATTTTCACTCTTGTGGATTCTGACATGCGAAGAGGGTGATGTATAAGAGAGGAAAGAAACAAAAGGAAGAGTGTGAACTTACCATAGAGAGAATCTAAGACAAGATATGGTCCAGCCAAATTTTGCTTAAAAAATTCTATCGTTTCTTTTCCTTCTCAAAAAAATTAGAATGTGAGGAGAGACAATGATCAGAAGATTAAGAGGATGAAGTAAAACAGAAATTTTAAGAAAAGATGTAGATCTTCAACAACACTCCTATCTAAAACACTCTCACAATTTTATCGGTCTATCTCTTTCCTACTTCATCTATTTCCACTCCATTCTCTCTACCATCTAAATCCTACAATAATTGTTTTATTGTTGTTGCACGACCGATTGTATGCAACAACCAAAATCATTAATAAAAGTACGGACTTGGATAATCTTCTTTAGTCTCCTTCATCTCCTTCAATCATCTCTATATATCTCTTTCACACTGTGTATGGTTGTCAAATGAAAGTGAGAGGAAAGAAAGTGAAAGGAAAGATTGTATAAGAAAAGAAAGTGAGTAGAAAGTGGGAGGATTACTTGGGTTGGGTGAGGAAACTTGACACCATCAGAGGAGGGGAGAGGTATCATATTTCTAAACACAACGGGATCAGGTGAGTTCAAATTTTTTGTAGGGAGCCAGAGGCAAAACCCGCATCCGATCCGCCTCGTTGTCATATCTAAAAGCAATGATGCAATGACATTTATACGCAAAACTATGGCAAGGTCAATAACAACATCGTTGATACGAAGGCTGGCCATGATTGTTGCACCATCAGAAACTGACAAAGTTGTCTTCTACAACGTACTTGGGGCAAAAACTGACTTTATATTTTCACAAAAAATGAAAATTTATATTTTCACAAACATTTAATTTAGATTCAAATTACAATACCATCCCTCAAAGTTGTTAAAAAGAAAAGATTAGGGCCTATTTGAAATCTGTTTTAAAAACTGTTTTCAGTTTTTCAAAATTAAAAAATAATAAAACTTGTTTGATTTAACAGTTTGGCAAAATGAGTTTTTAAAAAAGTTTTGCGAAATAAGTTTTTAGAACCAAAAAATGAAAATTGGTTTTGGGTGTTTTTTTTTTTTAGATAAGCAATACTTCATTGAAAAAAGCACTAGGGGTGCTCAAACCCAAACAACAAAAGTTACATATTGTTTAGGCAATTAAGTGGATCAAGCCACCAAGCAAAAATATCAAAATTTAAATTACAATGAGATATATAGACCAACCAACTCCAAGTTAACTGCTTGATGCGTGACATGATAGATTCAATGTTGGGATCCTCGTTCTTGAAGATAAGAGCATTCCTAGTCAACCAAATACTCCAACAGGTGGTCAACCAAATTAAGTGTTTTGTTTTCTTGGCCTTTTTACCTTTGGATAGCTTCCCCACCAAAGACAATGTTCGAGCAAGCTGTTGGATCCCACATGGTCGATCCTACACCAAACGCACACCCGCGACCAAATATCCGATGCAAAGGTGCAGCTCAAAAATAGGTGAAACTACGATTCAACTTCATTCCAACACAATGGACAGAGAGCCTCATCGTCCGGTGCGATAACAAGTCGGTATCGCAAATTTCCGCGAGTTGGAAGAGCATCCCTAAGTAAGCGCCATCCAAAAACAATAACCTTGGAGGGAGCGACACATCTCCATAACTTCTCCAACATCTTATGTAATTCATTTTGATCGCTCCCCATTACCTCCCGAAGCATCTCTTTGTAACAAGAACGGACGGTAAATTTTTTCGAAGTCTCAAGCTTCCATATCCAAGTATCCTCAATCCCTTGAGCAAGAGTCACTGGGGCCAAGATTTGTTGAAGATATGCAGCCTCCGAATGATTAACACGCGATTGAGATACAAGCCAAGATTCATTCCACCGCCAAACTCCATCCCTCCACCCTCCAAAGTCCCGCACCACCACACAGTTTGATTCACGGCCCGTCCATAGAGAAGGAAAAAGCCGAGAAAAAGAAGAAGTTCCCAACCAAACATCATTCCAAAAATCCACCGAAGCGCCATTCCCCATCCTACGAGAAACCTGCTGGCCGAAAAAATATAGAGGAGAAAACGCGAGATCAAGCATCATCAAATCGCGCCACCAAATAGACCCAACAACACCTCTTCTTAATGCACCCTCCGACCGTTGTATAAAGGCATCCTTGAAGCTTCCATATCTATGAAATAATAAGCCTTTCCAAGGAGCGAAATCATCAACAAGTGCCCGCCACTTCCACTTACTTAAATGAGCCACATTAAATAATTCTGAATTTTTGATACCGAGGCCTCCGTCATTCTTCGGTTTGCAAATTTTGTCCCAAGCAACCCAATACATACCCCTATCTCCATCATTGATTTGCCACAGAAAATCCCTTTGTATTTTAATCATTGCTTTAATAACCGAATTAATAAGAGTGACTCTACCTCCAATTGAAAGATGACGCCCCTTCCATGATGTTAGCCTTTTTCTAAGCATATCAAGTACCGGCTTCCACGTTGTCGCCCTTCTCGGATTGGCCCCAACTGGAATCCCCAAGAACTTAAACGGGATGGACTCCGTTTTACAATGAAGGAAAGTAGAAGCGGAATCAAGAAACTCCTCTGAAGTGTTAATACCAATGATCTTGCTCTTATGAAAATTCACACGTAACCCGGAGACCAATTCAAAGCTTCTTAAAATTGTCTTGATGACCCACAGATTATCCCAAGAAGGTTTCCCCATTAACACCGTATCATCCGCAAATTGCATAATAGAAAACCGGAGAGAAGAATTAATATCATAACCTGCAAAATAGTCAATCTCCACCGCTTTAGCTACTAAAGCCGACAAGCCTTCCGCCACAATGAGGAACAAAAAGGGGGAAAGAGGATCCCCTTGTCTCAAACCTCTAAACGCCTTAAAATCATTAGTGGGACTCCCATTAACCAACACCGAAAAAGTAGTATTGCAGACACAAGATTTCATCCAAAGAATCCATTTTTGAGGAAAGCCCATCCGATCTAACATATAAAATAAGAACTTCCACGAGATGGAGTCATATGCCTTCTCGAAATCATCAAACATTCATCCTTCGATCTCTTAGCATAATCAACTACCTCATTAACGACCAACACCCCGTCCAAAATTTGCCTACCCCCCAAAAAAGCCGATTGGCTATTCGATATAACACTAGGGAGCACCTTCTTAAGCCGATTTGCCAACACTTTTGCCAAAATTTTGTAGAGAGACCCTATCAACGAAATCGGTCTATACTCCCCCAAACCTTGAGGATTATCATTTTTGGGAATCAATGCAATAAAAGTTGCGCTAATGGCCTTAGGGAGAAATGCTTTATCATGAAATTCATTAATAAAATCAACAACATCCTTTTTCAACAAATCCCAACATAATTTGATGAAGCTCATGTTAAAACCATCCGGCCCAGGGCTCTTATTGCCATCACACCTCCACACTTCCTCCCTAGTTTCTTCCTCCGAAAAAGGTTCGATCAAGAAATCCATATCAACACGAGAAAGCTGATTAAAAGCAAGACCATCAAGAGTGGGGCGAAATTGACAAGACTCCACAAAACACTTCTCAAAATGATGTTTAACCGAATTCTTCACTTCCTCCACCTCCTCCATCATCTCACCATTACTCCTTAATAACAACAAACTACAACGGCGCCTTTTAAATTTTAAAAGGGAATGGAAATACCTTGAGTTCATGTCACCTTCCTTGATCCATCGTGCTCGAGACTTTTGCGCCAAAATTGACTCCTTTGCTTGAATTTGATTCCAAAAAGAAGTTGAGACCTCCTTTCGGTTCATAACCAAAGCGCTATCCCACCCCTCACATAAAGCATGGTCAAGCGAATTCAAATCCCGAACCAACGACTCTATGTTCAAGTCAAGCTTACCGAACACCTCTCTATTCCAACCCCGCAATTTCTCCTTTAAAAGCTTGAATTTTTCCTTTACCACATGAGCCTTATGACCCCTAATACTGAACCCATTCCAGCACTCCTTCACAAAGGGTAAGAAATCAGCATGATCATACCAAGCCTTAAATATCTGAAAAGGCTTTGGCCCCCAGTCTTTTGCAAGACGAATGAGCCAGATAGGATTGTGATCGGATATGTCACGCTTACCAATCCATTGTCCAGATATGCCCCACAAATCAATTAAACCCTCAAAACAAGGAACCTATCCAAACGACTCATAGAAAGACCATCTGAACAATACCAAGAGAATCTGTTACCTGATATCGGAACATCAATCAAATCCATGGTTGATATAAAGTTGTTAAAATCAGAAATTTCTATATAAGAACTATCACCACTTCTCCCCCGCCGCTCCTCCACACTAGAAACCGCATTAAAATCCCCAACAACACACCATTCCCCTTCTCCAATGGACTGTTTAATCAGCCTCAAATCATTCCACAGTCTTCTCTTTTCCACTATCGAGCATGGGGCGTAAACATTGATGATATGCACCAAGCTAGATTGGAAAGATATAGTAACTCCCAAAAAACCTTCACCATTAAAAGTAGAAGAGACAGACCAACCACTTTCAACCCAAGAACACAGTAAGCCACCTGAGAGACCCGTCGACGGATGATAAATAAATTTAAACAGCTTTGCTCCCCATAACACACCCACTTCCCTTTCATCCACCACCTCCCTCTTAGTTTCCTGAATGCAAATAAAATCAAAGCAACCAGACTGAATATTAGTTGCTAGCCGGCGCCGTTTACTACGGTCACCCCACCCTCTCATATTCAACGAAGGCAAATTCATGGAACCCCGTTGGTGTTCACCCTCTTACTGCATGCCTCTTCATCTCTTGCCTCCCCTTCCTCAATCAGCCTAACATAATGTTCGTCATGCATGTTTCCTTCAATTCCCAAACTCTTTGTAGACTCCCACACCTTTTGAGCAACTGACTTACTCTGCAGAATCCAAAACTTATTTTACAGCAAGCAATATTACCCGAAGAGATAGAACCATAACATAACACCACCCCCGCCGAAAATAAAGATGATGAGTTTGGCCTTTGATTGGATACCAAAGGAACAGCGACAACATCATTTTTCTCAAGAGAAGCGGTGGAAACGGATTTGAGCTCACGGGGAGCTTTCTTTAGCTTGCCTTTTCTTGGGTTATGTTTCGGTGTCACCATTAAAATTTTACACTCGTTCTTGGTTTTGGTCAAAGCAGGTGGGGCGTCCACACCATGCTGATCATTAGGAACACAAGTTACCAGCGCTGGTCCCGATTTTTGATTAGAAGAAAACAAAGATTCTTCCACCATAGTTGGAGTCGCTCCATCGGCCTGGGTCCCACCCATCATAGCCTCATGATTCCCATTTGTATTTAAATTTGAACTTTTCCACAAAGGTTGTACCTCATCAACGGCTTTCTCATTAATACCATCCTTAATTGCTCCGTTACTCCCCCTTAAATTGCTGGGCAATGATTCCCCATTAAAGTCGTTATCATCACCAGATGCATCCCCGAAGGTATCACCGTTACCGAAAAAGTAAGACTCCAAGAACTCCGCATCAGAACTAGAGGAGTCATCATTCACCTTTTTTGTGTCATTCTTAGTCCACACCGATGGACCACACCAATCTTCCACCATTTTAATCGAAAAAGATACCTTGTTAATTGATACTTGGATCACCTTGTTGACCGTTCCCGTGATTGGAGTGCGAACCATGATTCGAGCAACATCGAAAGACTTCTTCAAAGCTGTATTATCATCTGAGCACATATAGACGCCAACATTAGCTGATAGTTTCTCGAAAAAATCGGCATTCCATGCATGCACCGGAACCCCGTAACATCAAATCCAAGTTACCCTCTCTGTGTCAACATCAGTGGGTTTCCACGGACGGACCCATTTGAACCATTGAGCTAACCATTCCTTCGCATCATCAATAAAGCCAGTGAAATCATCGTCCTCTTGTGTTGCACCCCGAAAAATCCGGTTTGGACCTTTCATCGTACAACGTGAAAATTTGTGAAGCCGCCATCAACATTTTTTATTTAGGGACCAAAACATTGAAAAAGGGTCCTTTTTAAGGCGGGTGGTCCTTTGAGAACTAGAGATGTAGGTTCGGGGGTCGGTTAGGTGTGGGGAAGGTATTAGCACCCCACACCTCCTTTCTACCGAAAGGGAACCTTTAACTTGATGTGCGGTTTTGACAGAGTTGATTTGAAACAATTCATTCTACTTCTTTTTTTTTTTATTTGAGAAAATGTTTTTGAAAACGGGGGAAAAGAAGAATCTTTTTATTATTTTTTTAAAAGTGTGCTTGACGGGATGTGACCCGCTCCTACGTATCTCCCGGTGCGATGGAGAATTCAAAGCTTACGTAGTTCTCCTGAGTTGAGAAACTTTGCGTTGGTGTTTTTTATTGTAGGGGTTTTCGGTCCTAGACTGTACAGTCCACTAGACCTAGAACAAAGACAACCCCGCCTGTACAGACGACGTGCCCCCCTACTTATTGAAAATGTTTTTTTTGATTAAGGAAGAAAAAGATTTGTTGTGAGGTTGGTTGCTTTTATTTGAGCAAGTATCTTAGGCTCGCACGAACTGTACAGCTCGCTAACCCTAAGACGCTAACCAATACCGGATGTACATCCGACTCGATGTCTTACTCATTTTTGAAATAGGGTTCAAGTTGTTAATTACTTGTTTTGACTCTCATAAGTATCCCAAGATGTTTGAGCTGTACAGCTCCGATCTTAGGACGCTAGACAACACCGGCCGTACGTCCGACTTGCCTCCTTATGAGTTTTCAAAGAGGTTTATTGTTGATCTTAGAAAGAATTTGATTGTCTTATGAAAACGATTTGAGAAAAGATTGAGTTTGGAAAAGCTTTAGAAAATGATTGATTTGAGGAAAGGAGAAGGGAGTTTGAGGGTGACATTGGTCACAAAAGATTTGTTGGGATGGCGTGGCATCCAAAAGGAAAAGAAAGTAGAACATTCAATCAATTTCCAAGTCAAGAACCAAAGCGCAACATTTATCAAATTGCAAGCAAAACAATCAACAATGCAAGCATAAGCATAAACATTACCGATTACAACATTTGAGCGCAAGAATGACACTTAGTCATCAACATCTAATGGCATGCATATGTAAGATCAACATTAACCAAATAGATTGCAAGAATAGGCACACAAATAGATAATGCAAAGGTTTAATTCAATTAAGTGTCAACACAAGATAAAGCACAAGGTTGAATCCCTTTTGGTAATCCTTGACACTTGAGACAATGCACAAGTGCATAAGTGTCTAGTCCTTTTACCAAATCATCAACATTAAAGCATAACATTGACCTAGAAAGAACATCACATTTGCAAGACCAAAAGTGACCAAAAGAGGGCATTAACAAGTCATTTTTATAACCAAAATTGATTAATCAAGTTAGAAACTAGCATTTGCATTTTCAAGCAAGAATTGCACAAAGAAAATTGAATCATCTTAGGCAATCCTCATCACTTAAAATGAAGTGCCTAAGGCACAAGTGAGAGTCCTCTTGCCAATCATCAACATAGAATAATTTTGCAAACAAGTTACTAACAAGCAAACCAAAGTTTACAATTAAAGCACAAGGTTGTGTTGAATCATCTTAGGCAATCCTCAACACTTAAAGTGAAGTGCACAAGGCACAAGTGTGAGTCCTCTTGCCAATCATCAACATATAACAATTTGCAAGCAAGATACAATCAATTAGCAACAATATTTTGCAATCAAAACATCAAATCAATTGCGTTGAATCATTTTAGTCAATCCTCAACACTTAAAGTTAAGTGCTCAAAGGCACAAGTGTGAGTCCTCTTGCCAATCATCAACATAGAGTAATTTTGCAAGCAAAGTACATAACAACCAAACCAAAACAACTTGAGAAATCATTTTACTCAATATTGCAAACCCATTTCACAAGAAAATTAACAAACCCTAATTCTAATCATGATTTGCGAAGCATCACATCATTTTATTCAACAAAATGCAAAATTATAGTGAAAACAAACATAAATCACAATTTATTCAAGGGTGAGAAGCATCTCAAACACCCAAGCCTCCCTAAGTGCTTGTCAAAATGTTTGAGACACCTCTCACCAACAACTATCAACAAATCAACAATATAACAACACTAAAATGCATGAATATGGTAGGATGCAAAATTAGAAACATGATATCTACATTTTGATGCAAAAAAGTTGAAGGTGATGCTAGGTTCTAAGAAGTTTACCTCAAATCCAAGCTAAGGAATGACTAATATGAAGAACAAGACCACAAATCAACTTGAATCTTCACCAAACTTCAATGAAACCCACGAAATGCTTGCTTAAAAATGCCCTTTGATGATGCAAGTTTGAATTAAATTAGGAGAGAAGGAAGATATATGAAGTAGGAATGGAAATGAGGTGAGAAAATGGTGATTTGGTGAAGGAGAAGTGAAGAATTGATGGAGGGAGAAAGAGGTATGATTTCCGCCAAGAGAGGGAATTAGGAGAGGGAGTTGTGTGCTAGGGTTGTGTGGGTGAAAATGAGGCCAAAAAGTTCATGTGAGGTGAGGTTTCTAAGGTATATATAGAGAGCAACTAGGTTTAAGGGTATTTAGGTCATTGTGCACTAGTTGTGCTCTAGGATTTGATTTTAATTTTGAATCAAAGGCTAGGATTGAGGCTCACATGGATTGAGGACATTGAGAAAACACAAAATGAGAGAATAGAGAGGGGGTGGCGCATAAACCTTGGGAGGGGTCCTTGGTGACCAAGTTTTGCTAGTTGTCATCTTGTACTATTGTACTATTATATGACCATTCCATTATCCCTTCATTTTTGATTATTCTTTTCAAGATAATTGTACAAAAATACATCCAATTTAGGCCATATACAAGGTATCTTGAGGAATATGCCATTTTATGAGATCACCATGACCAAAAATATCATAAAAACCTCATCTTGAAATTTTTGTAGAATATTCCTTTTTGATGCCTTTTTTGAATTTGAATTTTGTGCACAATGCATGCGCATACATACATACATGACCAAAAATGTTTTGCCTCAAATAAATTTCTCTAAAATTGCACAATGATTCTTGATGAGAAATTATCTTATTTTTGACAATGACCAAAATACCCTTTTGCCCTAAAAACCTTGCTTTTTTACAACAAATGCATTTCCACTCTAACAATGAATTTAAAAGCCCTAGAATGACTTTTAAAACCCAAAAATGCATGCACAATTCTCTTCACACTTTTCAAAATAATGCCACACTTCTCAATTTATTTATTTTTGTGGAAAATTAGAGTTTTGACCTAGGCGGACAAAATTAGGGTATGACAGCTGCCCCTCTTTATTTGGATTTTAACAAGGAATATGAATTGGCCGAAACATATTCCGAGGCAAAATAGAAATAAAGAATTCAGAAATTATACCAATTTTGTCTACTTAGAGAAACCAGAATTTTCCTTTTTCTTTTTTTCTCTTTTTTTTTTGTTCCTTTAGTGAAATATGATACAAATGCAATGAAAAGATTTTTTTTTTCTTGGAATCAATTGGTGCCAACCCTCAATAAGCCAGCGAAAGCAGTAAAGAAAGCAAAAAAAAAAAAGGGTGCCGGCCCTCATTAAGCCGGCGAAGGAGGCTGCCTAAAGCCTTTTAACGAATCGCGAACGATCCGAGTTTGCACTTGGGCCTGGGGAGCACGTGGGCTCAAATGGGTGGTCTTTCGAGCGACCGGGGGAGGGTACTATATCAAGTCTAGATCTCGATATTTCCCTAGGACTGCGCCATGTTTTAGGCCAACACAGCTATCCTTTTCGACTGGACCTATTGAGGTCAGGGGGACTTACTCGCAGCTCGAATACGAGGTGAAGTCAATCTTTCTGGAGGACACGTGGGTCCAAAGGGGATTTGAAAATCCAATTGGTTTTCTTCAGTTGGTCAATGCTGCGGCACCGATCCAGGGTACCTGCATACGTTAGTTGATGCAAGGAATGGTGCATGAATGCAAGTTTTTTCTTACCTTAGTGGTGATCGAACGAACACGAGTTTCGTAGGATCGACCATCGGCGACTTGAGCTGTTACTAGCAGATAGCAACTTATTTGGATGCAGAAAAATTTAGCAAAGACATGGATATTCATGAAATGCTCCTTATTCTTTTTTCGATGAATGCACAAGAGGTGGATATGCAAATGTAATGCAAATGTATGTTATGCAAAGGCAGGTTATGTGAATGCACGTGATGCAATGAATGTTTTTAATTTTCTTTTAGCATAGGGACTTTAGGATTCTTGAGTGATCAATTCAAGCGTCCTATCGTGACGACTATGACTATTTATTAAGAATGCCTCTTTTTGTTTTGAAAACTGATTTGATGTTTGATGTGATGATGATAAATGCTATGGAATGTCTGTGTTCTTTTGCTTTTATTGTGATGAATGTGGATGATGCGAATGTAATGCTTTGAATAACATGAAATGCCTACATGCATGAGGAGGATGAATGATTGGAGTATTTAAACATTTTTGTAAACATTTTTATGATGATGAGACGCGAGACTTTGAATGCAAGGAATTGAGATGGCTATGGGCCATTCTTTGGAAAAACTAGATTTGATTCAAACTCTGGTGTTCTCAAGGTTTTTATTAACAAGCTCACTTATTTTCCTTTCCATTTCCATGATGACTGAACTTTAAACACCACATGATCAATTTGTATTCTCTCTCTCTCTGAAGCATTGACTAGTAAGTATGCATAAGAGTGCAGATGTGGACGAGTGAGTCAGTTAACTTGGGATTGGTTTAGGACAGTGAGTTGAGAGACTGCCCCGACAGGAATTTATGGATGTGAATGACTTTAGGGAGAACTCTGCTCATTTGAGCGGGAGTGAACAGTTATGGAAATGGCCCACTTTAGAATGACAATTTCAAATGGGTTCTTTGAGTGGGTTTGTGAAAGGGGATGAAGTTATGGTACTGGTTATGAACTGAGGGTGGTATATGAATGGGATGGACAATGAACAAACTTTCCCAAGACCAGGGTGGGTGGGTGGTGAAGAGAATGCCCCAACTTTTGGATCTGAGTGGTGTTCTCAGTGGAAATCTTTGGTTCTCTATGAATGTCTTGACTTTTGGCATGAAAGAAGCCTCACTTGGTGATCACTAAACCTTGTTTTAATCTTTGGTGCAAATCTTTTCCTTTGGGCCTGAGACATGAGGACCATCTAGGGTAATAACAATGCCAGAGCCGCGCATAAGTTTGCTTCCCATTTGAAGTGATTGTGCCCGCGTTTGTTTTTTGCCAATTCATTTATTTGAGGGATCCCCTCTTTTCTGTGATTTTCAGAAATTTCGCAATGATTGTAATGCTTTTTGACTCATGCACAGGTTTCACAATTCAGTATCATCAATCATAAAAAC
Source organism: Astragalus glycyphyllos (assembly GCA_963573325.1). NCBI lineage: Eukaryota > Viridiplantae > Streptophyta > Magnoliopsida > Fabales > Fabaceae > Astragalus > Astragalus glycyphyllos. The sequence continues at coordinate 40,254,242 of OY754308.1, forward strand.
ATTTATTTTAAAACAAAGAGACAGAATAAGTGAAGATAAAAGACACGAAAAGCAAACACATGGAAGAAAAAGTTGAATTCTTATTGTTATGGAAACTGGACGTGCAGAAGGTCACGCCAATTGAAAGTACATTGAAAAATTTTTAAACTGGAAAAATACAAGAAAAAGGGGAAGCAGATCTTGTGTTTTTTCTTTTGAAGTAACGATGCCAATCGTCCATACTCATGACCTTGATCACCCCTTTATCCAAACTTTTGGGAGTGCTGATTGCCTTTTTCATTTCAAGTCCAAGTTTTCTGACCCTAATTTTTGCCTGGATCGCCCTTTGCGGGTTTTCAATCCACCGGGTCGCTCTGGTTTTGCCTAGGCCGCCCTTTGCGGGTTTTCAACCTAGCGAGCTGATTCTTACTTGGCTCATCTTTCTCTTTTTTCATTTATTTCTTTAGGCATACTCCTTTCTGACTGCATCTGAATTTACTGGAAACTGGGGTTTTCTTTTCTTGCATCCCATTTTGCGAAAATTAAAGGCCCCTCCGGAGAATAAGTTCTTCGTCTTCATGATACTGGGTTCATCTCCATGGGAATCCCTTTGGAGGTTCATGATCTTTTTGAGCATTGAGTCTTCTTTGAAATTGTTGAAGATGAGCTTTCTTCGGTTTGAGCTTTCTCTTAATCTTCTTCTGACATAAGACAAATGTACTTTGGTTTGATAAGGCTCAATGAAAGTATTACTTCCATCATATGGGGTTTGCCCCTGTTAGAGTGTAAAACGAAGCCTGATTTCCATGAAGGTCATCATCGTCCTTGATATCCTTTGTTGATTGTCTCTAACTGCCCCATTTTTAGGGTGGCGTAGGGAGGGATCATGATGCTTGACCTGGAGTCTTCATACTGTCATTTGTGACTACCTTAGCTTGGAAAGCTGCGCAACAGACCGAACTTTGGTAATTACAGACTTTGTTATAATGGCAAGTGTCTTATGTCAGAAGGGTGATTTACACAAACTTGTTGATTCATTGCTCTTTATCATGGCGTCAATCCTCTCCTTTGCTCAAATTGATCATGTCACTTGATTCCTCATGAGGACGGACCACTTTGTTCTCTTATTCTTGCACAACAGCTTGATTGCAAATCTGATGGTGGAGTCTGAGGAATGACTGAGGGTTTGTGGAGGGCGGGATGACGAGGTCGAGGTAGTGTTTGCGGTTTTATGAAAGGAGAGATGTATAGGAATGATGAAGTGTTTGAAGGTTTATGGAAGAAAGGGTGGTCATACACAACAAGGTGTAGGAAGGTTCATTGAGACAAGGATCTCTTACGCTTTATGGCCAAATGTATCAGCTCACAACTTATATTTCTTTCGTCTCTTTTTCCCTTGTTTTTTCATTTTTGGGATTTTCATTTTTTGAATCTGTTCTTTTTTGTTTCATTTTTTTTTTGATTTTTTCCTTTTTTGCTTTTGAGTTGAGTGAGCTGATAAAAGTGATACACTATTTTTGGATATTTGAAGTGATCCTTTTCTGGGGTGATTGGAGAGATAATGGCAATGAAACCCCTGCAGCGGTTGGAGGATGCTTGATTGGGTTCTGGTATTAACTGGGGTGACAGGAGGTTCAGTGGGAGGAGCAAATGAGATGGGTTGATTTTGTAGAAGGGCCACTGGTAGTGAGGAAGGTGGCGATGGCAGGCATTTGGTTATGAAATTTTTTTTTGTGATGGGGTACTTGTAATGGGAAATGGGAAAGTTGGTTGATCTGAGGAAGGGAAAGGGTTTGGTCGCGAAAGAGGTTCGCTTGTAACATTTGTTTGGTTTCCTCAGCATTGCTCCACTTTGCTTGAACTTGTGCTTTGACTTCATTGCCCAACCTAGTTGTGGCATCATGAATTTCTACAGCCTTAGCCAATTCTTCACTTATTAACTCCGAAGAAACATCCCAGTTGTCTTCAGCCTCTCTCTCAGTTTGGTTAATCGGGTAATCAGAGTCACAATATGAACCATTGGCGTCGTTGTTTTCAAAGATTATTTTCATTTATTATTATTTTTGATCCGCGTTGGGAGGAATTGAAAAGCAAATAACAGACACATGACAAAATGAAAGAAAGAAATTTTATTGAGGAATTCAAAATAACATTTTATTGATGATGATACTAAAAGGAAACATGTGTGCCCTTAGTGAAATATCCTAAGGCCTTGGGCAGAGCCAAAGGATTGCATTACAGAAAATTGTTTTGAACTGAAAAACTACATGAAAATCAACAATCACTCATAAATGCTATGAAATGCATGACAAAGACACAAATGTTTTGATGATGCCGCTTTCACCACTTCAAACCTCTTCAACAACTGCTATCCTTGCTTAATAGTCCACAGACCATGAGAACTTGATCCTTCCCCCCTTCTCAAAAGTTAACTGCTTGGAATCAATGAAGCCCTGAACCAAACTTTTCAAAAGATAGCAATTTTCAGCAGAATGCCCAATTGCCCCAGCATGGAGCTCGCAAGTGGCTTCTGGATTGTACCCGCTTGGGAATGGAGGTTGAACTGATCTCATCTTGCGAGGAGTGATCCATCCATGACTGATTAGATAGCTGCATAGGTCGGCGTATGACACGGGGATGGGGTTCTATTGAACTTGGATGGAGAATGATGATAAGGGAAGGAAACTGACAGACTCAAACAAGAGAAACTGCACATGGCATGCACGCCCACTAGAAGAATGCTTCGTAGAGAGTTAACATTGGTTAAAACCTGATGGAAAATTTTTTGATGAACTGTTTCAGTCTTTTATCATGGAATGGATGAGATGCAATGCCTTTTTTGAAGAAAATGCAAATGAACTATTGATTTGAAAAACTGAGTGCCTTGGAACATCTTGAGTTTGCAAATAAGTAAGGGTAAACTTTTTCAACAGATTATTTTGCAAAAGCGTCTCGTCTCTCATCACAACTTTTTTATTTGGTTTATGCAATGTATGAATAAACAAATCATGATAAGCAAATGCATGAAAAATGACCACTTGAAAAGTGTAATTATTCTAAAGGAGATTTTTTGTTTGTTTTTGATGCAAGATGAAATACGAAACTCCAGTGCATTTTTGGATGATGCAAGATGCAAGAATGATATTTTTTCAAAATGATTTTTATTCTTTAGAGGCACGGCAAGATCTGAAATACCAATGCCCCTTTTTGCGAAAAATGATGACGTGAGGCAACCAATTGTCGTTACTCTGAGTAACTTGCATGAAACATTGAGTGGATCCTGACTCAATACTTCACGCAATATACTGAAATGCTTCGACATTTGGTTGACTCCACTTATTCACTTTATTTGAAAACAAACTGCGCCTGATTGGGTCAAAGTGCCCCGATATCGTAGAGTATCATCTCAAATCTGTAGTGCACAAACAAATTTGAGATATTACCCTTCATCATTCAAAGATGCACTTCTACCCATGGAACGATTGCATAAGGAATTTCTCTTATTTCATTTCATTTCATTTTTTTTGGAAAATGATTTAGAAAATAATTTTAAAAATGATTTGAAGATGCAAGTGATTTATTGAAATTTTTTTTTTTTTTTAGAAAAAGGTGCTTTATTTGGGGAAAAAGGTTTTTAGAAAAAGGTGCTTTATTTGGGGAAAAAGGTTTTTAGAAAAAGGTGCTTGACGGGTATGACCCGCTCCTACGTATCCCCATTGTGATGAGGAATCAAAGCTACGTAGTTCTTCTTCGTCTTTTTTCTGACATAATGCTTATGAGGTTAATGAAATGATGCATAAATGCTACATTGGCTCGACGCCCACATTATTTGCTGAAGGTTTTTACATGATTATGGATGACTGAAATGCTTATGCTATGCAGATGATAATTGTTTTTTTTCGTTTTCATTTTTTCTTATGCAATGAAATGAAATGCATGATACTCGCAATTATTTTTAAAGTGCACGAGAGACGTGATTTTTATTAAATGAAACTATATGCAAAATGAGAGGTTCACATATTTATATGCAAGGGAAAATAACAATGCACGAGAGATGTTTCTAAAAAATGTTTTTTTTTATATGCGAGAAAGTGCATGATACTCGCAATTTTTAATGCATGAAAAATCATGATCTTCACTGGATGAAGATGTATGCAAAAGGAAATGAGTAAAAAATTATTTACAATGCAAAGGCTTTCAAAAGCCGGAAATTCACACATTTTTTTTTGATAATTTTTTTTCGGTTTATTTGCAAAAATATTTTATTTAGCATGGATGCAGGGGTATGAAGCTCCTTTGTGTCCTACCAAGGTTTCTTAGAGACAGGATCTATGGCTATTTCTACGGGTACACACTTCAAGGTTAGCACTAAAAGAAGGACCCTAAATAAGGCTCCTAGAGCCAACGACCTCATCTGAGACCACCGATCACAGGGCCGTACGTCCAAGTGATGGTATCATCAAACAAAGCCAAACTCTAGGTGAAGTCTTCGCAACCACCCAACAAGACGTACGTCCAGTGAGCAGCCACTAATGACTTCGTTCTAGCCTAAGATATGCTCTAGCCCGGGGATAGGGCTGTCTCACCAAGAAATATAAGGGTAAAAAGAGTGCAACGTGTGTGTAGGAGCACAACTACAAACATACCCCCCCACCTGCAAAGAAAATCCAGAAACAGTCCATACAAAGAGTCATCTACCCTAGGGTTTTGCAAGCATATATCATTTCAATACAAACAAGTAAACTAACCTAGGGTTCCAACAACAATCATATGCACTGCTTACCTCAAGAAAGGGAGCCAAGAAGAGGGGTCATAATAGAATCGGGGGAATGCATGAACTTACCTTGAAGAAAGGGAGCAAAGAAGAAGGGGACATGGGGATTGGAGAAATGCATGATCATATTAAGCATATAAACAAAAGAAGATGAAAGGAGAAGAAGGAACAAGAAGCGAACATAGAAGAAGAAGAGTCAAATGCACATGAATGCAACATAACAACACGAGAATGCAAAAAACATTCAAACATCAGAAAGAGAGAAGAAAAAGAAGGAGAAGAAAAGAGAGAAATAGAACAATCACATTCAAATCAAACAATTAAACCGCACATCAAGTTAATTAGGCCTGACCCTCGTTTTAAAAAGAAATTCCCCAGTGGAGTCGCCAGCTGTTGCACCCCGAAAAATCCGGTTTGGACCTTTCATCGTACAACGTGAAAATTTGTGAAGCCGCCATCAACATTTTTTATTTAGGGACCAAAACATTGAAAAAGGGTCCTTTTTAAGGCGGGTGGTCCTTTGAGAACTAGAGATGTAGGTTCGGGGGTCGGTTAGGTGTGGGGAAGGTATTAGCACCCCACACCTCCTTTCTACCGAAAGGGAACCTTTAACTTGATGTGCGGTTTTGACAGAGTTGATTTGAAACAATTCATTCTACTTCTTTTTTTTTTTATTTATTTGAGAAAATGTTTTTGAAAACGGGGGAAAAGAAGAATCTTTTTATTATTTTTTTAAAAGTGTGCTTGACGGGATGTGACCCGCTCCTACGTATCTCCCGGTGCGATGGAGAATTCAAAGCTTACGTAGTTCTCCTGAGTTGAGAAACTTTGCGTTGGTGTTTTTTATTGTAGGGGTTTTCGGTCCTAGACTGTACAGTCCACTAGACCTAGAACAAAGACAACCCCGCCTGTACAGACGACGTGCCCCCCTACTTATTGAAAATGTTTTTTTTGATTAAGGAAGAAAAAGATTTGTTGTGAGGTTGGTTGCTTTTATTTGAGCAAGTATCTTAGGCTCGCACGAACTGTACAGCTCGCTAACCCTAAGACGCTAACCAATACCGGATGTACATCCGACTCGATGTCTTACTCATTTTTGAAATAGGGTTCAAGTTGTTAATTACTTGTTTTGACTCTCATAAGTATCCCAAGATGTTTGAGCTGTACAGCTCCGATCTTAGGACGCTAGACAACACCGGCCGTACGTCCGACTTGCCTCCTTATGAGTTTTCAAAGAGGTTTATTGTTGATCTTAGAAAGAATTTGATTGTCTTATGAAAACGATTTGAGAAAAGATTGAGTTTGGAAAAGCTTTAGAAAATGATTGATTTGAGGAAAGGAGAAGGGAGTTTGAGGGTGACATTGGTCACAAAAGATTTGTTGGGATGGCGTGGCATCCAAAAGGAAAAGAAAGTAGAACATTCAATCAATTTCCAAGTCAAGAACCAAAGCGCAACATTTATCAAATTGCAAGCAAAACAATCAACAATGCAAGCATAAGCATAAACATTACCGATTACAACATTTGAGCGCAAGAATGACACTTAGTCATCAACATCTAATGGCATGCATATGTAAGATCAACATTAACCAAATAGATTGCAAGAATAGGCACACAAATAGATAATGCAAAGGTTTAATTCAATTAAGTGTCAACACAAGATAAAGCACAAGGTTGAATCCCTTTTGGTAATCCTTGACACTTGAGACAATGCACAAGTGCATAAGTGTCTAGTCCTTTTACCAAATCATCAACATTAAAGCATAACATTGACCTAGAAAGAACATCACATTTGCAAGACCAAAAGTGACCAAAAGAGGGCATTAACAAGTCATTTTTATAACCAAAATTGATTAATCAAGTTAGAAACTAGCATTTGCATTTTCAAGCAAGAATTGCACAAAGAAAATTGAATCATCTTAGGCAATCCTCATCACTTAAAATGAAGTGCCTAAGGCACAAGTGAGAGTCCTCTTGCCAATCATCAACATAGAATAATTTTGCAAACAAGTTACTAACAAGCAAACCAAAGTTTACAATTAAAGCACAAGGTTGTGTTGAATCATCTTAGGCAATCCTCAACACTTAAAGTGAAGTGCACAAGGCACAAGTGTGAGTCCTCTTGCCAATCATCAACATATAACAATTTGCAAGCAAGATACAATCAATTAGCAACAATATTTTGCAATCAAAACATCAAATCAATTGCGTTGAATCATTTTAGTCAATCCTCAACACTTAAAGTTAAGTGCTCAAAGGCACAAGTGTGAGTCCTCTTGCCAATCATCAACATAGAGTAATTTTGCAAGCAAAGTACATAACAACCAAACCAAAACAACTTGAGAAATCATTTTACTCAATATTGCAAACCCATTTCACAAGAAAATTAACAAACCCTAATTCTAATCATGATTTGCGAAGCATCACATCATTTTATTCAACAAAATGCAAAATTATAGTGAAAACAAACATAAATCACAATTTATTCAAGGGTGAGAAGCATCTCAAACACCCAAGCCTCCCTAAGTGCTTGTCAAAATGTTTGAGACACCTCTCACCAACAACTATCAACAAATCAACAATATAACAACACTAAAATGCATGAATATGGTAGGATGCAAAATTAGAAACATGATATCTACATTTTGATGCAAAAAAGTTGAAGGTGATGCTAGGTTCTAAGAAGTTTACCTCAAATCCAAGCTAAGGAATGACTAATATGAAGAACAAGACCACAAATCAACTTGAATCTTCACCAAACTTCAATGAAACCCACGAAATGCTTGCTTAAAAATGCCCTTTGATGATGCAAGTTTGAATTAAATTAGGAGAGAAGGAAGATATATGAAGTAGGAATGGAAATGAGGTGAGAAAATGGTGATTTGGTGAAGGAGAAGTGAAGAATTGATGGAGGGAGAAAGAGGTATGATTTCCGCCAAGAGAGGGAATTAGGAGAGGGAGTTGTGTGCTAGGGTTGTGTGGGTGAAAATGAGGCCAAAAAGTTCATGTGAGGTGAGGTTTCTAAGGTATATATAGAGAGCAACTAGGTTTAAGGGTATTTAGGTCATTGTGCACTAGTTGTGCTCTAGGATTTGATTTTAATTTTGAATCAAAGGCTAGGATTGAGGCTCACATGGATTGAGGACATTGAGAAAACACAAAATGAGAGAATAGAGAGGGGGTGGCGCATAAACCTTGGGAGGGGTCCTTGGTGACCAAGTTTTGCTAGTTGTCATCTTGTACTATTGTACTATTATATGACCATTCCATTATCCCTTCATTTTTTATTATTCTTTTCAAGATAATTGTACAAAAATACATCCAATTTAGGCCATATACAAGGTATCTTGAGGAATATGCCATTTTATGAGATCACCATGACCAAAAATATCATAAAAACCTCATCTTGAAATTTTTGTAGAATATTCCTTTTTGATGCCTTTTTTGAATTTGAATTTTGTGCACAATGCATGCGCATACATACATACATGACCAAAAATGTTTTGCCTCAAATAAATTTCTCTAAAATTGCACAATGATTCTTGATGAGAAATTATCTTATTTTTGACAATGACCAAAATACCCTTTTGCCCTAAAAACCTTGCTTTTTTACAACAAATGCATTTCCACTCTAACAATGAATTTAAAAGCCCTAGAATGACTTTTAAAACCCAAAAATGCATGCACAATTCTCTTCACACTTTTCAAAATAATGCCACACTTCTCAATTTATTTATTTTTGTGGAAAATTAGAGTTTTGACCTAGGCGGACAAAATTAGGGTATGACAGCTGCCCCTCTTTATTTGGATTTTAACAAGGAATATGAATTGGCCGAAACATATTCCGAGGCAAAATAGAAATAAAGAATTCAGAAATTATACCAATTTTGTCTACTTAGAGAAACCAGAATTTTCCTTTTTCTTTTTTTCTCTTTTTTTTTTGTTCCTTTAGTGAAATATGATACAAATGCAATGAAAAGATTTTTTTTTTCTTGGAATCAATTGGTGCCAACCCTCAATAAGCCAGCGAAAGCAGTAAAGAAAGCAAAAAAAAAAAAGGGTGCCGGCCCTCATTAAGCCGGCGAAGGAGGCTGCCTAAAGCCTTTTAACGAATCGCGAACGATCCGAGTTTGCACTTGGGCCTGGGGAGCACGTGGGCTCAAATGGGTGGTCTTTCGAGCGACCGGGGGAGGGTACTATATCAAGTCTAGATCTCGATATTTCCCTAGGACTGCGCCATGTTTTAGGCCAACACAGCTATCCTTTTCGACTGGACCTATTGAGGTCAGGGGGACTTACTCGCAGCTCGAATACGAGGTGAAGTCAATCTTTCTGGAGGACACGTGGGTCCAAAGGGGATTTGAAAATCCAATTGGTTTTCTTCAGTTGGTCAATGCTGCGGCACCGATCCAATTGGAAGTTCGTAAAATAGAAAGAGGTGCAATCTTTTCTCCTATCGTCATCCTTCATGACCCGAGACGCGATATCTATTTTTCTCTGTCGGTGTCCGTCTCCATAGCGTTTGTTTTTCTTTCCCATAACCACGTGCCATCCTCCATTGATACGGCCCCCACCCCACGGTTCACCCGTGTCCTTCTCCCACGTTTTCATACTAATTGTCGTTCACTAAACCCGTTCTGCGTCAAAAACAAATTTGTTCAGAACATTGTATTGCATCAACAAGTTAGTCGTAGGAGAAGAATCAAGTTTTGATGGTGACGGCTTAAGGCTGAAGACGGCGGCGCACAAGCATGTTTTGGGTGTTTTTGTTTTGTTTTTCTATTTTTGAAAACACACGGAAAATGGTGTTTTCATTGGTGGCAGAGTTGTAATTTACGTATAAATTTGCCACTAGTTATAAAATCTTAGGGTAAATAGCCAATTTGGTCCCTGAAAGTAACTCGCTGTCAATTTGGTCCCTCAATCAAGTGAAAATGCAAAAAGGTCCCTCAATGTGTAATTCGTCTGTCACGTTAGTCCCTCCCTTTAATATGCGTCGTTAACTCCGTTAATCTGTCCGTTACTGTCAGTTTAGTCCCTGAAAGATGTCACTTACTGTCAGTTTGGTCCTTGAAACATATACGTGAATTCATTTTAGTCTCTCGAATCTTAAGTTACTTCTGCAGAATTTTAAACCCTTACTTCGTACCTAGATTTCTATCCTCTTAAGCATTCTTAACCATATTTTGAGTAGCACGGAGATTGATAATGGTGTAATTAATTAGTATATTAGATCGTGAGATAAAAGTTAAATATTGATAAAACTAATACTAATATTTTAAAATAATTTATTGTAATCTCAGATCGTAAAAGAGTGATCATCTGGTATTATATTTGCTGTTTTAAATATTAAAAGACTTAGTTATAAAACTACTATGAAAAATGAATATTCAATTAAAATTATAAATTGACTTGTATACCAAGATAAATATTATAAATTGACTTTGACCAATGATTCGATTAAAATCAATTTGATCCCAGTGGATTAGATTGATGATAATTGGGAATTTGGGTTAAATTTAACTTGAAACACTTCGAATGGCTTGATGTATTGTTAAGGTGAAGATGATTCACGGAATTGACGATAGTATTTGTCAACCTAAATCTCATAACAGATTGATGCTTGAACTTCAACCGTTGGTGCTTCAACTTCATCTGCTAGTAAATTCTAGTTTAAAATTCTGCAGAAGTAACTTAAGATTCGAGGGACTAAAATGAATTCACGTATATGTTTCAGGAGCCAAACTGACAGTAAGTGACATCTTTCAGGGACTAAACTGACAGTAACGGACAGATTAACGGAGTTAACGACGCACATTAAAGGGAGGGACTAACGTGACAGACGGGTTACACATTGAGGGACCTTTTTGCATTTTTGCTTGATTGAGGGACCAAATTGACAGCGAGTTACTTTCAGGGACCAAATTGGCTATTTACCCAAAATCTTATTATTGGGTCCACACACATCAAAAAAGCACTGCCAAGTGCCATCGCTAGTTGACTACATAAACCACACGTAGCTAAAAGTCTTTTTTTTTTGATAATTTGAAAGTCTTTTCTATAATTTTTTTTTGTAACAAGCCTTTTATATAATTTTTCTATAATAATGAGAAACATATTTTAAACAAAATAAATAATATTGAGAAACATATTTTCATAAAAAATAAGTAAATAATATTGAGAAACATTTATCTCTAGGATTTTTTTGGTTACATTATTTATCTCTAGGTGATACCCGCGCTAAATTTTTTTTCATTAAAAAGTATTTATCTATATTTTGGGCTTTTGATACGATATAATTTACCTTCTACATTTTGATTAAATATTTATTTAAAAATATTTAAAAAGCAGACCACAGAATTAAAATAAGCACTAATTAGTTTTTGTTTGGATCATTGTTGGCCGTCCACAAAGTGTTCAAACGTTTAAAGACAAATATCTATTCGTGCTTAGGAGCAAATTCTGCACTGACCAACACCGAATTTGTCTACTGCGGGAATCAAACTAGGGAGCACCGAATCGACCTCGTATCCTAGGGTAGCTTATTGCACTGGGCAACGGTGTTGGTTTTTTTTGATAAGCAAATGTTAGTGGGGGTGGGGGAATTAATGTTAGTTTCCGGGGATTGAACCCTGGACCTCTTTCTTGCAACTTTGCAACTCCTTCATGTCCCTTAGCTCACCAACTGAGCTACCTTCCTGGGACGGGCAACGGTGTTGGTTATTAATTAGTTTTTTGGTTCAGACCCTAACTGGCTAGCAACAGAGTGTCCCAAACGATTTCAACGAAAGACTAATCTCTGATTGTGTTTAGGGGAAAATTTTGCACTGATCAACACGAAGTTTGTCCACTGCGACAATCAAATCGGTGAGCACCAAGTCGGCCTCCGTGTGCAATAATAGCTTATGTCACTAGGCGAAAAATGTTGGTTGATTATTAACAAATTAATCATAAGTATTGGTACGAAAAACAAATTAAAAAACAATTTAGTTAATCAAGACAAAACTAATTAATAGAAAATATGACTTTTACAACCACTAAAAGGCATACAAAAATTAAGAAAATAACGTATAGTTTCAATTTTTTCTTATTCAAGAAACAAATTTACCAAACAAGTTATTTATTTTCACATCTCTAAAAGTGTTTCAAGAAATAGGATCATCAAACAATTTTTTTTTATCTTCTTTTCAAAAACAGTTTTTAAAAAATGATTTTAAAAAACAAAAAATCAGAACACAATCAAACAGGCCCTTAGTCTTCTTTTTTTTAATTAAAAAGTGTATGTTGTTAATTAACTTACGTTCTACTTAGTAAGATTATATATAGCAGATCCCTAATATACTCTCACTTGATTTTTAGGAGTGTGTTAGCATTTTATGCTTTTTTGATTCGGACTAAACACCAATTTTTTCTTTAACAACTACTCAAATGGAGACAATAAAAAAAAGATAATTGAAAACATATTATCTTACATTCCTTACATGATAAGATTATATATTAAAGATAAAAATAAGGTGCAATAAATGGTGAGCCTACATAAGCAACATCTTTTGTCTGAGATGTTACCCCTTGTTCATATGGAGTGAAGTGCAGGATATTGCTTCACATCTAGACGTAGTATAAAGGGATAATTAAGGGAGCCACAATATATATAATTTTCAATTTTGATCCCACTTGAAATCAGTGATAATTGGGGATCATAATAATGGTCTCTTACTTTTCCTGCCAAATCCACTACTATTACTCCTCCATTCTTCTCTATTTTTAGTCTTCCAAAGTACTTTGTAACCATTACTGCAGCTTTTCGAGTCCAAGGATATCTGAGTAGTAAATTCCATTGAGGAGTTACGGACTGCCAATAACACAAAAAACATTTATCAAAAAATATGGCAGAAAACATTGGCAGTTTATTTTGTTAATAGTGAGAAATTGTCATAAATAGTGAGAAATTGTTAGAAAAGTGATTGTAGCAGGGAAAACCAGTTCTAAGGAAGTGACATTTTTATTATTATTTTCTCTCAAAATAATAATAATTAATGGTGTCGCAATTATTTTTAATCATTTCATTTTGGTCATCTAAGTTTGTATTTAGTTTCACATAAGTCCCTTGGGTTTTTATTTAGTTTCAAATATGTTCTCTAAGTTTGTTTAAAGTTTCATTGTAGTTAATTATATATATTGTGTTGTTTAGCTTTAAATTTGTCTTTCATGTTGTGTTTTCATGTAATCCTAATTATGTAGTTCAAATGATGTTTTATTAGCTTTTAATTTTTTTGGTCGAGTTCACTTAATGACACAACACCAAGGACTGCAATGAAATTAAATGACATGCTTAAAGGACCAAACTGAAACATGACAAATATAATGAAATGACCAATTAAATAACAAATTAAAGAACATAAATAAGGAAAAGGGAAAGGGAGAGGTGTACCAGGTTCGTAAGAACAAATTAAGAAAGGGAAAGAAGGAAAACAAAACTATGCACACCTTAGGGTTCAAAAGGGAAAATGTTTAGCAACAACAAAAGATAAAACAAAAGACAGAGTGGAGGAACAACGAGTGAATAGGTGCAACATATACAAGCAGATTGGTCACAAAAGGTCCTCTTGCCCAACAGCTCGACAACCCTACCCTAATCTACCACAAGCCCAAACTGGAACACATGCAGATACTAAAACAACCCAAACCTACAACCCAAACAACACAAAAAATAGATCGATAATTTAATTAACTACAATGAAATTTTAAACAAACTTAGAGGATTTATTTGAAACTAAATAAAAACTTAGGGGACCTATTTGAAACAAAATATAAACTTAGAGGACCGAAATGAAACGACTAAAAATAATTGTCACGCTATAAATTATTTTATGTTTTTGAGAGAGAGAGAGAGAGAGAGAGAGAAAAAGGAAAAATAAAAATAAAAATAACACATCATTATATATATTCCTTAGCCGCAAGTGCAACATCAATACATAACAGACACAGCATCAACTATTAAAACAGATGGATAGATCGTAACGAATTTGAAACTTGAGGGATTAAACTGAGAAAAAAATTAAAGGACCAAAGCCAAATAAATATATATGTGAAACGACTAAAACTGCATTTAAGCCTTCATTAAAATATTTTTTCAAGTATATAATTTTACTTTTATTTTTTTCAAAACATATAATAAAATAAATTATCAGAAAATGCATTGTTCTAATTTCTTGTTTGTTTAAACTTTTAAATTAAATATATTTCTCTCACTATTCAAAACTAAAATTCCTCTTTCTTCTTTGATCAAAAAATATATATTCTTTGATAAAAAAAATTCCACTTTCTTCTCTCAAAAACACTCCATTAAGACATAAACGGTATGCAAAACTGAATATTAGAGTACTTGATCAATATTAAAATAAATATTGATATTTTTTATGACAAATTAAATAATGAAGTTAATCAAGAAATTTACCGTTGCCATTCCAATAAAATACTGCCCTTGTCCAACATAATGAATATTATCGGGCATGCCAGGTAAGTCAGGACTAAATTCGCCTATTTTTCCTTTTTTTGGACCCTGTAGATAATATTTTCTGCACCTACTCCTGTACAATTAAAACTTTTAAAAGAATTATTTAATATTACTTTAGAGAAAATAAGAGAAAAAGAAAAGAAGAACTACTAATAAACTTACTTGACAGTTTCACAGTAGATCACGAATTTTTGATCTGGTGCAACAGCAACACCATTAGGAAAGTAGAGGTTTTGGGCAATCAATGTTACTTTTTTTGTTGCTGGATTATAGCTCATGAATCTACCATGAGGCTCCCCTTCAACTATATCAAAGTAGAAATCCTTCAAATTGTATTTGTATGTTGCGTCGGTGAAATAAATAGTGCCATCTTCACCTACGTCAACACCATCTGTTAAATTGAATTTCAAGCCCTTTAATTCATCTGCTAGCACTTCAACCTTCGTTTCTTTGCCTTCTTTGCTTGTAACTCTCAGCAATCCCTGTATACATACTATTATATTATATAGTAATTGATGGTATTTTCAAAAGGTAGGTGATTTTGGTTATTTTCCTTTTTTGTAGAGTTGGATTTTTTTATGTGTATATGGGTTGAGTACCCATGTATTTGATTTTTAATATATATTTGTCTTTTAGAAAAATATAGTATTTGAAGAGAGAGTAAAAGGATTATTCCAACTCAAGATTTACAAGGTACACTATTAAGTACCAAGTAAGTAGCTTAGTGACGAGTTAAGTGATATTAAAAAGGATGCCAAAAAAGTATAAGTAGTAACTTTATGGTTCAAATGATCGAAACTAATATTTTCCGCTCCCAATAACTAATTAACTACTAACATTTGCCAATTAAAAAAATATACTAACAATTAAGTGTATCAAGAGTAACCCTTCAGCAATTAGCAAACTTAACCAAAAATGTGAGAAGCTCAACCAAAAAACAATACAAAAAAGATAGGTTGTTAGCTACTCAAACACTCCAAAAGATTAAGAACCACTCATAAAATAAACATGAACTTTTTTCTTTAGAAAAATCGAACGTCAAGACAAAATCTGGATTCCGTCTTGTAGCTCTTTCCAATTTGACAATGAGTAAATTGTTATGAACGTCCCAAATAATCCATAGTAGGGTGCTATCAAAGCCATGAAAATATTGAAAATTTTAGGGATTATTATGCAAAATTGGAAAAAATTTACGAACAATTTGCAAAAGTTGAAAATCTTTATGGACCAATATACATAAACTTGAAAAAGTTTAGGGACCAATATGCAAATTTCAAATACTTTTGAGGACAAAATTGTAAAATCTGAAAATTTATAGAGATAAATTTATAAATTTGAAAACTTTATAGGTTCTTTTTAAGATTCCTATTCTAAGGTACTGAAGGAATTTCAAATTCTTAGTTTTTTTTGTGGTATTTTAAAACTCTCTAAATTTAGCTTTAATGAAATATCTCATGAAATTCATTCAGTTTAAAAATTCTCCAAATTTTATTATCCAAACTAAACATTGTAGAGCAAAATATTTTAATTACATCCAAAAATTACATTACCCTAAAACAACTACTTCATCCAAACACACCGTTAATAAGAGAATTACATCCAAAAACTACCTCATCCAAACACACCCTTTATTATACCCTTTAGTTTGAATCCGAGAAGTGATATGTATTTTATTCTGATTCAGCCAGATTTGATTGTTTCTACACTTTCTACTACAACCGCTTGTAACAGTGATGTTAACATGCTACTATTACATGCAACTGTTAGCTCTGCATATCTTATCTTTTATGAAAAGATAGATGACATTGACATCACATAAATTTCACTATTAGTTATTGTACAGAATGAACCAACTAAATTAGTGGTGTAATAAAGTACCTACCAAATATGCGTCTGCAACTATGAGTTCACCACTTTTCTCCAAAGCGAGTCCAAGTGGCCTTCCACCAGTGTTAACCCAGTTCTCAACCACCGAGTCAGCCACCGATTCATTCACTGTAACTCGCTTGATCCACCCATCTTCACAACCTGTGTAAATCAGACGCCTCATTTTATCATAAGCCAAGTCTTCAGGTCCCATCACTGCACCCTCTGCTACAACTTCCGACCCAAGTCGCATGCGCGAGTTCACCGCCGGAGCCGTTGCAGTTCCACGGCTTAACTCGAATGGTTCGAGCCGGTAGAGACTTGCAGCCAGTGCTACCGGGAAAGCAATGGCGAATAAGGTTGTTAAGAGGCATGATCGTGTTTGTGTTGTTTTTCTCTTTGCATGGGTTAAGGAATCAGAGTGGGGTGTTGGAGAAGAAGATGAGTCAATACCTCTTGACTCTGACATTGTAGTTTTGAGGATAATAATGATGGAGAATACGGTGGAGGAGTATGTCTATGCAATGGAATGGGATGTGTGATGCGTAGAACACGTGGGGGGTGTTTCGCGTGGTCCAAATCTTAAAGCATTTTAGTAGAATTATTACTAAGCAGATATATTTTATGTCAAGAAAAAGCATGGATACTATATATTAACAAAAATGAATGGGAGGAGTGAAAAGGAGAGGAAATATTTTAATTAATTAATTAATTAATAGGTTATTTAGTTCTTGAAATTTTAAAAAAGTTCAAATTGGTCTTTAACTTTTCAAATAGTCATATTTAGTCCTTCATTTTTACGAACGTGTATCAATTTAGTCCCTTCATCAATGACTATCGGTTAAAAGTGATGACAAAGTTGACATGGAAATTAAATGCTTGTGTGACCAATTTGAGGGACCATATTGAAAGGGCCAGACTTCGTACAACCTCCAGCTACTCACTGGATACCCCCAACTCTTAAATATTCCTAAAATACCTTCACGTGAAAACCCTCTCACGCTGCATTTTAACTGGTTCGGACCACGGTCATCCGAACCAGTTCGATAGTTTAGCATCCGAACAGGTTCAGGTCCAGTAGTTTACCATCCGAAGCTTCATTATTTTTATCACCGCATTCAATATGTGATGTAGTGAAAAAGAGGGAAATAAATGTTAGATGAAGAAAAAGTTACGCAGAGGAAGAATATAGAGCAGAAAAAATAATAATACACTAAATAGCAAGAGGCTTGAGTGCTGCAAATAAAATCATCAAATGACCTTATACAAATTGGAAACAAATTAATTAAAGAAACTAAAATCAGGTATAAATCATGATAGATATGTCAAATCTCTGGGGCTCATCCTCCCTTAACTAAGTGTCGAGGGTTCGATCCTCGCATTGGGTATGGAGCAGTTTTAAATCTCTGGGCCAGCTATCCCACTCTTCGAGGTGCCTCCAATCCAGCGAGGGAAAAGTTATATCTCTATCACTTTGTTTGGACGTTAGGAGAAATAGGGAAGAGAGAAATACAAAAGAGAGAGATAGAAGAGAAGGGAAATAGAAGAGAAATAGGAGAGAAATTCTATGTTGTTTGGATGGATATAGCAAAGAGAGAAATATTAAAAGTTCTCTTCTCTTCTTTGGATTGGTAGAAATATGAGTAGAAGAAATAACTATAATTAGTAAATTACAAATTTATCCTTTTTATAAGAATTTAATTTTTTGATTAGTTTTTTACTTACATTTTATATTTTATATTAGTCTTGGCTATAATTAAAGACCATATTCATAAGCCACTCCTATTGCTCCATTTTTCTTGACAAGTCTTTTTTTTTCTTCCATTTTTCTTGACAAGTCTTGCGCATGAATCAGATGAACACATGCCGCAAAGTGAGATTTACTGCACACCCCACAAGAAAAAAATATCATCTATTGAAGAGATTAGAGTGCATCATACATACTAGTGGATTAGATAGAAAAAATTCTCCAAAAACAAAAACCAAGGGAGCTAGACAATGGGCTGCAGGTGAAACGTAGAAATTAAAAGGAAAATAGGTGTTGCAACTGAGCCAATAGCAACAACCAATAAATACAAGTGAGCCAGAAAAAAAAATGTAGAAGGGGGTTCAATGAACGTGGGTGGGAAACGTGGGTAGGAATTAGGGGTGTTCAAAACCGAACCAAACCAATAGAAAACCGCAAACCGAACCAACCCAAACCGAAAATCGCAAAAAACCGCAATCTATCGGTTTTGTTCGGCTTTGTTTTCTCACCAACCGAGCGGTTCGGTTCTGTTTGCGGTTTGAATTTAAGGAGCCGAACCAAACCAAACTGAACCGCGAAAATACAATAGAGTATTTTTTTATTCCACCAGTAAGTGAGCCTACTTCCAGTAAGTGAATTTAAGCCCAACACTCAGCAGAAGCCCAATTCCATTGTCCACATCTGATCTAATAACCTAACCTCTCTTGAATTAGAACCTTATGTTTATTGTTGAATGTAGTTCAAGTTAAATCTAATTATTATGTTTGATTTTGTTTGTTGAATGTATTTGGATTTATTTTAATTGTTGGCATTTGGCAGAACATTATGTTTGTTTAATTCTTGGCAACTTGGCAGAAACTTATGTTAATTTGTTATTTTGGAATTGAATGTACATGGATTTAATTGTTATTTTGGCAGCTTTATGAATTGTTTTAGAATGGTGAATTTTTATTTTAAATGGGCAGATTTATAAATTGTTTTGTTTCGTCAAAAACCGAATCAATCCAAACCGCATTGGTTTGGTTTGGTTTGGTTTGGTTTGTTTTTTAGAATCGAACCGAACCAAACCAAACCGCTTCTATATTTACCTTGCGGTTCGGCTCACTTTTTGGCTCAAAACCGAACCAACCCGCACCGCGAACACCCCTAGTAGGAATTGCCGTGAAAATAAAGTGAATTTGAGGGCATAGTGGGAATAACCATGTATCCACACAAAGTTCTTCTCCAAATCTCGCTTGTGTTGGGAAGAAATCGTTTTTTGTGGGACCCACTCGAAAATACTTCTCTCGCCTTCATTTATCTCATATTCCAAACTAGAGAAATGTGTTATGTCTCTCCTATCTCTCTCTTTCATAAATCTAGCGAAACAAACACAGTGTATAAATTGTTTTTCCATAAACTACATTGACAAGCTTATGAATAATACAAAAAAGCTTATTTATTTGCATAAGCTATTTTTTTTTGCCAAACATAAGCTATTTTTCATAAGCTCAAAATAAGCTCTATCCAAACGGGCCCTAAGTTGAAGGAGGGGTGCGAGATGCAGACATGAGGTGAGAAAGGGATCAGATTTTTCTGTTTTTATTTTAAAAAAACCAAATGATTTCAAAAAAAAAAAGAAAGGGGTTTAGAAATCATAACTTTCCCTTCTGCATCCCAGCTGCAACAATTTCGAGGAAGAAGAAAAGAAAAGAAAAGAAAAGGTGCGGGGGAGAGGGAGATTCATTAATGACATTTTAGTCTTTTCACGCGTGTTGGGAGTGTCTACTGAGTAGCTAGGGGTTGGACGAAGTATGGGCCTACTGAAATGCCAAATTTTAATTAACTAGCTGCTTGACCTCTGCATTACACGTGATAAAAAATCTAGTTAATATGAAGTTGTTGTTGAATAAAATTTGTTTCTTAAAACATGAAAAAAAAAACCATGTTTAAATTGTAGGTAAGTATGAATTAAAAAAATGTATAATAAAAAAAGAAATTGCGAACTTAAAAACTAATATAGAGTATGTACAGATATAATCTAGACAAATTATTCCATACACATAATCCATAGTCACAGTATTGGTTCTTAGTGGTGTTATCTCGCATTGTCAGTCGGCGTTTCTTCCAGGTAGATAGATTCTAGATGGAGTGTTAGTTGTTAAAGAAATTGTAAACTTGGCAAAAAGGAGAAACGAGGAGTGTTTGTTGTTTAAAGTGGACTTCGAAAAGGCTTACGACTCGATATCCTGGGACTTTCTAGATTATATGATGGGACGGATGAATTTGGGGTTGTCTTTACAAGTTGTCAATGGCAACCCCACAGCGGACTTTCTCATGCACTGGGGGACTTGAAGCAAGGGGATACCTTATCTCCATTTTTATTTCTTATTGTGGTAGAGGGACTCTCCGGTATGGTTCAGAAGGCGATTAGCATTGATAGTTTCACAGATTTTCAAATTGACCATAATCTGAGCTATTCTTTACTTCAATTTACTAATGAAACCATTCTTGTCAGAAAAGGTTCCTGGGATGACCTTTGGACTATTAAATCTATTTTTCAGATTTTTGAGCTAGGTTGAAGGTGACCTTTCACATGAGCAGTCTTTTTGGCATCAATTTGGAAGAGGTGTTCATGGAGGTTGCTGCCACGTTTCTTTCTTGTAGTTCAACTTCTACGCCATTCAAGTTCCTAGGGATTCCGGTCGAAGCTAGTCTCGGGCGCAAGAGCACGTGGGCGTCGGTGCTAGATTGGATTAGAAAAAGGCTCGCCTCGTGGCAATGGAGCTTTTTGTCGATCGGCAAAAGAGTAACTTTAATCAACTCAGTCATCAATAGTATTCCACTGTATTTTCTCTCTTTTTGTAAGGCGCCGAAAGTTTTTATTAAGGAATTGATTAAGATCCAAATAAATTCTTTGGAGGGGTAACCATGAAGAAAGGCATATTTGTTGGGTGGCGTGGGATAATGTTTGTCGTAATAAAATGGAAGGGGAATTAAAGGTGAAGAATTTTGAAGCATTCAATTTGGCTTTATTGAGCAGTTGGAGATGGCGATGCCTTAACGACTTGAATGCTAGCTGATGGCCTCTTATCCGCTTTAGGTACGGCGATCTGAGAAATATTTTCACTAATTCATCTAGGCTGAAGTGGAGTTCTAATGACTCTATTTGGTGGAGGGATCTAATTCTTTTGGAGGATGGGTTGAGGTTACTTTATTTCCTTTTGGTCACAGGTTTGGCTGGGGCGAGAATCCTTTTAGAAGTCATTTCCTTCTCTATATTTGGTCGCCGATTATAATTAAGGATGGAATGCATATTTGATATCATTTGGACATGGAATCTTGAGCGGGATTGCCCACTTTCTCGTGTAGAGCAGCAGTCTTTGTTGGATCCAAATATTCAAGGAGTGTGATTAATGATATTTGGAAGTCAGCCATTCCCTTTAAAGTTGGTGTTATTGGTTGGAGGTTATTTCTTGGTAAACTTGCGACTCGTGATGAGTTGGTTTCAAGGGGAGTCATCTCGGAGCCTCACGTACTCGTTGCCCGTTTTGTTTTAATTTTGAAGAAACTATCTCCCATCAATTTTTTAATTGTACGCATTATAGGCTTGTTTGGGATGGTGTTAAAGGTTGGCTGGGTATCTCGACGGTGAATAATCTTGAAGGGGTCGATCATTTTTTGGGATTTTGAGGTCCACATTAGTTTGAAAAATCCTTAAGTTTTCGATATCTTCCCTGGATAGCTGCAACAAGGTATATTTGGTTGCATAGGAATATTGCAATTTTTAGAGAGGTTGTCTTTGATGCCTAAATAGATGGCAAGCCTACACTAATACCTCCCTTCATAAGGCTTCCTATATAGCTTCTGAAGCTTCTCAACAAGCTTCTGAAGATCTATCATCTTTCTCAACCACACTCAGTGTGCGTACAAATTTATAGTGCCCGCATCCGAGCCCGCACATGTATGGGCGGGATACTATAGTGCCCGTTCCTATACCCTTTGGGCACCAAGGGCCTATGGGCATGCCCATTACCCGTAAAAAATAATAAATAACAAAAAATATTATAATTCGATTTAAAAGACAATTATTTTTGTTCGTGTCTTCTAATTAAAATATAATACATAATAGTATTTAGTGAATTTAAAACATCCAAAATAATAGTAGTGTGGATTTGTTTTTTTATAGTTCGTTCTACTTAAAATTGTAATAATACTAACTATATATATATATATATATATAATATAAACATATATATAATATAAACATCTAGTTAGTAGTTAGATTTAGTGTATAAGAAGATTGAACTTCACTCTTAAATCATATCATCTTCTCTACACCATTCGGTAACTAAGAAGATACTCTTATACTCTCCATACAAAGCTTGTGTATCTTCTTAGTACTTTGACCTACTCTCTTAAATCAATATCCGTAAGCATTCTGTTGAATGTGAAACTCAAAAGATATATTCTATCCTCTAATGCTCTCATTGTGCTACTCTTAAGGAAGACATGTTTATCTTCTTATGTGATATTTGGTTGATCAATGTCAAAAGTTTTTTAAAGGGTCACAATTCAAAACTCCCTTTCTTGTGACTCCAGTTGACATACAATGACTTCAACTGGTATCAGAGCAACAAGCTCTCGGATAAACTGTATGGTAAGGAAAGGTTAATTGGCGAAAGAGATCAACAATACCAGATTGAAAAGAAATGAGCTATTCATCAAACCAAAGCTGCAGAAGTACAACGAGCAAATTTTAGAAGCAAGAGTTCCAAAACAATCAGAAAGTTGGAAAGGCAGAGCTTCTCAGTACACATCAATTACAAAGGTTTGCCAATACATATATCTTGCAAGATTGGTGAGTTCAAAGACAACATCGGGGCAAATGAGGTAAAAACGCAATACCTCACATCTAAATGCATAAATTATCTGGCTGTGTATAAACGTCATATTCACATGTTATATATTTCTAAAAGACTAATATCTAGTATACATGATTTATAACATATATGTTACATTTCTTAAACAACCATTTTCTGAAAACTATCTTCACAAACATATGTTTTCCCCTTCAAAAAATAGTGGGGACATCGAGTTTCTCATGCACATTTAAATGAACTTCATAATGCATTATTATCAAGTCTCAAATATTTTGATGGAACCAATGTGACTTGTAACATCCTCAATCTTAGACGTCATAAAATTAGAATATTAACCATTTCAACAAAACTCAGATTTGTAAACCTACTTAAGGAATTGAACATAACTTAACTTGACGGAATAAATCATCCTTTGCATACTCCAGGAGGTATAATTATCAAATGGAATACTTAATGACATAAATGATAATCAGCATATCATGAGTCATTCTTCAAACTTGCTCAAATCAGAAAGTAAAGTTTACATAAACTACAACTTAGATTTCAATAATCATAAGTTAAATTCTAGCAATAGGACATAACATAAACCTAGAATAGACTAAGCAAATACGAACTCGATACCAAAGGATTCTTCAAGCTCTAGTAACCCAGAAAGGCAGCTACTAACTCTTCTCAATTTGCTTCGTCTAATCCTTTCAATCTGAAAACACAACAACATAAAGGGTGAGATTACAAATCTCAGCGAACTCTTTCGTGACCCCTCACAACTCAACTCTCGGTGTTTTATATCTGTTACTCGTAGCCCAAGTCTGGATAGGTACACATATCATGGCATAAGCATAACGCTGGACAACCACTACACTGTTCCCCGGTGAACCCCCTCAATATTATCTAACTAATGAGCAAACATGGAACGAGCCTAGGTTTTGGGCTCATGACTTCCCTCCCCTAGTATGCTAGAACTCGAGGTCGTCACCTCACATATTTATCATTGATTCGGTTACCAAAACCATTACTCAGACACTTAGTTCGTTACTTGACATTAAATTATGTTTTCTCACTCGATAACTATTGGTATAACTCATTACGTTGCTAGAAAATGACATTGCACTATTCACATCATTTTATCATCAAATATGAGGTACAAAGTCAATCGATAAACTCAATTTACATGTTACTCAATCACAATAAAGATTAAGTGTCATGGTTAGATTCAGAATATCTTGTAGAAGTTTTCGTTAGCTTTCCAACACATCGAAGAACACTAAAATCGGAGTTCGGGATGAAAAATTACAGGTAAAACAAGTGGAAAAGCTACCGAGAAATTTCCTCAACCAGAGAGTGACGCGGGTACCCGTCTCAAAGTGATACGGCCCGTGTCTTTTTGATAGTAGCTGGAAATACAGATTTTGTGTTTCAAACTTCAATCCAAATGTTTGTAACCTATTGATAACTCTATTTTATATAGAGTTATTTATGCATCTAAACCTAAATAATTGTTTAGAATCAAGTAAAATATGTGTTAAATATAATAGTATGAATAAAATAAACAACATTCAAGGTTTATACTCATGACTTAGCATTTTGTATATATATTGGTATGTTTGATGTGATTGTTCAGTGCACTTGCAGTTGATGCATCTGCACCGGAAAACAAGCAGTGCATCTGCACTAGATGCAACTGCACCAGATTACCACAGTGCAACCAAATTTAGTGCATCTGCACCATCCTGCACCAAAGACAGAATTACTCCACAATGGAAGCACCTCAATTCATACCATGGCATAAATATATCTATGACATCATGCTTAGTCACAAGTCACATGGAGGCACCATGGCAACTTGCAAAAGGATGCACCTGCATCGCATGCAGCTGCACTACATGCAGCTGCACCATCCTGAAAGGGAGGAAAAATGCCAACACCGGAAGCACCTCAAACTCAAAGAAGATAAAGACACCACAAGATGACATCATAATTGGTCACAAATCACATGGGTCACACGGGAACCTTTCAAAGGAGGTGCCTACAATATATGACCATTTGAAGAGTCATCTTATAAAGGACACATGGCTACACCTAATTGGACCATTCTTTGCACTTGAGTGAAAAACTCAAATGGCATCATCAACTTCTGAAAAGTAACCATGGTTAAGTTAACTTTGTCTCCAAGCAAACCCTCACTTGAAGGAAATCTCAAGGCCTATATAAAGGACTCAACTCTTCACTTGAAAGATATATAGATTTTTACATACTTACTTCTTGTTCTTTCTATTTTATTTTTTTATAGTTTTCAAAGTTTAATTTTCTTGTAGTTTCATAGTGTTAGTTTGAGAGGAAGGTGAGAGGAAATTGACAACTTCTATCTCCACTCCTTCAAAGAGCTAATAGTTGCAAGAAATTAGTTGTAAGCAAATATATGCAAGAGTTTTCCATTTGTTACTATTTTGAATCCTCTTGTACTTTTCTTCATTGCAATATGTTTTCATTCAAATATATTTGCTTTATCATGTCCAACATGAGCTAAATCTCTTAAGTTGGGATGTTCTAACTTTCCAATGATCTTTTGAGGAAAGTTATTGTGTTTTCAAGTGGTGTGCACTTTAGTTCTTGTGTTTCAATTCTTAATCTTGTTTAAAGGTTGATCACTTAGAACAAGTAGAGTTATATTCACTTAATTGGCTTATAACTAGAAATCAAGAACTAAGTAAGGATAAGTGTTTAATAAAGCTTTTTGTTAAACTAGTTTTAATGAAGTTAGCTTGTTAATTCCATGTTAATTCCTAACCTTAGGTTAACATAGTCCTTACAAGAGTGTAGTAAGATCTTAAGATACAAGAGTGTACTTATTTAGCGAATTGGATTATCTGTAAGGGGGCGAGAGAGGCACTGACAACCCTACTCTTTACTGCAAAAAAACAGGATCATAAGAGCTTGTAACGAAACTCTGAAGAAAGTAGCTGACCAGCATACACTGATGCAGCTGCACCAAGTGCAACTGCACCACAAGAAAACACAATACACTTGTTGCACCCCGAAAAAGCCTTTGGAGGGATTTCTCTTCGCACAACATAAATTGGAGTCGCCACCAATATTTTTTTAGAGGTAAAACATTGAAAAAAACCTTTCTTGAAAGACAATGGTCTTTGGAACCACGAGATTTGAGTTCGGGGGTCGGTTATGCATGGGGAAGGTACGAGCACCCCACACATCCTTTCTACTGAAAGGGAACCTCGATTTGACGTGTGATTTAAAAGGTTGATTTAAGAAATGCTTTGTTTTTATCTCTCTTTATCTCTCCTTACTTTATGGAAAAACTTAAGGAAAATTTCATCTTTTGCGCTTGACGGGAGGGCACCGTGCCTACGTATCCTGGGGAGGGAATCAAAGCAACGTAGTTCTTGTTTTCGAAAATTGTTTTGTTTTTAGAAATTGCCTTGTTTTGGAAAAGGGTTTGTTTTTTTTTGAAAAGAAAATGGTTTTCATTTGTCGTTCCTGACGGGAATGTGACCCGCTCCTACGTATCTCCCAGTGCGATGGAGAATTCAAAGCTTACGTAGTTCTCGGTTGTCGAGAAAAGGTTTTTATTTTTTAGTTGTTTAATTGTGAAAATTGAATGTTCACAGTGATCAAACAACAAAGGTTTCGAGTGATCACCACTAGCATCCCATTATTGACGATCGTGCAAGCAAAGGCTTCGCATTATCCTCAACAAAGTTTTGAATTTGTGAAATGAGAGTTCTTTTGAAAAATGAGTGTTCATGATAATCAATTGAGCAAAGACTCCAAGTGATCACCACTAGCACCCCATTGTTGACAATCGTGCAAGCAAAGGCTTCGCATTATCCTCAACAAAATTTGATTTGTGAAAAATAGTTTGGAATTGTTTTGAGAAGAAATGAAGTTGTTTATCAATGATTATGTAAATGCAAAAAAATGTTTTGAAGTTGGAACGTTACTAACGAGTAACAAGTTGTTCTTTGTATGCAACATGGTTTTGAAGTTTTGGAGAGTTACTAACGAGTAACAATTGGTGGAAATCAAAACAAGCAAATTGTGAACACCAATTCAACATTTTAATGCACCACAAGCACATAAACAAGTATATCAAGCATGGAGTACCAAGCTTCAATTCAAGAATGCATGAGTAGGCAAGGATGCAAGAATAGGTAAGAATGCATGAATATGCAAAATGCATGTGCATCAAGGTTAAGTGAGCCTATCCTTTGCTGAAACTTCACAAGCTTCAAACAACAATTTACAATAAACTCAAAGAGCAAAGAAAGCATGATTAAACTTGAGGATGCATCAAGGTCATTGGAGACCAATCATGTGCGCAAATTCAATTTGTTTATAGACCCCTTTTTGCTCACATTTCACAAACACATCAAATGGGAATTGAATTTTTAAATGCTTACAAGCATAGGCATCAAGGTTGAAGTAACCTATCTCTTGCCAACTTAGCATAACCCAAGATCATTTGTGGATCATAAATGAACCAAAAACCCAAATTCATTTTTCTCAAATCACAAATTTCACAATTAACAACATAGGTTTGAATATTTGCAAGTTTAATGGCCAATCATCAATTTATTCTAACAAGTCAACCAAATCAAGCAAGCGAGTGACATAACCAAAATATAGATGCATTTATTCACAAGATTCAACCATGATAACCAACAAAAATCATAAAACACATATTTATTTGAAGCATGCGAAATTATTATCAAATCAAATAACATTTTATTTCACTTAAAACAACAAAATCATGCATATAACCCCAAAATCAAAGCATCAAAACAAAGATTCATGAGATTAACATATGTACAAGCATAAAAATGAAGTTAAAAGAGAGGATCTACATTTTTGGAAGTTGAAATCTCACAAATATGCAAGAAATGATGACTTTATGCAAGGATTTACAAGAGAAGGGGTCTAGGAATCACATACCTTAAGATGAGCTCCAAATAAACACAATAGATGAAGAAACAATCAACCAAATCAACTTATCTTCAAGCTTGGTCTCCAATCTCCAAAAAATGACCCTTGATCTTGAACTTTTGTGTGATTTTATGAAGGATTGATGGTTGAAAATTAGTGTTTAGGCTTGGAAGATGGATTGAATGTGTGTGGGTAGATGAGAAATGAAGAAGTGAGTTAGAGAGAAGGGAGAGGGGGTGGCGCATAAAATGGAGAGAAGGTGAGGAGGGAGTTGTGTGCTAGGGTTTATGAGTGAATGGTGAGACCAAAAGCTTTTCTTTGTGAGGTGAGGTTAATAGGGTATATATAGAAAGCAATTAGGTTTAAGGGTAGTTAGGTCATTGTGCACTAGTTGTGCTCTAGGATTTGATTTTAATTTTGAATCAAAGGCTAGGATTGAGGCTCACATGGATTGAGGACATTGAGAAAACACAAAATGAGAGAATAGAGAGGGGGTGGCGCATAAACATTGGGAGGGGTCCTTGGTGACCAAGTTTTGCAAGTTGTCATCTTGTACTATTGTACTATTATATGACCATTCCATTATCCCTTCATTTTTGATTATTCTTCTTAGGATAATTGTACAAAAATACACCCAATTTAGGCCACATACAAGGTATCTTGAGGAATATGCCATTTTATGAGATCACCATGACCAAAAATATCATAAAAACCTCATCTTGAAATTTTTGTAGAATATTCCTTTTTAATGCCTTTTTTGAATTTGAATTTTGTGCACAATGTATGCATGCATGCACATACATACATACATGACCAAAAATGTTTTGCCTCAAATAAATTTCTCTAAAATTGCACAATGATTCTTGATGAGAAATTATCTTATTTTTGACAATGACCAAAATACCCTTTTGCCCTAAAAACCTTGTTTTTTAACAACAAATGCATTTCCACTCTAACAATGAATTTAAAAGCCCTGGAATGACTTTTAAAACCCAAAAATGCATGCACAATGCTCTTCACTCTTCAAAATAAAACCACACTTCTCAATTTATTTATTTTTTGCGGAAAATTAGGGTTTTAAACCTAGGTGGACAAAATTAGGGTATGACAACACTCAAAAGTGATTTAGCTTGTGAAGACATCTCAACTTTCATTCTCAACTGATTTCTTACACAATTTACTTGCTTTCATTTATTTTAACATTTCAACTTCAATCAAAACCAAAATCTAAATAGTGTAGTTGCACTAATTTGCATTTCTTTATAATAACATATAAGAGTTAATTCAATCTCTGTGGGTTCGATCTTTTATACTATAACTTGTGACTGTGTATACTTGGACACGTATTTTCACACACCACGTTTTTGGCGCCGTTGCCGGGGATTGTCATTAATTTTTGTTGTTTTAAAGATAGTAGATTAGTGTTTATTTTCTGTTTTGTTATTCTGGTATTTTGTTTTTCTGTGCAGAAACAGGTGCTGTTACACCTAGTGCATCTGCACTAGCTTATGCCCAGAGACAAACCACCAGAATTTGAGTTTAATCCAGAGATAGAAAGACAGTTTAGAAGGTTGCGAAGAATCCAAAAAGAAAGGCAGCAAAGTAGCAGAAATACCATGTCTCAACAAGGTGAAGGAGGAGGTACTGGATCACAACAAGGTCCTCAATATGGTCCTCAACCAGATCACAGGTACAGACTCGTCAATATGGATCCCATAGGCATGATTAATGATAGAGATAGACCTATGAGAGATTATGTTATGTTTGATCATCAAAACATGCAAACAAGCATAGCAAGACCTCACATAGAGGCTATCCATTTTGAATTTAAACCTATGATGTTTCAAATGTTACAAACAATTGGTCAATATGGTGGACATCCTCATGAGGATCCCCATGAACATTTAAAACAGTTTTTAGAAATTTGTAGTAACTTTATCATTCCTGGTGTTAGTGAAGATGCATTTAGACTTAAGTTATTTCCATATTCTTTGAAAGATAAGGCTAAATCTTGGTTAAATTCATTGGAGCCTAATTCTATTCATTCATGGAATGAAATGGCTGAAAAGTTTTTGGCAAAATATTTTCCACCCATTAAAAATGCCAGAATGAGAAATGATATTACATCTTTTAGACAAAAAGACCAAGAATCATTATTTGAAGCATGGGAAAGATGGAAAGAACTTTTAAGAAAATGTCCACACCATGGTCTTCCAGTCATTATTCAGATGGAAACATTTGATAATGGTTTGGAACCACAAACTAGAATAATGCTTGATGTATCATCTGGTGGTGTATTGTTAAATCTGTCTTATAATGAAGCATGTGAATTAATTGATAGAATTGCTACCAATAGCTCTAGTTGGCCTATTGAGAGGGTAAGTGCCCAAAAGAAATCATCAGGGGTACATGAAATTAGTGAAATATCAGCCCTATCTGCTCAAGTAGCCTCACTAGCAAACATGTTCAAAAACTTCACCACAACCAGTGCAACTGCATCTAGTGCAGCTGCACCAGTAGAGAACACTGCAGCATCAATAGAACAAGCCCCTCCAGGAACAGTAAGTTGTGTCTATTGTGGAAGAGGTCGCCTTTATGAGGAATGTCCTAGCAACCCTGTCTCTGTAAATTATGTAAGTTATAATAGGAATAACAACCCTTACCCAAACACCTACAATCCAGATTGGAACAATCACTTCTGGTGGGGGAACAATACTAGTGCACCTGCACCAAGTGCAACTGCACCAACACTTCCACCAGGATTTCAATCTCAGAACTACCAAAGGCCACAACAACAACAACCTGCTACTGATAACTCTATAGAGGGTTTGCTCAAATCTTTCATTAGTGAAACTAGAACAGCTAGGCAAGCCCAAGATGCATCAATCAAAAATTTGGAGAATCAGGTAGGTCAGTTAGCAACTGCTCTGTATCAGAGACCAACAGGTACATTACCATCCAATACAGAAGCAAGTCCATCTCAGAGGCCAGGTAAAGAACAGGTCAAAGCTATCTCTCTCAGGAATGGGAAAGATCTTACAGAACCTTATGAGAATGAAGGTACAGGTAAGGGAGAAAAAAATAAAAATGAAAAAAATTCTCAAAATGCAGAAGCACCTAATGCATCTGCATCTCATGAAGTTCCAACTCCAAGGTTAGTTCCTGAATACCCTCCTCCTCCTTTTCCTCAAAGATTAAAAAGGGCACATGAGGAGAAGCAATTCAGTAAGTTTTTAGATGTTTTAAAACAATTGCATATTAATGTTCCCTTGATTGAAGCATTGCAACTAATGCCTAATTATGCTAAATTCAGGAAAGATGTTCTTTCAAAAAGAAAAAGATTAGGTGAATTTGAAACTGTTGCTTTGTCAAAAGAATGTAGTTTGATTTTGCAAAACAAACTTCCAAGAAAATTGAAAGATCCAGGTAGCTTTACAATTCCATTTTCAATAGGTAATTACTATACAGGTCGTGCATTGTGTGATTTAGGAGCAAGCATCAACTTGATGTCTAAATCTGTCTTTACACAGTTAGGAATTGGAAATGCTAAACCTACATCTTTAACATTGTCACTTGCAGACAGGTCAATAGCTTACCCAGAAGGAATCATAGAAGATATATTGGTAAAGATTGACAAATTTGTATTTCCTGTAGATTTTGTTATTCTTGACTTTGTTGCAGATGAAGAAGTACCAGTTATTCTTGGAAGGCCATTCTTAGCCACTGGGAAAACATTGATTGATGTGCAAAAAGGAGAACTAACCATAAGAGTAAATGATCAAGAGGTGAAATTCAATGTAATGAATGCTCTGAAATATCCTACAGAAGAGAGTGAAGAATGTTCAGCAGTCATCTCTCTTGATCATTTGATGCAGAAGCAATTCTACAAACAACATGATCATCTGATGAATGCTCTAGCATCCAGTGCTCCTGCCTTGATAGATGAAGAAATTGAAGAAAAACATCCTCCACAAAATGAGCTTAAATTTTTTCAAGAAAATGAGAATTGTTATCTCAAATGCTTATTGGTTGGGCCATGGGATCACTTGCTTCCCCATGCCAAATACATGGGAGTTCTAACAAAAAGAAGAAAGAGGAAGGATGATATTTTCTTCTTGTCCTATTATCCACCCTAACTTAGGTTTTGAATGACAAGTCTAGCTAAAGACTATAAAATAAGCGCTACTGGGAGGCAACCCAGATTTTTAGGACTAGTTGTGTTTTGTGTGTTTTTGTTTTTACTTTTGCAGGTATGAATGAATGGTCTTGTGCAGATGCTGTCAATTATGCAGAATTCTGATGCAGTAGCACTGTGTGCAGATGCATTAGTGGCTGAAGATATCTGCCACAAGACTTAGTCAGGCTGAAGACTCTTAAATCAAGCGCTTATGGGAGGCAACCCATGATTTTGAAGTATTAATTATGTTAGTTTTAATTTATGTTTTGAAGTGTTTTGTATGAAAACAGGTTAAGAGAATTCCCAGTGCAGCTGCACTGCAGGCACCAGCACTATCAAAATTTCAATGCTCCTGCATCAAACTCCACAACACACTGGGGTGAAAATTTAAATGCTGAGAAGAATGTTGCAGAGCAACCTGATGCGGGTGCACCTAATGCAACTGCATCCACCACTGATATACCTGATGCAAGTGCAACTGGTGCAGGTGCATCCAAACCTGAGGAGCCCAAAAAGAAGAGACAGAAGGTGAAGCATTCTACAGTGAGGTCTAGCTTAAAGCTAAGGAGTGTGGCATCAAAACAGTAACTATATTTGAATGTTGTTAACTATTTTGTTTAATTATGCTTTTATATTTTGCATTATGATATTTTGTGAACTAATCCTCCTCCCATGGTTTTTATTTTTAAAGAGCAGTGAGGACACTGCTCAACTTTAAGTTGGGGGGAGAAGTTAACTTATCATATTATGCATATGTGTTTAACTATAGTATGTGTGTCTGCTTTGATATATGTTTGTTCTTATATATGTTTGATATATGTTGTTCTTATATATGTTTGATATATGTTGTTCTTATATATGTTTGTTTTTATGAGTGTCTACATGTTTAAATGTGTGTTAGGATTTGATAGATTTGAAGCATGATCAGCTTAGAAATCTTTTTCACAATGCATCTCTTTGAACTGATTTTTAATGATGAAAGGAAGAAAAAGAAAAGAAGCCTTGTTTTTCCTCAAATGACCAATTTTATTATTACTTTAACACATCAAAGCTGAGTTTTGAAAAGAACCTTGCTATTTAAAGAGCTATCTGATGCAAGAAGAATTTTTAGAAAGCTAAGGTCAAGACTAAATTTTTACTAAAAATATAGAAGAGCATAAAGATTTAAGTTTGGGGGAGTTTCCATGAATACTAAGGCAAAGTATGAGGAACTTAAAGTAGTAAATGCAAAAGGTTACCATAAATACTACCAAAAGTGTCCAAAGTGTTGTAATTAGCTATATTTTCCTGAGTCATTAAACTGTACCCCTTCCAATAGTGCATTTGGTCTGAAAAGAAAAATTCAAAAACAAAGAAAAAGAAGAAAGGAAGACAGAACCAAAGAAAAAAGTATGCATAAGGGGGTCAGTGAGGAAGGTAATATATGCTACAAATCTTGAAAAGTAGTATCAGTGCAGCTGCACTCAATGCACCTGCACCGTCACAAAAAGTTCAGTGCAACTGCACTAGCACAAAAATACCCAGTGCAACTACACTTCAGAAAAACGATGCACCTGCACTCACTGCATCTGCATCAAGAAAAAGTACCACCAAAAATACAAATAGTCCATTGACGCAACAGTTTTGAAATACTCAAATCAAAGTCCTTTGTTGTGCTTAAAGCCCCCCAAGTCTTGAAGATGTTGTTAGTCTAGTCTATATTTTGAAACATCTTTGTTTTGACCAAACGTGATCTAAACATTTCAAAGGCTAAGAGAAACTTTTTGCTTAGTTTTGGAACTGATTGAATCTCAGCGGGGCACACACTCACACAAATGAGTTTTAATAGCTTCGGATGTTTGGGAATTCAAAGGCACAAAGACAGAAATTTTCTGAAAAATGAAGTTCATAAGATGCATTTCTTGAAAATCATTCTTTGAAAAGATGTGAGCTGATCTGTTCTTTTTAATTCTAAAGATCCTATTTGTGTTTTCTTTTTGTCATTACTTGAGGACAAGCAATGGTTTAAGTTTGGAGGTGTGATAACTCTATTTTATATAGAGTTATTTATGCATCTAAACCTAAATAATTGTTTAGAATCAAGTAAAATATGTGTTAAATATAATAGTATGAATAAAATAAACAACATTCAAGGTTTATACTCATGACTTAGCATTTTGTATATATATTGGTATGTTTGATGTGTTTGTTCAGTGCACCTGCAATTGATGCATCTGCACCGGAAAACAAGCAGTGCATCTGCACTAGATGCAGCTGCACCAGATTACCACAGTGCAACCAAATTTAGTGCATCTGCACCATCCTGCACCAAAGACAGAATTACTCCACAATGGAAGCACCTCAATTCATACCATGGCATAAATATATCTATGACATCATGCTTAGTCACAAGTCACATGGAGGCACCATGGCAACTTGCAAAAGGATGCACCTGCATCGCATGCAGCTGCACTACATGCAGCTGCACCATCCTGAAAGGGAGGAAAAATGCCAACACCGGAAGCACCTCAAACTCAAAGAAGATAAAGACACCACAAGATGACATCATAATTGGTCACAAATCACATGGGTCACACGGGAACCTTTCAAAGGAGGTGCCTACAATATATGACCATTTGAAGAGTCATCTTATAAAGGACACATGGCTACACCTAATTGGACCATTCTTTGCACTTGAGTGAAAAACTCAAATGGCATCATCAACTTCTGAAAAGTAACCATGGTTAAGTTAACTTTGTCTCCAAGCAAACCCTCACTTGAAGGAAATCTCAAGGCCTATATAAAGGACTCAACTCTTCACTTGAAAGATATATAGATTTTTACATACTTACTTCTTGTTCTTTCTATTTTATTTTTTTATAGTTTTCAAAGTTTAATTTTCTTGTAGTTTCATAGTGTTAGTTTGAGAGGAAGGTGAGAGGAAATTGACAACTTCTATCTCCACTCCTTCAAAGAGCTAATAGTTGCAAGAAATTAGTTGTAAGCAAATATATGCAAGAGTTTTCCATTTGTTACTATTTTGAATCCTCTTGTACTTTTCTTCATTGCAATATGTTTTCATTCAAATATATTTGCTTTATCATGTCCAACATGAGCTAAATCTCTTAAGTTGGGATGTTCTAACTTTCCAATGATCTTTTGAGGAAAGTTATTGTGTTTTCAAGTGGTGTGCACTTTAGTTCTTGTGTTTAAATTCTTAATCTTGTTTAAAGGTTGATCACTTAGAACAAGTAGAGTTATATTCACTTAATTGGCTTATAACTAGAAATCAAGAACTAAGTAAGGATAAGTGTTTAATAAAGCTTTTTGTTAAACTAGTTTTAATGAAGTTAGCTTGTTAATTCCATGTTAATTCCTAACCTTAGGTTAACATAGTCCTTACAAGAGTGTAGTAAGATCTTAAGATACAAAAGTGTACTTATTTAGCGAATTGGATTATCTGTAAGGGGGCGAGAGAGGCACTGACAACCCTACTCTTTACTGCAAAAAAACAGGATCATAAGAGCTTGTAACGAAACTCTGAAGAAAGTAGCTGACCAGCACACACTGATGCAGCTGCACCAAGTGCAACTGCACTACAAGAAAAAACAATACACTCAAAAGTGATTTAGCTTGTGAAGACATCTCAACTTTCATTCTCAACTGATTTCTTTCACAATTTACTTGCTTTCATTTATTTTAACATTTCAACTTCAATCAAAACCAAAATCTAAATAGTGTAGTTGCACTAATTTGCATTTCTTTACAATAACATATAAGAGTTAATTCAATCTCTGTGGGTTCAATCTTTTATACTATAACTTGTGACTGTGTATACTTGCACACGTATTTTCACACACCACCTATCCGAACCCACATATAATCACTCTAAACATGAAAATATCATCATATTCAACACATAATCAAGTTATATGTCAACCAATTGCACGTAAACATGCATCATTGCAATCATTAGACATAGCAACTACATATGCTTCTATTTCAACCATTAGACTAATTTAGGCAATCCAAATCAGTTCACACACACATGCAATTCAATATTCATGACACTAAGTTCTCAATCAGACCAACAAACATATTGAAAACCTAAAAGGAAAAAAACTCACTTGGAATTTGTGAGCACAACAACAAACAACTAGGAAATGACAACTTAAAATCCCTATCAAGTTCCTAGGCACCAACAAGCACCAATGTATCCCCAAACTCGAAAATCAAGCTCCTACCCTTTTTCAATCTACAATGTAGGTGACACTAAGCTTCTAGAACACTCCCAAACCAACATGCATCCAGAAATTTGAGTTGTTTCAACCTCAAGACCCACATGCAACGAATTTGTGGAGAAGAAGGGAAAGGTGAAGATGAGGTGGTTGAACTCTTGTGTTTCTTTTTGCTTCAAGATGAGAACTCAATAAAGTGATAAGAAGGGAAGTCAAGCCTCAGACTAGTGAAGGAGAAGACTGGTTTTTTTGAAAGTTGCTCTCTCTCTCTCTCTCTCTCTCTCTCTCTCTCTCTCTCTCTCTCTCTCTCTCTCTCTCTCTCTCTCTCTCTCTCTCTCTCTCTCTCTCTCTCTCTCTCTCTCTCTCTCTCTCTCTCTCTCTCTCTCTCTCTCTCTCTCTCTTCCAAAACTGATTTTGTGGAACAATAAGTGAAATGTAGGAGTGAGAGTTGTTTTTGTTCAGTTGAAGGTTATTTAAATTACCATGGAATACCACTTTTGCCCTTACTAATGTTATTTGCACCTTAGGTTTTCCTCATACACTATCCAATGAATTTATTAACTAGCACACAAATACATACAAGTAGTTCATTTAGCCAAGTGTTCAAGCAACTTTAAACCATCAATAATTGACTCAAACAGTAATCAAACAACTTGATTAGCAATAATTTATTCAAATTATCACTAATCACACAAACAAAACCGAACCATTTTGGGATGTTACATAACTATTACTCTATTTCTGTCTCAATTGTTGAGGTTTTTCTAGTAGAAAACATCTTTGGAACAATTACAATCATATAAATTAATTTTAGGAAACATTTTCTTCAGCTCCTAAAGCCTTTTCTGCGAATGTTTTGATGCATGATTTTTTTATTCTGTAAAATGTATGACGAGATATGTTGTCAAGGAAAAAAAGAATGTCAGTATTTCTAGTATGACTTTTCCCCTATTTTATTTAAGACCCTTCTTGGTTTGACTAAGTATGTTTTCGTGTTCCTATATTCCTATGTCATTACATTTCCTTCTTGAGATTGCTATGTTGTTGGAGTCATACATAGAAATACTAGCGTATTTGACCCATGCAATACACAAATATAAATCATTTTCTTAGTATATTAATTAAAATTTATAATCTCGGTAACAAATATGATATAATACTTTTTTATAAACACACAAACAAACACTATATTTAATTTTCATTCAATATTTTTAATACAAAAATACACACACACACACATGGGCTGAGCTTCCTTAGGACCCAGGGGGTCGCGGCCAGCCCCAAAAAAATCACTGTAAAATTACAAAAATACCCCTATTTTTTAAAAAACAACTACTGAATATATATATATATATATATAAATTTTTCTCACACCTTAACCATCTAATAGCCTGGCTTGGTGGTTGATTCTCCTTCCATTGACTAATTGGTATCGTATTTAAGGCTTGTTTGGATGAATTCCCTCAATCCCCTTTATTTTTTATTCATTCTTTCATTCCACAACATGACATATTTTTAACTTTCTTTCCCTCGTGTACTTTGAAACTTTACGCATCAAAGATACTAAAAATAATAATTAACTCTAATAGTTTGTCAAAAAAGAAACTTATTCTAATGATATTCTAATAATATTTTGGACAGAAAATAAAATTTACTCTAATAATTAACAAGTACAAAGTCTTATGTTTACTTTATCATTAAAAGTCATATGGTTATTTAGTAAAAATAATTTTTATCGTTATTCATATTATATAATTTCTCCCTTTGATCCACTTTATAAGAAATATTGCAGTTTTAGATTGAATAACTGATGTATCTAGCCTACATTGATAGTATTTTTTTCACATATCTTATATTAGAATTAGAAATTATGAATCAGCAACCAACATCGTTGGCCTAGTGGAATAAGCTATCTTGGGAAACAAGGGTGACTCGATGCTTTCGGGTTCGATCCCCGCAGTGAACAAACTCTCTGTTAGTCAGAGAGAGTTTGGTCTAACTTTTCTCCGGTTGGTACGAGGAATCACTATTATCTTAACCAATGTTTTTAAAAGGAGAGAGAGAGAGAGAGAGAGAGAGAGGTAAAACCTAAGAAAGAAAAAGAGGAGGGTGAGAAAGAGGTGGTGAAAGAAAAGAGAAAGAGGGAGAGAGGAAAAGAAAGACGTAAGAAAGAAAAAAAGAGAAAAAGGAATAGAGAAAAAGAATAAAAAGTTAAAAAAAAACCTGCAATATTTTCTTATTTAGTGAGTAAATTATCTTTTTGACCCAAATTTGGGACATGTGGCAAGCTTAGAGGTAGACTATATTTATAATCAATTTGTTAGCATAGTATTATATTATATTATATATATATATATATATATATATATATATATATATATATATATATATATATTATGGCAAAATTATACTAGAGGTCATTTAAGTTATTTAAAGAACCTCTAGTGTAATTTTGCCTATATATTATTGATGGCTTGCATTCGTAATTTCATATTCCACTCAGTTTCTATAATTGTTGAATGTTTTTGAGAAACTACAATTTTGATGAAAAGAGGCACAAGGTTGGTTTACTTCTCTTGACTAATTGGTCTAGACGAAGAAGGAAGAAACTAACATATATTTTTTCTTGTAAATCAAGGTATACTCAATGGCGATTTAGGAGACTAATCCTTTGAGGTATTGGAAATCCATTTTAGGGGTTGACCTATCCCAATAAATGTTTTTTCATACGCACCGCCCAAGGATAGAAACTAAAATATCTTGATGCAACCAATGTGACTACTACTGTATTCCTGTCATAACTGTTGGGGGTTTTTTCTAGTAAAAAACAACATAATAACAATTACAATCATATAACTAATTCTTAGGAAATTGAAACATTTTCTTCAACTCCTAAAGCCTTTTACGCGGACGTTCTGATGCATGATTTTGTTATTCTGTAAAATGTATGAAGAGATTGGTTGTTAAGGAAAAAAAAGAATGTTAGTATTTCTAGTATTACTTTCCCCTTATTTTATTAAAGTTCCTTCTTGGTTTGTCCAAATATGTTTTCATTTTCTTATATCCCTATGTCATTGCAATTCCTTCTTGAGATTATTATGTTGTTGACTCATGCAATACACAAATATAAATCATATTCTTAGTATATTAATTAAAACTTGTAATCTTGTCTTGTTAACATCCATGTATGATTTAATATATTTTTATAAACACACAAACAAAGACTATGTTTAATTTTCATTTAATATTTTTAATACAAGAATATACATACATACATACAAACATACATATATACATACATAAATACATACCTACACAAACACGTGGGCGGAGCTTCCTTAGGACCCAGGTGGATCGCGGCCAGCCCTAAAAATCACCATGAAATTACTAAAATACCCCTATTTTTTAAAAATAACTACTAAATATATATAAATTTTGCTCACATCTAAACCATCTAATAGCATGACTTGATGGTTGATTCTCCTTCCATTGACTAACTGATTTCGTGTCTGAATCTTGTTTGGATGAATTCCCTCAATCCCCTTTATTTTGTATTCACTCTTTCATTACACACCGTGACGTATTTTTAACTTTCTTTTCCTCATGTACCTTGATACTTTACTCATCAAAGATGCTAATTTTTTTTTTTACTCTAATAGTATGTATGTATGTATTAACAAATATTAAATGAAAAGTAAATCTAGTGTTTGTTGGCGTGTCTACAAGATTATATTATATCATATATATATATATATATATATATATATATATGTCAACAATATTATAAAATTTAATTGATGTACTAAAAAAATGATTTATGCTTGTGTATTGTACGGGTCAAACACAATAGTATTTTTCTATATACAACTACAATAAGATGACACGCTAAAGAACGGTCTTTTATGATTGTGTGTTTGGAGTCCCTTTATATTGTTTATATTTGGTGATGTGCACATCACGTGGGTGTCTCCATTTATACTATTTTAGTTTATCTTGTTTTAGAAACATAGGCGGGTTGAGATGTAGTGATGTTGGGGTTTGGATCCCTTCCAATGAAATTATTGTCTAGTGAAATTTCAATAATTAATTAATAGAAGAGAGAGAATATTTAACACATGAAAAAATTGGGAAAGAAAAATCGTTGGTTGATATCTAACACTGAATATTCTAGGGTTTTAAAGAATCAATATGGAGACTGGTGTACTTTTTTATCTATTCCTAACCCATGACTGATTTATAGAAAACAAAAAAAATGTGATAATGGGCATTGAACAACTTTTATCTTAGTGAGGATGGTGACTATTTTTAGAATTTGGGATTAGGAATCTAACAATTTCAACATAGTGCAAATAAGAGTAGCAGAAAAATATTATAGCTAATGTGAAAAAATGTTGCATCTTAGATTAAAAAAACAAATAAAATTATTAAAGTTAATGTATAAATAGATATTGTGAAACTTCCACCTGACTCGGGCACTAAAAGATTAAGGAAACTATTGTGGGTTGAATTGACCAATTGTGTGAGGTTTTTAAAGCTCAAAACATGCGGTGTCATTGATATTCTTGGCTGTGAGAGAATTCCGTCTCAGATTAAATTATTTTCTAACACAGACGTTATAAAGTGGAAGGGAATAAATGTTCTTTGTAGGATAGCAACCATTGAGGGAAGGACATGAACATTTATGTCATTGTGTGTGTGTGTTGTGTGGATGTCTTTTTCTTTTTAGCCTTCTTCACCATGTAAGATAATGGCCAACTGATACTTGATTTTCCTAACACAAATAACTATGATAACAACTGCAATTAGAACCTTTTGCCACGCTACTGAAAGTTGTTGTGAAGACTAGTTTTTCTGCAGTGAATGATCGGATGTGGCAGTGTAATCATGAACTGTCTGAGGAGTAGCCATATTAGGCGTGCCAATCTAAATTAGCTCATCACTAATATTTAAGATTTTTCATTCTTTAATATTATTGTGAAGGTTCTCAACAAATGCCCCTAATATGACTTCTCCTCGTACAGTACTTGATCGCACTGGCGCGCCCGATTATTTACTGTCGATTACCCAGTCTTCATAATAGGCCGGGCTCAACATTCCCCTCATTGTTTGGTGCATTTTGTGGATTAAAAAGGTAAGAGAAAATCGAAAGAATGAAAAGCATTTGATTTCTTCTTTCACGCACATATCAATTCATGTTTGTTTTAGTTGTACCAAGTATATTGTTATAATTATATAAGTTAGCTATAAATAGAGTCTGAAACCTTGAATTATTGTAATTTGTGAGAACTAGGCTTATCTTATGTTTTTAATCTTTTTGAGCAATAAAATTCTTTTGTCATTGTGAAAATAAATAAAATATCCCTGAGTCATGGTTTTATTCCTGAAAAAAATTAAAATATGATGTTGCAATGATTTGAGACTTGAAATTAGAGTTATAATATATATATACTGAAAATGAGTCATTTAATTGAGATCTTAGCTAGCATTGTTATCATTGTGTTTGCTTATTTTAGTTCTTTTTAATATTGTTGTATGAGTTATTATAAGGTGGATTTTTCTTCCTGTTACAAGATCTTCTATGATTATTTTTTAACTAAAAATTATATGATATCTTGTAATTAATAAGGTAATTTGAATTTTTTATTTTAATCTAACGATTTTGACTAAAATTTTCTCACCTAATACACTTCCGTGTGTGTTGTGTGTATGTGCACGCCAACATATAAAAGCATTTTTTTTTTTGCAATTCATCAAAACATGAGAAAAATATGTAATAAATTAAATTTCAAAAGCCAATGCAATTGGTTTTTGATACAACGCATCCAATAAACTTTTTTGTTTATAACTTACAGTTAAGGTGGAACTGAAAGGACAAATTATAATTTCGTAACATAAATTGAGCCTTTGATGCTTAGTTGTTACTTTTGTTACCATTTCGTCCAGACACGTCCTAGTCTTTTGATTCTTAGCCTTTTCCTTTTGTTACCATTTAGTCCTGACACGTAGTATTATATATATATATATATATATATATATATATATATATAAATATAAATATAAATATAAATATAGGGGGTGTTTTAAAGTGTTTGGGCTTGTTTATTGTGGATATGGATCAAAGTGTTTGGGCTTGTTTTATGTGTCTGTTTTGAGCCTCAGATTGATTGAGTGAATCCGAGTCATCCAAGTATGAGAGTCATAAATGGGCTTGTTTATTGCGGATATGAATGAAAGTGTTTGGGCTTATCCATGTCTAGTTGCTGAATGGGCCTCTTAGCCCAGTGCGGAACAGTTACCCCCAAAGCAGAGATTATTTTGAAGGATGGTCTAGGCTTGAAGAATTTTTGTTAACA
The DNA here is from genome assembly GCA_963573325.1 of Astragalus glycyphyllos. NCBI lineage: Eukaryota > Viridiplantae > Streptophyta > Magnoliopsida > Fabales > Fabaceae > Astragalus > Astragalus glycyphyllos. The sequence goes on from OY754308.1 coordinate 40,296,676, forward strand.
TTAATCCTGCTGGCTTGTCTGCCTCAACGGGTCATGTTAAATCTTTTCACCGCGCGGTGATTGTGTTTTTTGCTTCTAACTTGGAAAGTAAAAGAAATGAATTTAATATTACTTCACCTACTATAAATAAGTGGGTCTTCAACCACTTTAGTAATTTGTACCATAACTTTGAGGAGTAAAATTTTTTGAGAGGAGTAAAAATTTTGGAGAGGTGACGAGTGAGAGGAGATAAGGTCCCTTGGAGCAAGCTTTCTTCTCCTCTTCTCTTGGGTAAGTGTTTTCCTTCTTCTTCTTTTTCCCTTATGCAAGTCGTGACTCCCTCGCCTTTTAGGATTCTTGAACTTTTTTTTTTGAGAAGAGAGTTGTTTGTCTTGTATGTTTGATATCTCCCCCCTTTGGAGGCTTGCAAGTCGTGACCCCCTCGTTGGGAGGCTTGCAAGTCGTTACCCCCCTTTGTATGTTTGATATCTTTATTGAGAGAGAATAAGTGAAAAAAAAATTTACACAATTTTTTTATGTTTATTTGGTACTAACCAAGTTGTCTCTTTTCAAAGTTTTTAGGATCCGCTTGGCACTAGGGCAAGTCATCTTACCCCTTGGACCTTTCATCGTTCATTCAGACCCTCCGTGCGTCTTGCGCATCTTCCACTTCATTAAGGTAACTTGCTTAGCTTTTAATTTACCGATATTCATGTATTTGGATCTTCATAGGTATCATGGAAGTAGCTTTCATTTTTCACTATGAGTTGCTTGGTTTTTGAGTGGTAGACTTGTTTAAGGGGTCTTTGAGAATGTCTTATTTTGTCGAAATCTTCAACGGACGACCTCGGGAGAGGGGGTTGTCAATAAGTTTTCACTTTTCTAGTAACACTTGTTTTGACGGTAGGACCAAGAAGACAGCTCGGACGAATGAGTAGTACCGGGGCCCCATTTTATGCTATTATCTTGGGTTCTAAGAGTTTGTTTGCAGATTCATCCCTTGTGTTTTTAGCAATGGTTAATGTGTATTATCATAAAAGTAATCTTTTAATATGAATATCCATTTTAGTCAAAAAAAAATATTTTTTATTGAACGGTAAAACATAATATTATAAGATTGATCATAAGCAATGGTGTCCGTACACTTGAACATTAGATAGTGTTGATATTTCAGGCTTTACAAGAGTGACTATTAATCTGGAACTCTATCTCTAACAACTCAATCATGCTCTAGACAATTGTGCACAAATTTTCATAGGATGCGGCTTCCCTTCCACGTTCAAATAGGTGAGTCTATATGAGTATTCTTGTAGATAGATACCTCACGCCATATAGAGTATAGAACTCATTATGAAATTAATTCAATGTTTTAAAACTATAAGATATGATGCTCTAAACATATCATAGGACACTGGCAGACCTAAATTTTTCCTAAATTATGCATACATCGTAGGAAAGCCCCAAAGAAAGGAGATTTTATGCCCTTGTATTGAGTGTCACAATTCTTTTTGGAAGACAAGGGCAGTAGTATTTAATCGTGTGATATATTTCAGATTTGAAAGGGGATATAATGTCTGGATCCGTCATGGTGAAAAGCGTGTAGTAGACCCCAATGGTCATGATGGTGGTACAAATAAAGAAGAGGATGAAATTGATGACGTAGATGGACTACTGTATGAAAGGTTTAGAGATGTGGCACATGAAGAATATGAAGCCAATGAAGGCCTCAGTGAAAGACTTTGCAATTATGTTAACAATGTTTTTTTAAATTATAGGGAGCATGAAAATGAAACAGCAAATCACAATAAAAGAAAGAGGTGGTTAAAAGCAAAGAGTCAAGGGCAAGATTTCGTTGAATGGTTCACATATCGTGCTTTGACGGATGATGTTTCCAATCAACTTAAGGAGTTGTCTAGAGGATGAAATAGAGTTGCATGACGTTTTTCTGGCTATGTCATTAATGGTTATAAGTTTCACACAAAACAACGTGATGCAAAACGTAAAACTCAAAGTAGCGGTGTGACGTTGGTGTCATTAACCCAAAGGTTTGCAAGCACTAAAGATAAAAATCCTACAACTAATCCAGTAACTTATGATGGATCAATTATTGAAATAATTGAGGTAGACTATTATGGCCATTTTAAGTCTGTGTTATTTAGATGTGATTGGTTTGAATGTGAAGAGGACAAGTTTGGGCAGACTTGTGTTTAATTCAATAAGAGATGCTATATGGATGACCCTTTTGTGTTAGCTTCTCAAGTCCAGCAGTGCTTCTACATTCAAGATCCTATTGATAAGAATATGAACTATGCTATGAAGACTATTCTAAGAGACTTATTTAATATTATAGAAGTCTTATTCAAATGCCCATGGGCCAGCAATTGTATCAAAGAAAGTTGTCAGATCATGCCGTAAAACTAGCTACCAATGATGACAATTGTGAAGTTGAATTGGCTAAGGATGACATACCACCAACCATATTGAAATGTCTACACTTGTGTCAAAAGAAATGGATGTTGGAGATGATTATGATTTTGACGACACTTTGTTTGACGATTAGTTTATTTTTCACTTCAGAATGTATTATTGTAAATATAAGGTAATTGAAATCTATGCATTGTCTTTAGTTATTATATTTTCTCATAAATTTTTGTCACTCTTCTTAAATGTTATTTAGACATTAATATTTTTAGTGTTTCAATGATGTAGGTAGTGTTTTTAGGAAAATGGATAAGGATAATGATTTTGATCTCCAACAACTTAAAGCGAATTCAAGTGTAGACTTGATTAAAAAATATAAAATAAAGGTGGAAAATGACAAAAATTCAAAAAGAAGAAAGGAAGGCATTTCAAATCAAGGAAAGTTTCAACAACCTACTGGAAGCACTCAAAAGCAGTCTACTTGCCATGTAAGATCTTTGATTTCTTAACACCTCAAAATATGATTCAGAAAGTTTTCATATTTCTATTACAAATATTGTGGTTGAGAATAGGAAAATTGACTTCTGCATTGCAGCAACATGTAGAAGTAGTCACATGTAAATCAAAACAATTCAACATGTTCTTCGGCGTCAACACACGCCCCAAATAATCATGGGGTGAGTTACTCTTCACTTTTAATGTCAACTAGGGCGAACACCCGTGCATACGCACGGGGTGATAGATGTTGTACGACTAATATCATTATTTGTACATCGGTTTTGATCAAACATTTGAACCATAGTGTAGTTCATTATTCATGTCATTGGATGTTTTGTTGTGATGGATCTTGGATGGATATTTGTAATGGATATTGGATGTTTATTTGAGCTAAATTTTAGTCGTATCATTAGTCATGCGATTGATTAATATATGAATAAAATATATATGTTTAACAAAGTTAGGGGAATTCATTGCTTAAGGAACATTTGAAAGGAAAACAGATACAACAAAAGCATCGTTACAAACAAATAAAGGGAAAAATTGTCAAAGGAAATAAAATGTAACTTAAGTAAAATGATTCGCAAATGAAAAAAGATTTGAAAATTTTGATAGTTGTTTCGTTTAAGTAAAAGTCAGAGCAACAATAAAGAGATTATTAAACATTGCGAATAATGAAAATCCGGTTCAACTACATAGTCCAGTTAATTGGGATTGTATCATTGGGATATTTTGAGGTTTCAAAATACATAGGAGCCTAATTGTCTACGTAAGAGGCTTTTGTAGGTTATATGTTGTAAAAAATGGAGGTGGGCAAATTAAATACAGGGTCCGTATAATGATCAAGTCCATATATTCTAAAAGTGTTCTCTTTATGGCCCATACCAAACTAAAATATTATATTGCATCATGTGCATATGTTTGGACAACAAAAGATAACTACAAGGTCATTTGATGGTAACAGTGTCTATATTACACTTTACCAAAACCTCTGGGGAGCTCTTGGATTTGTAGCTTAAAGATCAAATATACAAAGGGTTTGTTCACTTGTTTTATAACTATTTTCTTCGTTTTGCATGTTTAAAGCAATAACTAATCAACGGTTTACCTTTATTTGGTTGTTGCTTTTAATGGCATTGTTGTGGCTAATCGTTTCCATGTATTAGTCTAGTTCGATGGAATCGGAGGAAGTTTAAGGGTTTTCTAGCATGCATGTTGTTTTTACTGGTTTATTTGTCTGATTTTGGGGTTTGAAATGTTTTAATATTATTCGATGCATGTTATCTTGTCATTTTGATCTAGGCCAGGTTTGAAATTTGTTCATAATATGCATGCAAAATTTAGGGGTTCGAAAATTGTTGCACAATTAGGGTAATATTCAGGTTAGTACCTTGGAGATTTGAATATTTCATGCATTTATTTTCCTAGGAATTCCATCTCTAATGGTTGTTTTGTTTATTTTGGGCACTTGAATTTGGTTGCTTTTGGTCATGTAAGATTACTGTTATTGAACCAGTTTAAAAAGTTGGGTTTCTTCCGTGGATCTGTTAATTATATACATAGCATAGTTTACATCTATTCATGGAAAACCTGATTATATAAATGTACACCATGTATTTGGTTATTATTTGCAATAACTGCTATTGATATTGTTTTGTTAGTTGATACTTAATAGGTTGGATTTCCATTTACAGTACTTTAGTTAGTGTATACCTAATGAATTTTCTTTTACTATGAAGGGGATAATGGCAAACAAAGAATTCTTGGCTGTAGTTTCTAAGTATGATGTAAGTATATATGAAATTACTTGTTAAAGCTGATTGTTTTAAGGCAGTTTGCTACAACTAATACTCTGTTGTCATAATTTACAGTCTGAAATTAAGATTCCAAGGGAATTCTACAACATGTACTCAACAAATATACCCAAAAACATAACTATGGAAGATAAGTTTGGGAACAACTTTGATGGGGAAATTATTGAGAACATTTGGAATGGCATTGTCTACATAGACACAGACACAAGAAAAATAGTTCTAACCTACACCTATAGAATGTTTGCTATAGTGAAGATGGCGTACATATCAAAAGGGAGATTTAAGCTGTTTGTACCAGACTCAACACGCTATTGGGAAACCCATGACTACCCTGAGTTGCTGCCGTACGCAGGGCGTATAATTCATCCTTCGGAATATGATGCAGTCGGTATGTATGAGGCTGCGCGACGTGGTGAAACGAAGAATTTCAAATACAGGCGTAGAAGCCATGAAGATGTTTATGGAACGGAAGACGATAGTGACAGAACAGAATATACATCCAGTGAAAGTTCCACAATGGTCAACATATTCACAGGGAGGCCATGGGGGTACATGACTCCAGATAATAGTGATTAGTCTAGTGTTGAGGTAAGTGTTAATTAACAGTTGGCAATGTATTTTGAAATGAACAATGAAAGTAGGTTTAGTTTTAACTTAACATGGTTTGTGTGTTAGGATTGACTCCTAGGGAAATATGTCAAATTGGGGATCTAATGTTTATGCTAATATGTTGATGCTAATATGTTTATGAAACTGGTTGTCTGTGTTGCTGAATGAAGTTAGTTTTACAACAAATTATAAAAATGGTGGGTGAACTATGTAATAATGTTGCATTAAATTTCTACTTATTTGACATCAGGGTTTAGGGTGCTATTTCTTGTGTCTTGGTGAATAAATAGACACTAAAATGAATTACATAAGCTTATAAAATATATTATCAAAGCAATTCAAATGGTAACATGAAATGTAAACCTGTGGAATATAACCATGAAATATGATAAACAGGTTATGACTTAGAATATAAGTTGCTTAAAAGTTAATCAAAGTTATAAAATAGATGTTAAATATAGTAGACAGTCTCAGGGTTGTTATCAGCAATGTAAAAGAGACCGTAGGCAATGTATGAGATACGAACAACTGAGGGCCTTGTAAATTGGAAGACTACATACATATGTTCAGTGTCGGTTTCTATGAACAAATTCCCATTCCAGTTCTGTCTTGTTGTAGCTTCATAAATGTTGCCAAAAATGTCGGTAAATGAGATTGTATTTGGTATGCCGCCAGGTATGCGCTCCTGGAATCTTGAAGGAAGTCTTATTCTTCGCTGTTACAATAGAGAAGAGTAAATATTAACTGTGAACAATTAAAAAAGAATCAGAGGATGGGGAGAAATGTGAACTACAATCAGAGAATAGTGTCATATAATGGGTTGGAAAAATTAACAATATACAGAACTTTACATTTCTAACAAACAAAACATATAGAAAGGAAGGGTTATCCATGGTGAATGTTGGTTATTTGTTATAGAAAAATCGTTGAGTCTGTTGATGTTTATTGAGGTAGTAAGCGCAGTACTTATATAGATAATGGGAATTCCAATTCTGAACTATAGATTGGTTGTTTTAACCAAAAGTTTTATTTATGGAAATTGCAACTATGGTTTATGGGATTAGAAGTGCTTGAAAGAAATATATAGAAAACTGGAATTGTATATGACAACTATAGATAGGTTCTTTTAATCAATAGGTTTCTTTATGTAACTGGGGAAATATGCTTTATGGCAGTAGTGGTTGTTGAATATTCAATGAAGGCAGTCAAAGTTAAAAGGAAACGAATGTTTATTTGATAGATATACTTATTATCCGTGGGTTAGAGACGTAGTTGATCAGGAGGGTTGAAAGTGCTGAAAAAGCATTAAACAATTCCCATGCTTACCAGCACCACTATCTATACCTATATACTGCTAATGACTATGTGTAGTAAATGTAGGTGAAAAAAGTGTTGAGAAACTGAATCTCACCGTGCCCTTAATATGGTATGTGTGAAGACCATGGTCTCCATCCCTCCTTGTGACCCTCCTAAAAGCAGCCATGAAAGCAAAACCTGAAATGAAATCTAACGAAATTGAATTAAGAAAATAAGAGTAGTGTTTAGTAGATCTATTGTATAACTTGATATGTAGAAAGAAGAAAAAAACAAAGGATGGTGTTAACTATTACTGGATGAAAAAGGTGATGGTTGATGTGAATAATACTGCACAATCGTTTTCTGCAAAAGTGTCGGTGGTATGAGAGGTTGCATTGAATATATGTGTTATGAAAAATGGGCCACTATGTTTGGGGTCAACAAAATAGAATGGGGTCCAATTTAAGTAAGATGATTTCTTTAAATATCTGAATGATTATTTCACCAAGAAAAAAATGGAATAAATGATTTTTGGACCAAAAAAAATAAATCCAATTATGATTCATTTTATAAAACAAACGAAGGAAAAGTAATTCTGATATACATTTTAATTTTCTTCTAATCGAATTAATTTGTAAAAGACATAGTTACCCCTGAAAAAAGACTATAAAATAAAGTATTCCTTGTAAATGTTCCACATAAGTTAGCCGCGTCACAGTGCATGTGAGATTGTTCAACTGAATATTAGTGCAATATTGGAATGGAGTTTTTAGGAGGAAAACCTGAAGGAGATTTCATGTGCATAATCCAACCAGACATGGTAAGATTAGTGAATGTTGGAATGGAGTCTTTATCTACGGAAATGTTTGTCGTAAAATTTATTAGCCTGATATTTAACATTCTCTTATATGGTATTTGTTGCAGGTCCGAATCATTCTTCCGGTTGCATTTTATGACAAATTTGCAAACCAAATTCCATCAACAGTTTTTGTAGAAGACAAATTTGGGAATCTATACCCGGGATCTCTAGGATTACTAAATACTGGTGTTCCGTATGTTGAGACAGACACTTTTGATATATGTAAGTTACATAAATATGATTATGGTGCAGTGCTTCTAATTTCATGCACAGCTAATGGTTTTTTTTTACTATCCGAACCACCTACACCCAACTTTCGTCATTCACGAAATGATGGTCATCAAGAAGATTATAATGCTGATTACGAACGAAATGAAGGTGACAATGTGAAGGAGGAGATTTCAATCGACGGGGGACCTAGTTGTGATGAAGATTAGTATAGACAGTTGTGATAAAACTTGGTGAATGGCTATTTATGTATTTGGTAATTGAAAAGAGTCCCTTTTTATATTAATTTCTGGTTGTTAGAAAGATTTTATCAATTATTATGATTTTCTTATTAAAAATTTTTGTTGGTTGTTAGAATAGGAGACTTTATGAATTATTATGAATTTATTTTTGAATTTCCTTGTTGGTTACGAACTTAATATGTGATGAAGTTTACATTAGTTCATTGGTACAAAAGTAACAGAATACACAAAGGGGAATGCATGTTATCCTATCGTAATTAATTTGGATGTGGAAAGACAGATTGGCAAGAGTTTGTATACAAAAAACACATCATTTGTGAAACACCAAAAAATCTGAATCTGACGGTAGGGGAAATTTGCCATTCCAATAGTGTAGTACGTGAGGAAGTGTTCTGATTGTTTGCTGTTGACAATCCATATGATAAGAAACATAGTTAATAAGGAAGGGAAAAGGTTAATGGAACTGAAAAAAAGTTATCTGTAACTGAATATAAAATGGTTTACCATTAGATAATGACTATTTTGCGTGACTAAAATATAGAGAAAAAAGGGGTATTACATAGTAAGTGTTATGTTTGTTAAAGACTTGGTCAGAAAACGTGTTCGAGGACGGCTGAATATTTTGAGGAAGCTAAAAGGTGTGTTATACCATAAATTGGTAACGGGTTTAAATATTCAATGGAAACCACAATATTTGCAGGCATTAAAAATTCGTCTAGGGGGTAGGTCGATAAAGTCTTTTTCATTGATGAGACGATTACCAAAAAGAAACAAAGAGGAGTAATTACAGATGTAGTGTTACTAATGCTGGTGTTAGATAGAGTTGTTCTAATCAGAAATGAAGGAAATGTAATTGGAATAAAAACTGTAACCTGTCATTGGTGTTATCGTAAGTTGTTAAAGACTTTTGGATACACCACATTAGAAGTACCGCTGCTACTCTTAGCAGATTCAGTGACAGTTAAAACTTTGAGTCCCTGTCTTGAAGTAACTCTTGAGAATGCAACATATAATTGTCCATGCGAGAATACAGGGCTCGGGAGATAAAGTCCAACCTTTTTTAATGATTGACCTTGACTCTTATTGATGGTCATTGAAAACGATAATGCCAAAGGAAATTGCCGACGTTGGAACTTGAGTGGGATTCGAACATCTGATGGTGTTAGTGATAAACGACATATATAAACTTTGTGCCCAATATTATTCCCAGATATAACCTTTCCTTCTATGACAAAATTGGATAATCTAGTGACAATCAATCTTGTACCATTACAGAGACCGGCATTTTGATCAATGTTCCTTAAGAGCATAACAGGCACTCCAACCTTTAGTTTTAAGACATGATTTGGTAATCCCGGAGACGATATTGAATTCAGATACTCAATGGAGTGAACATTATCGGCTCTATCTGTTTGCATTATATCCGAGTGGGGAGTGTCAAGGCTCAAATATGTCCTTTCATCTGTAGTTAATTGAGATGACATATAATCATTGATTTGATCAACAACATCATTTTTGGGTGCCAAAATAGCTCGATCCTGGTAGAATGTCATCTGGTTAGATCCAGTCAAAAAGGAAGGGTATGTGGATTGGACAATATCAGCAATAGGGTTACCGGATGTTGTTAACAATAGATCTTGTGGGATTTCAATGTCACTAACATCATCATTAATTACTCCAACCTTTCCATCACCAACAGCTAGGATCCACTCAGAGAAAATACTTCGTTCATTGATGTCTACTTCTGATGAACCATTTAACAACCTCATGTTCTTTGTTAGGGTCATGACATGACATTGAGACCATAAATATGACGAATTAATGGTTGAGTTAACAATTTGTGGTCTTGTACCTTTGGGAATGACTGGGAGGATTTGCCGGAAGTCACCGCCAAGAACCGTTACCTTCCCTCCAAATGGCCGTTCATGATTCCCTGGTTTGTTAAACCTCAAGATGTCTTTAAGAGTTCTATCAACGGCTTCAAAGCAATGTTTATGCATCATTGGGGCCTCATCCCATATTATCAATTTAGCTCTAGTAATAAGTTGTGCCAGGTGGCTTCCATGTGATATGTTACATGTTGAATCTTCATTAATATTCAAAGGTATTGCAAATCTTGAGTGTGCAGGTCGACCACCAGGCATCAACAATGCGGCAACACCACTTGACGCAACAGTTAGAACAATTTCACCCTGACTTCTCAAAGCTGCTGCCAATGCCCTCCATATAAAGGTTTTTCCTGCACCTCCAAAAGCATTAAGGAAAAATAGGCCCCCAAGATCATTAACAATAGCATGCATAATTTTATCATAAACAACTCTCTGTTCATCAGTCATTGTAGACATTAATGTAATATGCTCTTCATTCAATGCAATCCTATCATAATTCAACTCATCACTGATGAGACGATTCATTTGTTGATTCAATTCGTCCTCAACTAATGTAGGTAGAGAGGGAAAATCTGATAATCTCTTGTTATGTGTCTGGAGTCTCCTATCAATGTCAATCAAGAGGTAATGTTGAATCTGCTCGGGCGTAAGAGTTAGTTCTGTAAAAAGGAAAAATGACTTCTTAGTTTTTCAAACAAAATGGTTAAAATGAGGTATGACATTAAAATACAAAATAGATGAATGAAAGCTAGATTGACTAAAAAGATGGTATTTTGTTCTCAATATTATGTTTGTTAATCCACTACCAATAATGAAATAAAATGGTTAAAATGAGGTATGTCAAATTTTGTTTTAACATGTAGAATAGGTAATAAAAAATATATATACAGGTAGTATTATATTGATAGAAGAATAAATAAGTTCTGTAATTACGATGATCATATAAATATTTGTTAAATATCAGGCATATGATTAAAATAGTTGTAAAGGTTAATATATATATATATATAGATCAGCTATTGGTATTGGATTAAAGAAAGTTATTTTCAATAATGAAGACATACCAGGAACTCGAAGTATTGCTCTTTGGTTGTGTAAAATATCTTCACTAAGCAAATGCCATGTCTTTTCAAAAACTTCTTCAGCTTTACTCATTTGGTTAGCAACCAATAAGATAGTGAATAGGTGACGAAGATAATGACCTGAGCCCCAATGCGCAGCCTCTGTGATTGCCTCAATATATTCTTGATCATCTTCTAAAAAACCCATTGCACTACATGCATCTTTGAAGTTTAAGTGAACATCAGTGCCAACAGTGCGTAAATCTTCATAGCATGTTGGGCCACAGATATAATTTAGCAACGTCCTCATGTAAAATATTTCTCCTGTTCCTGGTGGTACAAAATGCATGCGACCAATACTAAAACCTCTTTTCCTCGGTGACCAACGTTTCTCTTTTTGATTCCAGACAAATTTTGTTGGGAATTCTGTGTATGTCAAATTCTTAGCCTCAGCATATATGTTGTTGGCTTCGAACCAAGCTAAGAATTTTGTAAAGTGTGTGCTGGTTCTATCATGAACTGTATCAATGGTTCTACGACTATCAAATATGACATAGTTCTCCCCTGGTAAATGAAACATTAGCCGCTCTACCGATGGATGTCTATGATGGATATCAAAACTAAGAATTCTCCAAACAGCTTCACAGGAAGACAAATAACGACAGTTATAGAATTGTCGAATCTCATCAACGACTACAGTATCATTACCATCAGACGCAGAATCATAAAATGTCGCAGTGACTCGGTCATGTCCCTTGTTGACATACTTGAAAAGATATTTAATTGATCGAGATTGATTGCACCACTCGACATTAATATGAGCATTGAACTTCAATAGCAAAGTCTTGTTATATGGGACAACAAAGCTACAAATACAAAACATAAAAAAAGACTTATTTTTTGTGCAATTTTATATACGATTGGTAATTAGAAGAATGATAGAGAAGATTTGAACCTGTTGTCGACAAAAGTTTCCCCTTTCTTTATAACGACACCATCATCCCTTCTTCTATATATTGGATAGCCATCTTCATCAATGGTAGTGGTGTCTACAAATTTCTTTGGGAAATACTTTGAACACTTGTCCGAGACCATGCAAGGCGATGCTTGTCTTTGACGACCACATGGTCCATGAATCATACAGTTTGAGACAACGTTAAACAATTCAGAATCTGTAGCTTCATTAGGAATCTCAGCAGAAATAATACGATCTATGTCAGCAGGTACAACAATTCTGCTATTGGGTTGTAGGAAGACCAAAATGTGTGCATGTGGTAGTCCTCTTTTCTGAAATTCGATTGTATATATAACTGTGTATGGGAAAGGAGAAAAAAAGAAGTTCAATCATTAAATTAAATTAAAAGTGGTATAATTATATAACCATGATTGTAAGTACCTGCTTTGGTCATGCCGAAAATATTGCCCTTTTTAATCTCCCTGATTAGATTATCCAACTTAATTTTGAACAATTGAGTAACTAAGTCAGGCCTATCTTCAGAATTAAGTTTAAGAGTTGCAAACAATTTAGTTAATTCAGGCCATTTTGGGTTGCATGTGAAAGTTATAAAAAGATCCGGATATCCAGCCCAACGACATATGGCCATGGCATCTTGATAATTTTGTTGCATATAACGTGAACCACCTGTAAAGCTGGATGGTAAAACAATTCTCTTTCCAACGGCTGATGGATTCAGATCACCCCTTAAGAGTGCATCAGATATACCTTTATACATCTCAGCCCTTATTTCTGTTTGATGACCTCTAACCCATCTCAATCTTTGGGATTCAATCATTGTATAACCATCTACCAACAATTGTTGGAATAAACGCTTACCATATAACATGATTGAACATTCACTTGGCCTTGTTTGAATTCGGTAGGCAAACCATTCACGTAAAGTGACCTTCTCACGTTTGATTGTTGGGGCAGTGGATTCTACATTGTATTCAATTTGCTCCCACCAACCATCCTCTCCTCTAGGAAAAAATAAAGGGTATTGCAATGGTAGATATGCAGAGCTCAAAGTGGAAATTCGTTGCAAATACCCAGATTGTGTTTCAACAATGACATCTCTATCAAAATGGGCTGAATCAAAATCACCTACAATTAAAGCGGCTACTTCTGAAGCAGTCGATAAATTGTACCTTCGACGATCACGACCCCTTTTACCAATAATACGCAATTTGACATCTTGTGGTGGACCAAATACAATGCGGTCACGAACAAATCGATAATTTTGAACATACGGATTACAACTATCAAGAGTATCACGAATTGTTGTCACAATTGATGACTGTAAGTTTGAGTTGTCATCTTCCATGCTGTTTTGCATATGTAAGTAAACATTAAATGCAGCTGATTTATATATATATGTTAATATATATATATATATATATATATATATATATATATATATATTAGTTTATATGAAATATAGATGATGTTGATATAGATAAATAACATGAAACCAAAGATAGGTAATGGTTGATTTTAATACCTGACCGCAGACATTCTATTTTGAACCTCGTTTTAAGTATCATATATGTACAATTGGGCAAACTTTGGATTATCTCCAGGAAGTGGCATCAAACTACCAATTTGATGGTAATTTTCTCCATTCATGACAAAGATAGGTGGTGCGCCACCAACATTAATTTCCCGTTGAATTTTTCCTCCCAATGATGTAAAGGAGAACATGTTGTTGAAAGATCGAATATTTTGTTTAAAATATTTGCTTCGCCGATCAGAATTCAGGAATAGATCCTTGATGGGTTTAGGTGGTTCTGTATAATGTGGAAGAATAATACGACCACCGGAACAACATAAGTTAAACTTTGGGTTAGTTGCTTTATAGAGTTTTTGCTGCCTTTCGTCAAACCATAAAAGTGCATCACAGAATTAGCAAACACTTGTAGGTAAACCATTGTCCAAGTAGACCTCTGCATATTGTTGGAAAAATGAAGTTATAAAACGAAATTATGGGAAATGAGGTTTGGATAATTTTGCACATGACAAATGGTTTTGAAGGTGATTCAAATTTAATGTGCTGCAGGTGTTGCAACATAATGTAAAATGAGATAAGTGGGACTATAAAATTTGATATACCTCGGTGTTGGTTACTACTTTCAGCATGATGATTAACTCCTTCTTCAGAGGTTGTTTGAGGAAATGCTGATACAACAAATGTAAACTCGTTTCATGATTGAAAATAAGTAACACAATGTGTCCCATAGTGTCTGAATAACTTTGATTTAGTAGAATATGTACATACCTGAAGTTGTGTTTGTATCAAGAGATGGGAGTGGATTGCAATTAGGTGTCACTGTGTCAGCAGACTGGTTAATGGAAGCTGCTTACAAATGTTAGTAATAGTGTCATATACAGGCAACTTAATAGTCTCAATATTCAATATCCTATTAAACCATTAATAGGTTGAGTTAAATAACCAACCACTTAGGCAGCCACATTGTGGGATGGGAGGCACATGATTCACATCAACAAACTTGGCAGCAGTTTGTTTTAGACGACGTCTTGTTCTGGAAAGGTTATCTATGACATTTTCTATAGCGTTTACGGGTTAGTAGTGTTAACACTCAAACATATATTTGTGTTTATCAACTAAACTAACCATCACTGGAAAAGGACATGTGGGAGGTGTCTGTCAGCAAAGGTTGCATTGTTTGCATGGACGGAGATGTTGGGAATTTGGAATGCTCTCTTCGACGAATTCTTTGGTTCAATGTAGCTGAAAATGTGTTTGGGCCCAATAGTCAATTATAGATATAATGCAATAAGTTTGTTCAGGTTTACTGCATAAATGTGGAGGTGAATGTAGCACTGTGAAATACACATTCAAGTCATAAATGGTCATATTATTAGATGTAATAATTTAACATAAATGTTTAGAAGATCCACAATAACTTGCCAGGGGTAAAAGAATCCAAAGCATCTGCTTTGGTTTTGACAATGGTTGTTGACAGCATTTTCTTTTAATCACATTCGAGTTCTTGAGAGATGAATTGCAAAATAGCCTATTGGAAATGAAACTCAGATGGTTCTTGTTAAATAACAATGTATGCAAATGTTTACTGCTTAAGTTTGAACGTATAACATGATAAGCCTACCACTTTGTGGCACATTTCCTTGAGTACCAGGACTATCGATTAAAATTCCATTCAGGTCGGGGAACGATGTTATTGGTGATGCAGGAATAGATATTACTGTCATAAACACATGTTAAAAGCAGCTGTTAGGCAATTATGAAGTGATAATATTCAACAGGAATGTATAGAGGTCTGAGAAACACTTGCCATTTGTAATATCATCCAAAGGGGATGTGGTTTGGTTTGGACAATGGTTCTTGGTAGATGTTTCTTTTAATTGACGTCGAGTTCTTGATTGATTAACTGTATCATTGTCAAGTGGAAAACAATGTTAGCTTGTGGTTTACAACAACAATGTATGAAGGAAAAAACATTCACAAAGTGTACTCACCATCAGTTACACAAGACATTGGTGTTCTTTCAGTTTCAAAGGGATAAGATCTTTTAGTAGTGGGAGTTTTTGTGGACATTAGACTTGTTGCTATGTCATTTGAAGAAGCCGTAACATTTTGTTCTACATAAATATAATGGAATCAATATTTCCATAGTCAGATGACAAAGATGGTTAGTGAAAAAAGTGACAAAAGAGACATATACATTTAAATGATCGATTTGGAATAATTAATTTGCACTTCAAAATGGTACTAACCAATGGGAGCTGGTGACTCTGCAGGATTATTTGTACAATGTCTGATCTTTGAGTCGTGGGATGGAATATTTCTGGATGAAACGAAAGAAGGAGGTTTCTTATGTTGTGAACCTTGCCCTCTTCCCGGTTTCTTCATTGGAACCGTATGGGATTTGTAGTGAATGGAGACTGCGTCTTAAAAGGATGTGTACTATCTCAACTATATAGAGAACAAATGAGATTGACAAATTTATATGGACCAGAAAAAGTACTTTATGATGAATGAGAAAGGTGTTGTCAGGAATGCGTACTGAAACTGACAAAGTAGGACAGTTGGAATTGTACGTTGTAGAACATAGAAGTTGAAGAATGTGTCCCGCATTGGGAACTAAATTTGTTGTTCTCTTTTTTCTTGTTAATATGCAAACTATTCTTCTCTCCAATTAAACCATTTAAACAATACTATTGCAAAATTAAATGAAAAAGAATGGATAGCATTAACTTATTTGATAAATTTCAGAATAGAACATCAACAAAGGAGGTAGCTACTTAGTTAATAAATTGCATTAATGTAAGGGAATTAAAAACCCTGGTTCAAGTACATAGAGCTTACTGCCTAGAAGGCATTGTCATTCAAAATGATAAGGTAGGACCTATACGTCCACAGAAAGTATGCAAGGGCTTGGATTTGGTTGATACTTGCATGAAACATAAAATAATTGTACATAGGTTCGTAACCCAAACATGGGTAACTGATATGAAGAAGGATAACAAAGAGAAGGTCCTAAATGCCACTATGGAATGGCTTGGAAACGGTGGATAGTTGCATGAAATTAAAAGTAATTATACATAGGTGATAGATAGTTAAAAGTAGCATCATTTGTCCTAGTGCTAGTTTGGACTGCTTTTTGCCATTTTGGTGACGGACTCAGGGGAGAAATCAAGAGTGGCCAAATCAATAGCATCCAACTCAGTTACAAGCCTCTTGCCAGCACCCTTGTTGGGAGGAGTTTCTTGTAAGGACGTGAAGAAGTTATCAAGTTGTTTCCCAACATACTCATCAGATACCAAAACAGCTTTTTCATGAGAGTTAGAGATGCAAGGAGAATCTGTTGCATATACCACAGCAGGCTTGGGATCTTGTTGGGACTGAACAATGTCACCAAACAATGTCATTGTGTTATCGTAAATCTCTGGAGCTGGTAGAGCAAGCTACAGATGAACAAACATAAGGAGTAAATGAATTTAGATAGACAAAATAATGGTGTATTCAAATGAATAAGAATGAATAAAATGCGAGCTGAAGCAGTGTATGATACCACAGGGAGAATGTCTTCCAACTCAGACGCAGCATCATGAAACTCCTCTTCAACATCAGCATTGGAAGACTGGATATGGAAGATGGTTAAAGATTTATTACAGACAACAAATGTAAATATTATAGATGACTGAAAACTGGGTTTGAGTAAATATTACAGAAAATTTATAGAGCTGAACAAACTTCTGGATGATTGAAACTTCTGAGGTGAACTTCTTCACTGTGTAGGATTGCCAACCAAGCCTTATGTTAACATCTGCAAGTTGAACTTTGAACAGAAATTGCTTTCCTATAAGAGATTGAAACTCAATAGGAGTGTCTTGCATGGGACGCTGTTTGATGAAGGAAAACTGTGGGTAAGGGACAAATAAATAATGGTAACTATTACAATATTCAATAAGGGAAAGGTTTACATGCTCATAAGCTCGAAACAGATCCTCAGCAGTTCGACCAACATAGGCTTCTACCAGGGTATTGAATAGAGTGAAAGTGGTTGAGCCAGTATCATCTATCACTTGAAGATTCAGTTTATACCTGTTTAATGAGGGTATTGAATAAGTGTATTTATACTTTTCCTTGGTAAGTGTTAAAATAAAGGATGAGGTTTCAAAGAAAACCTAGGAGATGCAGTGACATCCATCTTGCATTTTTCACAGTGGAATTTGTTATCAATGAACTTTACAAACTTAAGACATTTGTCACAAGAATTGTAAGACCATCCTTGGTCCATGTTGATTTCAATGATATTGACCAAAACGGATACAATACATTCCTGGAAAGAAATATGAGTTGATATTAAGAAACATGTGAGTTAAACATATTGTTTTTGTCAGGATAACTAAAAGTGTGCTTTGGTAGAAGGATGTAGTGATTGCTTAAAAAGGTTAAAGAAGGCCACCTCAGTAGCCTGAATCAAGTCTGAAATAGTCATTCTGGTTGTTTGCAATAGATCATCAGACAAAGAGATAGAGCTAGTATCAACAATCAGGGTTACTGGTTTAGTTAAACCCTCCGGAGCAGCCAGTAAACTAAGCATGTTTAAAATAAGCATGAGTTAGAAAGTATTAAATGAAACTTTGATAAAGTAAAACCCAGAATAAATGACAATGATGAAGGCAACCTTGATGTGTACTTAGTAATGTCGGGGAGATTGTCATTGATGTACATTTTGGCACCAAAGAAGGCAGTGGATAATCCCATTTGGCCTGTCATTTAATGAGAACAGTTTACTAAAGATTGAAAGAAACTAAATGTAGTTATTCGTCGGCCCAGATTTTTTATCATTTGAAGTAAATGGTGGTACATTACTTTGAAACTTATTTAAGCGACATTGCTGAATAACCACAACAACAGGTTTGTTTGGTTCATTTCGATCAAGATAAGCTTGCATCCTTTGTGCAAAACCCTCCCACAGGGTTAACCTAATCATTTGTTGCCTGAAATAATGATAGAAGTTAATAAGAGTAGGAAAAGATGATAAGCTCGAACAGTGGCTAAACATTACTCATTTGTTGCCTGAAATAATGATAGAAGTCAACAAAATTGGTTAGTCTTTGAACAAAGTTGCTATCATAATAACTTCCGGTAAACGTTTTTATGCTTACTTACTGCAAGTCTTGTAAGATACAATCTAAAAGTAGACTCTTTTTCCCATTATACTCCTTCTCTTTGGTAGTGTCTTTTTTGACAACGTGACCAATAACATCTGGGATCACAGAGTCAAAGTTTAAAATATGTTGATGACATATATAATGATAAACAACATGAATATGAGAATGAAATGAAAGTTGATGAGAAGGAAGATTGTAACACGAACCTAAGTACAAATCTAAACGTGTTTCTTGGGAAATGGTACGAAAATCAGCAAACTGAAAAGAGTTCTGGGGAATTTCAGGAGCATTGATCTGAGTGACTCTAGTAGAGCCAAAGAAACTAAGCTTATACTTGTGTTGAGTTGTACGGAACTTAAGGTCATTCTGTTGAACACATATACCCTCAACAAAGTATGTGGAACCTTCTTTCAATTGAGGAGCATACTTAGTGACCCAGGCTTTTGGAACAAAAGCTAGGATGATTCCACCCTGTATTTGAAAATGGCATTGATAAGGATGTATGAATGATTGTACGGTAATATGAAAATGTGATGATCATGGGAAAAAAGACTGATAAATGAGACTACAACATTCTTTTGTAGATTAAACCTTACATATTCAACAAAAAGTCGACGATATACTATATAATGTTTATAGGACATAAAATATAAGATTATTAATGGTATGTTTACATCCAACATCTATCACTGCGACATAAACATCTAGGGTATGTAAAAAATGTCATATTCATCAAAAATAAGTTTCCTACAAATGGGAATAAAGACTGTTTAATGGTAAGTAAGACATTATTTTGCAGAGGCAACATTAAATATTAAGAATGTCTTCGTGTCTGAATGACTAATTGCATAAAGATCTAGGGTATGAAAAAAAAGGTCCTTACGGGTTGGTGTATAGTATAACATAGTTTTGCAGATTAAACGTTCAATATTAATGACAAAGTGGAGAAGATACGATGTAAACTTGATAGGACATAAAACATAAGATTATGAATGACTTGATGAATGAAGGACTACAGTGAGAGTAACATATACCTGGTCATCAACGAAAAGCATCTCAATTTGAAAACTTTCCTGCGGATTGTTCTTGTTCGGGATTGTCCATAGATTGGTTACTCTCACCTTCAACTTCCAGTTAACACTTCCAGCCATGATTTTTCCGAGGGGTGTAACTTGGGAGGCCATCCTGTGAAATTTTGATAACAACAGGTATTAAGATCAAACATTTAAAATGGTTTGCACAAAAAGATAGTTTGTAATGAAAAACTACTTTGGGCATTAGTAGAATAAAATCAGTTAAAGGGGTGAAATAAAAAATTATACTATCTGTACTTCTAAAACTGTGTGTAAATGATGGAAGGGCTTAAGTTTAGTGGTTAAACAAATAACATTGAAACATGCAAACCCTTAATTAAAGTTCTTGGCTCAAGAAAGAATAAATCTATAGAGAAGTACCTATTGCAAGTAGAAGAAAAGATGTGTTAGTGGAATTTTGTTGAAGTGAGAATGTGGTGTAGTAATGGGTCACCGGTTTGGTCTTATATAGAGGTAGGAGTGAATGAAGGCATCAAAGGAAAAGTTAGAGAAAATCTTGGGAGTGTTTTGATGAAGTGATTAACTATCCTATAATTCATACACAAGATACCCTCTAACTTTCCTATAGTATTAGTTACATATTGACAGGTATCTACGTTGTATATACGGTATATTTCCCATCCATGTATTTTATTGTGTGAGACAAAGTTTTTCAATAGGGTATGATTAAGTTGTGTTTCATTTCGAACAGTTGTGAGGAGTGTAAGGTGGAGAGGCACAGCTGTACGATCTTTCCAAATGCAATTGTTATGATGAAGATATCTTAGGCATGGACAAACATTAAATGCTTGATAATCTGTTTGACCTTTGATGATTATGACATATAGGAAAGTAACATCCAGTATGTGTTAAACTTGACGAAAAGGTGCTGCTACATATCTCCTTAACAGTACTTGATTTAGTATCTACTATCTAGAGATGGCAAAAAATAGGATAGAAACAATTATTATGGTTTGTACATGTGGTCTAAATGGTACCTCTTAAATTGTTGCACACCTTTTCATCAAGATATTTAACAGGCTAGGAGGTAGACGTGTGTAGAAAAGGGGTGGTTGCACTCAAAGTAGATGACTGCGTTTCTTGGGAAACAAAAATTGGGGTATGTGCCATTTTTAGATGCACCTCGGTGGATGCATTTGGTAATCATGAAAGATTGTCCTTGTTTAATTATGCATTGCCAACTGAAATGAACATGGTAAATGTTTGAAGACAAAGTTAATGACAATGGTTACTAACACAGGATTGAATATTGAAGTTCAAATTATTTACTATTTATGTTATGCTTAATTAAAGAAGTTAATAATTGTGAAATAAATTGTGGAATCATAAGCGCTTATTTAATAGTGAAGTTCATTGACATATTCTATACTGAAGTTACTCAAAAAAATGAAAGGAAGTTTATTTGATCACATAGTTGGGTTTGAATGGGTAATACTTAATATTGGTATGATTAAAATGCCTTTCGTACCTTATTTGATCACATAGGTGACCTTCTTTGACTTTCAATTCAACTATGTTTCAGTACATTATTATTTATCCACTGAAATTGTATGGTTAAATATAACTTAGGTAACCAAGTGTCTGATTTTGGAAGTATAGTTAACTATTTTTCATTGTTGCATGGTTACACACAGGATTTCATTGAATTAATGGCCACGTGTAAAGGTAGGTCAAGATCTTCTACATCATGTAGGTGACATTTGATAGGAAGAGTATATGAAGTCATAGCTGGCTCCACTTTTTGTGGGTTTAGGGAATGCAAATATGATGCCAATTGAGGTGGGAAATGATGAAGGTGAATGGAAACGTGTAAGAGGAAGTAAATGTAAAAGGAGATTGGACTTATCCTTTAAGCATGGGTGGCTGTTGAAAGATGCTGTCAAATGCTACCACCTATGTGAAAGGATCAGCTAAATTAGACCTTTTCTGAATTTGTAAGATTAGTAGGTTGTTCACCAAAGTAGATACCCTGCTAAAATGAATTAAAGGAATGTATTTGAGAAATAAGGGCTCAATTGTGAGGAAAACCAATACTTGTTTATTTAACTGGGGAGTGGTACCATTGCTTATGACATAGAGTGAGACTGATAGGTGTAGTCACCAATGTGAGACTTGTTACATCAACTTTAAGAAGTGCTACAGTATCCGCTTGTCCCTTCTTCAGCTAAACCTTTCAATAACAAATAGTATAAAAGAGGAAAATAAGTTTTGAGGAGTAACTACGAGGCAAGGAAAGTAACAGCAAAAGTTGGTCAAGTTAACAAACGTTTTAGACTCAAAATGAAGTGGTTAACATGTTGGTTAATAGATTTTATATCAAATGATGAGTAGTGACACCACCAAAAAAAATGATGAGTAGTGTCATTTTAGTACTTCTCCCGTTGATGAGTAATGGTCTATTTGTATAAAGGCCGTATGAATATCAATGTTGATTAGATAGTAACTTCGGACAATTTTGATTACCATTAGTGGCTCAAGTTTAGTGAGCCAATAAGACTTTAATAAATAATATGCCAGTTACAGTTTGTAAATGGGCATAAAACTGGTTCCTAAGTTTCTAGTACAGTAAAATCAGAATTTGGAACAAGAAACAACAACAATGCATCTACAATCCATATATGTACTGGTTTAATGTTTCTGGAACTGTTTTGATTAAAAAATTCTTGTTAGAATATGAAAACTTGTTTGGATTGGTGTTGAGTATGTTAATGCTATTGAGTGAGTATGCTGAGTGTGAATTATGATTATATCTTGATTTTATTTGTAGTGCAATGAGATGCAAAGAGATGTGCGACCGGATGAGTTATTTTTAAAAACCCACAAAAGAAAATCTGGTACTTGGGTTGATCATCGAGCCGAAACTACCTATGTAAGTTATTGTCAACGTTTCTTGAATTTTTGGTTAACCTGGTGCTTGTATTTCTTTAATATATATATATACTGTTGAACAGTGGGTGTCCTATGTGTTGATTTTGTTTTCCCATTGTCACACACCATGAGAACATAACATTCTGTTTGGTTTATCTCCTATTTGGTTTTTTGCATTCTGTTTGGTTTCTCTCCTATTTGGTTTTTTGCATTCAATGTGATTGATTGTTCTGCTAGTAGCTTATCATTATTTTCTTATTGGTCAGGATGCATACAAACAAAACGTGGCTGAAGTACTAGGTAGTGATGATGATGAACTGGTAGATGGAGCGGCGGCAATTGATTGTTGGACAGCGGCTGCGGGGCCTCGTACCCGTGGTCGGCTTTATGGCACAGCAGGCTTATCTGTGAACGCCCGACCTGGGTCCAAGTCACTCATCCAGCCATCCCAGAATCTTTCTAGTTTTAATATTGTGATAGCTTTGGAAGAAGAGAGGGCAGCTAGGCGTAAAGCTGAGAAGATGGCTGAAGTGGCTGCCCAAGACGCTCGAGAGGCAAAGGTGTGTTCATGGAAGACAGAAAATGATTTTAATGCCCTGAAAAAATTCTGTGTAGATCGCTTGGATGCTTTTGAGCGTCGATCTGGTGGTGGATCTTGTGGTGCTAGCCATCCTCATTATGATGATGATTTGGATGAAGTGTTAGAAGAAAGCGATTGATCTTGTTATCATTACTTTTTTCTAGATGTTGCATGCCAAACACTTTGATGATGACTATGTTACCTATTTTGTAGTTTCTCTAGATGTTGGATGCCAAACACTTTGATGATGACCATGTTACCTATTTTGTAGTCTCTCTAGATGTTGATGTTGGATGCCAAACACTTTGATGATGACTATGTTACCTATTTTGTAGTCTCTCTAGATGTTGGAAGCACTTTGATCTGTTGTTCAGATTAGTTATGGTAATTTGTTGTTTTGGGATTAAGCATTTTGATTTGTTATATTGTTTTTTAATGGTCATTAGGTGAAAAGTAAATTAGTAAAAGGTGTGGAAAGCAAAATAGTTCGTTGCTGTTCTTTTAAAAGAAACCAATTATTAGCGTCGGCAAAACGTACGTTACGTATTTGTTGACTAATTTCTTTCGTTGACTTTAGCGTCGGCTTCGTGGACGCTAATATTTGTTGACTTTTTTGTTGGTTCACTTTAGCGTCGTCTTCGTGGACGCTAATATTTGCTGACTTTTTCCATTGGTTGACTTTAGCGTCGGCTCCATGGACGCTAATATTTGTTGACTTTTTTGTTGGTTGACTTTAGCGTCGGTCAGACCGACGCTAATATTAAATAGTTGACTTTTTAGGGAGTTGACTATAGCGTCGGCCTTAGCATTAGTGTCGGGTTAGCGTGGGCTTAGCCGACGCTAAAATAGCGTCGGTCAAAATATGTGGGACGCAACATATTAGCTTCGACCGTTTTAGCGTCCACGCGTGGCCGACGCTAATCCGACGCTAACACACTGTTAGCGTCCGTTTCTAGCCTTTTAGCGTGGGCTTTTGGCCTACGCTTAAAGTTGTTTTTCTACTAGTGGTAAATGGTCACAAAGTATTACGTTTTGGAGGGGGATTTTGCAACGAATAAACGTGCATTTATATTCCATTGTGATATAGGCCACATAGAGTACTTGTAATTTGTAATGAGAGAAATATATATTTCTTATGGGACGCATTCCATTGTGATATAGGCCACATAGAGTACTTGTAATTTGTAATGAGAGAAATATATATCTCATATGGGATGCATGAGTTATAATTGAATTAATTGTGGTTGGGTTAACGTTAATAAAATGCCTGTTTTGTTATTCCATTGTGATTGAAAAGTGTTGATTGATTAAAAATGTTTCATGAGATGAAGTTATCATAAATTGAATCAGCCGTAAATCCAAAATTGAATCATTGAATTGGTTGTACTTGGATGAAGGTCAAGATGATTAAAATCAAGTGAAGATAACAGTGGTTGAGGAAATGAATGTATTAACAGTGATTCGAAGATTTAAAATCTATAAACTGCATTAGAAATATACATGCTTGGATTACATACTAAGGAA
This sequence comes from Astragalus glycyphyllos, assembly GCA_963573325.1. NCBI lineage: Eukaryota > Viridiplantae > Streptophyta > Magnoliopsida > Fabales > Fabaceae > Astragalus > Astragalus glycyphyllos. The sequence continues at coordinate 40,321,298 of OY754308.1, forward strand.
AAGAAAGGAAAAATTAGTTAATAGGTGGAACGTCCAAGTAGACCAAAGATAAAAGGATAATACGGCCCCAAGTTGCGAAATATGACGAACACTTGGTGTTCGGCTGAATGAGTGATCATATGAAGGTATGTTTAACAATGACACTCATTATGCTGGGAGTCGAACACGGAACCGCAAGTTGAACACGTAGTCCTTCGAAGTAACCTCTTTCCAAAGAGAAAGGGTTCCAACCTTCAATAATACCGCAATAATCAGGGGTAGCCTTGTCGAAATCAACAATGCAGGTCCCATTGCGACCGAATTCATCAAAAATGACAATCTCCCTACCAGTTTCACGGAATGCTACTTGACAAAAATGAAGAGGGATATGCTGCAATTTGATGGCAAAAAGGTATCAATAGTCAGTATGAGCAAATGTATAAAAATAAGAGGGGATTTAATGATAAAATTGAAAACCTATTTAAGGAACGATTACTAGTAATCCAGAAATGACATCACTATGCGTCAGGGTCTTCTCCAAACAATGGAAGAAATCTGGTTTCTTGTAGGGAGAGGATAATTAACTGGTTGATCTACCCTGTTCCTTACTTGAATTAAGAACATGTCATATGCAACAAAAACCAGCCTAACCCAACCTCCTAACAGCAGACCATAAAAATTGCCTAATTGAGACCACCCTTGAGTGAAGTATGCCTCAGAGTATCGTTTTTCAACAGCTAACTGGAACATGTTACCGGCTGGGTCACAACGGTAAATTTTTTCACCAATTTCATGGATATGTTGTTGATTGAACAAACTGGGGAGTTTCACGACTTCCTGGTAAATTCATATAAGGCAAAGGATCAAAATGGAGAAGTTATGAAAGAAATTAAAGCTGTTTCAGTAAAGTGGACAAAACGAAATTGTGTTAAAAACAAACCTGTAGTTGAGTCCAGTCAATATAAAATGGCTCAAACAAAACTTTGATGTCGTAAACATAATCAGAGGTTGGGGTGGGAGTTAAAGGGTTCATTTTGAGGGGGATGAGGTGAAGTGTATCTGTTTAGGTGAAGAGGGGTGTGGTTCAACTTTTATAGTGTGATAGACCGGTTTTGGCCATATAGTTGTACTGCCTTTATTTTTTGGTATTATAAAATTTAAAATCACCCACTTCGATAAATTTTGTACTTACTACTTTTTCCTTGGAAAAGTCATAAAGTGGTTTCAGAAGAACTGATCACAGGGTTGCTGTACTATTGGAACTGAGACTTGGCAGAGTTTAAAAAAAGTTACACAGGAGAGTACTTGAAAAATGGGAAAAATGTGTCTTACTTACACGTATCCAAAATGAAAGATCCTTAAAAGAGGACTACAAATAAAAAGTAAAAGAACTCAAATAAACTGATAAAATAAATAGCGATGAGGACAGTGGGTGTCAATAATTATACTGTTTACAAAGGTCTTTTAAGATCTTTATATATTAAAAAAGCTTCTAATAGAGGTTACAAAAGATTAACAACTACTGATGACTGGAAACATACAGAGAGAATAACATAGGAAAATAAGTCAACAAAAAGAGTTAACAGCTTTTACATACGGCATTTGTAGTAGACATGTACCATTAATGGTTACCTAGATTATAAGGTGTAAACAAAAGACCATCTAGTACGCATCTTATACAACAGCTGCATAATATCATGCAGAAGGACTGTAGTATAGAACATTGGAGTTAGGACGCATGACGCCGAATTTGACACCTTGACCTTGATAGAGTTTCTTTTGACAATAAAACAACTTCCAACCACGCTGGATGCCACCTACATCCCCATGAGGAAGTTGAGCCTTGTAATAGCATGGCCAAACCTTTCCATACTAGTCAACCAGTGAAATATGACCATCAGTTTTAGGTAATGCATATTTAGACCACTTTTGAGAAAATGCCTTCAAAAAACAGTGAAATATTAGAAAATATTCTGATGTTATATAAGAAGCTGTTAATGGTTCAACTACATTTACCAGTGTGACGCCAGTTATTTCAGCATATGAGAGCCATTTGTTAACGGTTGTGAGCAACATCGAACGATCAACCATGAAAGGGATGGGTGTTGCATCTTCCAGATCTTCATCATCATCAAGTAGAATAGGATCCTGAGACTCATTGGTTTCAATAGGCTCAAGCATGGGAGGATATGTTACCTGATGACCCTTTTTATTGCTTACCTGAATGTTAAAATGACCAACGGAAGGGTAGCGCATAGTTATCTACCCACCTTGTTGCAACCCATAAAAATCACCAACATAGTTCCAACCATCGGCAAAATAAGCAGCGCCTTCCTCTATGGTAATGGATACCGTAAACGGGTTTCCTACTGGATCTGTCAACAATACTTTGCAAGGAACGGTTTGGAGGAATTGTTCACAAAATAGATGAGGTAGTTTGGCCTTTTTCTAGCAAAAACAAAGAAATGAAAAGGAAATGATGCATATAAATGAATATCTCATATGATGTAACATAAAATAGATGAACATAAGGTATAAATTTTTTTACACATTAATACCTCCATTTGTACGTACTCTATGTAGTAAACATCTGGGAGTGGATGCTGTTCAATAAATCCATGAGGGGAAGCCATCTACGGAAAGGTAAGTGAGGGTCAAATATGTACGAAAATGGAAAAAAGAATAAACAGGAAAACGATAGTGAGTTATAGTAAGAACAGTTTAAGAAACAGAAACAGATATATAAACATTGAAAATGTACTAAAATTAATAAGAAACCTGGAAAGAGTTCTGAATGTGACTTTGGGAAATATCTTCCATCCTTATATAGGGGGTCAAGTGGTGTTCATGGTTATTACAGTGCACCATCGTACTTTGCTCACTCTGTTTATTGACTTTCAAATATTTTGGGGCCCACTAAAGTTTACTAAGAAGTCCAAAAAGATGCTTTTTGTTTCGTGAGAGGGGCAAAAAAATTGATGAACAGTACTAATGAATAGTAATTCTTTGTTATTTTGGTGATGAATAGTGTCATTTGGGCATACACAGTGCTCATAGTGGCTGAAAAGTAGATATACTTATATAAAGAATAGATTTGGTTCATTGAGGAATGCTTGCTGGGTCTCCAATTTGTTTCCCTTGATTTGCTTTATAACAGGATTTTATTCATGGCTTTTTGAATTGAAATGCATTTCAGATATCTATATATATTTGATAAGGTTGTTCCTTCATTGTTATGGACAATATCTTGCCCTTCTCCTAGCCTGTGTTTATTGTCTGCATATCCAGTTGTTATAGACTAAGGCATATCCAGTAGCAAATCAATAGTTTGTGTTTGAGTTTCTATATGAATAAAATTAGAGTGATTTTAGTATCTCTTGTTATGTTAATTATTTCTTTATCTATCTAGTTGTTATACACTAAGGCATATCCAGTAGGAAACCAAAATTATGTTCCCTTGGTAGAGTGGTTATACTATTTTGTTTTGCTTGCACAAGTTTCTTTCACTTCTTGTTGGGTTTTGGAGCCGTTCCTCAACCCAGTGTGTAAAGCTCTCTTGATACACCATGTGTTGCACTTTTAGACTCATCAAATTTTCCAGCTACCTGTTCACACCAAGCATAACATATAATTTATTGTCTAATTCAAACATTTACCATAAATTATATTGTACTGGTAGGAAAAAATAGCTAGAACATGATTTGACGTCTAATCTAAAACCCCAAATATCATTAATTACAATTCTTGTGTACTCTAGCTTTCCTTTACTATTGGTATATATATATATATATATATATATATATATATATATATATATATATATATAGAAACATTTGACTATTTAAATATAGTATTGTATATTGAGTAATTCATATATTGGATGTCAATTTTCTTGATGAGTTTCTGTTAATTTTATAGGAGAACAATGGAGGTATGGATGACTTGGATGTGGAAGAATATGAAGACTCTTGAAGAAGACATGCATTGAAGACTCTTGAAGTTTTACTTTTAAAGTAGAACAATGTTTTTTTGCTCAACTTATTAACTAATTTTTTCGCAACTTTAGGATTAAGTATTGTTTGAATGGCAAACTTATTTTGGTAAAGAATTAATTGTTGTTAAATGGTTACTAAAGGTTCCATTCAATCTCTAATTATAAGTACAAATTATTGTTCAAGGTAAAAGAGAGAATCTTTCTTTTTTAAAGTTAACCCGTGTAGTAGGCAAAGGTAGCGGGAAAAGAAAACTTTCATGCAACAATTTACGTTGATTTTAACAATTATAGGCGGCAAAATAAAAGTTGCATGCATTACCCTACGTACTTTTAGCAATTTTTCCTCTACCTATACAGCTGCTATACTTGTACATTATCCATATATTAACTATGCACAGAATGTTCAGTGTGTTAAAAGGGAAATGAAATTAAAATTTTGACTATTGGGGCTCCTTCACACATACTTACATATATAAACATTACTCACCTCAACCACATTTTTATGTCTCTTTGCACTTCCCTTGTCATTATTAAACTTTATATTTTGTTTTATGCATACTGTCCAACTAGAAATTTAAACAACAGCTGCACCCAACTAAATAATGTGCACCCACCATGAATACATTTGACTTTCTCATCCCACATTTTCAAAATAAAACTACTTTATTCCCTCTCAAACTGAAATATCTTTCTCTTTCTACTCTTTTCTTCTCCATCTCTCCCTCTCTTCTTATTTCGAAAAATTCTTGGCATTCTCCATCCATATTCTTCGAACTTCATTTGATCTTGGCTAACATGTTTTCTCTGTTTTTCTCTCTTATAACAGCAACCTGAAACAAAATTGCTACAACTTGGTTAGAGGTCATTCCATCTTCATATTTGTGGTTAGTTGTAGTTATAAATATTTCAATCTCATATCTACTTCAATCACATTGTGTTACTTTTGCATTTCTGTTTTACACTCTCTTCAAGGTTTGAGGTTTTCCGATTCAGACCACTTGGTAAAGGAAAAGGTTTCGGCTCAAACATTACACTGTATCTTATAATTTGCTATCTATATATGTTTCACTTTTCCTATCTAACAATAGTTGTTATATAATACGAATACGGGTGTCCCAACATTTACCTTTAGAATTTAACTTCATGCATTTAAATATAGCATGGCACAGTTTTTCCTACTAGCACAGTTTTTAACATGGAAATTATCATTGAACTGCAAGTGTTACATGCATGGAATCAACCAAGATACATAACAATTGATAATCGTAAACCATGAATCCACCCAAGACTGCCCATGAGACTAAACAATGTATATTAGTTTTTTTTTTTTGATAAGCCAAATGATTTTATTATGGGGGTACAAGGGGTACCACAACCCTTTTACATTTTAGTTCAAGAGATTGATACATTCTAGAGGGCTTAAGTTCCACCTCTCAAAGTCAAGTAACAAATGATTCCCCACCCTATTAACAAACCACCCCCATGATAAGACTTTAACATGATTGAACATTTGCAAAACATTTGGAGACCCCCTTCTAAATATTACAGCATTCCTATTAATCCATAACACCCACATGACAGTAAACCATATGAGAAACCTTACATTTTTATTCCTCTTTCCTCCTACTTTAATTTCATTTTGTATCAAGTGCTCCCACATGTCACTGCTGTCCACTACAGCCACTCCCAACCAGTTGCTGATTTTTTGCCACAATTCCACCGAAACATTGCATTTGATGAATAAATGTGCAGCATCCTCATCATGGCTTTGACATAGGGCGCACAAGGTGCTGTTCTGTACAGCCATAATTCCTCTTCTCTGCAGCAATACTTTTGTTGGCAGTCGATCCAATAATAATCTCCACCCGTGAACTAAGAATTTCGATGGTATTGAAGTCTTCCAAATCTTCTTTATAATCTTCCTTTTCGTCTTCGTCAAGTTGCGGATCCTCGCTTCGATTAATTAAGTACCTGTACGCTGATTTAACAGTATAATTCTTTGAATCTGTCAACAACCAGCACCATTTATCTTGCTTCTCCTTGTCTGGCCGAACCTGTTGCAGCACTTCATGCAGTAGCTCAGCTGCAATTTCATCTTCACCTGTCAATAATTCAGTCCAGCAAAGAGACCACGTCCATCTGTCATCTTGCCACTCACCGAACTCCGCCACCGTGCCGTTTCGCATTGTTGAGAGTTGAAACAGTTGAGGAGACAAGTCTTGAAGGCGCCATGGGCAGCAACAATTATCCAACCAGAATTTTACAATTGAACCAGCCCCTAATTTTAATTTCACAGAATCATTAAACCAGTTATTACCAAATGTCAAGCTTACATCAAGTCTTTCCAAATCCTTCCACCAAGTTGAATGTTGAGCCCTCTTCAAAATCCCCCCTTCACCATATAAACGATTCAATAGTGCATGCCAAATGCTTTCCTTTTCAACAAGGATCCTCCATCTCCATTTCCCTAAAAGAGCAATATTGAAGATCTCCATATTTCTTATGCCTAGTCCTCCCTTTTCTTTTGGTAAACATATCATACTCCATCTCACCCAAGCCATCTTATGAACATCTTGACCACCACCCCATAGAAAATTCCTTTGTATCTTCACCATTTCTTTGACAACTTTTTTGGGCACCTTAAAGAAAGAGAAATGGTATAGTGGTAGACTTGCAAGGACCGAGTTAATAAGAGTTATTCTCCCGCCCATTGATAATTGTCTCCCCCTCCATAACGATAACCTATCTTTCATTTTCTTTACTATCGGTTGCCACGTAGAACCAAGTCTCGGGTTTGCCCCCACCGGAATGCCAAGAAATTTAAAAGGAACATCCCCAATGCTACAATGAAGGAATCTAGCACCTATTCTTAGTTCCTCATCCTCTATGTTTAAACCAATCAAGCCACTCTTATGGAAATTAACTCTAAGACCCGAGACCAATTCAAAGACTCTCAAAACCGCTTTCAAACACCACAAATTCTCCTTTGATTTGTTACATAGGATCAATGTATCATCCGCAAATTGAAGAATCGGAAAAGGGAGACCTTCACCAACCGAAAAAGCTTCCAAGAATCCATTTGCTAGGCTCTTATTAATCAGCCCGATGAGACCTTCGGCTGCCATTAAAAAAAGAAACGGGGCCAAAGGATCCCCTTGCCTTAGACCCTTTTCTAAGAGGAACTCCTCGGTTGGGCTACCATTTACCAAAACCGAAGCATTGCCCGTGACTATACAAGCCGAAATCCAGCCGCTCCATTTGTCACAAAAGCCCATTCTACTCATCATGTACTCTATAAATCTCCAACTCACCGAGTCATATGCTTTTTCAAAATCCACCTTAAAGAGATATAGAGGCATCTTCCTCCTCTTTGCCAAATTGATCACCTCATTTGCAACCACAACACCATCCAAAATTTGTCTTCCTTTCAAGAATGCCGTTTGAGTGGTAGATATAATACCCGACAATACCGATTTGAGTCTCCTTGCCAACACCTTAGATATGATTTTGTATATGCACCCTATAAGGGAAATGGGTCTAAAATCCGAGATTTCTTGCGGATTTTTCTTCTTACCAATTAGTGCTACAAAAGATGATGTGAAGGCTTTTGGTAGCTTCCCATTAGCGTGAAATTGCATCATTAACTCCATAATTTCCTCTTTTATGGTTCCCCAACAAGTTTTGATGAAGTTAAAATTGAAACCATCGGGTCCCGGGCTCTTATCACCTTCACAGCTCCACACGGCTTCCTCCACTTCTTCTATTGAGAAAGGGACAATCATCCTACGGGCTTGCTCACTTGAAATTGCCTTAAATTCCACCCCATCTAATGTCGGTCTACAATGCCATTCTTCACGGAATCTTTCCTGGAAGTGTCTTCTTACTTCTCCTTTAATATCGTTAACATCATCAAGCCACTCCTCCTCTCCCACTTTCAACTTTTCTATTTGGTTCCTCCTTTCTCTATATTTAATAGCATTGTGAAAATATCTAGTATTACCATCTCCTTGTTGAATCCAAGATATCCTAGCCTTTTGGGCTAATAAAGCCTCTTTATGGTGCAACTCCTTCCAAAATTCAGTATTCAATTTCCTCCACTTCTCCTCATCCCATTCCTCCATGTTTCCTTCTTCATCCTCCATTAGATTCATATCCTTTACTATGCTTTCTAAGTTGAGATTTAGTATGCCATACACTTCCTTGTTCCACACCTTTAAACTCTCCTTCAAAAACTTGAGCTTCTCCTTCACTACATGTGCCATCCACCCCTCCGCTCTACACTCCTTTCACTTCTCCTCCATAAACTTTTTACCATCATTATGTTTGAGCCATCCATTAATGAACTTAAACGGCTTAGGCCCCCAATTCTTCCTAGATGATACTAGCCAAACCGGACAATGATCCGAGACGTCTCTTTCACCAATCCATTGCACTCTAATCTTCCACTCGTCCACCAATTCGTGTGATACCAATATCCTATCAATTCTACTTGCCGCCGGCCCATTCAGTTGATACCACGAATATTTCTTCCCCAAACTAGGAAGCTCCACCACATTCATTTCATCCATAAAGAATCTGAAGTCCTGACATTCCATCTCACTATACCTCACACACCTTCCTTTTCTATCCGCTCTCGTTGTGATAGTGTTGAAATCCCCCCCAATTACCCACAGTCCCGGATTGAGCCTCGACTTTTCCCTGATCAAACTCGACCATAATTCCCTTTTTCTTCTAATAGAACATCCGGAGTACACATTTACAAAGTATATGACCCTTTCACCCACTTGGGCAGCAACACCCACATAACAAGATTGTGAGAAAGTGAAGAGAACATTAAGCATACCTTTCCTCCAAAATGACAGCAATCCACCCGAAAGACCATTTGATGGTTGAGCAATCCATTCTACATCATCACCACCCCATAATCGAGTCACAATTGAGTTGTCAATCTCCGCCCTCTTGGTTTCTTGTATAAAACACAAATCAAACCGTTCTCTCTGTACAAGGCTTTTGAATCGCCTTTGTTTGGCAGAGCTGCCAATCCCCTCATGTTAAAGGACACAATCTTCATTTAGATGAATTTCTTGCCTCCATCTTTCTTCGTGACTCTTTGTCTCTAATTTCCATTTCACAAATTCTTCTGATAATGTTCTGATCTTCATCATTTCCTACTACCCCAATCTGTTGAGCAAACTTCCATATCTTCTCCTCTTTCGACAATCTCAAATTGGCCCATATGAGTGATGAGTTGGGTACCACCAAATTCGAAATATCTGAGCTGCTCTCTCCAACAGCTGAGTCACTTATCAATATTGGTTGAGAGTCGAATGGAATCGGGGTGAGAACCGGTAGCGGGGGAAGGTCTACGACAAGGGGAATTGAGGGTTGAGAATCTGAGCCAGGGGAATCGGTGAGGGATACTTCTTCGGCTGGTGAGATTGCGATGAGGTGAGATGATGATGCGCTCTGAGTTTGGGTCGAAAGGTGTGGGCTAAGTGAAGCGAATAGGGTTGGTTCGGGTAGAGGTTGGGGAAGGTTCACTGGGGATTTTGGAGAGGTTGGAGAGGGAGTGGAATTCGCGATGGGATAAGGAAGTTCGCTGACATGAGATGATTGGTCCCATGGATCATGGTTAATTTCGGATGTTGATTTTGGGTTAATTTCGGATGTTGATTTTGGGCTAAGAAAATTTGGGCTTTGGTTTGTAGTAGGATGAGTAGTTTGGTTTTCCACTACCGGGCTCATCATCAAGTTGGGCTCAATTAAAAGACCATCTTCCACCGTGGTTGGCAAGGGAAACGTAAATGAGTTTCCACTTTCACCTTCCTTTTCGGTAACTTCCGCAAAATAACCACTCTCTTCGCCTTCCACAATTCTTTCAACTTCCTTATTTTTAATAATTCCTTCAACTTCCTTATTTTTAAATTTATCACTGATTCCCATATTCACCATCATATTGCTTACTTTGGGAACATCACACGTGCTCTCTCCTAATCCATGATCAGCCGCCACTTTTGATGCTTCACCACTCACAAGGCTCTGAGTCTTACATGCCTTGGTCTTCTCACTTTCATGTTGTGACTTCTCCAATTCTACACCATTGAACTCTTCATCTCCTTCACCACCGTCAGATTCATCATCATATTCCCCGCCGGATTCTTCGCCGGAAGATGAGGAGTATTTTGGGATCTTTGCATCACTAAACTTGTTCCATAGAAGAGGTCCGTACCAATCCTCTAGCACCTTGATCACGAATAGTTCCCCATTGATGTTAAATCTCTCCACAAAATTTATAATATCATGAACCTTGGTTCTTATCAAAATTCTTGCGACATCCATTGTCTTTCTCTTTTCTGTGTTCTCATCTACATTAATAAATTCACCGGTTCCAGCAACCACAAACTTGAAAAAGTCACTGTTCCATGCATGGGCTGGAGTTCCTTAGCATCTTACCCATGTTAATCTCTCATTATCTATTTCTCCCGGACTCCATTTTCACACATCTTTAAACCATCTACCCAACCAATCTTGAGCATCTTCTAGTAACGCTTCCATTTCTCCTTCTTCTAGACTCTCAAGCAATACCAAGTTAGATCCCATTGGGGTGGCTCTCACTGAGAAGTAGCCTTGTTGAATAAACTCTTCCTGAATGTTGTATGCCATTCCCGGATTTTCTACCTCCCCAATATATGCCTTTGACAGTTTCTGAATTTCTTCTTCTTCCACTGTAAAATTCCTATGAGCCCAGGCACATCTTGGCCTCGGAGGAGGTTTGTATTGGGTGATTTGGTTGGGGTTAACTTCACAATCTGGTTCACAAGGTAGGTCAGGTTTTTTGGGGAAGGGTTTTTGAGTTTGGTGCTGGGGAGGGTTAGAGCAATTCGCTGTTTTAGCTATAGGTATAGGTTTTGAGGATGGTCCTGTTATGAAGGGGCCAAGGTTGGTTGAGGGATCATAGGTGTTGTTACCGTGTTTTGTTTTTGGTTTGAAAGGTTCTGTTTTCCAAAATTCATTCCTCTTAAACCTTTGTAAATTTACCATTATCTTCTCTCTTCCAATGATGATGTTGTCAAGTTTCACAGCAAATCGTTCGGGTTCTCTAATGTTGACTGCTCTAGCAAAGCCAAATCTTTTTCCAATTTTGTCTCTTTTTGCTGGTATTACTACTTCTTCAAAGTTCCCATAGTTTAAGAAAGCTTTCAGCATGTGCTTTGCATGAAAGTTGTCAGGGAAGTTTGTGAAGAAGTACGTAGATCTTGGGGCGTCCTTCGGAAAGTACACGAAGCTCCTTGCAACATCTGTTTTCCTCTGTACACTTTGCATCTTCCTTCTTCTTACCTGCTGCCATTCTGACTTAGAAGGTTGCTTATCTCCTCTGTCGCTTTCTCTTCTTGTCCCATTCTGTAGGTGTTTCGCATAATGGGTGGGGTGCTCTCTCTCTCGCTCACGCTCTCTCTCTCCCATTCTTTCTTTACTGCTTTGGTTTTTATGCTTTTTAGTGAATAAACAATGTATATTAGTTGAATCAAACCATACCCATGAGACTAAAGGATGTCAAGCTTTTGAAGTGACACTTTTGACATTTGATGGCTGGAGTAAGTGCGCTGGAATTAGAGTAAGCAGTGAAGCCTATCATGATAAAAAAATGTATAAAATGATAGTCAATTCTTGAGTTAAAAAATCATCAAGGTTTTGTCAAAATATGGAACAAAAAATTGAATTATACACAAACTCAATGAAAGAAGGAGATACGTGCGGCTCCACCCTGCCACTAATTTCTGTAATTGATAGCTATTATATTGACAAATAACCAGATTATTTGATGCACACTTAATCACCCTCAGAGGGAGAAGAAAAACCATATAAAAAAGTGACAATGAAAGTGCTTTAAGGGGCCACTCATGAAAAGAAAAGAAATAAAAAATAGACCGAAAAGCACATATGGAAAGCCATAACATCAAATGGAGTTCATGAGGGGTTGATATGTTTTGCTGATGAACGAATATTGAATGGCTATAAGTAAAGTGCCCTAAGGGGTTGATATGTTTTAAAGGCAGACCACAGACAAACATACCTTTCGAAATGTAAAAGATACTCTTCTTGAACCTCACGCGAACCAAAATCCTAACTCTCGTTCCAAACCGCGCGTCGTTCCTCTTCTCGTCTCAAGCTCAGGCTCAGGCGAAATCAGAGTTAGGGTTCAGGTACAGGCTCAGGCACCAACATTCGTTCTCGTTTGCTTCACTAACATGGTTGCATTAGTTCTGGTTTGCTTCACATACTGGCTAGGTTTTTGACGTTCTCTCTCATTCTGCAAGTGCATTGCTATTTCTGATCCCCAGTCCCTACAAATTAAATCGAAGCAACAACAACAAAAAGGTGTGTTCTTGTTATTTTCTGCAATTTTATTAGATTTTCTTTTGTTTTATTGTTTTTTTTTATTTTTGTGATTTGGAGATTGTGACTAATATCAAAGAGGCATTAAAAGGAAAAAAACAAAACTGTGACTAAAGAGGACTTATTGTTCAACCCTTTTCTTGTTCAGCCTCTGTTAAATTTTCTCTGATTTGATTGTAAGTTATTCTATAGAGGACTTAGAACAAAGATCTTTTAGTGGCTTCTTAGATTTGATATGAGTGAGAAAGAGAAGTTTGAGGTAGATAGAATAGAACAAAATTTATGTACATCTATTCTCTTAAAATTATGTATAATAATAAGAGAATTCATTGCTAAGCCTAATAGAACAAAAATATGCTATGTGTTATTACTCACTTATTAGCATGAATCCATCCAAGTGAGCATATTATGCATAGATAGAGAACAAAATATTGGAAATATGCTGACTCATCTTTCTATTACCATTTCCCTTTATTAGGATCATTACAGTAAGTTAACTTTATCACTGCCATCCTTTCTTTTTGGTTATACTAATTAGTAAAGAAATGCTAATGTGGTCATTTAAACTTCCATTCCCGAACATTAAGGTCTTATGCATGACATGTGGTTGGCTCTTTGTGTGGTAATTAATACGTTTTCCTTTGGAATTTTAATAGAATAGTATGGTTGTTGGAGAAGCTGCATAAAAATGGCCTTATTTGCTGTGAAATGATATATTGATTAGTTGGATAAATTTTTGATAGCCATTCTATACTAACAGTTTTGTTGAAGCTTTCCACTCCTCATATCCATGATAATTTCTTAGTTTGGGCAATTAAAGTTGAAGATATGCTAATTGCTAAACAATGCCTTATCTTGCAGACCATAGCTCTCATTGCTGAATGAGAGGGTGTTGTTCAATTAGGAGTTGTTAACAAGGTTATCTCTCTTCTCCCTTTCTTGTCTCTTTTCTTTCCTTTGAGTCTCTTCTCCCACTTCGCATTTGCTTCGATTGTAGGGGTTTACTTGTTTCACTTCGCAAAAAGTATGTTTCCTTTGATTCCAAATTTAGCTTGGAATTGCATGCTTCATTAGCTTTGAATTTCGATTTTCATTAATCAAACTAATAATATGATGACACCACTCTCCCTTGATCTCAGTAAGTTGGTCATCAGAAAATGGAGCTCCAACAAAAATTACATAAATTATTAACCAAATTTTGAATTTGCAAGCGCTCCTGTTGCCTAATATTTAGAAGCGCTTCTTGCGTGCTCCAGTAAAGGGGTTGGCAACAAGAGGCGCCAGCTTTAAGAGCGCCCGAAAACGCTCCCAGTGGTTAAAAAAAAAGCGCCCTTGATGGCTTTTCCTGTTGTAGTGATATATAGTTGTATTTTTATTATGACTAAAAGGGTTTCACATTTCTCACCAAAAAAAAAAGGGCTTCACATTTAATCAGCTAAGTCTTATTTTGATCTACTATGCAATTGGATTTTTGTCTAATATGGTGAAAGGAGGTATTTTTGTTACTTTTCAAGTGCTATTTTTGATCCTCCAGTTCACGTGCTATCTTTTAAAAAATGTCTTATATGCCTTCTTCATATATAGTATCTCAATGACAATAATATATTACTAATTGTTCTGATCAATTGAATAATTTTCTCCTGAGTTTAGTTGGTTATAAACATGTTCGAAAACCAAATATGCAACAAATTTGAAAACAGAAACAAAAATAGAAACGGGTATGAACCAATATGAACACGAATTCTAGATATCATCTTTTGTCAGATTTGGTACGAAACCGTCAGAAAACTTGACACTCTCATCTAGGGGTGTTCGCGATTTGGTTCGGTTTTGAGAAAAAAAGTGAACCGAACTATAAGGTAAAACTACTTGCTTTGGTTCGGTTGGCTTACTAAAAACAACTGAACCAAATCAAACCAAACCAATGTGGTCTAGATTGGTTTGGTTGGTTCGGTTTTTTCCGAGATAAAACATAATTTAAAACTGAGTTAAAATTAACTAACATAAAAAATGGCTAACATAAATCGTTAAGAAAAAATCTGTTCAAATATATGTAGTATATATAAATTTCTCTCTTTCAGTTCTTTTAAGATAGCTATGGGCATGTTTAAAAGAAATTGAATTAAATGCTTTATTGTAATTTTTAAATATAGTATAACAATATGGATTGTTTTATAAGTGAGTCAAGGAATTTGGACTAGTAAGATAGTAAAAAAGGTTGTAAGTCAATAAGGCTTAGTATTACTTGTGGTTTGATTTGGTTCGGTTGGTAAAGTAAAAACCGTGGGCCGAACCGAATCGTGCGGTTGACTAAAAAAATAAATCGAACCGACAAATATCGGTTTTTTGCAAGTTTCAGTTTGGGTTGGCTCGGTTTGCAGTTTTCTATTAGTTTGGTTCGGTTTTAAACACTCCTACTCTGAGCTCCTTTTTTCATCCACACTTGCAAAACAGGCCTAAAAACAACATTTTCTCCTTAAGAACATCACTTTCTTCTGAACTCCAACCCCATCTCTGTTCTAACTTACAACTCTTAGCCCTCAAAGTAAATCTGTCTCCCCTCTCCCCACATACGCAAAGCTACCCAAACCCATTGCAAAGAAACATATCATGTTTCAATTTTTCCCCCTATTCACCCCCATTTCACTTCCACAACTCTCGTGTTTCATTTCATTTTTACTTGAGAAATTTGAAACCCTGTAGATGAAGATGACAACTAGAAACTTAGAAAGATTTCCTAAGTTTGTTCCCGAGTTTGAAGATTAAGAGGTTCATCTCAATTTGGGATCTAGTGGAAAAAAGGCATTTTATATCGGTTAAAAATGACATTCCCTATTGGTTACTAAACCGATGTAGAAAAAGGCATTATAAAAAAAAGACACTTTTCATATCGGTTGCGTAACTGATGCGGAAACTGTTTTTAATATCGGTTTCACAGAGTGCGTTTTTGACATTGGTTTTAGTTTGAACTGATATAAAAAATCACTTTTGGCATCGGTTATCTAGAAGAACAGATATGAAATATTGATTTTTTTTTTAAAAAAATAGGGTTTCTGATTAGCATACATGAGACACAACTTGAGACATTACTATATACTGTATAATCTCAAATATTCAATTAATTAAAAGATGGAACATCACAATCTCAAGTGCATATTACAAAATCCTCGACACAACCTCAGTTGTTTTCCATAAAAATGTTTTACATGATGGTTCCTGACGTACATAGTCATAACATATTACCAAAACTATCTAAAAAATTACTTCTAACATAAATTAAGCAAACACCAAAACATCACAATCTCAAATACTTATTACAAAATCTTCAGCACAATTTCAAATACATATTATCAAATCCAATCTAACATAAACTAAGCAAACACCAAATATGAAACTAGCTTTTCCCACTATTTTGAAGTGGTACCACTGATTACACAGAAAAGATCACTTGGCAAAATATCATCAGCTAGATTCACATCGTCTGCAGTCCTTTAAAAGAAAGGAAGAAAATGGTTAGCTCAAATAATAAGCAAAAATTAATAGCTACATAGATGGTTACCAAATGAAAATAATACATATGAACTTGTAAGAGAGGAATTCAATAGGTCTAACTGTTGGGAAACAAATCCATGATACAACAGAAGGAACATTATGCAAAGTCATATCTATAGATTTACATCCTCTGCGACTAACCTACCGGCTACCATGATCAATATCAGTAAACAAGGAGAAACAAAGAAGCGATGCAATATGAAAATGTTTGGTTACTGAAGGAGGAAAATGAAATGCAGGTTACCTCATTAGAGAACTCTTGTTTGCCTTGATAGGAGTTACTGGTTTGAACTTTAGCTGCTATCTCTTTTCCATCTTTCAGTTTCCCATAGTAAACAACTCCAAAACCTCCAGAACTAATTTTTTTCTCAAAATTATTTGTAGAATTTTCAATTTCAGAAAAACTGAAGCAATGAGCAGCTTCTGCAGGACCGTCGCCCTTAGATTCCAGACTTTGAGAAGGGAGAGAAACTCAAGCAATGAGCAGCTTCTGTAGCCCCAACTGCTGAACCAATAATCACATACAATTGATTCGTTTTTCTGCTCTCTTTATGAAGATTACCATTTCCAGAGTAGCTGTTAAGGATGGAAATAAAAGTATTGGTCGTTATGTATATATGGTGATGGGAGGATTAGAAAACTTATAAAAAGCAACAAGAACGAGAGATATATATCAAGCACTTTGAAGTGTTAGCATTTCAAGGAAAAGAAAAAGATTCCAGAATGTCGATATTCATCAATTCTCCTATGGTGCAACGTGCCAGTATTTTCCTCCATTTTTACATGTACTATGTTGCATTATGCTTAAATTCAACAAATAAAAAACAGTACTCACTTGAAAACCAAATCTTTACTCAAAAAATTTGACGGTACAGTTCCTAATAACATATTATTCTGGACATACCTGCAATAGTTTTAAGCATTATCTAACATCAGAATAAAATGAGTATTTGGCATACTAGCTTGACTATTATTTAAACACGATAAAGAGTCATTAATATTTGTGAGTATTTGGATGTAACAAAAGTATACCAATGTCCAATTTGATCAAATAACTCATGTAAGTTCCAAGGTGACTGCAAAAGAGTTTTGGAGCCATCTGCATAGATGAATCGAATAATTATGCCACCAACCAGAACACAAGCTTGATAGACAAAATAAGAAAGCAATATAAAACTTACAGCTCAACCAGACCAGTCAATTTAGTGATGTCCAAAGGAATATTTCCCGTCAAGTTTTTACCAGACAACAAACTGTCATCACCAGCAACACAAAATAAATTGTCATAAGATCACCCTAGCTTTCCTTTTCTACAGTAATTATAAATCTTTATTAGAAGCTAGGTTGTTTTTCTTTTCCTCTTCTCATTATTTTCCTTTCTTTTTGCTTTTTTTCAGGATATGAGAAGGAATAAGACTGCATGAATAAGCAAAACAAAATCCTCAAAAAATATTATTTAACAGATTAGTGCTTCAAAACAGATTTAACAGACAACACTTTGTATTGCAATAGGTATGCTTATAAAAAGTCCTATTGTTTTTGTTTTCCCAAAGTTCTTTAAAGAAACCTTTACCAAAAGAAAAATTTTCCGTTAGAAAAAGTGCACTGAGAAGTTCAATTTATCAATCTTCTGCAACAAATCATGTGGTGAGGAATTACCCATCAAGAGAGCCAGCATTTTTGTCCATATACTTATTAATCTCCATGGCATTTAGAAGAGATCTCTTGGAAGAATCAGATGTTTTGCCTAAACGACATCACAAATGGTAGGGATAAACTGTAAAACCCTGCTTCATAAAGACGATATTTTCCTAGAGCATTTTCTTCAATATTTACCACGGCCTTACTAATATCACGCTGGCCTGGAAGCACTAGCCTGAATTTTCTGGATTCATTTTGAGCCAAATCTTCAACCTCTGCAAGATAGCTGAATGCCCACCAAGACCAGAAAAACCTTCCAAGTTCAACCGTTAAGTTAGGTATCCATTTGTACCTACTACAGCAGTCTGCATTACTTTAACTGGTATTTGGTGGAAATTTTCTAAGTTCCAGCAGCAACATCAACAAGATAATTTGCTTTCTTGATAGAATCTGAATCCCAAATTCTATCAAATGGGTCATCAGGATACCTGATACGATAGAAGATACAAAAATTTGATATTTGTAATATGTGTGAAATAGTTTTTGCTCTAACGGAAATTACAAAAATTGACCCCAAAAACATTAAAACTAATAAGGGGAGAAAATAGAAACCTTGAGTTCTCCAAGAAACTGAACAAGTTGCAAAATCAAAAAGAGGATGTAAACGGAATAACTAGTGAGAATCAGAAAAGGGAACCCTAAATCAGAATCGTGTAACTCAAAAGTTGCGGAATCAGAATTGTGTACCGATATCAGAATCGTGTAACTCAAAAGTTCCAGTGAGAGACGCTAAAATACGTTGCGCTTTTGTTTCTGGAGGATGCGAAAGAAGCCTAAATTTTAGCGTTTTCTATAACGGATATAGAATTGAACCGATATCAAAAGTGTAAATTAGCATTTTCTATAACAGGTATAAAATGGCACGATATGAAAGACGTAAATTAGCATTTAGGATTGTGTTTCTATATCGGTTCAAGGAGCAATCGATGTAAATATTGTAATTTTAATTACAAAACTGCCACTACGTCACTTTTAACATCAGTCCGTTTTTAACCGATATGAATGAGTGTTATAAAAGACACTTTTTCCACTAGTAATTTTTTAATAAAAAATTAATCAAACAATATAATTTTTAATTCAAAAGTCTATTTGAACGTGACAAGTTAGCACTGTAGGACTCCGTTACTGCCACATCACTTTCGTTAGTGTTATTTGGGCTTGTTTGAAACGAAAAGTGAAAAAAAAATTAACAGTGTAAACATTATGCAACTTAAAGGACCTAGTTGGTACAAAAAAAAACTTAAAAGATCAATTCATTATAATTAAATAACTTGAAAGACCTTTGGTTTTTTTTGCCTAAATATATTATAATTCTAATTCTAATTTCAAGTCTAAAATCGCTGCAACATCATATTTTATTTATTTTCAAGAACAAAAGCATGCCTTAGAAATATTGAATTTATTTTTGCAAAGGCTAAAGAGAACTTTATTGGTCAACAACAACCAAGGCATAAGATTAGCCTATATATAGCCCCCACAAAATACAACAATTCAAGGTTCCAAACTCTAATTATAGCTAACCATATATAATTGAAACAATATACTCGGTACAACTAAAACAAACATGAGTTGATGTGTCTGTGAAAGAAGAAATCAAATGCTTGTGATTCTCCATGATTCTACAAAGTCTGGAGCATCCACATCAACCTATAATGCTTCTATACGAGTCTTCTGCCTTTTAGTCTCACATCCCCTGCTTTCTCAATTTTCACAAGTTATTTCACGGAACCTTCAATGATTCCTCAATCATTTCCACCCATTCTGCTAACTCTTATATCAGATATTGCGACAACCACCATGGACAATTAACAAAGTCAAAAGCTTCCTCTTTGGTGTTGATTGAAACTCGGTCGATCTGTGAAAGTGCGAGTCCATAACGCGCCATAGCTAACATGAACTTCAGTATGATAGGTCTTTAGCTCCTTGTTTTCAAAGCAATATCAGTTGCACCCGTATAAATGCAACGACTTTCAAATTTTATAAACTTCTCATTAGGGGTGCCTCCTTGGCTTGAAATGGGGTAGCTATTGCTACCCTACAAATAAAATAGTTAGTTAAAATTAGGTCTAAAAGAAATCTTTGCTACCTTATAATTTAATGAGGTCTTATTATTTTTACTATCTAGCTAATCTTACATCTCTTCTTTATCAAAATTGTCCATTAAAAGGGTCTTTCATATCATAAATTTAACTTCATAATAAGTTGGTTATGTTTTTAGAGTTATTTTTATTTTGGCATGTTGAAGTGTCTAGAACTAGAGTTACATGAATTTTTTCTTGATTATTGTTTGTGTCTGAACTTGTACTCATTCTTTAACAAAATTTAAGTGAAAAGTCTATGTATCATATCTAAATTTAAACCAAATATAGACTTTTTTCTTACATTTTGTTAGGGAGGGAGTTTCATTTTTTCTTTTATTTAAGTCCAAGTTTTATATAAAAATTACTCTATAATTTATCCCCCACGCAAAAAATTAGCTAGCTCCACCACTACTTGTCACCAATTCCTTCCCCAAGTTGCAAAACAACTTGTATATAAATATCATCTTGCTGATAGCCAATTAAACTTAGAAGAAAATTATCTAGTTTATCACAAACGGGTTTTTTCTAATTTTTACAGCAACAAAATTTAATAGTTAGTCGTATCATAATGTCACTGAGATTATATGTGAAGAAATCATAACAAAAGAAGACATATTATGCTACACCTGATACATTAAGATGCCCTAAATGAAAGAAAGGCATATTAGGCATTTTTCAAAAGATAGCAAGTGAACTCCGATATGCGGGATTAGAAATAACTCAAGAAAAGTAAAAAAAAAATACCTCCTTTCACCATATTAAACAAAAGTTCAGTTTCATAGTAAATCATAATATACAAACCTATGATTTTTCTCGGAAGTGTGTCTCTCCATCATAGATTGCATAAGCTTATTTTCGCTTGTTCATGTCAGAAAGTCTTTGTAGATTAGAGTAGGCAAGCACTTTCTGCAACATCCTAATGCAATATTTACTCCAACACGACCAAATCATAATAGGTACACCCGTATATATAATATGAACCATGAAGCTAGTTTTTTAAGGTTTTATTCGAAATAAATTCATAAATGAACAGTAGTGTCATGAGACTTGAGCACTTCTCCGCTCAGCTTCTTGCTCCAAGTTGTTTAATTTCTATTTATGATTTGTGAGAATCGTCTAGTGGTAAAGTACTAGGTGGTTCTTTATAGTTATTTGTATTTGGAAAGTCAACTATCGGTTGGACATTATCTTAGATGGTGAAGAAGGCTAAAAAAGATAAAGATCTCACAAAACAAGCACACAATAACATAAATAATGTTCTTGTTTTTCCCTCAATAGTTGGTACCTTATAAAGAACCTTATTCTTTGCCAATTTATAAAGACCATGTTAGGAAATAATTCAAGCTAAGGCGAAATTCTTTCGGAACCACAAATATGAATGACACTTTTGACCCTTAAATTCATAGTATTGTTTTTTTAAGAAAAAAAATCATAATAATAATTGTTAACAAATATGATGTAATATACTTTTGTAAACACGAACATATATATATATATATATATATATATATATATATATATATATATATATATATATATATGTTTGCAAGCGTATCATTGTAAATGTTTTACTAAAATCAGCTGTTCAAATTACTTTATTATAATTACAATATATAATGTCATTTTTAATTAAATATAAAACAATCATTGGAGATCTTATAACACAATATACTCAATACAACTAAAACAAACATGAATGATGTGTGTGAGAAAGAAGAAATCAAATGCTTGTGATACTTTCGATTTCCTCTTTCCTCTTTTATCCACAAAATGCACCAAACAGTGAGGGGAATTGTGAGGCCTACAATGACGACACGTGGTTATAATTCCAATTGTCCCCATGGTAGTCCTCACAGCTCCCCTCCCCATCTGTTGTATTCTATGGATAAAAAAGAAATGAAG
This sequence comes from Astragalus glycyphyllos, assembly GCA_963573325.1. Classification (NCBI taxonomy): domain Eukaryota; kingdom Viridiplantae; phylum Streptophyta; class Magnoliopsida; order Fabales; family Fabaceae; genus Astragalus; species Astragalus glycyphyllos. The sequence goes on from OY754308.1 coordinate 40,342,904, forward strand.
AAAACAAAAGTATCGTTCCTTTAAGAGTTCCCATACACCAAGCACACAATAACACAAATGTTCTTGTCCTCCTTTCAATGATTGATATCCTGCAAAGAACCTTTATAAAGACCGTGTTAGAAAATAGTTCAATATAAGGCGAAATTCTTTCAAAGCCATGAATTTCAATGACACCACATGTTTTGAGCTTTAAATATCTCACAAAACTTGGTCAAAAGAATCACAGGCATGGTTTGGCACCCCTTTCATACATCCACGGAAACACATTAACATAGTTCATTGACCATTTCAAATAAGGTTGATTTCAATTTGTAACCTAACCCAACAATACTCTCACTCTAAGAGTTACAAGGAATGCTAACACTCACATCTCATACAACATTATTACCAACACGCTTCTAATACTAGGACATATGATTGGAGATTCTTCAACTCTCTGTTTGATCATCCAAGGATGGGGATGCCTCACCTCTTCTAATGATCACAAAGAGGGCATCTGTGACACCCTTTACCCTGAAAGTAATTATAGATGAAAAAGTGCGGAAAATGAGTAAATTTTGTTTTTTTTTTCAAATAAAATTGTCAATCTATTTTCGAAATAACTTTCGCAAGTAAAAGATGTCTTTGAACCCCTTAAGTCGTGTTAATGCAATTTATAATAAATAAATAAAGACTAAGCGATAAAACATTTCGTTTAATACAGTAACAAGAATGACCTTAAATATAATTTTGCAAATACAACCCAAACCCTGATGTCACATGACCAGAGAGCAGATACCCTTTAATCTAAATAACAAAAAACAGAGTGACATCAACACGTAGAATCATTTCGCAAGTTACTAGGTGATCTGTAGTGATCATATCTCTCCCGTTGCACGATCGTAGAAGGCTACTCGAACGACACCTGTAACTCAATCTAAAAAAATGGTGCACGAGTGAGAAAGAGCGTCCAAACCATATAAGGAACATAAGACTGAAACTAAAACAGCAAAGATTACCACAATCCATCAAATCAAAGTCAAACGGTCAAATCCCTAATCCCTAAAGAGTGACAAACACAACATGTCCATATTGCGACATGTCGCAAAGTGAAGTCATGAAGGGCTCGTAAGTAAAAAGTGAGGAGCTCACATCACATAACAAACCTCACATTAGTATATGCAACGAGCATAACCTCACATTAGTATACCACAATAGTGAGTACAATGAACATGACACATGTTCTTGGTCGATCATCAACTAGTGTCGTCATCCCAAATATGGTGCAATCTCAACACGGTCCTACCCACTACTCCAACAATACAATCTGGATCAATCTAAATCTGGGTAAGTGGATGCAAGTGCCCTCACATCCCGGGAAATAGATAGAGTCTAGTCAGGGTTCGTGAGGGCACTTGCATAATCGTTTGCTTACCACCCCACCTATCATCATCCCTACCATCCTTGAGATACGTGATAACTCTATTTTATATAGAGTTATTTACGCATCTAAACTCAATAAATTGCTAAGTTCTAAGTAAGAATAAGTAATAATAGTAGTTAAATAAAGAAAATAACAACATTCAGAGTTTTATAAAGGGTTATGCTCATGATTAAGCATTTGGCATATATTTTGGTATTTTGATGTGTTTGTTCAGTGCACCTGCAGTTGATACTCCTGCACCAGGATACAACAGTGCACCTGCACCTCTGTGCACCTGCATTAGGAAATAACCAGAATACAACGGTGCACCTGCATCAAGTGCACCTGCACTGGAAACTGACAACTATGCATGAAGCATTCTTAAATCATTAATATGCACCTACACTTCATGGATGACGTCATGCTTAATCATATGAGCACATGCAACTTGCAAATTTCGGCGTCTACCATAAAAAGACTAGCTTTGAAGAGTCATTCACCTAGGGACACTTGGCCATTCTTTATTGGACCTCCCTTTGTGTTTGAGTGTGGAGTTCAAATTACTTTTGGTAGATCAGAAATTAACCATGGTTCAACCCTCAAGTTAACTTCACCTCCAAGGAAACCTCACTTTTTGAAGGCTATAAAATGACCCTCACTTCTCATTTTAAGACACACCTCAAGATATCAACAAGATACTCTTAGAATTAGTTTTAGATAGTTTTTAATTGTAAGGAAGGGATTGACAACTTCTTTCGTCACTTCTACATAGTGCTAGCTAAGTGCAGTGAAGTCAGTGCACCTGCATTGCTTGGGAATTCATGCAAAAGAGCTTCAACCCGTGTAACCTTTACCTTGTTGTGATTTCACTTATATAAATATGTCTTTTCAGTTTATATATGTCTTGCAATGTCTAGCATGAGCTAAACTCATTTGGTTGGGATGTTTTAACCTTATAATGATCTTTTAAGCAAGTTATTGTGTTTATGTGTGGTGTGTGCATTTTAGTTCTTGTTTGATACTTCTTTCAACACTTATTTTAAGGTTGATAGCTTAGAATAAGTAGAATTGTAAAAGCAGACATGGTTTACAATTAGAACTCAAGAACTAATAAGGGTAAGTGTTTTACTAAAGAAACTTTGTTAATTTCTTTTAATAAAGCAAACTTTGTTAAATCCATGCTAAGTCCTAGACATAGGATATATAGCATAGTCCTTAGGGTGATACAGTGGATACTTAAAATACAGGAGTGAACTTATTTAGCATATTAGACATAAGATCTTGTAATGAAACTCTGAAGACAGCGACTGAAAGACACATTTCTAATGCAGCTGCATTCAGTGCACCTGCACCACATGTAAACACCAAACTCTTAAAAGTGACTTATTTGGTACAGAACATTCCAACTATCATTCTCCACTGACTTCATACATCTTTTATAACTTATTTACATTCTGTTTGCACAACACCATCCACCATTTGTTAGTAGTTTACTCTGCACTAATCTCTTTATATATTTAAGCATAAAGAAATAATCCAATCTCTGTGGTTACGATCTCATGTTCTCTATATTACTTGTTGTAGACTGTGTACACTTGCACATTACTTTTTCTCACACCAGTACGGCTCGCTCATACTACGACGAGTCCTTGCCCATACTGCGACAAGGTTCCTCCTATACAATTTCAACTATCGAGGTACGGCTCGCCCATACTGCGACGAGTCCTTGCCCATACTGTGATAAGGTTCCTCTTACAATCTTCAACTTTTAAGGTACCCTCGCCCATGTTGCAACGAGTCCTTGCCTATCCTGCGACAAGGTTCCTTCAACCAATCTCAATCACGAAGATACAGCTCGTCCATACTGCAACGAGTTCTTGCCCATGTTGCGGCAAGATTCTTCAACACGAACTAGCTCGTTAATCACCGATTTAGGATAACTTGCCCATTGTGCGGAAAGACTCTGGTAACAATACGCATAACGCAAACCAACAATTACCACTATCATGAACGTCAAGTCATTTAATGACTTTTCCAGTTCCAAGTCAAACTTGGCTACATTGACAGATATTAAAATATCGATCAGGAACTTAAACAGTATTAACTTGGTATCATTTAGTCTTACCTATCATTCTAATCCATGAGCATATTATTTACACATATTTAAATTATTACAGTCGTCCGAAATAATTACAGTCATCTAAATTATCTACAAACATTTCAATTATTACAGTCATCCAGAATAATTACAGTCATCCAAATTAAATAGATAATATAAATAATAAATAAATACAAGCAATGTAGGAACTGCAATAATCAACACCATTCTAGTCCTATCCCCTATTCCCCATATAGAATAGAAAATCCTTCCTCTGTACCTGATATCGAAGTGTATTCCAAGAGCAAATCGACGAAGAGAATTCACGAGCTCTCACGCGCGATTTAATTCCAGCGGGGATATATGTGACTCGAACGCGTACAATTATACAATAACAACGACAATCCAAAAGTGATACACTTAAAATATTTAAAATATTGAAAATGATCGATCATTGTTTTTAATATAAAAAAAGGTCACAATATCATAACTATATATATATATATATATATATATATATATATATATAGACACACTGAGTTACATTGATAATATTATATTTTATTCAAAGCTTAATTATATAATAAAAGAAATCATCTATAACCAAAGTTCTTTGTAGATTTTAGTTTCTTTTCAGTGACGATAAAACAATATTGGGATATGGCATGAAATCTTACCTTGTATTTTAAAACCACAAGCTATTCGTGATAAACTACCTCGGGAGTTGCTAAACAAAAGGATGATAGCACACCATGGAATAAAAGTCTCGAAATTGAAAGTCTACAAGCCATGATATAATTGTTGATAACAGCAACCATAGACCCATTGGAGATTATGTGAAGTTAGTCTCCTTAATTTTCGGTGATTGGTGATGGGTGGAACAAGGTAGATTGGAGAAATAGAAAAATGAATGCCACTAAAAAGATGAGTGATTATGGTGGTTGAATAATGATAAGGCAACCTAATAGAGGAAGCATGGAGGTTGACACGAAAAAGAAGATGGAGACGGCATCTGCGTATGGTTGAGTGAAAGGGACATCGTTGGTGAAAATGTAAGCGTACGGGGTTCGAACTCTGCTCCCCCCTCCCCTCTAACTACTAACACACTAATTTCTAACCACTTTGCCTATAACAAAAAAAAGGAGCATGGTAAAGATCTAATGAAATTTAGGTCAGGGGATGTGTAAGAGTTAAAGCCCAAATTCAAATTCTAGTATTTCAAGCCCATTTCATATTTTATATAATATCATTTACCCCAAAATAATTTTCAAAATATATAAAATCTCAACTACTCATATTTTATAAAATATCATAATCAACCAAAATAATAATATTTCAAATAGTTAACAAATAACAACTTTATATTACTTTTGTAGTATAAAAATGAAAAATAATAATATTTCAACATATTTTAATAGACCAAACACACAATAGATTAAAATAATTTAGTCTTATCAATTTAAAATAATTCATAAAACAATCAACTACTAAAAGAACCACCACTCACGAAAATCGAGGTGTTACAGCATGTCTCACCTCTCCATATGAAGATGTTTCACATCTTCACAAGTCTCTCTATTTATTTGAGACTATGACTTCCATTCATGTATGTAACATAATGGATATTAATTATCCCACATTTCCAATATTCTAGATACATCGATTCACATTATGAAATGTATACTTTAGTTTTACACTCATGCGCACTTACTTGAAAATTTCATTTGATTTCCGAACAATTACTAACGTATTTTAGATTTTCAATGTTTGTTGGGGCCTTATAAAATTCTTGTGGACCAAATGCCAGAGAAAGCATCCAAGGGTTTTATAGTTTCGACAAATAATAACTAATAGTATTAATTATTAGTATAATATAATTTGAAATATACATTAACTCCGCATAATAATTCATAATGTCACATAATTTCTATTATATTTTTTGGATAATTTGAAATAATTTATTAAGAACATTTAGCTCAGCATCATTGACACATTCTTTTTGCGCATTCTGTTAAGGGTTTGAGAGTGCGTTGTGTTTTTTTTTATAAGTCAAGAGTATTATTGATTGTGGAACAAGGGGTACCATACCCTATTACATATCAGTCCAGCAGAGAAATACAATTAGAGGGATTGTTACACCAAGTTACAAAGTCTAGAGACAAATTAGATCCTACCTATGTGGAAACCACCCCCAAGACAAGAGTTTTATTTGCTTAATCATATTTGGTAAATCCACCATACCACCGTTGAAGATGATTTTGTTACGATGTATCCAAATGACCCAAACTACCGCCACCCACACCAGAAACTAAATTTTCTTTTTACTTTTTCCACCTCCAGTAATTCCGAACTGTATCAAGTGCTCCCAAACGTTGTTGTAGCTGCTACGAATCAGACCCAGCCACTCTGCAATACGCATCCAGATCTGGTCCGAGACATTGCAATGAAAAAACAGGTGAAAGACGTCTTCAGCAGACCTGAAATAAAACACGCACACGAAGGTCCCAGATTGAAATTAATTATCCCTCTATGCTGAAGGTCAACTCGTGTAGGAAGACAGTCCACAAGCACCCTCCAAGCGTGAACCAAGAACTTTGATGGAGCTGCAGTGTACCACAACTTCTTAATCAGCCTCCTTGTCTCGTCGTCAAGCGTAGCCTCGTCTATTCTTACTACTAAGTAGTTGTATGTTGACTTTACCGAGTATGTGGCACTCGCATCTAGTAGCCTAGACCATTTATCTTTAGCTGTAGGGCCAGGTTGAATCGGAGTCAACATGTCCTCTAAATACTTAGCTTCTTCCTCTTCTTTCGGCTCAAACTGCCTATTCCAATCGAACTTCCAACCCCACCCGTTGCTTACCCATTGACCAGCCTCCAACACCCTCCCATTTTGATTACTGCCGCCAAGTACAAATTTGGGAACAGCTCCTCCAAGCACCACATATCGCACCACTTATCATGCCAAAAACTAACATCCTTCCCGCTTCCTAATTTAATTATGACCGAATCAGTGACCCAACCGACAGCAGATGGTACACATTCGTCTCGCAGGCTAATATACCTTCACCAAACTGAATGTTGGCTGCGAGATAATAGTCCAACAGCCCAGTATAAATTCCTCATCAGTGAGAACCAAACACTATCCTTATCACACTTCAACCTCCACTTCGATTTTCCTAGCAAAGCTATGTTATATACCTCCATGTTTCTAATACCAAGCCCACCACAATTCTTTGGGAGACAAAGTTTACTCCACTGAATCCAAGCCGTCTTCCTAACATCTTCTCTCCCACCCCATAAAAAGTTCCGTTGGATTTGTATCCTTTCTTTGACAACTTTTTTAGGGGCCTTGTAGAAATAAAAGAAGTACAATAGAAGACTTGCAAGGAAGTTGAACGTGATCCTTCCCCCATAGATAGTTGCCTACTTCTCCATGTGGAGAATCTATCCCTTAGCTTCTTAACCACCGGTCTCCATGTAGCACTCAACCTCGATTTGCACCGATCGGTAGTCCAAGGAAGTTGAACGGAACCTCACCTACTTTACAATACAAGAACTTAATTAGCTGCTGCCGGTATTCTTTCCCCTTCAACATTAATCCCAATTACACAACTTTTCTTGAAATTAACCTTGAGACCGAATGCCATCTCAAATAATCTTAACACCGCTTTCAGACACCACAAATTCTCAGACGTGTTTTTACACATAATTAAAGTATCATCTGCTTATTGGAGGATTGGAAATGTTGCCCCTTGGTGTGAAAAAAAAATAATGTGCAAGTGCACACAGTCTGCAACAAGTAATATAGAGAAGATGAGATCGTACCCACAGGGATTGGATTAATTCCTTATGCTTAAATATATAGAGAGATTAGTGCAGAGTAAACTACTAACAAATGGTGGATGGTGGTGTGCAACAGAATGTTAACAAAGTATATAAGATGTATGAAAATAGTGGAGAATGATAGTTGGGATGTTTCTCAACAAATAAGTCACTTTCAATAGTTTTGTGTTTATATGTGGTGCAGGTGCATTGAATGTTGTTGCATTAAAAATGTGCTTTTCAGTCACTTTCTTCAGAGTTTCATTACAAGCTTCTTATGTCTAAGCATGCTAAATAAGTTCACTCCTGTATTTGAAGTACCCACATTATCACCCTATAGACTATGCTATCCTATGTCTAGGTCTTAGCATGGTTTTAACAAAGTTTCCTTTAATTAAAACACTTACCCATATTAGTTCTTGAGTTCTAGTTATAAACCATGTATGTATTTATAACTCTACTTATTCTAAATGATCAACCTCAAAATAAGTGTTGAAAGAAGTATCAAGCAAGAACTAAAATGCACACATCACATATGAACACAATAACCTATTTAAAAGCTCATTATAAGTTTTAAAACTGAAGTGACTAAGTTACATAAGAATGGGGGTTGAATTGTGTACCCTTTTAAAACTTTGTACCTGAAACCTTCTCAAGCAGAATATTCTCAAGATAAACTTGGGGTTGAGAAGGTTAAGGTTAGTTTCATAAACAAGCAACCAATGTATATAATGTCTGATGAGTAATAGGAATAAGTTAAACAAACTTTAGTTAGTAAGAGAGTTGTTGTAATCCAATTGTAGAAAGATTAAGTATTAGTTTGGGAAACTGTCTAGTGAAGGTTGAATGAATTAACCTTCACAAGGTTTTGAAAACATTCACAAGTATAATGCAAGTGGATGAATAGTATGGAAAGCAAGTAAATAACACAGTAGAGCTATAGAGGTTCACTAATTGCTCTGCATTATATGTATAGTTTGACTAGTTTTTAATTAGTTTTTCTTAAGTTTTTCTCAATTATAGTGAGTTTTAGTTTCATAATAGTTTGATTTGTGTTTGTTAGTTTTCAAATTGAATTTGGTTTCTATTTGCGTGTTTTGAGTCACTTGGTATGTTTAATTTGTTTGTTTTTGTTGTCCTTCGCCTAGCTATGACAGGAGGTAGCCTAGCGATGAGGAAGTCGTTGTCAGTGTCGATGTTTACCTGAAGCTCGCCAGGTGATGGACCAGGCTTGCTAGGCGATGAGGAAGTAGTTTTCACTATTGGTTCTTACCTGCAGCTCGCCAGGCGATGGGGCAGTCTCGCCAGGCGATGATGAAGCACTTTTCAGCAATTTGCCTGCAGCTCGCCAGGCGATGGTATCATCTCACCAGGCGATGGTTAAGCAGTTTTCAATTTTCAGTGTTTGCTTGCATCTTGCCAGGCGATGGGACAGTCTCACCAGGCGATGGGTCACTTACTCAACTCCTATTTAAGCCCATAACTCGAATTTTAGGGCATTCTGCGCATTCACAATTTGGTTTTACGCTCTGAAGTCCGTGACGGCAAGGATTCACACTCCGTTTACCTCCGTTGATGATTCAAGCTTGGGAACAAGTCATTGGAGCATCAATGTTGTCATCTTCTCCCTCTAGTTTGATCTTTTCTCCTATTATCTCTATATCTATGTCTAGCTATCCAAGTTTTGCCGAGGGAGCAACCCCATTTTTTACCTTGAATTGGTCAAAATACGCGGACTTTCTTACTTTTCGTGGAGGGTTAGATCCACTAACTATGAGTAACAATTTATGAATCTCTTATGTTTTTGAATTAAACCTCTGTTATTTGAATGAATGTTATGATTTATGTTTCAATCTCCGTTCTTAATGCTTTTTAGGATTTGATCACTCTTAGGATGATTTATGATATGTGCTTATGAATGGAAATTTGAATTACATATGCTTGAGAATTGAAATCTGTTTATCTCTAGTCTAGGAATAGTCATTGGTATTCAGAATCATAGGATAATTGTTGTTATTACTGCTTATTTCTTGTTAAGGTCACTTAAGGAATTAGGGGTTTTCATTAGAAGTAAAGGTTCTCTTACCTAGGAATTAGGATTAGAATAATTATAACAATTTGATCATAGCTCATAACATAAGTTCAATAACATGTTTGACTCGTTAGATATAAGAGTGAAGTAAATTGAAGCTCGTCCCCAACGCTTTTTAATTCATACAAATTCTCTTTTGTGTTCTTGTTATCATTATAAATAAAAATCACTAAAAATATTTACTGTTTTTCACTTTAATTTCTTTGCAAACAAATCCAATTTAGTCCCTTTTTAATTTAGAAGTTAAATTATTAAACTGATAATTAACCGCAGTCCTTGAGTTCGACACTCGGTCTTTCCGTACTATTACTTGCAACGATCCGGTACACTTGTCGTGATCCCATCATTCACCCAACAATGGCTACGTCCTCTCCCCACTTCCAAGTGAGTATTTCCACTATTTTCCAGATAGCCTTTACACTTGCTTTTGCTCAACCACAAAAGATGTTCACAACCACTAGCTTTTGATCACATACAAAAACTAGCAACACCACTTGCTTTTGATCAACACACAAAAGCAACGTGCTCTCTTACACAGCTACACCAAGCTGCTTTTAGAAAACTCTCCCTAGTTTCCTAAAGGATTCCTCTATCAAGTAGATTCTCACCAATACTCACCTCTCTCTAGGTAGTTTGATGGAATGCTCACTAGATACCTCTTTACAATCAAAGGTTTGGGTTTGGGATATATAATAGCTTGAGAATATAACACACTAAGTGCTTACAAAAATGTATGACAAGCTAACAGACACTCTATAAGAAAATCCCAGATTTGTGTATCTTGAGTGTGGGATGAGTAGGATGGATGAACTTTGTGAAGTTTTAATTATGTAGGTTCCAATTCACTCTCATGATTTGTGACTTCGAATTTCAGCCTTTAAATAGCCATATGATCTGAATAAAGCCGTTGGAAACTTGAATATAGCCGTTTAGAGATGTCCATTGGTCCATAGGATTGTCTAGATAAACGGTTCCAAAGTTAACAGCTTTTGAACCTTCACAAGCTGACAGTTGTACTTTCTGCTAACTTTTCAACCTTCACAAGCTGACACTGTACTTTCTCTTAGCTGGCTTGTACTTCAAAGCAGATATTACAGCTGTACACGAAGCTTCACATCCTTTATACCTTAAACACCTTTTGTTTGGCCTAGGAATAATCAAGGAGTTCCTCCTTCATTTATTGCAAGATTCCAGCATTAAAAACTCTCTGATTTTCAATAAATGCGAGCAAACATGTTTATCACGTTGAGAAGCTTGATGATCATGATCTTCATATTTTGTTTTTCATCTTGTTCTTCAACCTTCACATTTCTGGATCTTACTTATAAATGTGGGGCCAAACTTCCTTTGACTTCTGGTCAATGCAGAGTTGACTTGGTCAACATTTTGTGTTGACTTTTTGGTCAACCTTCATTTGACTTTGGTCAACCTTCATATATGTTTAACCTTCACATCTCATTTCTACCTTTATATTTTTATGCTCTTTTTAGTTCAAAATGGTTTTACATTTTGCTATCTTTGAGGCTTGTTCTTCACACTTGAAATAAACTTGTTAGATAAACATTAACAAGAAAACTTAATGTCTTACTAAGGTTGTATCATCAAAACATGGAAAGAGATTTTCATTCCAACAAAAACATCCCAACCAAAAGAGTTTAGCTAATGTTAGACATTGCAAGGAATATATAAACTGAAAGGATCATATTCATATATTTGAAATCACAACAAAAAAAAACAACAAGGTAAGGGTTACACGGGTTGAAGATCTTTTACATGAATTCAACAAGCAATGCAGGTGCACTAACTTCACTCCATTCAGCTAACACTACTAATTGTGAGGAAGTAAAGAAAGAAGTTGTCAATTTCTTTCTTGCCTTCTTACAAGAGAATGAAAAACGAAACTTAAAACTAATCTAAGGTATCTTGTTGATATCTTGAGGTGTATCTTCAAATGAGAAGTGAGGGTCCTTTTATAGCCTTCAAAAAGTGAGCCTTCCTTGGAGGTGAAGTTAACTTGAGGTTTAACTAGGGTTAATTGCTGGTCTTTCAAAAATCAAATTGAATCCCACACTCAAACACAAAGGGAGGTCCAATAATGGATGAACATGTGTCCCTAGGTGAATGACTTCTTCAAGCTATCTTTTTATGTTAGGCGCCGAAATTTGCAAGTTGCATGTGACCATGTGATTAAGCATGACGTCATCCATGAAGTGTAGGTGTATCTTGATGATTAAAGAATACTTCATGCATAATTGTCAGTTTTCAGTGTAGGTGCACTGTTGTATCCTGGTGCAGGAGCATCAACTGCAGGTGCATGAACAAACATATCAAAATACCAAAATATATGCCAAATGCTTAATCATGAGCATAACCCTTCTTCTAAACTTTGTGTCACACCCTAAATTTCTTAAGACAAACTTCCCAATATTTAACATGACACGTGAGTTTTTAAGGATTCATACATGTAAAACAAAAATCTAGCTTTACCTAACTAGCTTAGCCAATAAATAAATCACCTAAATCTAGGACTCTGATTGTGATCCGGTTACCGACACTCTACATTGGACTTCTGACGGGCAATCCGGATATACTCTTCAGCTTTCCAATGTTACTTGTTACCTGGAAACATCGCCCCAAACATAGTGAGTTTTACAACTCAGTAATAAAGAATATAAAAAAAAATTATTTGATGTTTCTAGCCATATCCGTGTGCGAGATATGGAAAATCCTCTCTGCAACATAGAAAGTATAATTCACAAACGTTTTTCATTCAGATATAGTTCTCGGATAATAACGAAAGAAGCACAACAATATAGGACCAGAATCACGTTGCATAAAAAAAATCACACTAAGATTTCGTGCGCAAATATCACAGATATCATAAATAGGACACTTGTTATACTATGTGCACATAGACCACATTATCTCTTCGTCGTGGCAAATGGTAATCATAGACCGTATTATCTCTTCGTCACGGAAAAACGGTAACCAACGGCCGTATTATCTCTTCGTCACTGCAAAACGGTAATCTAAAGGGGCTATGAGCATTTCACTCATAGGCTGCATTATCTCTTCGTTGCAGCTAACGGTACATAGACTATGAGCATTTAGCTCATAGGCTGCATTATCTCTTTTCCTCTCTAGTTTTCATCTCCTTTTCTTCCTTCTCCCTTTCTTTCTCACGCCCCCTCTATTTTCTCATTTCTGTTTTTCTTTCTTTCTTTCCTTTGCTCTCTCGTTAAACCCATCTCTCCCTCTTTCTCTTATATCTTCTTTTTCTTTTAATTATTTTCTTTATTTTAATAACTAAATCAAAAACACTACTTACTAATTACTACACTCCTTCCTACAGTAAAAAAAACCACACCCCTTACTAATAATATATTGCACATACATCTATTCTATTATTATATTACTAATTAATTAATTAAATTACTCAATCAATACCAATTCTCTTTAAAAAAATTATGTTACTAATTATTTAAGCTTTTCTAATTATAACTTATTTTATTCGGCTTGAGCCTAATTTTGGGATATTACACTTTGAATGTTGTTATTTTATTTATTTAGCTATAATTACTATATATTCTTACTTAGAACTTAGCAATTATTAGGTTTAGATGCGTAAATAACTCTATATAAAATAGAGTTATCACCCCTTCACCAAAATTATCAACCTCAAAGAAACCGTGAGCTATGCTTTTTGTTATCAATGCGGACACCCCCTCCGCCACTACTAGGAATAAGAAAGGAGCTAGCGGATCTGCTTGTCTTAATCCCCTCTCCATTGAGAACTCTTTCGTTTGTACTACCGTTTACTATGACCGATACCGAGCCACTAAAAATGCATGCTTTCATTCACCCCCTCCATTTTTCACTAAAGCCGCGCCCATCCTCATCAACATATAATTTAAGAAATCCCAACTCACCGAATCATTGGCCATCTCTTCTTCTTGACTACATTTATCACTTCATTAGCCACTAGAACTCCGTCTAAAATTTGTCTTCCTTTAAGGAATGCCATTTGTGAGGAAGAAATAACTCCTTGCAATACACCTTTTAACCTTGAGGCTAGGATCTTTGTAATTATTTTATATATACATCCTATCAATGAAATCGGTCCAAAGTCACTTAACCCCTGTGGATTCTTTGTCTTGCCAATCAATACCACAAATGAAAATGTAAATGCCTTAGAAAGTTTTCCATTTGCATGAAACTGATTCAATACTTCACCTATTTCTTCTTTCCACATGGCCTTGATGAAATTGAAGTTAAACCCATCCGGCCCCGGGCTCTTAGACCCTTCACAACTCCAAATCGCATCCTCCACTTCCTCCATTGAGAATGGTGTCGTGATCATGGCTGCTTGATCCCCCGTAATACTTTTAAAGTCTATTCCATCCAATATTGGTCTATTGAACTTCTCTTCTTTATATTGATTACTGAAGTGTCTTCTCACTTCCTCTATGATTTCCCCAACTTCGCTTAGCCACCTCTCTCCAACTTTTAGTTGCTCAATTTGGTTCCTTCTTTGTCTTACTTTAATTGAGTTATGAAAATACCTTGTGTTCCCATCTCCTTGTTGAATCCAATTCACCCTAGCCTTTTGTGCTAGAAGACATTCTTTATAATGTAAAACTATCCAGAATTCTGAATTTAAGGTTCTCCATGCTTCTATGTCCCACTCGCTTTCTTCCTCCACCTCCTCCTCCATTTTGTTCAAATCTTTGACTAGGTTCTCAATGTTGAGGTCCAAAATACCATATTCCTCCCTATTCCAACTCTTTAAACTTTCTTTCAAAAACTTGTGTTTCTCTTTTACTATATGAGCCATCCAACCTTCTACCTTTAGTTCCTTCCATTTTTCTTCCATAATGAACTTGAATGGCTTAGGTCCCCCAATTTTTGTATGACGATAGCAACCACACTGGGAAATGATCTGAGATGTCACTGTCCCCAATCCATTATGCCCTTATTCTCCAAAGATCTATCAGTTCAGTAGACAACATTATCCGGTCAATTTTACTCGCTGCTAGCCCATTTGGTTGATACCATGAGAATCTTTTTCCCAAACACGGTGGTTCCGCTATGCCCATCCCTCCCATAAAATGCTTAAATTTTTTATTCTCCATATTGCTAAACCTCACACTCGTACCCTTCCTATCCAATCTGCTAGTATCAGTATTGAAGTCGCCCTACCACCCAGCCACCTTGACTCAAACTATTGGACCAAAACTCCCTCTTCCTCCTAACTCCGCATCCCGAGTACACATTAACAAGATACAGAATTCTAGAATCAACCTGCACCGCAATTCCAACATACCCGGGTTTAGAAAAAGAGGATAGAACATACCTTTACGCCAGATTGTCAGGATTCCTCCGGGAGTCCACGAGAAGACTGAAGCGAGCCATTCAAAATCGTCACCTCCCCACAAGCGAGAAACAATAGAGATGTCTATGTCGTTTCTTTTTGTCTCTTGAATAAAACACACACTGAACCTCTCCTGCTTAATAAGACGACCAAATTGCCTTTGCTTAGTAAAGCTACCAATTAAGCCCCCTCATGTTAAAAGAGATGATCTTCATTGACAACCGCTGGTTGTTGCCTTTTGGCCATTCCGGGCCTTATCCCTCTCTTCCATCTCTTGAATCCTTTGCACATAATAATCATCTTGCTTAGGCCCACTAACTCCAATTTCCTTTGCAAATAGCCAAATCTTTTCCTCCTTTGAGATTGACGAATTAGCTCACAATGAGTTGGAATTCTCCACCGCCAACATTGAATTATTTCCAGAGTTATGGCTATCTGAGGCCACTTGGGAGCCGTCACCTTGGTCAGCGGGGATCGGAACAAGTCGCTCTAGGGGGTTAGAGGGGATGCACGGGATTGGTGGAAGTTCAATCACCAGGGGTACGCTATCACCAATGGGATTCACCGAGACTGGAAGCACCGAATGGGGTTCAATTTCATGATCGATGAGTCGAAGGGGGTTCAATTTCAGGTTGAGTGAAAGGGGGTTCGAATATAGGTTGAGACGAATCGGAAAGGTTGGGTGAAGGTGAGGGCAAGACTTGAGAAGAAGAAAGCTCACGAAGGACCTGGTGATGAGATTCTCCACAGGTTGGGGTCAGCGATAGGTCCTAGGCTGAGGTTGACTCAATATGGGTTGGTGAGATATGGGCTGGGAAAGGGGGATTTTCTTGGACCAAATCAGTGAGGGTTAGAGAGGTACAAGGATTGGGCACGATAGGTGGGTTAGGAGGGGGAGGCGAATGTTGTAAGCTGGGCTCGACGTTTGGGCCAAAATGAGGGATTAGGTTGGGTTGGGTATGAGAGGGTGAAGAGTTAGCTGAAATTTTTACCATCTTTGATGTTAACTTCCATCGAATTACCACCAGTGAACTCAACTGTTTCACTTTCCCCATTTACATTTGAATTTATGACTACTTTACACTTCCCCTTTTCACGTTCACTGATTCCAACGTACGACACCGTATTATCTTTCTTGGAACCTAAGCCTGAGCACTCTCCAGGCACCTGATACGCCGCCTTGTTACTATCCAGGTTGTATCCTTCCATCATTACTTCACGATCCCCAAAAATTATAGAGTCATGCAAAGACTCTACGTCTTCCCCATCAGATGATTGAAACTCTTCATCGCCAGCGGATGATTCACCTTGTCCATCTTCGCCGAAGAACTCTTCTGACTCTTCACTTGAGGATAGCGATGGCACCGTTACTTGGCTCTGCTTATTCCACTGTAAAGGGCTGTACCAATCCTCCACAACTTTGATAACGAATAGCGCTCTCCGTTAATCTTGAATCTTTCTACGAAGTTGACAATATCGTGCCCCTTCGTTCTGATGAGAATCCTGGCCACATCTAATGTATTTCTTTTGGCTGTGCCTTCATCTAATGCCATGACCGTTCCCAGAACGACGAACTTGAAGAACTCTTCGGACCATGCATGGACCGGTGTCCCGTAGCATCTCACCCACGTTAATCTCTCGTTGTCGACATCCTTTGGACTCCATTTCCTTAAATCGGAAAACTAAGTAGCCAGACACTCTTGAGCCCCCTCAATCAACGCTTCCATTTCTCCATCTTCAAGGCTTTCCAGTAGCACTAGGTTGGATCCTGAGAAATACGCTTGTTAGATAAATTCTTCTTAAATATTGTATGACATCCCAGGTTCTCCACTACACCAATAGATGCAATTGAAAATTGTTGAACCTCCACCTCCGATTCAGCTACGTTGTAGTAACGGGATGGTAATCTATACGGGGGGCTTTGCCTTTCTGATCACGGGACAATTTGCTTTCTAAGTGGGGTTTAGGTTTAGGTATGAGAGATTGTTGGTGAGATTGGTTAATGTTATTGTGGTTTGGTTCCAGGAGTTTACTGAGCTTAGGTGGGGCCTGGTTCAGATTGGCCTTGGTTAAGGCTGGAGTTTCAAGATGGTTTGGTTGAACTGATAACTGCAACAAAAACTATAATCTGTAAACTAAACTAACTGCAATGATACGTAATGATTGAAGAGGAAAAAACTGAATAAGAAACATAAGACACCAGGCCAAAGAACAACAAAGTCAAAAAGAAGGCAGTAGCAGAACCTTGCCTCCTAAAATACTGTTTTGGTTCTGTTAGTGAAATGATACAGCAGATTGCTTTTACTATTGCATTTGCATCACTCTTTAAGCATAACACTTCAGCAGTAAAAATCCAACACTCATTTGGAATCTGAATAAATACTCCATTGAAGGTCATCGGTGATCCAATTAAAGAAGTCTCACACTACTAGCTAAAAAGGACCGAAGCCACCCTCATTAGCATTATGTCAGCATAACACCAGCAACCAGCAAAATATTTACTTATCAAAGAAAAAAAAACAGCAAAATATTTTATCAAACCCTATAGGCTATAACATAATAATATAGTACTTTATCAAACCGTAAAAAATAAAAAGGACCGAAGCCACCCTCATGAGCATTATGAGTCAATTTTTGTTTATATTACATTACGGAGGGAGTACTATTTTACAAAAGTGTTCCGGCCAGGATTACCCGGCCAGTACGTCCGTTCTTGAAGGGCTTTGCCAGAGAGAGACCGATCGGCCTCCAAAGTCAAGCCTCGCTCTCTCCCAAAAAGAAATGAGACGCAATCAGAGGGGAAATATCC
Organism: Astragalus glycyphyllos; assembly: GCA_963573325.1. NCBI lineage: Eukaryota > Viridiplantae > Streptophyta > Magnoliopsida > Fabales > Fabaceae > Astragalus > Astragalus glycyphyllos. Next base: position 40,360,500 of record OY754308.1, read on the forward strand.
CTGATTTCCCTCCCCTGTCTATAACGGTTAACTCGGCCATAATTATGTAATAATTAGCATTCATGTACAGTGTAATATAAATACTGCCCTTCGTGGCCAATAAAAAGATCCACATTCATTTTCTCTCAATCAAAAGCTCTCAAATACACAGACACGTGTTCGATCCTTTCTCAACAAGAGAAACAGACTGTAACATTGGTGCCCACCGTGGGGCCTGGTAAAACTTCTCCCACGTCCCACACCATGAACACAGAAAAGATGGAATACAACCGCAGCAACCTGGAGTACTTACTGCGAACCACACGGTGGCTTCAGAGCCGCAACGCGGAGCTGGAGAAACAAGGACAGAACCTGGCAGACCAGATCTACAACAAGGAGGATAGAATACGGCGACTGCGCGAACACCTCGGAGACGCGGCGAGGCTAGCCCAGGTCCTGGAGGAAGATTCTTTGAGGAAAGAAGAAAATCGCCAGAGGAAGACGCACCAGTTGAACCTCCAGATCCACCGTGCCATGACTCGGGTGCTCCACCAGCAGGACGAAATCGCAATGGCCGAGGATGGGCGGATTCTGACGATCGCCGGTGGCTTTGCCGGCGGAGGAGCATCCGCTAATGCCAGAAAGAGGTACTCTCGTTCCGTCATAAATTTAAATACTAACAGTCCTTTTGTAGTGCCTAGATATTCCACAGTCACATTCGGAGTAGAGGACTTCAAGGGAATCCAATCGCACGACGACGATCCCCTCGTAATAACCGTCACCGTTAGAAGCGTCAACATCTGCCGAGTGTTAGTCGATGGAGGTAGCTCCGTCAATATCATGTACTGGAGATGCCTGGAGCTTTTGCAGATCCCGCAAGAAGCCATAAAAAACTATCCCGGCACCCTAACGGGATTCACTAGACACAGAGCAGAGGTTCACGGCTACTTGGACATCGCCACAACCTTCGGAGATCAAGGACAGCAGAAACGGCGGTACTGAGATACATGGTAATCGACACCCCCTCAGCATACGACCTCATCCTAGGACGACCGACCCTGAATGATCTTGCAGCAGCAGTGTCCTACCCGCAACTATGTATGAAATTCCCCTTGCGGGACGGTCAAACACTCACTGTCAAGAGGAGACCAAACAATCGCAACAAGAGAAACCGACCGTAACAAAAAGTAATAATTGTTGTATCTTTTTCTTAAAAATTTCTTCACATCTTAATGCCTCAAAATCCTTTAAGCATTGGTAATCCCATTAACTCATTAAACATAACCAAAGTAATAACTTTTAGCCAATGGCTGACCCAAGACCCTGGGTTAAGGGGTACAAATTTTTTCAAACATACACATCGATCACTAAATGTCATATTTATTTGTTACAAAAAAAACTTAAAGGGCCAACTTGTTACAAATAAATAACTTAAAGGTCATCTGGTGTAATTTTGCCAAAATAATACTTTAACAGGTTCTCAACTTCACAACTTGTGTTGCACTAGACCAACACAAATTAAATAACACTAATAAGTTCTTAAATACAAATTAAAAAATAGCACTAAAAGAATCAACATATTCACAAAATACAAAACAGATTCAAATTAAATAGACTAACATCATCAGAATAAATTAAATAGCACTAACATAAAATACAAACTAATTAAATAGTTCTAACACAAATTACTAATTAATTAGCATTAACGAAATTAAAATAACGATAATAAGAACAATAACAAGATCCGATTCAAGAAGTGATAAAATCTTTTTTTTTAAACAAAATATGTGAGTGTGGTGTATTAGAGTGGTGCAAAACTAGGAACTTTGGTGCAAAATTAGGAACTTGCATACAAGAGATACTTTTCAGGGGTGCAAAAACATTTTTCCTAAAGTATCAATGTTAATTTTATTTTTCCAGGGGGTTCTCCTAAATCCCAGAAATACATGTAGGTCTGCAACTACTTTTAGCATACAGCTGATTAGCTTGGCTGCGCTTTAATCGCTTGGCCTAATTCAAATGACATTATTGACTAGCTAATTATTTTTTAAGTGTTATTGTGTTAATACTATCATAGCTATGATAAGTAGTGCTTTATCGAGATTTTTTTCCACAAGGCTTTAGCATTCCAATTAGTGTGGAGACACAAAGAGTACATTTTATATAATTGTTTGAATCAGAATAGTTTTGGTTCTTAAAATTATGAACTTCACGAGGCCCTACTGGGTTTTAGTCTAATGAGGTTTCCACAAGGCCCATTATACCTGTACGAATTGGAATACTCATTGTACTCCTCTTAATAAATCCTTTTACATATAAAAAAATTATACTAAGTTCTTTAACATGTTGAATCATAAGTTATTGTCTGACTGATTGAATAATGTGATATTAGTTTTGCGATAATAGCTATATCTAGTTTTAAAAAATTTGGATACCGATAAGTATGTTATCTAATAACACAGATTTAATTATGCTTTTATACTATTGTTTACACCCAAAAATGGCTAATGACTTAGTCGAGCAAGGGCTCAACAAGTTGTAAGCTTAGTCGATAAGGGGTCAGCTGAGTTAGAGGATTTCCCCGATGATTCATCAACCAAGGGAGCGGTTGAGTTTTTAATAATCCAAAGGGGTACGTGGGTTAGACACGTGTTTAATTTTACTGGAGGGCAAGAAGAGATAACGGTCAAAAACACGTCCACTAGTGCAAAAATGACTTTAGAAAGCACCATTTAGCATCGGTTGTATGAACAGCCGATGCTAAATGTGGAACCGGTGGCATTTTTGAAATTATGAGCAAAAGTTTAAGTTCACGTTAGACATTTAGCATCGGGTCTTTTAACAGCCGATGCTAAATGTACAACGCAAGTACATTTAGCATCGGCTGTTAGAAAGACCCGATGCTAAAAGTCGAAACCCAATTTTAATTTCTCTTCCTCATACAACCCCCTCACGCGAATCCTCTTCTCTTTCTCTCACAAACCCTTGCTCCTCTCTTTCTCGCGAACCCTTGCTCCTTGGACTGCTTCTGTCACCTGAAACTTGCTTGTTCAGAAATCACTGTGAGAGATTTTGTTTTTCGTTTCCCTTTGTTCTCTCTTCCTCTCCCTTCATTTTCGTTTCCCTCCGTTCTCTCTTCCTCTCCCATCGTTTTCGTTTCCCTTCGTTCTCGCTTAAAACCCTAAGTTTTGCGGCTCTGTCGAGAGTTTTGCGGCTCGTTCTCCTTCTTCATGCTCGTTCTCGCTAAGTTTGGTTCTGCTCAGGATCGTAAACACGCTGGTAACTATTTTCTTATTCATCTCTCTCTCTCTCTCTCTCTCTCTCTCTCTCTCTAATTTTTGCCTAATTGAAACTCACTGTTCATAATTAAACAACTCTATATAACTTTTGGGAATTTTAGAATAAGTATAAATGGAGAGACGTTTGACATTGTAGAAATGGAAAGAACTTTTCTTGTTTTCGAAATTATACTGTCATTGATTTGCTGCTTGGTTGAACAAATTGCCCGTTGTTAGAAATCAGCTTTTATTGCTTTGCACCTTGCTAATCTGTTTCTAGTTCAAGGTGCTCTTTTGTTTTATTTTACATAGAAATAAACCTTGTTCTTGTATTTTATTGTTAACTTTGAGATTTATTGTTGTTAACTGCTAGTGCTCCTTTGAGATAGTTGAATGATTTGGACTCAAATCTTGACACAATTAGTCCATTAGTAGAATTCTTGCTTGAGATATGGTTTTCTTGTTAGTAAGTAGTTTTGAAGCACCTTGTTTCAGATTTTGTATGTACAAGCAAGTTTGCTTGTGTAAATTATTAATATATGTAGTAGGAACTATTTGCTTATTGTGGATTGTGAGCATGCTTTGAACTCAGATCAAACTCATGAGATTATTGGAAAGTATTGTGATTTCAGTTCTGAAAAGCCTTTAGCAATTTGTCTCAAAGCAACAGGAAAGGCCTTAATTTAGAAAGGAAACATAGATTTCTGTAACATTTATGCTCCACAATGTCATGACTCTTCTCTGAAAAATGGATCAACTGGTTCTGTAAGTAGTTCACTAATTTTACAGAAAAACACAAACATTGTTTATTTCAATAGTAACATAAATTTTGAACCATAATTTCAGGTATATGATTTTGACCCATGTTCTGATTACTATGGTATTGGCTATCTAAATAGACCAGAGGTTCAAAGGGCTCTTCATGCAAAACGTACAAATTGGACACATTGCAGGTAAATTTATAATTTATAATAACTTTAGGAAGATGCAAAATACTACTATTTGAGACCTCTATAGCTGTATTTCTGTATGTTAACCAAGCAAGAGACCTAACCCCTCACCCCACGACAGCAGGTTGTGATTGAGAATTAGTCCTTATTGTTAGAGCAATTGTCAACTCCTAGTGCATCAAGCAAGAGACCTAACCCCTCACCCTACAGTTAGATATTATGGTAACTATGTTAACTTAAACAGTGCTTTGAATCATTTTGAAAGCAAACACAAAAAAGTTGAAGATACTGAAGACAGCAAGATAGTGACAAAATTTTGATTTAAATCAAAGGATTTTGTTGATATAGCAATAATTGTTGCTATTCTGGGTTGTCTTAGGATGTATCATGATATCATATTGTTTTAACATCAATTTTCTTTATCTCTGTGGCAGTAAAATCACTTCCAATGGCAGGAGGGATCTCGACCAAGTGGCTGGACGCATCGTGTTGCTCCTTGATCTGTAAACAGCCAAAGAATGCCAGAAGCTTCTAGGTTGTTTTCTGAGTTGGAGATGTCTTAAAGATACTATATTATGTTCAATTTTGATTTTAGTTACTGAGTTATGCATTGGTGCTATTCAATCTTATGTTGCTTTTTAGTCTTTTAGATGTCCTTGTCACATTTTATTTCTTCAGAGTGTTTTTGGATTTTCACCCTGAACCTCCTTTATCTTCTAGTGTTCTTTACATCAAAAATGGAAATTTTTAAGGGTAAATTACACTTTTCCTACTTGTGAAGTTAAGCCTGATTATGGGAAGGAGAATTTAGTTTGAATGTTCTAAACGAGAGTGAGAGAGTGACATGTGTTTTTGCTATTGCTCTTTTGCACTACTGCTCTTATGCGTTTTTTTCTTTTAAAATATGCTTGATAATAAGGTTGTGTTGGTGTTATGTTTTCTAGATTTTATTTGTTCCTATATTGTGCTGAAGAATGTTAATCATGAGAATGAGTTCCTCTGTCCTAGCTTTTATATAGGATTCAAAATATAGGAACACATATAGAATATAGGCATACATATTCTGATTTTATAGGAACATCAAATCTCATATAACAAATCGTTGGGTTAATAACTTCTTTTTCACTTACTGATAAAAAATAGAAGATACCTACAAAGGATGAAACCGCTGTCTTGTTTGAAAAACTTAGAGAGCCTGGTGCTCTATTTGGGAAGGAGGACTGCATGGAATGTTTTTAGGATCAAGCCAACAATGTTTTCACCAAAGATGATGCCGTTTTTCTTGTGGATGCCTTGGACTATTCCATATCAAAGTTGTGAAAAAAAAGTATGCATCCTGAATCAATTTTTTTTTTTTGAATTTGAAGATTCAATGTGTTAAGAAATCAGTTCAATGTCAATTGCATGCAGAAGCAATGTTTTTACCCTTTGGAAGAGATATCTAATTAAATTTGTATGTTTTTTTGTTTTTCCTATTGCATAGCTTTTCGAGTTTATTCGTGATGGTGATAAGACTGTTGCAGAGCTAATGTCTATATTGGGATAGAACTCTTAGGAAGGTATTATAATAATTTTCATCATCTGATTTAATTGTTTTTCCCTTTCTTGGTAATAGTTTTGTATCATAAATTTGGTATCATTATTGACCCCCCAAACAAAGATTGATATCATTATCCAGTAAAAAAAGCAGAACTAACCATTTATTAATTTATAGTCTAAATTTGGGTTCATATTTTAACAGGAGACAACTTCTTCCAGCTGTTCCACATCTTTTGGAAACTATTCAGCTGTTTATAGTCTAAATTTGTTTGAGTCACTTTCAAACTTGTTGGTATTTGATAACTCAAAGTCATACAACTCAAAGTCATAACAACTTTTGAAAACATGCCATGTTGTATTGCCATTGCTTGAACTAATTTTGGTACTCTGAAAGCTTGTATTATTGTTCTTGTGATTAGGACCTATGAGAATCGAATAGCAGCAATCAAAAGGTATGGCTGAAAGTGTCCATAATAGAAATTTAATTATGATGTCTTGGGCTGGTGGAAAGAGTCCAGCTGTTGGAAAGGATTAGAGTGTTGTCTTGGAGATGGTTATTGACAAGGGAAAATCCCGATGTGTCCTTCTATTATGAGTGTTTTGTAGATCTTTTGATGTATGTGTATGCAATGTACCAATGAGTGTTTTTGGAGAACCTTTTATGCTTCCTATACATGAATATACTCTTGAGTCTTTTGTAAAAAAGTTAAAAACTAACATCTGCCATCATTTGCAATGAAGAAACCATCCTGCATTTATACAAGGATGATGAATTACATTGTGTTATGACTCATGAGTTAGTAAGCTAAATGAGATGTGCTTAAGTTAGTAAGCTAAGTGAGATGTGCTTTTGTAGGAGCATCTTGAAGGAATGTTGCATGGGATTATTATTATTATAATCATAAATAAGGAGAAGATAAAGGTGGTTATAGATAGAGTGGTTGTATTTGAAATTATAGATAAAATAAGGTATCTGATCTGAACAGGAATTGTAGCTAGGAATTGATTCTCAATTTGTTGTTTTATATCTTCCATCTCTTCCTTTACATCATTAACTGTTTTATTCTCCATCATCCATCTCAATTTGTTTCTTCTTTCTTTGAATTTTTAGTTACTTTTTGAGAGGTTTCTGAATTCTTTTGAGAAGGATTGCTTTTAGATGGTTGAGATCTTGTTGAACCAGCTAAGGCATTTCTTTGAGTTGGCCATGGATGATTGTTCTGAAGTGCATGTAATAACTAACATGTTTGGATCTGTTCTACTTCCCTCAACTTGTTTCCTAGCTGAACAAACCTTTGAGCTACTGCTTCTATAATGCTGACCATTGCGAGCGTCGGTATTGTTGATAATTGGGAGAAGGTATTAAATTTTGTCAAAGCAAAGTCTTTTTTAGTAGGTATTTGATAATTAAGAGAAGGTATAAAAGTTTGAAATCTAATTTGTTTGAGTAAATTTTAAACTTGTAGGTATTTGATAATGCAAAGTCATACACCGATAAGGAACTTGAGGAGACTCGTCAGCTTTGGGCGGAATTCTTTTTCAAGATACGTACAGAGCAAAAAGATACACTATTTCGTGCGTAGCTTAACTTGTGTAATTAGGAAAGGGTCGCCACATTTTGTGCACAATAGTGTTATATATGCTATGGTGGATACCACATTTTGTTATGTATTTTGTTTTCTAATTAGTTTAACTTATGTTCTCACTATGTAAGACATTATTAAGTTTAATGGAATTTTAAGTACTTTTATATGTGTTGATGACTGGAATATCTCTCTGTCTATAACAGGTTATTATATATTAGATGACTGGTATGGACAAAAACCAAAAAAAATATAAAAAAAAATGAGACATTTAGCATCGGTTGTTCAATATAACCGATGCTAAAAGTACCAACAGTAGACCTTTAGTATCGGTTGTATAGTACAACCGATGCTAAATGTACCAGTTGGAGACATTTAGCATCGGTTGTACAGTACAACCGATGCTAAAAGTATCAGCAGGAGACATTTAGCATCGGTTGTACAGTACAACCGATGCTAAAAGTACCAGTAGGGGGACATTTAGCATCGGTTTTACAGTACAACCGATGCTAAAAGTATCAGCAGGAGACATTTAGCATCGGTTGTACAGTACAACCGATGCTAAAAGTACCAGTAGGGGGACATTTAGCATCGGTTGTACAGTACAACCGATGCTAAAAGTATCAGCAGGGGACATTTAGCATCGGTTAAATAACCGATGCTAAATGTCCCACATTTAGTATCTGGGGATTTAGCATCCTCTGATAACCGATGCTAAATGTCCAAAACAACCGATGCTAAATGTCTTTTCTGCACTAGTGGTCTAGGCACCTAAAATCCAAGAGTAGTGGACAAATTCTCACATTGTGCACCAAAGGCTGGTAGTGGAGCGGATTTTCAGGAGATTAAACTCGCAAGTGACATAGTGAAAGAGTACTACTGCCTGTTTTTATTAAAAAAGATGAAAAGAATGAGAAACAGAGGAAGCCCAAAGGGGGGACTAGACCAATACCCTTGGCAAGAAAATAAATTGTAACCAAAGTGGTAATAAGTAGCCCCTGGCTTGTTTTAGTGAAAGACCCCTAAGACAATCTAAGATTCAAAGAGACAAACTACATTAGCCAGATTAAAAAGAGACAAAGATATAATTTTCCCTAGAACGAGTATTCATTATAGCCTGCAAATTTCTGGACCACTTCATTTTTTACCGAAATTTCTTCATCTGGGTCATGGACACAACCAGTTCAAAATTATCATCATGCGCAATTGTTCTTTGCGTATCAATAGCCATTGAATTAGTAACATCAGAAGGTTTTAATGAAACTTCGTTCCTGCATTGTAATTATAAATATGTTCCTTGTAATTGTAATAGACACAATCTATTAAATACAATCTACCTTTTCAAGCATTTTTATGTCATTTTACATTACACATTGTCTTAGCTTAGTTTTAGAGTAATTAAACCTTTCAAAAGCCTAATCCTAACACTCTTTAGAGTAGTTAGGAACTCATAGCTTAGTAACATAGTTTCTTCCCCAGCCTAATTGCTTGAATAAAGGAAATGAAAGGTTGAACCATTCTTAGCCAATCGTCGACTTAATTTAAAGTTTGACAACGACTATATATTAATTTTTGCAGTTAAAGTGCGGATAGAGAGTGTGAGTACAAGCACTTAAGTGTCCAAAGGATATGAAAAGACAGTACTAACCCGTTTGAATTGGCTTATTTGAGCTTATATACTGCTATAAGCACTTATGAAACTGTTTGGGAGAGCTTATGGAAATAGTTTATGACTTGTTCATAAGCTATTTTCAGCTAATTTCCATAAACTCCTCGAGATAGCTTATGAAAACAGCTTATGGCTTATAGAAAAATAGTTTTAACATTATTTTATTGTTTATTATATAAACAGCTTATGCATAAACACTTATACGATAAGCGCTTATGCCATAAGCTGTTAATTAAGCTGTTTATCCAAACGGACCCTAAAGCTACTATGTCTATGTTTGCAAGCTCAAACATACGTACTCTACTCAGAAGGTGCTCATTGTAATGCCTATATTCTATACATTCTTCTTCTTTTTCTTGATGAAACTATACGTTCTTCTATATATATTCAAGATGAGTCCCCATCATAATGGAAAGTAGTGATCAAAAGTGAAAAATCAGTCAAATATTGTCATCATTCACAATGGTCCACACTCTTAAAATGCCCACTCACCCTCCCCCCACTTGAAAGTGGAAACCTTCCAATTGGGTATAATATACAGAGAATTATGATGGTTTTGTCTGTTGATATTTTTATTAATTATTACAATCGTGTAGTGAAATAAACTATATGTGGGAAGAAGACCAAGACCAAGACCAAGTCCAAGTCTATAGCTTGTCTTCGTAGATTGTTCGCAGGACATTTTTTGGTATAAGAAGTTAAAGGGTATTTAAATATTAACACTTTTCCTGATCAGAGTATTAGTTACGAAAAAAAACAGTAAAGTATTTATAAGGATGTAATTTTTTCCTGATCAGAGTATTAAAACTTTTTTTAAATATATTGAGTACTAGAGGTAAAAAGAATCCAAACTACAATATTGCAACCACGCATGCAATAAATAAAATCATTTTTAACCCTATATAACTTAATTTGGCTCCAGGTAACTAATCTTAGAGATGTTCTATAATTCATATGTTATGAAATAATCAAAACTATAGCAAAAATAAGAACAGAGAATGAGGGAAGATGAGAGTCTTTTACTTCTCTTCACAAGTGTAAGTCTCTACAAATGAGGGTGATCCCTATTTATTGGATAGGGATTGGCAAATGAGTAGTCACTAATAAAATATCACTTACACAAGATAATGGTGGGAGGTGAAGGACAATGGACATCCAATTATAATATTTCATAACACTCCCCCTTGAATGTCCATTGAGGATATGCCTCATTAAAACCTTACTAGGAAAAAAAAAAACCAGTGGGATAAAAATCTAGTGAAGCAAAAAGAGTACAATATCCTGTCAGTGGGAACTGTCTCGTTAAAAACATTTCCAGGAAAACCCAGTGGGAAAAAACCATAGCAAAGGAAAAAAGAGTGCAGCTTTTCTCCCCCTGAATGAAGTGTCACTTCGGAATATGAATTTCAACATCTGGAGTTTTTCCCTGAGTGCATATGGAGCAATCTACTCCGCTGTCACTTGTGATGTATCCTCTTTTAATGGAGCTTTGTGGTCAGTATTATCTTTAAAACATCTTTCTTGAATTGTTGGCATTTTGGGCATGAAATGAAGAAGCAAGAACCATATGTTGTTTTATAGATCAAAAGATATTTCAATGTCCACCACGCACATGTACATGTAGATAATAGTTGACTTGCATCTGACTTGATCTAGATCAGAAAAATACTTCATATCTGCATGGTTAATTCATTACAATAGCCAAACATAAATAACATCTTACCCCCTTTTTTCTGATGAATTTTGGTTTGTGATGAATTATATTACTACTAATTATTACATAATACTATCATATCAAGGGATATAATACTTGATAATATGAATGCATGCCTTCATAGTCTTCAGGACTGAGATATTTCATATGTACACAATATAAATAATTTCTGCAGATCAATATGAGACTTTCTTTCTCAAAAGAATTTATTTAAAGATATCTCCTTTTACCTTGAATTCTTCTAGGATTTTTCATGTAGAGGTCACCTACAGGTTCAACCTCAAAAATCCATCAGATATAATTTGATGTCATTCATCTAGAGCTCATTCTTTGAATAGTCTTTAGTTTTTGGAAGCTCTTCAGGAGTCCCGATAATATTTATGTCATCAACATAGACATCAATTATAGAAAATTATTTTCCAAATGTTTTATAAAACTATATGGATTGGTGATGTCATTTTTGTATCCCTCATTTAGCATATGTGTTCAAATTATATTATCTCATGGAGGGATTGATTCAATTTTAGTAATCATCTCGCGAATCCAAAAAGTGTGCATTGCAATATTAAATCCTTCAGGAATCTTTAATAATTATGACCATCAAATGAGTCATACAAATAAGTTGTAGCAATATTCATCTTGTGAAGATTGAGCTCTTCATGTACTACAAGACTAATTAAGTACTGAAGAGTACTCGCATCCACCCTTGAGCAACATGTCGAACTTTGTATCTCACAATTTCACCATTCTAATTTTGTTTTTGCACAAAAGAAATCCATATGTATACGTCTGGTTTCAGACATTCAGGTGTTTGGACTACAGGTCCAAAACCTTTTGTAAAATGAGCTTAATTCTGCTTCAATTTTATCTTTCAATTTTGACCAATTCTCACTTTGCCTACAATTTTTAGTAGACTTTGCTTCATGATCCTCATTATCATTTATCACATTTAGCGCTATATTATATGTGAAAATATCGTCAACGTTGACTTAACTTCGGTTCCATTGCATTTCATTATTGACATAATTCATTGAGATCTCTTCAATTTCAGAATTTTTCAGGTACCTGGTTAGTTCTTCTGGAACTTAAATGTTAATTATGTCTGAAGACTCTTTTAGAGTTTCTATATCCTCGCTTGGACCATCTTTGCTTTTAGCTCCTTTTCTTGTTTGAGGATTTTTATCTTTGGAACCGATTGGTGTACCACGCTTCAGGCGCGATTAAGACTCATTTGCAATATTCAATTGTCCAATACGGACGTCCATTTTATTGGAGCATTAGCAGCTGATATGTATGATTTGGTGTCCAACAGGGACATCCATTTTATTCGAGCATTAGCAGCTGATATGTATGATTTGGTCACACCTTTTGGATCAGTAATGCATTTGTTAGATCATTTGCTAAGCTTTGCAAATGAATTATCTTTTGAACTTCTAGTTCACGTTGTTTAGTTTGAGGATCAATATGAGATAATGATAATTCATTCCAACTGATCTCTTTTTCCAACTGCTTATTCTCTCCCCCTAATGTTGGGAAATTTCATTCATCAAATAATAATCATCAAACTGGATTATAAACAAGTATCCAATTATTGGCTCAAGATAGTTTATTATACATGGATATTAATATCCAATATATTCTCAAAATTCTTTGAGGACCCATCATAGTGCATTGTGAGTGGAGAATTTGGAACATACATTGCACATCAAAAAAATTCTAAGATGGGAAATATTAGGTTCGTGACCAAAAATCAAATATAAAGGGAAGAGTTGTGATAACTTTTTGGCCTGATGCGAATCAATGTTGTAGCATGCAAAATAGCATGTTCCCAAGCAGAAATTGGAAGTTCTCACCTCATAAGAATTGGTCATATAATTAACTATAGACGTCTAAAGAATGGTTCTTCAAGACCATTTTATGAATGAACATATACTACGTGATGTCAAATATCAATTCTGATAGACATTCAATACTCGTCGGATGCTTTATAGAAAATTTAGATAAATGAGCTCTTAGTGAAGTTAGAGTAGCAAACAACCTCACAAACTTCCGGTTGTGAATTGACGACAAATATATATATGTGTGTGTCTAGTTGATGCATCAACTAAAATCAGAAAATATCTAAATGGTCCACATCGTGGGTATATATATTGACCCATAAATATCACCATATGTATTCGTTCTAAAAATTTTAGATATTCACTTCCAATTTTTGTTGGTGATGGTCTAATTATCAACTTTCCTTATTGGATTGAAGAATCTTCTAGTTGTTCAATTGATGACCACATGAGTTTTCAATTATATTTCACATCATTATGAATCCGGGATGGCCCAACCGGTCATGCCAAACAACAAATTTTTTTGTGATTTGTAAACTTCTGGTTTACAACAACATGTGCTTCAATTGCACTAATATAAGTGTAGTACAAACCAGAGGAAATGGAAAACAACTTTTCCACTACACTTATTTTTTTTTTCAATGTATGTCTCGTTATATAAAGATATTCAATATCTCCTTCATCTCTCGATTCAATATGATATACATTTATATGAATATCTTTGAAACTTAATAAATATCTACGAGACTTAGGAAAATATGATGCATTCTCAATGTGTATGTTTGTTCCCTCGGATAACAGTATATTAGCTCTTCCGGGGCCTTCAATTTTATTTGAAGAGACAAATATAGTACTAACTTCGGTTTCTCGCTTCACTAAATAGGAGTTTTTTTTTTGTTATCCTTTAAAATTATATGGGTAGTTCCACTATCAGCGAAACACATTTCTCCATTATTGATGCTAGTGTCAATACTTATTCTATCCTAAAACAAAATAAATATGATAAAAGATGAGCATCATAAAATTAAGTCTACAATATTATATGCCTGCATAGATCAAACTTTAGGAATTACATAAAATACAATGTCTAGTTCTTTAGGATCTAGCCATACAATCAATTAATTTTTCTTATACCCTTTTTTTCATGCAACATTTTTTATTTGGAATACCAAACATAAGAAACAAGAAAAATTACATTTTCCCATAAGATACTACACTATCATTAGGAACAACAAAGGTCATCACCGCAACTTTTCTTGTACCAAAATTATAACGTGAATCATTCACTTCTGGGAATGAACTTCAATTCATTGAGTGGTTTGTGAGTATTCTTTACAATCACCATATCACATAATCTTGATTCATAATATATATATATATATATGACAATATTTTCTCATTTTGCTAATTCATGATAATATTTTAGACATAAATTATATGTCATTTCATGATTTCCTTTGCTTTCAACACATACTAAGTTCAAATACATCTTATAGATTGTAATCATTGTGTAAAAGTCAAGTTCTTCGGGAACTCGATCACAAATCTGTCATATACGATAATCAATAAAATATACTTTTTAATCAATTGTTCTTCAAGAACTATACCACAAAATCTAAACATTGACGAAAAGAATCATACTTGAGCAATGCTGCAGGGATGCTTGAATATTGAGTTATTCTTTCTTGACATGATAAAGAAAACAATTCTTTGTGCAAAACTATAAGGATATTGGATTACCAATTCATTAGTTTTTCAGGAACTATACCACAAAAATTCTTCAATGATAATTAACAAAAACCATACTATAAGCAATCCTTCAAGGATGCTTGGATTTAAAATTTCTAAGTTCTTCAGGACTTATATCATAAACAATGATACATAGAAACAATTATTTGTGCAATCCTTCATGGATGCATGAATAATCGATTGAGTGGTCTGCAATCCTTCAGGGATGCATGGATAATCGATTTAGTGGAGTGCAATCCTTTAGAGAAAGATAGACCCAAAACAACTTTTGGAAGATCCAATAGAAAACATTATAATCTAATCAAATATATCACAAAATTGACTAGCTAAAAATGAACCAAAATCCAATATATATATTCACATAAAAAAAAAAGGAAAATGTGACCTTAAGAGATTGTTAATAAACAACAACAAATGATTCAATGAATAAATTGTAAAGATGACCTGATCAGCTGGAAAGATGAACTGATCTGAAAATTATAGGATCTGGAAATGTGATCTTAAGAGATTGTTAATAAACCACAACAAATAATTCAATGAATAAACCACAACAATTTATGTACGTCCATTATCTATCCCAGCAATTGAAACGTCAAAAAAATTAGAAGCTTATGGCATTCAAAATTATAGGATTATAGAATTGAAGCTAATGTACGAACCTAATATTTGTGACATGCTTTAATATACAATGGAGATTTCAAAAAAAGTGTTTCACTCACTGAGTACGATGACGGTAAAACATGAGGTCTATAAAGAACTTGGTATATTCATGTGTGATGAAAAATATTTATAAAGCACAAGTCAAATTAAGCATAGGATGTTCATAAAACACAATCTAGGCATATGTAATATGATATATAGTAGTTGCAAATCAGAAAAGATATAAATGTAAACTTCATCATATTGATCAAGAGAAGAACGAATACTTACTTAAATTGGTAGAACTTCGTGCTGATAACGTGTTATGAAACAATCAAAACTATAGCAAAAATAAGAACAAAGAATGAGAGAATGAGGGAAGATGAGAGTCTTTTACTTCTCTTCACAAGTGTAAGTCTCTACAAATGAGGGTGATCCCTATTTATAGGGTAGGGATTGGCAAATGAGTAGTCACTCATAAAATATCACTTACACAAGATAATGGTGGGAGGTGAAGGACAATGGACATCCAATTATAATATTTCATAACATCTTAAAAGAAATTAGGAATTCTAGCTATTAATATAATTTTGGGATATGGAGAGTAGCGATCCTCTCTAGTCTCAAAAGAAAAGGAATATATTATTAAAGTTTGATTAATTTGAGATACATATGTATAATATAGGCTAAATTAGGTGTACACAAGAGTTTTTTAAGTTATTTAATTATAACAAGTTGGCATTTAACTTTTTTGTGTACCACTTAATTCTTTAAGTTTTTTTCGTACCACTTAGGTCCTTTAAGTTATATAATTGTAACAAGTTGGTTATTTAAGTTATTTAAGTGTAACTTTTAAAAGCTGAATAACTTACATTTTTCAGCTTCAAATTGTTATAATTAAATAACTTACAGGATCTAAGTGTTGCAAAAAAACTCAAATGACCAATTTGTTACAATTGAATAACTTAAAGAATCTAAGTGGTAGGAAAATAACTTAAAGAACGAACTTGTTACAATTAAATAACTTAAAGAACTTCTGGTGTAATTAGCCTATAATATATATACAGCTTCTGGTCTTTGGTACGAGTGGGATTGGCGACTATCCAAGGTAACATTTTTTGATATGCAGCAACGATATATGGTACGAAACGTTTTTCTTCAAAAAGTACGAACACTTAATAAACTATTTGAAGGAGTTGGATAACAATTCAAGTAGGTACTTGGTGGAAAGCAGCGCAACAACATTCGTTCATTTCGTTTCGTAATCATTTTTTTATGGGGCACCAAAAACTATTTTTTCAATAATATCATAGATATAAAATATTTTTCAGTAGTATTACTTAAACAAGTTGTTTACTGAAATTAAGATAACAAATGTGTGGCGTTACATTTCTCTTTTTGAATTCATTAATTTTTATGCATTATAAATCAAACAAATTGACTCACTTAATATAATATTTTAATAACATACAACATATGTCAAAAAAAGAAGAGATTTTGGATATTTACTATGGAAGAGATTTTGCGTATGTATCCATTTG
Source organism: Astragalus glycyphyllos (assembly GCA_963573325.1). NCBI lineage: Eukaryota > Viridiplantae > Streptophyta > Magnoliopsida > Fabales > Fabaceae > Astragalus > Astragalus glycyphyllos. The sequence goes on from OY754308.1 coordinate 40,376,979, forward strand.
CAGCTCAATAGATGTAAACCCTTTGCTAATGGCAAGTTTTAAAAGAGAAAAAAAACTGAAGATTCGCGTGCTTCTTGATAAGCCACATATGATATAGAGATAGACGTTTTAATTTCTTTTTAAAAGTGGAGAGGATGTCTTCTTTACTCAGATATGAATGTCAATTTTATATCACCACGACGAGATGAACTAACTCCCTTGCTAAAATTAGATTAACAAGCACTATATATACATAAATATACACTAAATTAAATACCATGATGAATTAAATAATTTTTGAGAGTAAATATATAAATAATTTTTGAAACATTATGTAAACAACACGGTGAACATGGAAGAGGAGTGTAAGTGTAAAACAAGGTCAAAGTGGTGTTATCAAACCAGAGGGGTGATGACCTCTATTTATAGTTGAGTATAGTAGTTAGCCTGAGTGGAGTTCTATAATTGAGGAGTATCTTTTTGTTAGGGTATACTGAATAAACTTTTATTTTGCACCGATACAAAATTAGGTGTTGACCCCATGAAAACAACTTTTGAACGAATGTTAAAAGTTATATTATAAAGTATAAAAAAGAAAATAAATCGATACTAATTTTATCCTCTTAATTTTTGGTTAAATAGTTATTTAGGTTCCAATATGTGATTTGTCTTAAAAAAAAGGTTCCTATATGTGATGTGGTGTCACTATACATTGTTCCTTATGTCGAAATTTCAATAAAGCCCTTGTGTGTGTATGTATCCTCTTTTAATAATTTGTGGGATTAAACTAGATAACAGGAGACGAGTTTGAGGACCAAGCTACCTAAGGAAATATACATTTATTGACCAAATTGTTAAAAGAAATGCAGATTCAAATATTATTGTAACTTTAGTATATTTCGGGACTACTGTAACACATTCAAAAATCAAAAAGATGTTTACTCTTATTTTTTCCAATTTTATTATTCCTCTAATATTAAACACATTCAGAGGAATAAGCCACATCAAATTTTGAGGTTTCAAATTTTTTATCCAAAATTTATTTATTTTGAAAAAATTTACATTTGTTTCTTTTGTGAAAATAATATAAATTTGCACCATTGGCTGAGATCATAGGGAGCGTATGATAAACACTCCCTATTAAGGTGGGCGTGGTGAAAGCCACGTCGATCTTTCTAGGAGAGAGAGGTTCAAAGTTCGTTTCTAAGATAGCCTACTCTGGAGTATGCAACCTCTAACTTAGCGTTTTCGTATCAAGGTACATGTTGGTTTGAGTTGCCATCCTCAAAGAGAGAGAGATCGAACTCGCATCAATGTCCATCATCACGGAGGTCGGCTCGACTCGAGTTGGAAATCCGCTAAGGGAATCGTTGGCATATATAACTCGGCGTCACAAGTCTGGACTATAACACTCCCTAAAATTCCCAATACAGCCACACTAGTGGCAGCAGCCAATTTTGAAAATAAGTAATTAAAAACTAATTAATTCCATGGGTAGCTCACCTATAAATATCTTCACCATCCTAGTGAAACACACAACAAGTGACCACTCACCATTTTAATGATGGGAACCATAAAATTGTCTTGTTTGATGCTATGTTTATTTTCTTTCTTGCTTGGAACCACACCTACTCCAACAACACAAGACTGGGCTGGAGATGTTGCCAGGATCATTCCCAATTATCTATTTGATCAAATGCTCAAATATCGAAATGATGGAAGGTGTGAAGGGCATGGATTCTACACATATAATGGTTTCATTTCTGCTGCTCGTTCTTCCTATGGCTTTGGTACTACCGGTGATGATAACACCCGCAAGAGAGAGATTGCTGCTTTCTTGGCTCAAACTTCTCACGAAACCACCGGTAATATATTCTTTATAATTATTACTTGATCAAATTTGATAATCACATGTCATACATATTTGAATATTGGGTGCGGCAAAAACTCAATTAAGGGGAAGAACCACACGAACAGGCAAACTTGAGTATACACATGACCAGCCGCCATGTTCCCCGACGTATATTAGTCACCAGCAAATACTGCGCACCAGTAACACATTAAAAAAATAATAATAAAAGGAGTATATTTTCGACATAAGACCCATTGTCAAAGATATACTCTTTTACTATATTCACTAGCCTTTATTCCTTGATACCCTACTCGATTGAGACCGGGGCAAGGGGTTGTATAGTTATATATGGCATAGCTTTTAATAATTATTAGGTATATTTTATATTTAGCTATTTCAAATAAATTTATTAGTTCGAAGAAATAAAAAGAATAATAACAAATCCATTAATATGTTATCAGCGCAAACAAATATGACCAACCAATCATTTTTGTCTGATTTTTTTGTTGGTGCTTTAATTTACATTTTTTATAACTAAAAATTGTTTTGAATTTTTTATTTATTGATTAAAATTAATATATTGACTATGAAAATATCTTTTATATATAATAATTTTTAATATTTTCTATTTTCTTATAGACAATTTAAGAATTACTCCCTCCATTTCTATTTAATTACCAGTTTTTTGAAGAAATTTGTTCCTTTCTATTTAACATATTTCTAGTTCTGAGATACGTTAGTTACATATTTTTCAATTTTACCCTTAACTATCTATTATAGCGAGTTAGTAATAAATAATTAAACATATAATAAGAAAAACATTTACAATTTTACTAAAAATAACAATATATAGAAATGAACGCATATTTAATTTTGTCTCAACCATTAAAATCTGGCGATTAAATATTAGTAACATTACTTAATAGCTCACTCAACTTGTACATCATCTTAGTTTCTTACTAGAATTCATTTTATTATGAATAAATTAACAGAACTTTCTTTTTTGACAAAAATAAATTAATAGAACTTGGATTCAGTGCTTTTGGTACCTTTCCCGAGTAAAGACATTTAATCCCTCGAGCCAAATTGATAACATGAAATGTTTATGAGTAGGAGGGTGGTCAAGTGCGCCAGATGGTCCATATGCGTGGGGGTATTGCTTTGTCAATGAACGCAATAGCCAGGGTGACTTTTGTACATCAAGAGATTGGCCATGTGCTCCTGGTAAAAGGTACTATGGTAGAGGACCTATCCAACTCACTCAGTAAGTCACCCTTCCCCTACACATTCTAAAAATCAAAGAAAGTAATATTTATCAAGACACATATATTTTTCTTTGTTACCTTTTGAAAATTTATCAAGACACATATATTTGTAACTTTACACTCAAAACAATTTTAATTAATCAACACTATTCATACAACATGAATTGATAAAACTACTTTTTCTTAAAGGTATTCTACCATAAATCGCATTATGTTCAACTCACTTTTTAGCAAAATAAATTCAATCAAAATCAACTCACGTTATATTAAACTAAAGTTTAATTATCAACTAAAAAATGGTAATTGTGTTCTTAATGTTTTTAATAAATTATAATTAATCCCTTTTTTAATCCGGTGGATGAAATTCAAATAATTTAAAATTAGGTCCATAAAATTTTAAATAATTTGCAATTGAGCAATAAATGCAAGGGCCTAGTTAAAAGTCATTAGGAAGTTTGGGAATCTAATTACGACTCATTTGAAAATATTGAGATCTAGTTACAAATTATTTAGAAATTTAATATGCAGGGATCCAATTACAAAAGGAAGACAAGTTTAGAGACTTCATTGCAACTATTTTTAGTTCAAGAATCTATTTAGAAATTCTCAAATTATTCAAGAATCGATACTTAACCTTAGTTATAAACTTAGATTACATTGATCTCATAATTATTGTCAACTCAAAATTGTATGTAAACATTACTACCTCCGGTCCACAATATAAGAAAAAAAACCAACATCTCACATACCAATGAATAACACTGAAATCAACTATTATCATTTAATAAAGCTAACAGTTTATCTACTTTCCAAGATTGCCCTTTTCATTAAATGTTGATTTATACTCCTAACTAATGACATCATTCTTAACTACACCACTTAAATAGGGGTAAATTTGGGATTGATCATTTAATACACGTTGAAAATTGTGTTTATTTCTTATATTGTGGACCAACAAAACTCACTTTTTTTCTCTTATATTGTGGACCGGAGGTAGTATTATTTAGATATTACTTTAGGAATCATTTGTATTGTAGTTGTTTAAATTATAAATTACGTAGTTATTGGGTGTAATTATAACGTGAACTAATGGGATATTGGTTATTGACCCTTTATGACAGTAATTACAATTATGGACAAGCGGGGAATGCTATTGGTAAAGACTTGATAAACAATTCAGATTTAGTATCCAATAGCCCATATGTGTCATTCAAAACAGCAATATGGTTTTGGATGACCCCACAAGGAAACAAGCCATCAAGCCATGACGTTATTACTAGAAGATGGAATCCATCTGGTGCTGATTGGTCAGCGCGACGAGTCCCCGGATATGGTGTGATCACAAACATAATCAACGGTGGACTTGAATGCGGGCATGGGTGGGATTCTCGGGTTGAAGATCGAATCGGGTTCTATAGAAGGTATTGTCAAATATTAGGAGTGATCCCTGGTGACAACTTGGATTGCAACAACCAAAGGTCCTTCGCATAAGAGTATTACCATGTTGAAATAATGTAATAAAAGGATCATCATGACACAATTATCCTTCATGATGGAACCTTCCTAAAGAAAATAGCTGCGTTATGCAGTTTAAATAAAATAATTTAGTAATTTACAAAAGTACTTTACCATCTTTTATTTATGACTAGACTAGAAGAGTGGTTGGCGAATATAATTTAAGGTAGAAACATCACTACTTAAATCAAGAATACTTAGACGGTTAGACCATTCGTTAACAATGATGAACGAATGTACCTTTTAGAAGATTAATTTCTTAAATTATAATAATTTCATGAATTTCCAATTAGTTAATTTGTTGATAATATTTTTTAGTTAACCTAAGCTAATGGAGCTAAGTTCAGTTGATTAATAAAGTAACTAAATTAAGTACATAAACTGATGATCCTATAAATTAAAAAAAAAGTCGATTTTAATAATTGATAAATCAAAAATTAACTAAATTAAACAGTTAAGTTAATAAAAAACAAACCGTAATCTCTTAAATAAATACTTATTCGAATATTGGATCTAACAACACCTAGCAAGCTTTATGGTACACTACTACTTACTATACTAATACACATTTATTATTATTCCTAATGTGAATAACTGATAGTGATGACGGCTGGTCACAATTTGTGTAGCAGACTCAAACCAACCTGTAAGAAATAAACATTTTTGTAGATCTCATATCAGTTGAGTAGTTGATTATGTCTGCAGAAGCCATGCTTGGATACTACATCCAGCATGCGTGAAGGCTTTTTCCAGCTGCTGCAAACGTTGACTGAGAGTAGCAGGAACAGATTTATAATGGTTATTTGGGCACTTTAGCGACGCCGTAATGACAAAGTTTGGGAAGGGGTGCTGCAGCCAACACAGCAGGTTGTCAATAGAGCTCGTGATTTGCTTGATGAATGGGTGTGGTCTTGGCAGCAACACCGTACAGCTGCTGCTCGTTCTGGAAAGCAACTTCCGGTTGTTCACAGGTGGCTGAAACAGTGTGAAGGCACTTACAAATGCAATGTTGATGCCGCGCTATTCACCGGTGAAAACAAATATGGTATAGGAGTTTGCATACGTTCCTCTACAGACAGTTTTTATAGAGGGAAAACTATGTGGTTTACCGGCATTCCTACACCACAAGTGGCGGAGGCAATAGAACTTAGGGAAGCCTTACTTTGGTTGGAGGTTTTAAGGCTAACTTCTGTTTCCATTGAACTGGATTGTGCTTCAGTTGTAAATGGCTTGAAGGTAGAACCATTGCCAAATACCGAGTTTAGTGCTATTTTGTCATATTGTCGTAATCGTTTATTTTCCCCAGCTTTAAGGTTAGCTATATTTCGGAGACAAGCAAATCTTGTTGCTAATACGTTAGCACGGGCATCAAGATTATACGCTAGTTCCCACATTTTTTATTTGATTCCAACCTGTATTGAGACTATTCTAATTAATGAAATGCTATAAGCTTGTTCTTGTCAAAAAAAAAGTAGACATGTCAATTGAGGCCGGTCATTCCACATCGAGCCAAAGTATTTTGGGTTTTTTTCCCCCACTCTTTCAAATTATACCCCCACCAAGAATTTTATTTCGAAAATACCTTTGTTGAAATTTACAAAGACTGAATTAGATACCACACATGTAAATCCGTTTTGAAAAAAACTTTCAAAACGGATTTACTAAAAAAGAAATAAATCCGTTTAACTCAAAAATTAGCTAACGGATTTACGTAAGATATTTTAAATCTGTTTTACTAGAATTATAATAACGAAAGTAAGTTTTGTCAAAATACATCCGTTTTCAAAAATTTTGCTAACAAATTTACCTGTTTATAAGGTAAATCCGTTTTGTTAATTACCAAAACGGATTTATCTACCTTATAGGTAAATCCATTTTTAATAAAATTTAACGGACGGGATTCCATTGACACTTTTGATCAATGAACAAATTTTGTTCGCCTTGATAAACTGTGCCGCAACGGATATATTTTCAACAGTGTAGATTGCACCGACAATATCAACGGTAGATAATCATTGCTATAAATACACACACTCACCCTCACTATTTTCACACCAACATTTCACTCTTACTTACTTATTTCACACCCATACCGTCCAAAATGAGCATTTGTCCCACTCAGCCCTCAAGCGACAATAGGCCCAGCGCTATTCACCATCGCGGCGAAATCACCATGAGAGAAAATGGCGTGTACTTCTGGAGTCTAAAACCCGTTTTATGCGGAATCCATCACAACATGTCCTTCGATGGTTTGAAGGATAAAGTGGGGCTCAAAGTTCAAGTGATTGGTGACGACCATGACGTCACTAGTATCACTTATCGCAAACCAAATCGTGGAGACACTGGCCGCATTTCCTTCTTGTCCATGAGAATCAAGACTGACGACGACGTGGAGAACACGTTGAACATCCATGACATGCTTCAGAGGTATAAGCCGTTGGAGCTGTACGTGGAGACTCAACGGAGCGTCGATGAGATTATACGTCGTTTGAATTCTCGAGGACCGGTATTTTAGGAAAATGTATTTGTTGTTGTTATTGTTGTTGTTGTTGTTGATGTTTATGTTTTACTTTTTATGTTAGTTTGTATTTTTGCATCAATGAAAATAAATTTTTAATTTAAATAGTCTAATATAATAAAAGAACAATACTAATAAAAAAGTAGGTTTAAATATCTGTTACCCCCTGCAAATGTTGCCATTATCCGTTTACCACCCCACAAAAAAAAAACACCCTGCAAAATATAAAACAATCCAGTTACCCCACTCTTTTAGGGGGGGTAAATGGATAATAGCAACATTTTTGCAGTGGGGTAACTGAATAATGTTATATTTTGCAATGTGTTTTTTAAAAGTTTTTTTTGCAGGAGGTAAATGGGTAAATGGATAATGGCAATATTTGTAGGCTGGTAACATATATTTAAGCCAAAAAAGTACTCTAAAATAATTCAAACAGACGGTACAATCAAAGAAAATAATACAACAAACAAGAATATAAAAATCAATCACGTCGTCCCTCAACCAAATCAAGCAACCTCGCGAGCTGTCTGTAGGTCCGAGAAGTAGGATGAATCTCTCCAAACACAAGGGCCTCCTGCAGCTCTTCACTCACAATCATCAGTCTCTCCTCAAGTCCCATGACACCTGGTGCTGGTGCTGGTGCTACTGGTACGGGAAGGAGACGAGAAACTGATACCCTAACTTACCAGGGCAAGTACTTCTGATGTCAAGTTCCTTATTGTTAAAGAAAGAGTTCAGAGTGAACTGTTGTCTCTATAAAGCATATTAAAACAAACTCAACTTTTGCGGATTCGCTTATTAAAGGATTGCTACCCAAAAGGTCTAATGAGCACACTCCTTGTATGGGTGTCACATCATTAGGTGATGTTCAGTTTTTGTGGGAGTTTGTTATTTTTTAATGTTTTTATGATATAGACATATTTCAGTTTATGTAAGGTTTAAGTATATTTTCTGCAGAAACAAAGTTTTGGAATTTGTCACACTCTGATTTTCTTACAGTTTGATCTCACTAAGGTTTAAGGAGGATCAATAGGAATTTGACATGTTAAGATCACATTACATGAAAATTCCATGCTACACATCTACATCATGTTCCATGTCATTCTTTTGTGTCAGCATATGTGACCATTGATGGGTTTAGTTACGATAGTTGTAACAAAGACTCATTTGATCCTATGTTGGTATGATTGATGGACTGGATTGATTATAGACACATTCAGTAACGACAGTCATTTGAGCTCATACAGATTATTCTTGCAATGCATAATTATAAGGTTACACATATAGTCCAAGTGGGAGATTGTTGGATCATTAATCCAACGTTGACCTTATATGTTAATAATTATGTATTGTGGACATTCACTTAAGTTTAAGCCCAAATAAAGTGATCTAATAAGGTTAGGCCAGTGTGGGCTTTTGAGTATCTAGTAGGATGTGGGCCTTTAAATGTGTAGAGACAAAAGGGTAATTCTAATTTCGTGATGGACTAAACTAGAAACCAATAGATAACCCTAGTTAGGGTTCTATAATTAAGGAGGTTTGGTCCTCGGGTCACACTATACAACTTTTGGAGCCGTTTTTACTTGACATTTCATTATCAGTAAGATACAGAGAGTAAGCTATAGGGTTCTCTTGTAGAGAGTATGTGTTGACCTAGAAGGCCAAACCAATCAAAAGGGTATTTTGATGTTGATTCGTTTGGCCTTCCAAGTACGCTTCCGCTTTGGTAATTTCTAATGATTAGCATGATTGATATTGTCTTTATTAAGAACTATTTTGAGATCTAACATCATAACCCTTTAAGCATTTGAATGCCCATTAACTCATTAAACATAACCAAATTCATGACTTTTAGCATACAACTAATTAGCTAAGCTGTGCTTTTATCGCTTGGGCCCTCGTTCAAATGACCTTATTGACTAACTTATCAAATTGATAGTTTGTCATATTTCAGCTACTAGCTGTATTTTTTTTTAATTTAAGATAGAGTGTTCTTTTTCCTTCTGTTTATTTATTCCTAAGAAGGGTTTGCTTCAGAAGGTTTTACCGAGGCTCTTTATTAAAAAAAATAATAAGTATTGTGTTATCGAGATTTTTTTCCACAAGGCTTTAGAATTCCAACTAGTGTGGTTGGTCATTGGTGTGGAAACACAAAGAGTACATTTTCTACAATTGTTTGAATCTGAATAGTTTTCGTTCTTAAAATTATGACCTTTACGAGGCCTCACTGGGTTTTATCCCAATGAGGTTTTAACGAGACTATTGGTATCTATATAGGTTGGAGTACCCATTGTACTCCCCTCAATAAATTCTTTTGCTTATAAAAAAAGAATTATGACCTTTACTATGTTCTTTACACATCTATTTCAAATGTATATGGAAAGATCTTTATAAGTTTACCTAGAAAATGTATCTATATTGGTTCACATTTTGAATCATAAATAATTGTCGGATTGATTGAATGATGTGATATTAGTTTTTCGATAATGTATATCAAATTTTATAAAATTTGGATACTCATAAGTATGTTATGTAACAACGCACTTTTACTTATGATGCTTTTATACTATTATTAACACCCCAAAATGGCTAAGGACTTAGTCGAGCAATGACAAGGGCTCACTGAGTTGTAAGCTTAGTCGATAAGGGGTCAGCTGAATTTGAGGATTTCCCGAATGATTCATTACGAGATTAATCCAAATGGGTACATCGATCGGTTAGACACATGGCTAATTTTAATGGAGAGCAATACGAGATAACGGGCAAAAACATGTCTAGGCCCTAAAATCCAAGAGTAGTGGATAAATCCCAAGTTGTACGCCAAAGGCTGGTAGCGGAGTAGATTTTTAGGAGATGAAACTCGCAAGTGACTTAGTAGAAGTTGCTCTTAGCCGAGTAACGGCTACTAGATTATGGTTAGTCGTAGGCTAGTCATTGTTGCCAATAGAGACAAAGTTTTCACTGTAATTTTTTTGGCAAATAGACGAAATTGAGTCTCGTTAAAACCTTCTGACGTAAAAAACGTGGAGAAGGAAAAGAGTACTACTGCCTGTTTTCATTAAAACCGATGAAAATAATGAGAACAGAGGAAGCCCAAGGGGGACAAGATCAATACCCTTGCAATAAAAGAAATTGTCAGCAAATTGGTAATAAGTAGCCCCTAGCTTGTCATGTGGTGAAAGACCCCTGACAATCTAAGATTCAAAGAGGCGAACTACTTTAGCCACATAAAAACGATACAAACATAGCATTTTCCCTAGAATGAGTATTAATTATAGCCTACAATTTTCTGGACCACTTATTTTTTTTATCAAAATTTCTTCTTCTGGGTCATGGACTCAATTGATTTAAAATTATCATCCTGTGCAACGGTTTCATAGGTATCAATAGCCATTGCATTAGCAACATCAGAAGGTTTTAACAAAGCTTTATTCATTTATTATAATTATAAATGTGTTCCTTGTAATTGTAATAGACACAATCAATCAAATAAAATCCTATTTTTTCAAGCATCTTTTGGTTAGGGGTGTTAAGTGGTTTGGGTAAATCCGAACCAACCCATTGCCCAATCCAAACCGAAGCGTTTGGTTTGGCAATTTTCGTGATCGGATCAAAACCAAACCAACCCGTAAAGACCCGTACTAGTTTGGTTCGGATAACGGATTTTAAAAATTAAATCCAATCCAACACATGAACCCGTATGTATGTCTGTTACTCTTCTACAATTATACTCCTCTGCAACGTTTCCCACAATTCTCACACCCATAAACCATTCCTTTCTTAGGGACAAGAATTCAAGTATTCAACATACTAGTATACTCTGATCAGGCCTAAAAGTTTGGTTTGGTCCCATAATTTTGGAGTTCAAGTCAAATACTAGCGTTTTTTTTTTTTGATGTCAACTTCAAATTGCATTAATGAGAAATAGAGTCATTACAACAAATAGGAATATTACACGTGGAAGTTAAGCTAGCTAAATGATCAACATGATCCCAAACATGATTACCAAGAGACTCAGACAAGCCAACAAGGTAATGTGCATCAGTATTTAGAGTTCTACGGATATAGAGGATATCAGCTCCATTGGAGAGACTAAAGAGATCTTTGCAATCCAAGATAACAGGGGAAATAGCAGCTCTGATAATTCTGTCCTTCATACAACCAACCACCATTGCAGCATCTGTCAAGAAGCTCACCATATTCAGACCCAGATCACGCACCACAGAGAGACACCACCGCATTCCTAGCGCCTTGGCCAGCAGAGGATCAACAGCAATGGCTTCTTTCTTGCATGCCGCATAAATCAGCATACCCCTTTGATCTCTTATGGTTAAGCCCCATCCAGTTGAACCATTATCGAAGCACCCTGCATCAACCTGAGCAGTGTAACCCGATCTGCATTGAACACCAGCAGAAGCAGATTGCTGCAGACTCGGATCAGTCAATAGTTTCTGGTTTACCACGTTAAATTCAGCAACAAAACTCATGGCTGCTTCAGCAAGCTGAGCAGGGTTAGTAATGACATTTTAAATATAAGTTGGTTCCTAGCAAACCATATTTTCCAAAGAATCACAGAGAACAATTGAGATCCTAACTCTTCACAATTAGTAAGCTAATGGAGTAACCAGTCATGATAATGTGTTTGAAGAGGGATATGGGTACCTATCTGCGAAGAGAACAGAGCCAGTTTCATAAAATTACAGTGCATAAGCATATGCTCCGCATTCTCAGCACCTTCGTTACAGAGAGGACAAATAGTGTCAAGCTGGATTCCTTTCTTCTTAAGATTACACCTAGACGGGAGAATGTTCCTTGCAAGCCTCCAAAGAAAATTACGGATCTTATTAGGCACAGAAGCTTTCCAAATGAGAGTCCACAGCTTGTCAGTATCACTACTAGAGGAACTAGCAGCAGATCTACTGTTATCATCACAAAGGGCCCTATAAGCAGACCTCACAGAGTACTCGCCATCCTTCTCCCAGTGCCAAATGAACTTATCCTCCGGGAGCCTATATGAAATAGGGATGCTAAGGATCTGATACGCCTCAAAATTGGAGAAGCACTCAAGAACCAAGGCTCTACTCCAATTCTTCAGGTTCTCATCCACCAACTCTGAGACCGTAGCCTCGGGGCTACAACATCTGGGCTGACTAGTGACTTTGAAACCCGCTTGGGTAGGAACCCAATTGTCCCCCCAAATCTTCACCATTCTTCCATTCCCAATTTGCCATCTGCCACCTTTAAGAATAACCTCCCTAGCACTAAGCATGCTTCGCCACGCATAACTTGGTTGAAAACCAGCCCCAGCAGCTAGGAAGTTGTGTCTAGGATAATATCTACTTTTGAAGATCTTCTCAAACAGTGACCCTTCTTTAGAGAGGAGTCTCCAACAATGCTTACCCAGTAGAGCCTTATTAAATTCACTGAATCCTCTGAATCCCATCCCCCCTTTCTTCTTGTTCATAGCCAAATTGTTCCAACTGAGCCAATGGATCTTCCTATCACCCTCCTCGGACCCCCACCAGAACTTAGACAACATAGTCTCAATGTCTTTACAACAGCTCTCAGGCAGCTTATAACAGCTCATAATATAATTAGGAATGGCTTGAGCTATAGATTTAATGAGAGTTTCCTTACCTGCTTTAGATAAGCACTTTTCCTTCCACCCTTTCAGCTTCTTCCAAACCCGGTCAATGACAAAGGAGAAAATGGTTCTCTTAAACCTACCAAAGAAGACAAGTAGACCAAGATACCTTTCATGAGAATCAACAGTCTTTACTCCCATCTTGTTACAGATAATATCTCTATCACTTTGAGGCACATTTTGACTAAAAGACGTCTCAGATTTCTCGAAATTCACCACTTGACCTGAGGCTAGTTCATAAACGGAAAGAAGTTTCAGAATAGTATCAGCTTCATTAAGATTTGCTCTAGCAAAAAGCAGACTATCATTTGCAAATAGCAGATGGGAAACATGGGGAGCCTCTCTAGCAATCCTCAGTCCATGAAGCGAACCGTTACCAATTTCTTTGTGAATTAAGTCAGAAAACACATCAGCACAAAGAATAAAAAGATAAGGGGATAAGGGGTCACCTTGTCTCAAACCTCTCTCAGGTTTGAAGCCCCAGCTGGGATGGCCATTAATCAGAATCTGATAAGAAACCGATGAAATACACCGAACAATAAGCTGGATCATGTGCTGAGGGAAGCCTATAGAGGAGAGAACACCCTCCACAAAACACCATTTAATCCGATCATACGCTTTAGACATATCCAACTTCACTGCCATAGTCCCCTTCTTCCCCTTCTTTTTCTTTTTTAACTAATGGAAGCATTCCATAGCAATAAGGGCATTATCAGTAATTAGCCTCCCTTGGACAAAAGCGCTCTGCTCTTCATCAATCACCTCCGGCAGAATGGGTTTAATACGGTTAGCAATGGCCTTCGTGACAATCTTCATAATCACATTGCAGAGGCTAATAGGGCGATACTGCTTAGGAGAGGACGGGTTCTTGCACTTAGGAATGAGAACAATGAAAGTCTTGTTAATATCTTCAGGGGACCTATTATTGTTCAAAATATCAAGAGCCAATGAGGTGACCTCTCTACCCACAACACCCCAATACTTCTGATAGAATAAGGCAGGAAGGCCATCCGGTCCTGGGCTCTTAAGGGGATTCATCTGAAAAATAGCAGTGTGGACCTCTTCCCCCGTGAAAGGGGTGCTGCACCACTCTCTCATCTCGGGCTTTAGCTTATCTTTCACAACAAGGCAAGTATTATCAATCTCCGTAGGCATAGAGGAAGCAAAGAGTTCGGTATAGTAAGAGATGAACACCCTCTCAACATGATCTTCACTCTTCCACCACACCCCATTCTCATCCTTGATCTTCTTAATCTCATTGGCCTTCCTCCTTTGACTAGCCTTAGAATGGAAGAATTTAGTATTCTTATCCCCATCTTTAAGCCACATGGCTCTGCTCCTTTGCCTCCACATAGTCTCCTCATTTCTAAGAAGCTCTTCATGGTACCTCTCAAGCTCCTTATATCTGGAAATATCTTCGGCAGTCCCATCCCAGCTATTAGATTCCTTCAGCTTCTTTTCAACCTTCGAGATTTCTTTTTTCAACCCACCCACTCTATATTCATCAAATTCCCCATCCAATCCCTTCAGAGCATCAATTTTCTCCACATAGTTCCGGTTACCACCCTGCCACATCCTACGGACGGATGCCATACACCTCTCATCCTTTGACCACACCTCCTCAAACCTAAAAATTCTGGATTTTCTTTTCTTCTCCATTGGAGGGGCTTCCAACTGGATTAGAATAGCAGCATGAACCTGTATCTAGGTAAATGGATGACATGAATTGGCGAAAATCTATTAATGAAGGCCTCATTACCACAGACTCTATCCAATCTACACTGAATACTCTCATCTCCCTGTCTACCATTTGACCAAGTGAAAGGATACCCTTTAAATCCCAAGTCAATCAGATTACAACTATCCATACACCTTCTACCAATGCCCAGCTGAGAATCCGATCTAGTATTGCCACCCATCTTCTCTTTACTCTCAATAATATCATTAAGGTCACCAAAACAAATCCACTTACCAACAATATTAGAAGAGAGAGTTCTAATTAGTTGCCAAGTCTTCCACTTTAAGTGATCAGTGGGAAAGCCATACACACCGGTCAGATGCCAAGGAACATTATCCTCATCATCCATACAAGACCCATGAATATGATTCAAGGAGTAGGACTGTATATCAACACTACAATTAATTCTCGAACCAGAACAGGGACAAACCACCAGCTCTATCTCTACCGGTTCCAGAGCAGTCAACAGACAAACCTGCTCCAAAGCCACACTTTAACCGAATACTTTCCATCTCACTAGCCTTCAACTTAGTCTCCATGAGGAAGACCACCATGGGTGTTTCTAAACGGATGAGCCTCAACAAGGCTCGAACTGCAGAGGGACTCCCTAACCCTCTACAATTCCAACTAATGATTTTCATTGGAATAGGAGGTGTTGAATCAACAACACCCCCTCTAGTCCTTCATTAGTAACATCCACCTCCATTCTAGTAGCCTATTTCTTTTGTGACCCTCTCTCCTCAACCACTTCCTCCATATTTCCCCCATCTTCAAAAAGAGTTCTCTTCCCCATAGCAACATGCTTAACCGAGGCCTCCTTCTCTGTACTTCTCTTCCTACCATTCTTTCTCACCCATGTCCACTGCTTACCTTTGTTTTTGTTGGCTGCTTCTTTCGGTTTTGGCTTAGGTGGGCTCTTCACAGCTTCCTTTTGCTTGGCAGCCACATTCTTTGGGGTAATATCAATGAAACCCAAATATTCAACCACCTCTTCAACTTCCTTTGTAGCTTTATTTCTTTTAGAGACAATTTGGGCTAAGGTAGGTTCCTTCTCAATTGCAGCTTGAGAGACTTTCCTATCATCCTTGGCTGCTGCACTATCTTCAGGGGTACCACTCTTGGAAGAAGAAAACAAGCTACGGCTACAAGATCCTTGGTGGCCTTCCTTTTTAGGCTCCAAATTCTGTTTTGGGAGGGGAGAGGCTCTCAACCAAGGACCAAAAGGAAGGTCTCTTTCCTCCAAGTCATCATACTCATTACCACCTTGGGTCTCATCTTCATCACACTCCTTCATTTGATGTCCTAACTTCCCACATATGATGCAAAACGCAGGGAGTCTCTCATATCTGAAAAACACTTTCAAATCTTTCCCATGGAAACGAATTACCGTCCCTCTCTTCACTGGAAGCTTCAGGTTGAGCGTAATTTTAACATGAAGGAATTTCCCCAATCTATTACAATCCCGGTTGTCAGCTTCTTCAAATTTTCCCATCAAATCCCCCAACCTCTTGGCCATATTTTCCGTACGCAAACGCAGGGGTAAATCATACACCCTTGCCCACAGAGTAGTAGTATCCAAGGCCATCTCCGATAGCTGTTCAATTCCAGTAATCCGTTTGAGCACCACCAAATGGCGATCGAAATTCCATGGACCAGAATTCAGAACATTATCCAGATCACGTTTAGAAGAAAAGGTGAAGAGGAATAAGTTCTTACCTAGTTCCTGAACATCAACCGACTTCTTTAGTCTCCAAGCATCAACGATTGTCTGTTTAAAAGCTCTGGCGTTGAAGGGGTTCTCCGTCCAGAGCTTTCCAGCCAAAGATCGTTAAAATGATTCATCACTTCCTCCTTCTTCATCCTCAACCACCAGCAGCGATTCATCTTCCACCGGAAACATAGGGCTCTTTTGTTTTTCCATCAGACCAGAGCTACTCCTAGACCACGATAGCAGCTCGCGAAAACCAGAAGAGAGACGAAACAAACAGAACAGACACACCCACACAAGTAGGAGCAAACCCAGAAAGGGGGCGGGACCAGCGAGCTTAACACCCCTAACCAAAAGATAACGTAAGAAAACTTAAACAACAAAAACTTCAACAAATGTGTTTGCCTTAGTTCTAGATGTTGGGTGCCTATCCTTCTTTATTCAACTGCATTACAGAACCAACAGAAACATCAATTAATTACTCATGCACGATTAAATTCTGGTCTTACTTTACTTTCTTCTTCATTTTTTTTAATGAATTAGACTAAACTACCATAGTGCAATACTATGTTTTAAATATTTGATAATATAACACATGACCCGCGAGCCCAACCCAAACCAACCCGTCTAATATCGGGTCGGTTTGGTTCGGATTTTATAGGAAAAAACACCAACCCAAACCAATTAAATATGATTGGTTCGAATAACGGATTTAGTCAAAAATCCATCCAAAACCAACCCGTGAACACCCCTACTTTTGGTCATTTTGCCCGCATATTGATATTGACCTGAAATCAGAGCTTAGGAATCATATCCTAGTTGAAAGGTCAGGTTATACTTTCTTTGTAGGTATTGAGTATGAAAATTTGCCTTCCTTCTATATGAAATGCAAGACTATCACTCACACCAGTGATTGCAAAAGAAAGACGCTCTCTAGTGGAGAAAATAATTACGAGCTAAAGATCCCAGAATATATCGCTCAGGCAAAACATATTCCTAAATATGTCCCCAAGCTTCATGCCACAAATAATGTAAATTACAAGCAGCAAGCTCAAGTTAACACATCTAGCTCCTAAAGATGTCAACAACGATCCTAGAGACGGTTTGGATTCTAGTTCCCAACAAGCTCTAGTGCAACAGCAGCAAGGGGAATCTTCACATAATGAGATGCGAAGAGGTCATGCACTCTAACGAAGAATCAATTGTCAATGACTCTTTTTCTTCAAATGACCGCAAGCAAATGTCGCCTGTGGTTATGGAGACGCGAGAGGCATATTTGAACTTGACTCGGAAGTTGACTTTTTCTCCTAGCACACGGGCAACAGCTCAAAACAACATCGTTCAGATCTCTCCCACCTCTGTAGCCGGTCGGGACGGTAGTGATTCTATTGACTCATCCTCTACTCAATCTCCCACTACCAGACTAAATTCGCTAAATGTCTCTGAGTCTGATGCTACTTCTAATCTAGTGGTACCATCTAACATGAGAATTTCAGGAAAGCTTTGGGGTGATGTGTCAGATGACGTTGATGATCCTATGACCCAGGGAATGTCCGAACCGGCGGGATCCAAGGCCCAAAAGAAGAAAATTCGGCAAAAAAAGAAATTGGTCCAGAAAACGGCAGACTATAATACTCGTTCAAAGACAAATTTTGTCTCTGCCTCCTTTTGATCAGATTATTGTTAGATAATCCCAAAACTTTCAGAAAATTAGTTGTAGTTGTTGGCTATAAATTCTCGTTCAAGGACATCTTAATTTTGTCTCTGTTTCTTTCATCTAACTATTGTAAGTTAGCTCTTGATTTTTAGTCTCTAGGGTGAAATGTTTTAGGGGGTTCTGCCAAGGGCTCCCTATTATTGTTTTAACTTTATTGTCTCTTTTGTCAAGGATTTTGGTCTAGTCCCCCTTGTACTCTTTCTCTTTCTTTTTCATTTTTAATAAATTCAAGGCATGTAGCCTGTTTAAAAAAAAGCTCCTTTTACATTACACATTGTCTTAGCTTAGTTTTACAGTAATTAAACCTTTCAGAAGCCTAATTCTAACACTCTTTAGAGAACTCATAGTTTTGAAACATAGTTCCTTCCTCAGCCTAATTATTTGAATAAAGGAAATCAAAGGTTGAACCATTCTTAGGCAATCGTCGACTAAATTTAAAGTTTGACAACAACTGTATATTATTTATTTGCAGTTAAAGTGTGGGTAGAGAATCTGAGTACAAGTAGGGGTGTGCATGGTGCATGAACTGCACCAAACTGAACCATATATGTGGTTCGGTTTGTAAAACCAATTTCACCGAAAACCGGTTTTTTCCTCAAACCAGTTTCGGTTCAGTTTTAAACCGGTTCAGAACCGGTTTCTATATTAAAACCGGATTTTCTTTACTGAACCAGTTTTCCAGAATTGCAAACTGGATTTTCAATGTCACGGCATGCCATGACAGCCTCTACGGCATGGACTCTGACATGTTACTAAAGCTGTTCTTCGAAAATATACAACACTATTAAATATCGTCCCTGCAATAGTGGTAATCGTAATAACACTCATCCATCAAATTTGTTTCTGTCGCCACAATTAAAGCCATCACTCAAAAAATAATAAACTTGATTCTGTATGAACCAAGTTGTCGTCTGGTTCTTGACGATCATGAGGTGAAACAGAATGAGTTTGTTGGGAATTAAAATTTGAACTTTCAATTAAAAAAATATTATCCTAAAGAAGTTAAATAATATAAATTGTATATATTATATATTATAATAATAAAACTCAATGGTTAAATTAGAATATGTTACATTATTAAATTATTATATGTTACATTATCACGAATTGAATTGAATAATGGTTAAAATATTATATGTTACAGTTATTATAATGTAACAATAAAATGAAATATTGATCGAAGCATAATGTTGACAAAAAAGTAAAAAGCAGAGTATACCAGAAAAAAGGTAAAAAACAGAAAAAGTCATAAAGCTATTCACTGTATAAAGTTAACAGGAAAATATAAAGAAGAAGAATAGAGAAGAAAAAAAATTAAAAAAAAATCAGGTAAAAGAGAGGAGGAAAAAAGAAGAGTAAGCCGCACTGCAGAATCAATACTATGAAAGGGGATGTAAGCGAGCGATATCAGATTAAAAGAGGTAAACCGATTTACTACTTTTTAAATCAGGCCACCGATTTAATTTTAAAATTAGGTCCAGTTCAAAAACCATGTAAATGGTTATGGGTTTTTATGGTGTAGTGTGGTCCGGTTACTGCATATGGACTGGTTAACCTTTTTATTTGCACACCCCTAAGTACAAGCACTTAAGTTCCCGAAGGATATGAAACAGACACTAAAGCTACTATCTCTACGTGTGTGAGCTCAAACGTACACTATATTCTATACATTCTTGTTCTTTTTCTTGATGAAACTATACGTTCTATAATCAAGATGAGTACTCATCATAATGGAAGATAATAATCAAAAATGAAAAGTCAGTTAAATATTGTCATCACTCACAATGTTCCACTCTTAAAATGCCCATTTACCCGCCCCACTGGAAAGGTGAAACTTCCCAATTGGGTGCTAGCTAATTGCAGAAAACTATGATGGTTTTTTCTGTTGATATTTTTTTATATATTAATTATTATAATCATGTGGCGAAAAAAATTATATGTGGGAAGAAGACCAAGACCAAGTCCAAGTCCATAGCTTGTCTTCGTAGATTGTTCTCAACACATTTTTTTGGTATAAGAAGTTAAAGGGTATTTACTGTTGCAACAGATGGAGGTTCTGCAAAGGTAATTATAACTTTGAGTCCTGCTGGTTAGTACGAAAATAGTTGTAGAATGTTTTTCTCACCATTCTTACCATAAATGAGTTTCCTATAACTTTTCCTTCCAGTGACATTAACTGTATAATCGGTATTTACCAGTCAAAAAAATCGTTAACTTTAATATAAAATGTAAATTATCAAATTAAACGTTTTTTAAGGAAATTAAGTATTTGTCGCGCAATAAAAAAGTAAATTAAGTATTTTATAAGGATGTAATTTTTTTTGACCAAAAGGATGTAATTTTTTTTTTGAGCAGAATATTAAAACTTTTTTAAATATGTTGAGTAGTCGAGCTTTTTTTTAAAAAAAATTTAGTACTAGAGTTAACAATACTCCAAACTACAATATTGCAACCACCCTTGCAATAAATAAAATCCTTTTGAAGCCTATATAACTTAATTAGGCTCCAAGTAACAAAACTTAAGATGTTCTATATTTCTTAAAAGAAATTAAGAATTCAATTAATATAATTTTGGGATATGGAGAGTAGAGATCTCTCTAGTCTCAAAAGAAAATATGTTATTAAAGTTTGATACATTTGAGATACATATGTATAGAGAGCGTATTAGATGATAACTAGTGTTTATTGTGAGAAATGAGAACTCATAATTATAACCATTAAATTAAAATTAATAGTTCAAATTACGTCATTAATTAAAAGATATCGTATGATTGTTTCCTTATTTATTAAAGATCGTACAAGATCTTGTGACTAATGACGTGATCTAAACAGTTAATTTTAATCTAATGGTTATAATTAAGAGTTATAATTTCTCATCATAAACACTAGTTCTCACCTGATATGCTCACACATGTATAATATATATGTATAGACAGGTTAGTTTTACCCTACTGATGACAGTGTCGCAATAGTAATTCAACCTAGTACGAGAGGAACCGTTGATTCGCACAATTGGTCATCGCGCTTGGTTGAAAAGCCAGTGGTGCGAAGCTACCGTGCGTTGGATTATGACTGAACGCCTCTAAGTCAGAATCCGGGCTAGAAGCGATGCGTGCGCCCGTCGTTCGCTTGCCGACCAGCAGTAGGGGGCCTTGGCCCCCCAGAGGCACGTGCCGTTGGTGACTCTCGCAAGGTGGATGCGCCTTGCGAGACACCTTGAAGCGCTATTCCCATTGAGCGGCGGGTAGAATCCTTTGCAGACGACTTAAATACGCGACGGGGTATTGTAATTGGCAGAGTGGCCTTGCTGCCACGATCCACTGAGATTCAGCCCTTGTCGCTTCGATTCGTCCACCACCCCCCCCCCCCCCCCCCCCCCCCCCCCCCCAAAAAACATGTGAAAAAACACAAGTCTTTGAAAACCACATCTTTTTGAGCTAAGGGTTAAAAGTATGCACCTCCAATGCCGGAGGCTATGCGCCTATGATGTTTCAGCTTGTGGCGTGCATGGGCGGGGAGTTGTACAACAGGACAAGACATGGAGGAAACACGAGACATAATGGGGATCGGTCGTCGTGAAAAAAACGCAAGAGCGGGGGTAAAAACTTGAACCATGTTTCCACTCGCTCGGTTGCTTCGGAGAATTGGAGAAAACTTGGCGGGAACATTGGGCACATTGCACCACGTTGTGACATGGAGAAAACTTAGTGGGAAAATTCAGTATTTTGCCCAAAAAATGGTAAAAAGTAGGTCGCTTGGAAGAATTAGAAAGACTCGGTGGAAACATTGGACATGATACAATGATGTCCCAGAAAAATAAGGGGGTCAAATAGAAACCTCTAGACGCACCTTTGTATTTTTACGGTTTTTGCCAATTTCCAACAAAAAATTATATAAAATCCATCCCTTGGTAGAATCGATTGGAAATTTTTGAGGGCATTCCATATGTTCCCAGTAGCTCCCAGAAAAATGGAGAGGCCAAGATTCACTCTCTAAGTGCAAAAAAGTATTTTTCGGTATGACGGTTTTGTGCGATTCGGTAAAAAATTAAAATTCGGAGTTTGGGACCTCAAAATGAAAAAACGGCTCCTGGAGTTCTTCTAAATGTTACTAGGAACTCCCAGAAAAATAACCAACTCAAAATTCTATTTCTATGATTTATTGTGTATTTGTCAAGTTTTACGGTAAAAAATTCATAATAAATAGACCGCTTGTCGAAAAATTACAAAGCTTGGTACTTTTGTACCTCTCAATAGGGTCTACAACCCTGCAAAAGATTGGAAAAAAATTTCTCGTGGAACTCCGAAAAAGGGCCTTATGTCTGTAGAAAGAAAGTGTCGACGCTCGGGTAGAAGTGGTTTTGGTCCGTTTGTCTACTATAGGGAGCACCACACAACCTGCCCTGGCGCCCATGGCCTAGGGCGCCAGGATCCCTGGCGCCAGTGCCCCATGGTGCCAAGATCCGCGCCAGTGCCCCATGCGCCCATGCCCAAGATCCGCGCCAGTGCCCCATGGCGCCACGACGTCTCGGTCCCTATATATATCAAGGAAGGAAGGAAGGAAGAAAGAAAGAATCAAAGAATAAAAATAAAAGGAAGGCGCCCATGCCCCAGGATCCTAGCAGGGATCCACGACCCGTTCCGTTCCCAGGCACCGAGCCACAGGGATCCAATCATGGCGCCACGACGTCTCGGTCCCTATATATATCAAAGAAGGAAGGAAGGAAGGAAGAAAGAAAGAATCAAAGAATAAAAATAAAAGGAAGGCGCCCATGCCCCAGGATCCTAGCAGGGATCCACGACCCGTTCCGTTCCCAGGCACCGAGCCACAGGGATCCAATCATGGCGCCACGACGTCTCGGTCCCTATATATATCAAAGAAGGAAGGAAGGAAGGAAGGAAGGAAGAAAGAAAGAAAGAAAGAATCAAAGAATAAAAATTAAAGGAAGGCGCCCATGCCCCAGGATCCTAGCAGGTATCCACGACCCGTTCCGTTCCCAGGCACCGAGCCACAGGGATCCAATCATGGCGCCACGACGTCTCGGTCCCTATATATATCAAAGAAGGAAGGAAGGAAGGAAGAAAGAAAGAATCAAAGAATAAAAATAAAAGGAAGGCGCCCATGCCCCAAGATCCTAGCAGGGATCCACGACCCGTTCCGTTCCCAGGCACCGAGCCACAGGGATCCAATCATGGCGCCACAACGTCTCGGTCCCTATATATATCAAAGAAGGAAGGAAGGAAGGAAGAAAGAAAGAATCAAAGAATAAAAATAAAAGGAAGGTGCCCATGCCCCAGGATCCTAGCAGGGATCCACGACCCGTTCCGTTCCCGGGCACTGAGCCACAGGGATCCAATCATGGCGCCACGACGTCTCGGTCCCTATATATATCAAAGAAGGAAGGAAGGAAGGAAGGAAGGAAGGAAGAAAGAAAGAATCAAAGAATAAAAATAAAAGGAAGGCGCTCATGCCCCAGGATCCTAGCAGGATCCACGACCCGTTCCGTTCCCGGGCACCAAGCCACAGGGATCCAATCATGGCGCCACGACGTCTCGGTCCCTATATATATCAAAGAAGGAAGGAAGAAAGAAAGAAAGAAAGAATCAAAGAATAAAAATAAAAGGAAGGTGCCCGGTCCCTAGACAAGTGTTGCCACGTGCCTCAACAAAGCGCCATGAGCAAGACATCACTTGTGCCCTCCCCGGGCACGACTAATAATTTCTCCTCAAGCATGATTTCCTAGAAATTTTAAGATGTGCCTTCATTCCCCGTGTCCATAGTTAAGTTTGGTGGGGAGCACATCTCATCGAAGCATTTTACGGTAGTCGCAAAAAAACGGTATTTTGCTCAAAAAATGGTAAAAAATAGGTCCCATGGAAGAATCGGAAAATACTTGGTGGAAACATTGTACATGATACCATGATGTCCCAGAAAAATAGAGGGGCAAAATAGAAACCTCTAAACGCACCTTTGTATTTTTACGGTTTTTGCCAGTTTCCAACAAAAAATTATATAAAATCCATCCCTTGGTAGAATCGATTGGAAATTTTTGAGGGCATTCCATATGTTCCCAGTAGCTCCCATAAAAATGGAGAAGCCAAGATTCACACTCTAAGTGCAAAAAAGTATTTTTCGGCATGACGGTTTTGTGCGATTCGGTAAAAAATTCAAATTCGGAGTTTGGGACCTCAAAATGAAAAAATGGCTCCTGAACTTCTTCTAAATGTTACTAGGAACTCCCAGAAAAAAAAGAAACTCAAAATTCAATTTCTATGATTTATTGTGTATTTTTCAAGTTTTACGGTAAAAAATTCATAATAAATAGACCGCTTGTTAAAAAATTACAAAACTTGGTACTTTTGTACCTCTCAATAGGGTCTACAACCCTGCAAAAGATTGGAAAAAAATTCGTTGTGGAACTCCAAAAAAGGGCCTTATGTCTGTAGAAAAAAAGTGTCGACGCTCGGGTTGGAGTGGTTTTGGTCCGTTTGTCTACTATAGGGGGGAGCTCCCTGCCAGCCCCGTGCCCCAGGCGCATGGCAGGGCGCCATGCTCCCTTCCTGGTAACTTGTGGTGGTCAGAACAAGCGGGATTGGTGTCGAAGGTAACATTTTCTTCAAATTGAACAAACACCTAATCTATAATCTATAATCTATAATCTATAATATAAACATTTGAGAATGCATCTCCATTAATGCATTGCCAAATGTCAACATATTATAAAAATGGTATTAATTATGGTTCTATGGTCCTACTCCACTAATTAATCCAGCAGCAAAATAGGAAATAATGTGCATTTATTTTACTATATGAAATTATTTGCTAAAGTAATTAAAATGATTATCCTAATATGGCATCAAATAGTGTTGTACCTAAACAGAAATAATACTACTTTATTGTGTCTATTCGGGTGTGTTTTGAAATTTTAAATTCACCCAATTTCCAACCAATTCCGACCATCTGTGTTATAAAGGGTCACCTGCTAGGTCAAAATACATATTGTAGCCTGTTTCGCTTTTTATATTTATTTTGTTTTTAAAAAATAAATTGGCTCAAATGAGTTGGACCAGCCCTGCGTGAAAGTAAGAGATAAAGTTAAAAGGGTAAACTAAGAGAGGTAAAATATATTTATTATATATACATATATAAATAAGAAAATAAAGGGCAAATGTGATTTAATACACCACATTTTGGATTATTAAGGGAGGTAAAATATATTTCTTATATAGATAGTTGATTAAATTTCCATATCATAGAAAATTATGAGATTTAATACACCACGTTTTGAATTCAAATCCAAAATTTCAACATGATGTAGTGGTACCAACTAAAATTTAAAGTTATGACAAATTTTAAAATAATGTCTATTTTAAATTTAAAAAAAAAAAGAGAAGATTAAATTAGCATAAGCACACAATCAGATGTCTTTTTTTTGTTGACAAACACAACTATATGTCTTAACTACTGTTACTTTTTAATATCCATATCAAATTAATCATTTTTTTGACAACATTTAATAAAAAGCAAATATAATCAAAAAATTCTCCCACAATTAAAAAATACACTTTTAGAATTCTAATAAAATATTTTCCTTTCAACTCATTTTGGAACACTCTATAAAATTAAGATTGTTTGATATGGCTCCGCGACCAAAACATATGGCTCAAGTGAACCCCCTCAACAACATACGGCTCCGCGACTGCTCTCTACCTTGGAGAGTTTTCCTCCCCATTCCATCCCTGCATGACCCTATTGTTCGTAAAAAAATATAGTAAATGTGTGTGTGTGTGTGTGTGTTCATTAGAGTTTTATTAGAAACCGAAGCTGGGACCTCACGGATTAGGTATGATCCCTATTCCCTTCCCCACCAGCCTCCAAGGGACTATCGTTATCTTTCCCATCCCCACAGAGAATAATCTTCACCTTTAGGTTTTCAAACCCGGCGATTCACACTGGAATCCCCACCTACAATGAGAATTTGACATATCTAAGTAGTAGTAGTACAACTATTTTGTTGAAAACATATTAATATGTATATACATAACTTAACAAACAAAATATACATTTTTTTCAAAAAATTTCAATAGAATAACTATACCCGTACATAGCACGAGTCACACATTCTAGTACAATTTATAAGGGATTGATAACAATTCAAGTAGGTACTTGGTGGAAAGCAGCGCAACAACGTTCGTTCCTTCGTTTCGTCCTTAAACAAGTTGTTTACTAAAATTAAGTCAACAAATGGGTGACACTACATTTCTCTTTTTGAATTCATTAGTTTTAATGCGTTATAGATCAAACAATTGACTCAGTTAATAAAATATTGGCTTTTTATACTAGGTGGTTCTTCATTATTAGTACTTCACCACTTCAAAAAAATAAATAAATTGAAAAGCCTTTTTAAAACTTTTTTTCAATGACTAAACTGGATAATAGTGATATTTACAGGGACCAATCATATATTTAAGTTTAAAACATTTTAATAATATAGAACATATGTCAAAAAAGGAGGAGATTTCGGATATTTACTATTTTTTTTATCAAAATATTTACTATTGAAAAGCTTGGATCAAACTATACAACTTATAGAATAATATTAAATATTCATGTTATTGTTACATCTGATGAGAAAACATTTTCTACATAAAAATTGTTAAAATCTTATTTACATTCTACTGTCACAAGATAGATTAAATAATATCTCTCAAATTCTTGTCAAAAATGGCCCGTTTTTTGGTTACCATGTCATTGGTGCGCAGTTTCCACCGACTTTGTCTATGACTAATCTACGCCGGAGAACTGGCTGACCACGAGTACCCGCCTTTGTTGGCCCATGTGGTTCTCCCCTCTCAACCGAGTTTTTGCAACATCCAATATTCGAACCCGAGACTTTGGGGTGGGATTCGAGTCTAATTACCACTTGGACCAACCCTTTTTGGTTCAAAAATGGCTTTTAAGAAAACTTGATTTTGAATCAATTATTAATGATTAATTTTGCAAGAAAAATACAAATTAAGATGGTAATATTTAAATAATTACCATGACTCCATTTTAATTAGTTCATATGGATACCCAAAATCTAAGGATCACCCTATATATCACCATTTATATATGTCACAACTTGTACTTATGTGTGGATTTCTTTTACAATTGTTTGTAATAGACGTTTTAATTTCTATTTCAATATATGCCTATTTTATATCTCCACGAGATTAGTTGACTCCCTTGCTAAAGTTAGATTAACAAGCACTATATACACATAAATATACACATAAATATACACATAAATATACACTAAATTAAATAACATGACGAATAAATAATTTTTGAGACATTATGTAAACAACACGGGGATCAGGGGAACTGGCCACTGGGGAAGGGGAGTGTAAGTGTAAAACAATGTCAAAGTGGCGTTATCAAACCAGAGGGGTGATGATCTTTATTTATAGCAGTTAACTTGAGTGGAGTGCTCTCTGCTAAAATAAGAGCTTGTGTCCTATAATGGAGGAGCACAAACTTTTTGTTAGGGTATACTTAATAAACTTTTGTTTTGCCCTAATAAAAAGTTAGTTGGCCCCATTAAAATAGTTTTTGTGAACGAATGTTAAAAGTTATGAAGTATAAAAGAGAAAATAACTTGATACTAATTTTATCCTTTTAATTTTTGGTTAAATAGCTATTTTGGTTCCTTTTTTGAAGGGGTGTCACTATATATATAGTTCCCTATTATGTCGAATTTTCATTAAAGCCCTTGTGTGCATATGTGTCTTCTTTTAATCTCAAAAAAAATTGTGGGATTAAACAAAATAATAGGAGACAAGTTTGAGGATCGAATTGCATAACGAAAGATACATTCATTGACCAAATTGATAAAATTAAGAAGTGCATATTCAGATATTTGTGTAACTTTAGTATATTTCAGGACTAGTATAACACATCAAATTTAGTGGTTTCAAATTTTCTATTCTATATTTTCTAGTTTTATAAAAATTTACATTTTTTTCTTATGTTAATATATTATAAAGCGATTGGGGCTCATCCTCTCTTTACCAAGTGTCGAGGATTCGATCCTCGCCTTGGGTATGGAGCAGCTTTAAATCCCTGGGTCAGCTGTCCTACCCTTCGAGGGGCCTCCAATCTAACAAGGGGATTAATCACTGCGTTCGACGGTTAATACCCTGGTCCTGACCTAAAAATATATATTATAAATTTTATTTGCCCCTCACTAAGTAAACTTTCTATAGTCGCCACTGGCTGAGATCGTAGGGAGCATGTGATAAACACTCCCTATTGAGGTGGGCGTGGTGAAAACCACGTCAATCTTTCTAGGAGGGTTTGGACCTCGATTCTGACTAGCCTACTCGGGAGCATCCGACTTCTAACTTAGCGTTTTCGTATCAAGGTCCATGTTGGTTTGAGTTGCCATATCCTCATAGAGTTAACTAGTGGCAGCCGCCAATGTTGAAAATAAGTAATTAAAAACTAATTAATTCCATGGTAGTTCACCTATAAATATCCTCACCATCCTAGTGAAACATACAACAACTGATCACTCACCTTTTAAAAGATGGGAAACAAAAAATTGTCCTGTTTGATGCTATGTTTGTTATCTTTCTTGGTTGGAACCATAGCAGAACAATGTGGTAGACAAGCTGGTGGTGCTGTATGCCCAAACGGTTTATGTTGCAGCAAATATGGTTATTGTGGTACCACAGCTCCCTACTGTTTAAGGGACTGCCAGAGCCAATGCAGAGGTTCAACACCATCACCAACCCCAACAACACCTTCAGGAGGTAGTGGTGGAGATGTTGCCAGGCTCATTCCAAATTATCTCTTTGATCAAATGCTCAAATACCGAAATGATGGAAGGTGCCCAGGGCATGGATTCTACACATATGATGCTTTTATTGCTGCTGCTCGTTCTTTTAATGGTTTTGCTACTACTGGTGATGATACCACCCGCAAGAGGGAACTTGCTGCTTTCTTGGCTCAAACTTCGAAAGAAACCACTGGTAATTATATTCTTTATAATTATTAATTTGTTTTGATAATCAGATACTCCCTCCGTTTCGTATTATAAGAAAAATTTTGGAACATTTTTTTGCCCTATATTATAAGAAAAAGATATACTTTTCAAAGTATATTAACAGCTAAAAATTCATTTATACTCTTATTTAGTGTGAGATATAGGTTCACTAAAAAGTCACATAGTGAGTATAAAAATTTAATACTGGGTATATATTTGGAATGAGGCTTAAATTGCCTCACATTTAATAACCTCATTGGTCTGTGATTTTTGTATTTTCCTCTTATAATAGAGACCGGAGGGAGTATGTGATAGACATCCCTCATTCTCTGTCTAAATATTCTCCTAACAAAAATAATATTCTCCTAACACCATTAGTCTTTTTTAAAAAAAACTTAAAGTATACCTCTCGTGTAAACGTTTTGTAACTTAATGGATCTAAGTGGTACGAAAAACTTAAAGAACCTACTTGTTACAATTAAATAATTTAAAGAACCTAAGTGGTATGGAAAAAACTCGATGACCAAACTCGATGACCAAATTGTTACAATTAAATAACTGAAAGAATCTCTTCTGTAATTTAGCCTAGTAATCTAACAACTAACACACAACGTACGAAAAAAGAGTCTTTCGGGTCCTAATTAATATAGTCTAAACTCGTATGCATATTTTCTCTATTATATTTGATTCAAAATATCATTAACATATAGTTATGGGGTAGTCTTGGCTACCCGGGAAAAAATATTAGTCTGTAGGTACATTTAATATTTAGCTACTTCAATAAAAAAACAACAACAAGTCCATTAATATATTATTAGCCCAAACAGAAGGGTTGGTCTGAGCGGTAACTAGGTTTGGATCCCACCCGAAGGTGTCAAAAGGATGACATGCACAACACATATATATTTCATCTCAACTATTTCTTATCTCAAAATCAAATCTAGAAATTAAATTCTTTTTTTGGACCAAATCTAACAATTAAATCCTAGTAACATTACTTAATAGCTCTCTCACCTTGTATCTTAATTTGTTACTAGAAATCATCTAAATATGAATAAACATGAAATGTTTATGAGCAGGAGGGTGGTCAAGTGCGCCAGATGGTCTATATGCGTGGGGATATTGCTTTGTCAACGAACAAAATAGCCAGGGAGACTATTGCACATCTAGAGATTGGCCATGTGCTCCTGGTAGAAGGTACTATGGTAGAGGACCTATCCAACTCACTCAGTAAGCCAACTTCCCCTCATTTATGTTTGGTTTTACTTCTAGAGTTTGTAGAAGTGAGTTTGGAACACTAAAAGTAATATTGGTGTATTAAGTTTATTTTTGTCTCTTTCACATAAAACCAATTTTGTTGTACTAGAATTGATTCTAGTAGAACTTGAAAATTGTAGCTTTTAAAGTGATATAGAATTTATTCAACCATTACATATTTACAACTTCCATAATTGTCCTTAAATATATTTATCTTTGTTATATTTTAAAAATTTTCAAGACACATATTTGTAATTTTACACTTAAAATCAATTGTGATCAACACTCTCCATATCACATGAATTTATAAATCAATTTTTTCTTAAATGTATTCAAACATAAATCACTTTATGTTCAACCCACTAAATATTAACTCAATGAGAGTCATCTCACATTATGTTAACTTATAGTTTAATTATCAACTAGAGACCAAAAAAAAAAGTTTAATTATCAACTAAAAAAATTGTAATTGTATTATAAACTTTTTAGTATATTATAGTTAAATCCCCCTTTTAATCAACTTAATGGAATTTAAATAATTTGTAATTTGGTCTATAGAAATTTAAATATGCAGGATCCAATTACAAAAGGAAGACAAGTTTAGAGAATTCATTACAATTATTATAGTTCAAGAATCTATTTAGAAATTTTCAAATAAATCCCCGATCTATATATTTAACCTTAGTTATAACCTTAGATTACATTGATTTCATAATTATTGTCAATTCAAAATGGTATGTAAACATCATTATTGAAATATTACATTAGGAATCATTTGTATTAGAGTTGCTTAAATTATAAATTACTTAGTGATTGAGTGTAATTATAAAGTTAACTAATTTGATATTGGTTATTGACCCTTTATGACAGTAACTACAATTATGGACAAGCAGGGAATGCTATTGGTAAAGACTTGATAAACAATCCGGATTTAGTATCTACAAACTCATATGTGGCATTCAAGACAGCAATATGGTTTTGGATGACCCCACAAGCAAACAAGCCATCAAGCCATGACGTTATTGTTGGAAAATGGAATCCATCTGGTGCTGATTGGTCAGCGGGGCGGGTCCCTGGATATGGTGTGATTACCAACATAATCAATGGGGGACTTGAATGTGGGCATGGGCGGGATCCTCGGGTTGAGGATCGAATCGGGTTCTACAGAAGGTATTGTCAAATATTTGGAGTGAGTCCTGGTGGAAACTTGGATTGCAACAACCAAAGGTCATTCGCATAAGAGTATCACCATGTTTAAATAATGTAATAAAGGAATCACAGCACAACTATGTAGCTGGAACCTTCTTGCTAAAGTAAATAACTGTGTCATGCAGTTTAAATAAAATAATTTAGTAATTTGCAAATTATGACCATACTAGAAGAGTTGTTGACGAATATAAGTTAACTATTCGTAAGTATATATCACAAATTGAAGTTTTAGTAATTAACATTAGGCTCCGACAAGCCTGGATTATTAATACATCATCTTTCTAAACCTAGCTAGATTGTATTGGAATGCGCAATCTTACAAGAATTTACTATGGTCTTTCTATACATATATCTCTCCCAAAAAACCTAGTTGTCGTCTCGTCTGCCCCCTCCACGACCAAGGAAGAAGACTCACCACTTCATTGCTACTACTTTCT
Organism: Astragalus glycyphyllos; assembly: GCA_963573325.1. Classification (NCBI taxonomy): domain Eukaryota; kingdom Viridiplantae; phylum Streptophyta; class Magnoliopsida; order Fabales; family Fabaceae; genus Astragalus; species Astragalus glycyphyllos. The sequence goes on from OY754308.1 coordinate 40,408,847, forward strand.
AAACCCATTTTCGATCAAAGAATAAAAATGAGGAGCCAAGACCATTTAGAAGACTAATTTCTTAATTGTAGTAATTTTTCAATTAGTATGTTTTTTTTAAATTAATCTAACTGATGTAGCTAAGTTGATGCAAAGTTGAGCTGTAACTAACAAATTTAATAAATTTTGTCAAAAAAAAAACAAATTTAAAAAAGATACATACAGATTTTTGGGAAAAACTGTTTAAGAAATAAGAGAATAACAACTACCCAAAAAGAAAGAAGGGGGGGGGGGGGGGGGGGGGCGGGGGGCTATCAGCGACAAATTTTTTCCTCGCTAGCAGCAGTTTTTCTTTTACTAATAGGAAAGAGCGACAAAATTTTAATTTCCAAATTTCCATTGCTAATTTTGAATGCCAAGTGTCCTCATCTGATTCACACGTGTCATAGTTAGCGACGGAAATTCTCGCGCTAAATGGCCACTGATTTAAATTTTTTTTATTAAAAAACCTGCTTTTTATATTTATAATAACCTGCTTTAATATATATAAATACTAAAATTTCAAATAAATTAAACAATATAAAATAAATATTCCTAGAATATTTGAATAAAATTCAAATCAACATAAATTAGTCTTAAATATTAGAACATTATACTGAAATGTAAAACGAATACAAAAAAAGTCTTAATAGGGGTTATCGGCATCATCAGACCCGTCAGACTCAGACGACCTATACCCATCTGGTCACATGCGGTTATAAAACGTTAAAATCTTCGCCTACGTATGGGTAAACTTAAGAAGTCTTCCTGGATACTTGTCTGCAACTACTGTTGAGTTTGCGGCCGCTGCGCTTGAGCCTGAGTGACCTGCGCCTGAGCTTTCACCTGTTGTCTGAGGTGCTCTGTCTCCTCAGGAGGACGAGGACGAGATCGACTGCTAGATGATCCGTTGGTGTTGAAGTGATCGACCCCAAACCCCATAAATTGAGCCAACTACAAGTTCTTTGCGGACCCTAAAGATGATTGGTCCATGTATGATATTTGAGAATCTCATATATTTGGAGATTCAAGATAGTTCGGTTAACTCTGCAGCTAGCAACAAAGAAGGCACTACCAAACTTCCTCATTCTGCTTTGTTGCATTTTAGGTTAGGACATTTGTAAATATAAAATCTGATTTTCCTTTTGTAAATATAAATGAAGGCTTAGTTTGTGACGTTTGCCATTATGCTAGGCATAAGAAACTACCCTTTAATTAGTGTTAGTCTTAGTAAGGCCACAAAATGTTATGAAATGATTCACTTTGATATATGGGGACCAATTTCTACTCAATCAGTTCATGGTCATAAGTATTTCCTAACTGCTCTTGATGATTATAGTAGATATACATGGATATTTTTACTCAAAAAATAAAGGAGAAGTCAGTGACCAAGTGAAGAACTTTGTTGCTACGAATGAAAATCAAAACGACACCAAAGTAAAGATAATAAGAACTTATAAAGGACCAGAATTTTTGATTCCAAATTTCTATGCCTCGATCCAAAGGGATATTACATCAAACTAGTTATGTTGAGACACCACAACAAAATGGGAGAGTGGAGAGAAAGCATCAACATGTCTTGAATGTAGGGAGAGCCGAGAGCCCTCCTTTTTCAGTCCAATTTTCCCGAACAATATTGGTCTTATGCAGTATTGCATGCTACCTACATTATAAACCATGTCCCTAGCCCATAATTACTAAAAAAGTCCCCATATCATCTCCTTAGAGGCAAGGCACCTGCCTTACATGCTTTGAAGGTTTTTGGATATCTTTGTTATGCATCCACATTAAAGTCTCAAAGAACCAAGCTAAAGCCAAGAGCCAGGAAGCATGTCTTCCTAAGCTATAAATCAGGAGTTAAAGAGCATTTTTGTTGGACTTAGACAATAGAGAACTTTTCCTCTCTAGGGACACAACTTACCATGAGCACATTTTTCATTATGAGAATTCTCAGGTGTTGTACAAGTGGCATTATTTTTCAGCAAATACTTAACATTTGAAAGAAACAAAGGCCTGGGGCTACAGAAATGCAGGGCACAGATACAAGTTCTGGAAATGTTACTGAGACTCCCGCAATAAGCTATGGTGGAAAGAAACAACAACCATCTTATTTGGAGGACTATGTATGTAGCCTCTTAGCAACATCAGCCAACCGGTCATCTTCAGGTACACCCTATCCCATCTCTGATTTTCATTCCTTTTTAAATTTATCATTCATACAATAGAAATTCTCCATATCCTTGAGTGTTGTGGTAGAGCCTCACAGTTATGAGGAGGCATGTAAAGACCCTTCAAGGACGGAAGCCATGGAAAGGGAATTGGAAGCTTTGAGAAGCAGTGAAACTCGTTATCTTGTTGATTTACCCATTGATGTAAAGCCTAGCAGAAACTAACGGATGTACAAGGTAAAGGACAAAGCAGATGGTTCTATAGAGAGATATAAGGCTAGACTAGTAGCCAAGGGATAGAATCAAGGGAAAGCCTTGACATTTTTGACATATTTAGTCCAGTAGCTAGGCTCACAACTTGAGGTTATTATTAGCAGTAGCTTCAATGAACAAGTGGCATTCGCATCAACTTGATGTTAATAATGCCTTTTTGCATGGGGATCTTTATGATGATGCTTACATGAAGATACCAAAAGGAGTAGTGTGCAACAAAGAGAATCGAGTGTGTAAATTAAAGAAATCATTATATGGACTCAAGCAAGCTAGTAGAAAGAGGTATGAGAAGCTCACAACCCTGTTGTCATCTCAGGTTTATCATCAATCCATTTCAGATCACTCATTGTTTGTCTATATCACTTATTTATGTTGATGATGTATTTCTAAATGACAATTCCTTAGAACAATCTAAAAGAATTAAAGGAATTTTGGACAACAACTTCAAAATTCAGAAGAAGCCTATTCTGATTTGAATTCTTATCGAAGAATATTGATTGGTAGATTGATGGATTTAACCAAAACTTGGCCTGATATTACATTTGCTATACAACAACTCAGTCAACACATCAACTCTCCCATAGTTGCTCACTACATTGCAGCATAGAATCCTTAGGCATCTCAAAGGAAGCCCAGACTATGGACTAATGTTTCCAAGACATTTTGTGATGCAATTGGCTTTTCTGATGCAGATTGGACAAACTATCTGGACACAAGAAAATCAATCACAAGATATTGTGTTTTCATTGACTCCTCCTTAGTTTCATGGATAACTAAGAAGCAACAGACAATTTCAAGGTCATCCTTAGAAGCATAATACTAGGCATTATCAACATCTTCTTGTGAACTTCAGTGGCTCCTTTTTCTTCTTGAGGATTTAAAAGTTAAAAGTCATAAGCTGCCTACACTTCATTGTGACAATTAAAGTGTCATTTACATTGCAGCCAATCCTATTTTCCATGAAAGAACAAAGCATTTGGAGATCGCGACTGCCACTTTATTTGAGAATAGGTGCAAGAGGGTATATTCAAGCTACTGCTCTGTCCTCCTAAGCTCAATTGGATGTTTATTTTACAAAGGCCCTTCCTCCCAATGTTTGCACACCATTTCTATCCAAGCTAGGCATGATTAACATATATCTTATAGCTTGCGAGAGGGTATTTAAATTGAAGAATGATTGTGAGATCATTGGTGACATGGACAAGGAATATTCTTCCAAGAATATTGCCTTGGTTTTACATGATGCTGCTTACTATGTAATGGATAGCGCCTAGCTCATGGGCTCAAAAAGTGAGAAGGTTCCAGAATCACATTTGGTGTGATTTCTGTTAGGATTTGCAAGATTCCTTTTTGCATTTTCATTTCCAGCACTTGGCAGCACTATAGTGTAGAATAGAATAGAATATTTTGTCATTATTGGCTATAATTAGTTTATTACAGGCTGTATCATAATTACATAGTTGACTTGTGCGTTACACAATAGCTGTATATATTCTATTCACATGAATGAGAAAAGGCAAGCATTCCATTATCTTACATGGTATCAGCCCTAATCGATCCCTCTCTCTAAAACACCGAAACACGTGCGCCGTCGCAGCACCTCCCTTTTACCTGCGCCGTCTCCATTCACAGCACGTCCGTTCCGATCGTCTCTTCCGTACCGATCGTCTGAACCTGTTCCGGTGATTAATCTCCTCATCTTCCTCTATTATCGTCATCTATCCGCGCCGCCTCTATCCGCGCCGCCGCACCTGTTCACATCCCCTCCTCCGAGCGTGATTCTGTTCTCAGTCGGTGCTCCTTCAACCCTCACGCCATGTCTGATTCCGAACACGTTTCCGTCGGCACTGCAAATTCAAAAAAATCTGATTTTCATCCCGCTCTTGCTGTCTCCAATATTAGGAACAACATTCCTATTATTCTTGAGATGGAAAAAGATCAATATGGAACCTGGGCCGAGCTTTTCCGCATTCATGCTCGGTCACATCGAGTCTTGCATCACATTGTTCCATCTACGGCAAAACCAACGCCAGCCCCTACCGACACCGAGTATGAACAATGGACCACTCTTGATGCCACCGTTCTTCAGTGGATTTATTCCACCATTTCTACTGATTTGTTGTCGACAATTCTGGAACCTGACTCCACTGCAGCAGCAGCATGGAAACGTTTGGCAGATATTTTTCAGGACAATCAAAATGCTCGTGCTGTCACTCTTGAGCAAGAGTTCTCCAACACTCGTATGGAGGATTTTCCCAATGTCTCTGCTTACTGTCAGCGTCTTAAGATGCTCTCGGACCAGTTGCGGAATGTCGGCTCTCCTGTCAACAATCACCGTCTGGTTCTTCAACTGATATCTGGTCTTCCAGAAGCTTACCGCAGCGTTGCTACCTTGATTCGTCAGAGTAATCCTCTTCCTGCATTCTATCAGGCTCGCTCTATGCTCACTTTGGAAGAACCCGGTATGGCTAAAATGGCAAGCACAGGCTCTCACGCTGCCTTGCACACCACTCAGCTGCGACCCTCTACAGACACCTCTCAACAGGGCAACCGCCGCTCCGACAACCGCTCTCGCTCTTGTGGCAACCAAGGCCGCGGAGGGGGACGCGGTAACTGCAGTGGACCTCAGTCTGGAGCTCCCAACACTCCTCCATCATGGTCCTCTCCTCCTTGGCAGCAACAACAACAGTACCCAGCGTGGCAACCATGGGGCTGGTCTCCACCACCTTGGGCTATGCCTCCGTGCCCGTATCCCACATCTCAGTGGACACGCCCTACCGGTCCTCCGAAGCAGCCAGGCATCCTAGGACAGCGTCCTCAGGCATATGCAGCTACCACATCATCTCAGACATCGAGGCAGCTATGCACACCATGTCTCTCCACACTCCTGACAATCAGTGGCACATGGATACTGGCGCAACATCTCACGCGGCAGCATCACAAGGTAATCTCTCGTCTTATTTTCCTTTAAGTAATTCAAATCAGAAAATCATTGTTGGCAATGGCCATGGTATTCCAATTCAAGGCACCGGACACACACAAATAGCCACCTCTTACAAACCTCTCCACTTAAACCATGTCCTGCATGCCCCGAATATTATTAAAAATTTGATTTCTGTTAGGCGACTCACCACTGACAACAATGTCTCTGTTTCCTTTGACCCTTTTGGTTTTACTGTATCTGATTTTCAGACGAGGATCCCTCTCATGAGATGTGACAGTCATGGCGATCTATATCCAGTCACCACTTCCCCAAATTTTGCCGGTCTTGCGTCTAGTCTCTGGCACGGTCGTCTTGGTCATCCTGGCGCGTCTGTTTTAAATTCCCTTCGCAATAATAAGTTCATATGTTGTGAACCTTTTAATTCTTCTGTTATTTGTGACTCTTGTGTTTTAGGCAAACAGGTTAAATTGCCATTTTTTAACTCTCAAACTACTACTTTGATGCCCTTTGATATTTTACATAGTGATTTGTGGACGTCTCCAATATTAAGTTCTGCTGGTCATAAATATTATGTTCTCTTCTTAGATGATTTTACAAATTTCTTGTGGACCTTCCCCATTAGCAGAAAATCTCAAGTTTTTGAAATGTTCAAGTCACTTACAAATCTTATTCAAACACAATTTTTGCTAAACGTAAAATCCTTTCAATGTGACAATGGCGGTGAATATAATAATGAGCTATTTCAACAATATTGCGCTAATCATGGTTTTGTTTTTCGCTTCTCTTGTCCTCACACATCCTCACAAAATGGGAAAGCGGAACGAAAAATAAGAACCATTAATAATATGATGCGCACCATGCTAGCTCATTCTTCTGTTCCCCAATCATTTTGGCATCATGCTCTCCACATGGCAACTTATCTGTTAAACATTCTTCCCTGCAAAACACTTCAAAATAAGTCACCAACACAACTCTTATACCATCGTGATCCCACCTACACACACTTACGAGTTTTTGGTTGTCTGTGCTATCCGTTACTCCCGTCACCTACCATTCACAAGCTACAACCTCGCTCTACCCCGTGTGTCTTCTTGGGTTATCCTCCAAATCATAGAGGCTACAAGTGTTTTGATTTGTCAAACAGAAAATTAATAATTTCGAGGCATGTTATCTTTGATGAAACTCAATTTCCCTTCACCAAGATACACTCACCTTCACCTCACTCTTATAACTTCCTAGACGATGACCTACACCCCTACCTTATACATCAGTGGCAAAATCAAATATTACCACCAGCTACACATAACCAACCAACTCCAACAACCTCAATCGACCAGCCACTCTCATCAATAAACCAACAATCCCTTACCTCTCCAATCAACTCACCCACTACAATTTCCTCTACCTCACCCTCACCAATCCAACCGCATCCTCCCCCACCTACACGTACTATCACCACCCGTAGTATGCAAGGCATAGCCCAACCCCGTAAAATATTTGACTTATCAATTTCACACTCAAACCACACTATCTCTCCCATACCCAAAAATCACAAAATGGCCCTATCAGACCCGAATTGGAAATCCGCAATGAAATCTGAATTTGATGCACTTATTAGAAATAAGACGTGGGATTTAGTTCCTCGTCCTTGTGATGCTAACCTTATTCGATGTATGTGGATTTTTAAACATAAGAAAAAGTATGATGGCTCCTTTGAGCGCTATAAGGCTCGTCTTGTTTGTGATGGCAGGTCACAGGTTGCAGGTGTGGATTGTGATGAGACTTTCAGCCCGGTGGTCAAACCCGCTACCATTAGAACAGTACTCACCATTGCTCTCTCTAAATCCTGGCCCATTCATCAACTGGATGTCCAGAATGCCTTTCTACATGGCGATCTTCATGAGACTGTCTACATGCACCAACCATTGGGTTTCCGTGATTCTCATCATCCAGATTATGTTTGTCGTTTGAAGAAGTCACTTTATGGTCTCAAGCAAGCGCCTAGAGCATGGTACCAACGCTTTGCTGACTATGTAACCACCATTGGGTTTCGACATAGCACATCAGACCACTCTCTCTTCATATATCGACAACACTCTGACATGGCCTACATTCTTCTTTATGTGGACGACATCATCCTTATTACCTCTACTCATGTCCTCCGCAAATCTATTATGTCACTCTTAGCATCTGAGTTTGCAATGAAGGATCTTGGTCCTTTGAGTTATTTTTTGGGTATTGCCGTCTTTCGCCACCCTGGCGGCATTTTTCTCAGTCAAAGCACCTATACCTCTGAAATCATTGAACGTGCTGGCATGACATCCTGCAAACCGACTGCCACCCCTGTCGACACCAAGCAGAAACTCAGCACCTCATCTGGCACTCCTTATGCAGATCCCTCTCTCTATCGTAGTCTTGCAGGAGCCTTACAGTACCTCACTTTCACTAGACCTGACATCTCTTATGCGGTTCAGCAAGTCTGTCTTCACATGCATGCACCCACCACAGAACACATGCTTGCTCTCAAGCGCATCCTCCGTTATGTCCAGGGTACCATACACTTTGGTTTACATTTATCATCATCCCCCATTACAAAACTTCTCTCCTACACTGACGCTGATTGGGGTGGATGTCCTGACACCAGACGTTCCACATCTGGGTACTGTGTTTTTCTTGGTGACAACCTTATCTCTTGGTCTTCCAAAAGGCAGCCCACTCTCTCTCGTTCTAGTGCAGAAGCCGAATACAGAGGTGTCGCTAATGTTGTATCTGAGTCATGTTGGATTCGTAATCTCTTACTGGAGCTTCATTTTCCTATTCCTCAGGCCACTTTGGTGTATTGTGACAATGTTAGTGCCATTTATCTCTCTGGTAATCCTGTGCAACATCAGCGTACCAAGCACATTGAAATGGACATTCACTTTGTACGGGAAAAAGTAGCTCGTGGTCAGGCACGCGTACTTCATGTTCCCTCTCGACATCAGCTTGCAGATATCTTCACCAAAGGGCTTCCTCGCATTCTCTTTGATGACTTCCGGACCAGTCTAAGCGTCCGTGAACCTCCCGCTTCGACTGCGGGGGTGTGATAGAATCGAATATTATAGAATAGAATATTTTGTCATTATTGGCTATAATTAGTTTCCTGTAATTAGGCTGTATCATAATTACATAGTTGACTTGTGCGTTACACAATAGCTGTATATATTCTATTCACATGAATGAGAAAAGGCAAGCATTCCATTATCTTACACAATGCTCCCATTTATTTCCTCGATATATAGGATCAGTGTTACCAAATTCAGACCGGTCCAACCACGACCCATGCTAGATTCTTTTGTAGAACCCATTTTGTTAAATGTCCACATTCGGTTACGCAACCTAGTCTTCACAATTTTCCTAGTTGGATGAAAAATTAAAGATCGTAATGTGAAATTATAATTTCAGAGGTGTCAAAATATTTTTATATAAGTGGTCAATGAACTTTTTTTAGGGAGTTCAAATGAACCTCAACTGGCTATATGTCCGACAATGGTTCAACTAGGTGTGCCGCATTTCTAGTTGACCATCTAACTAAAGTATCATTATGATCACATGTATCTATATATTACTAAAATGAAATATTTTCATTCTTATTTTATCTTCTATTTTCAGTTTTTTTTTTCGTCTTCTATTTGTTATGTATTTTATGTTTCTAAAGAAAAGCTTTTTACTTAGTGGTTGGTAGAATTTGTTTATCACTAACTATATCGATCATTATAAAATTATTAAATTATATTATTATGTTTGTCTAAAACTTTTTACTAAATTATAGGTAAACAAGAAATATTTTAATTTTATTTATATTTTTAACTGGGCAATTATTTTATCCAATACAAGTAAATTACTAATTTAAAATATTAAAGATCTAGGTTTTTTTTATTCTTTTAAAAGAAATAGATTATTTATATTTTTTATTCATGCTAGTAGAGTTAACGAGCAAACCAGATATGCTCGTGAACTTGAGTCGAGTTTGAGCCGAAGAAAAAGTTTATCTCCTATTTTACCCCTAAAAGTTATAAAAATAGTAGTATAAAGTTTGTTAAATCGGTCAAACTAATTATTGTGTTATTATACGTCGTGCATAATTTATGAATAGAGTAACCTTAGGTAAATATTATATTTGTCTTTACCTATGGACATTTCACATAAGTTTTTTGTCTCTAAAAAAGTCACATTTCTGTAGTGATATATAGTATGTTCTATTTGGGATGGCCATAGTCATACCTATAAGATACCTGCAAAAATGATGTATGATAGATAGGTAATAACTTAGCACCTTGAGGATACAGAGCTAAACTCTTATCATTGAGCTAGCACCTCAAGTGTATGTGTGTCTATATATATATATATATATATATATATATATATATATATATATATATATATATTACTAGTTACTATTAATACAACTTTAAGTATATTGTTCAACTTAACAAAAATACCACTACTTCCGTTTCACAATAATGCCTTTTTTAGTTTTTTTTTTTCATTTTACTCATTTTTTTAAAGTCCTAACTATTGTTTAGTAATTCTCCATTGCCTTAGGGATTGGACTCTCCCCACGCAAGTATGGAGAATCCTTGGCTTCCATTTGAATTCTTTTCTTGCAGGTAATAATACTGCAGGTTGGTTTAAAGAGGGAAGTGACAGCCACGACCCGTTACTGTTCTTTGCTGTTGTCTGGTGGCTTTGGAGAATTAACCAGGAACAACCAGTGTATAGCTAAAGAAACAATTGCAGTCCACCAAATTGTGAACACAATTAGATCCTATAAATTGTCGATACAGGTTGAAGATATCACCACTAGTGTCTCCAGGTCACCTTAGCGCCTTGTAACTTGGCATCCAGCCAAGGATCATGAGATTATTCTTGGGCAATCCGGGTCGATCTGGTTTTGGAGGAATCATTCGCACTAATACTGGAGGCTGGCTGATTGGGTTCTCGGGCAGCATTGGAGTGTCCAACAACCTCCATGCAGAACTTCTTGGTCTTTACCATGGCCTTCTTCTTGCGTGGAATAAAGGCTATCACAACTTATTGTGTTACTGTGACTCAACCCACTGTATAGACTTGGTGAATGCTAACATTAACATTAACAAATGACACTTCTATGCTCCTATCATACAGAATATCAAGGACTTGATGGAAAGATATTGGACTATCCATCTGGCTCACACCCTTCGGGAAGGCAACCCTTGTGCGGATTTCTTAGCAAAACTTGGGGCAAGTTGTCCGAGTACTTGGACTGACTATGAGAGGCCTCCGCCTGGATTGGATCATCTATTAAGGGCTGATGCCAGCAGGGGCGGAGCTAGGATTTTTCTCCAATGGGTGCCGACGATAAAATGTATGACTTAATAAAATACACTTCTATAAAAAAAATTGATATAGGCAATAATACTAGTCGAGTAAACCGTGAGAATGATATAGATACTAGGTAATAAAAAAACAAGAAAAAGAAAGGAAACTAAATAAAAATTTGATCTAATCTATAAAAAAAATATTGTTAACAGAATGATATAGAAGATTTGAAAAAGAAAAAACAAATGAAAGATTTGGAAAAAAAAAATTAATATAGGTAATAACATTAGCAAAGTAAACCGTGAGAATGAGATAGTGAGACATAACCAAGTCAACTGTGAGAATAATATAGTGACTTGCAGTTCCACATTGACGTAGTGAAACTCCAAACTCTGGGTTTTTAACAATTCTGAAAGTGTCGTACCTAGTTTTTACTACTTTAATTTTAATTTTAAAGATAGTGGAGGGGGGCCATTGAGTATTTTTTATATAAAAACTAATATTTTTCAAAATTTTGGGGGAGACCATCGCTCCACTAGGTCCCCGAGTGGAGTTTACTTTATGAGGAGATAGCTCTTTTGATTTATTTTGCTTTTATTTTTGCTTTCCTTTTCCTCAATTGTACCAAAAAAACAAAAAGAGTATCATTTGTAATATTTTAATAATTATATTTGAAAAATAAATAATTGCTTTTTAGTCGAATTTTGATGCTTTTTATGCTACTGCTCATGCGTGTGCAAACTACATACACTATAGTACCTGCAGAGAAGGTACCCATGTAATCCCTATATTCTACACATTTTTCTTTTTTTATGAAACTACACGTTCTTCTACGGTATATTCAAGATGAGTCCCTATCATAATGGAATGTAATAAACTAATAATCAAAAATAAAAAATCAGTCAAATATTGTGATCATTCACAATGTTCCACTCTTTAATATGCCCACTCACTCGCCCCAATTGAAAGTTGAAACCTGCCCAATAGTGTAGTGCTATCACAGAAAACTATGATGGTTGCCTGTTCATATCTTGTACTCCCTCCGGTCTCTTTTATAAGCAAAATTAACTACTTTTACGGTGATTAAGAAAGTTAGTTAAGTGAAATTGATTGTCTAGTTTTCATAAAATAGGTTAACCAAATTTACTAAAATAACCTTTTTAACATTTAATGAAAAGAATCTTTTATTTGACTTTATTCTCAACCACTCAATTAAATGAAGGGTATATATGGAATAATAGCATTAAATATGGTAAAAGTAGTTAGCTTTTGTTTATAAAAGAGACCAAAAATTGAACAATGTTTTTTGCTTATAAAAGAGAGCAGAGAGAGTATTAATTATTACACTCGAATGTGGGAAGAAGACCAAGACCCAAGACCAAGACCTAAGTCTAAGTTGATAGCTTGTCCTTCTTAGATTGCTCTAAGGAATTCCAGTTTCTAGCATGGGCTTAGTCAAGTCAAGTGGTATCTTTTTTTTGGTATAAGAAAGTTAAATGGTCTTTACTTTTGAAACTGAAGGAGGCGGAATTTTCCTGGAAAGGTATTTATAACTTTTCTTCCACTGACATTATAATTGAATTTTATTTGACAAACAATTTGGCTCAATTTTGGAAGAACAATTTGTTAGCTTATAGCAGATAGTTTATAGTTGATAAACTTTTAGTATTTGTTAAGATTAGTTTATAGTATTTTTTTACTAACTCGTAATTGAGCTTATAGGTTATCATGTTTCATTTTTTCCTCTCATTTTTACCCTTACTGTTTTAATAAATTCGTAATTTATTCTCCCTTAAATGAATCTTATGCCTCATTTTAAGCATTAATTACAGTTGTCCAAATTCATGTAATTTTATATTTATAAACTAGTTCAATAATTAATTCTACCAAACAATTTGAAATCTACCACTATCTGTTACTTTTTTTTACCTATATATAATCGATCGATATTTACTAGTCAAAGCAAAGTATTCAACATTTTTATATATCAAATGAAACGTTTTTTTAAGTAAATTAAGCATTTTTGTACCCAAAAAAAATAAATTAAGCATTTAGATATTTGTTAAAAAAATGACATATTTCTCATATTAATAGATATACATACGTCTCAGTGGTGTAGCTCAGTTGATTGGAACTAAGGAAAAATTTCGCTTGCTCTCAAATTCGAATTTGGTATGTGGCACTTCCAATCCTCATTTTCCCTATATGTGGTCATTGTGTCGGCTTCTTAAAAAAAATTGTACATGTGACATATATCTCATATTAAAACGTGTCGTCATATGCATAGTTAGCCAAAAAACATAAAAGTCTGATCAACAACCAATTAATCTCAAGTATGCGATCTAAGATCACAATTAAGAATATTACGGATCTAACCTTATATGCATGTTGGCCAGTTCATCATTTGTACATAGTGGTCACCTTCCTTTTAGGAAGGTTCTCGGCCCTAAGAAGTTTGTCTTCTCACAGATAGTGGCGGATTTTGACTAAAAAGCTAGAGTGAGTCGCTAATGAAAGAGACATGAAAATTCAAATCGCATGAATGAGATGTAGAAACACAAAAATTTACCTAGAAATTTTGTCGGAATGAAAGAAACTCGGCTGTGATGAGAAGACGTTACTGAGAATCGAAAGACGATGCAGATAAAATCAATCAACAAATCATATGCAACAATAAGGATGAGACGCAAGACGGACGTGGAACGACAAAGCAAAAACCAACGACGATGAGGTACGCCTAGCGTGAGAGACATAGAGAGGGAAGATCACATAACAGTTGTTACAGAGCTTGAGAAGAACACAATTAAAAGAGATAAATAAATTAATAATTAATAATTATTTACAAACAAAATTAAATGCCTAAAAAAGTAATTTTGATTTCAAATAGAGATTTAATTGAAGTTTTTGTTAAAACATAATTTTAAATTAAGTTAATTTTAATTTTAAAATGATGATTTGGTTTTTGAAAATTATTGACTATTAATTTATAACTGCTAGTTTTAATATAAGAGATGAGAAACCACGCGGGTCAGCAAAGCAGGATACTCGTGGCCAGCCAGTTCCTCGACGTAAATTAAATATCGACAAAACCGGTGAAAACTGCGCACCAAAAACATGGTAACCAAAAAAAAATAAGAGATGAGAAAAAATATATTATTATATAATATTAATTTAGGAGTTACTAATATAGGAGTTACCATATAGCGAATATTTATATATGATAAATTTCTTATAACTATTTGAATGCAAGACTTCATACAGCCTATTGTTCAGTACTTCAGTAGCTCTATTTCCAACATGCGGGAATCACGGCGGATACGCCTTTTATTAAGTTTTTGTCCATTTTATTTGTGAAAATATATAAACACAAAACTGTCAAAGTGGCAAATTAAACAAACCCAGGAACAATCACATCTCAACACTCAAAGCAACAAACTTTAACTACTGAACCAAGACATTTTATTTGCTAGACAAGCGCAAAACATGTATATATCTATATATTTAGTAGTTATTTTTAAAAGAACATGGGTACTATGGTAAATTCAAGTGATTTTTTGGGGCGGGTCGTGGCCCTTCCCGGTCCTAACCAACGTCCGCCCCTGCTCACAGAAAATTAAACATAATCAAAAGCTTTGTTCATGGATGCCTTCCCACTGAGTAAGGCCATTCATTTAAGATATTTTCTCCACTGATCTATTATATGAGTCCATTCATTTAAGATATTTTCTCCACTGATCTATAATATGCCTAGCATCTCAACCTAATATTTAATTTATCACGATATAGATATCCGTTCATTTGTCTTATCGGTCAATCCATCATATGCATGGTTCACTAACCAAACCAAATTGAACCAAATTTATGGTTCGGTTTTCAAAAACCAGTTCAGAAAAACTAGTTTCCCAACAAATCGGTTCAGATCTCACTACTAGAAATCTCGGTATTACCAGCTGAAATTTTCCGTAGGTATTTCTTGAGAATTTTTCTGCCAAATTATACCTATATAAGAAACTTTGCTGCGAATATTTAGTTGGTAGGTAAATCGGCAAGAAAGTTTTGGGTTTTCTGCGAAATTTTCTAAGAACATAATTCCGCAAGAAATTTTAAAAATTTGAAACTTTTTTTTTGGTAATATTTGTTTAAATATTGTTTTTTCGACATATTTAAATCTTATTTTTTTAAAAAAAATTATTATAATTTTTTTTATTATTTTAAAAATCTAAAAAAGTTGTAAAATGATCAAACAGAAACGCGTGAACCCTATGCCATCGTCTCTCTTACAGAGAATCATTTGCAGAAATCCCTAAATCCCTCTCTGAGTATGAAATCGAAATCCATCTCTCATCACGTTCCTCTCTCTTGATCATCAACCAACAATTTCGATTTTGCGTCTCTCTCTGGAATCTCTCCTTTCTCTCTTCCGAAAACGAAAACACCTTGTCGTTATGAAGAAATGGTCTCGCTGAGAATATGAATGGTATTGAATTGAATCTTCAAGGAGTTAGGTTTACGCTTAATGTTTCAGTTCCTGTTTCGGATGAATTTGAAGGTATGAGATATTAAGTTGTTCATCTTCGGATGATTTTGAATCTTCCAGGAACATCTTAATGTTTCAGTTCCTGTTTCGGGTTATGCTTTTCGGAATCAGATTGTGTGCATGCGTCTTTGTCTTATATGATATTTTTACTTTAGAATTAATTTCATTTTAATGCTTCAAATTCATCTTGTGTTCATCTCAAGTACTAGCTGATAGTAATAAGAGTTCTTGTGTAGAATTTGAGTTTTGAGATATTTGTATCCCTTTACAGTATAAATTTCTTATTGTCTCTTAGCTTACTGTCATCACATATTTGTGTGGCTTTTATATGGCTTTTTGGTTTCTTAATCATATACTCTTGTTTCTATTAATTCACTGTTTGAGATTGATCACCTTGCAAAATAGTGACGCCTCTGCAATTACTGTTAATAGACTTTATGATCCTCAGTTACTACATTTTGTGATGAGAATGAAGGCTTGCCAGCAATCTCAAGTAGACCTGAAGGCTTCCACACTGCCATAGTGAAGGTAATGTAGGTTAGAAAAAGGATCTTGTGTTATATGGTTGTTGAAATTTTAAAAACAATGAACATGTCTGGGAGGATGATACTCTTGACTAGATAATTTCTACCAAAGTTTCGGCCAGGAAAGATATTCTGTCGGAGTAACTTATCTTGCAACAAGTATAATATCATGATGATTATTGGATCTGTATCCATGTTTTATATTTTTATTCGTAATTGCAAAATAACACAACTTTGATAATGCTATTTGTAACCACATGCATCTTTCCTAACTGTAGGTGAGATCAGGAAGTTGCCAAAGAGGTTTCCAATTTCTTGAGAATGCCAAGGACTTGCCAACCATTAGTAAGTACAAAAACCAAACCCAACTTTACTTGTATAACCATTAGTCAGTGGAATTATGATTTCGAGTTATCGTAGTGGAATTTCTGCAGAAGAACATGGCCGTGTACATGAGTTGTTTTGTTTGAACAGAATCAGAGTGGTGAGATGAATTTTATTGTGCTAATCACTAATTTTGTCAATTATATGATGCTAATGTGCATTTTAATCTAATATTCTTCATGTTTGCTTTCTTTGGTGCTTCTAATACAACATTGCTAAGCCAACTGTTACCTTGCAATTTTTTATGCAAGGTTGCTGCAACTGTGGCATTTGGCATGGTACTAGATAAAAGAGATGTTGGAGCAGTAAAGCTTATAACATATTATGGTGCCTAATATTTAGTATGTTGGTTCTGAAGAGAATTTTGCTTGTCATAAATTTATTTTAGTAAGGATTACAAAGGTGTTAGTTATTTCTTTCCTTAGAAAGTGGTCAAAGTTACAATCGGATTTGGATGTCTTTAGCTTATATGGTTGCAAAATCTTTGTATGAGGCATGATTTCTTCACGATTCTTCTCATTGGCCCTTGACAGGTCATAGCTATCCATATATCTAACTATATAAAAGCAATATCAATAACTATATAAAAACAATATCAAAGCACTGATTATTCAAGCATACTGCCATGAAGTAAAGCATGATCAATATGTTAATTTTGTTACATTCAAATGGACAACAACCACTACAACATTTAGACCCTATGGCAACGTCCGAAAAGCGTTCCATAAAGCCCAAAAACCGTTGCCAAGACCCTATGGCAACGTTTTCAAACCGTTGTTCCTTCCGGCGTTGCCTTTGATATAGGCAACGGTTATTTGTCACCAAAGGCAACGAAAATTGAAAACCGTTGCCACTTCCAGATGAAACGCAACGGTTTTTGTTTCCTCGTTATGGCAACGGTTGAAAACTGTCTCCAGTTATGGCAACCCTTCGAAACCGTTGCCATTTATGGCAACACGTAGAAACCGTTGCCATTAATGGCAACACTGGATAACCGTTGCTGTCATTGGCAACACGGAAAAACCGTTCCCTGTTTATTTTACTAACAACGGTTTAAAAAACGTTGCTATTACTGACAAACGCAATAAACGATATTCATCATCCAAACTTCTTAATCATTACATTTCAAGTGAAAAATTAAAGTTGTACCTAATTAATGTATCCTAAAATGTAACAATTTAACAGACATAATGTATCATTATATTGCAAAAAAACATAATTAATGTATCTTAAACAACATAATTTGTTACTTCAATAAGTACAAAAAAACATTGCAAAAGTTATATTGCAATATGTTCCTTTTCCAAAATAAAACTTGTGAAGTCTTCAACACATGTCTTCAAACTCTTCATCATCCAAGCCATCAAGACCAAGATCTACACCTTCATTTTCCTATAAAAGTAACAAAATT
Source organism: Astragalus glycyphyllos (assembly GCA_963573325.1). Classification (NCBI taxonomy): domain Eukaryota; kingdom Viridiplantae; phylum Streptophyta; class Magnoliopsida; order Fabales; family Fabaceae; genus Astragalus; species Astragalus glycyphyllos. The sequence goes on from OY754308.1 coordinate 40,426,446, forward strand.
CGATTAATGCTAATACAATATCCGATCTTAACTCAACTGTTCTAGTTTATTGATTGTATGGTTACATTATTTTTTGACTGAAGCAGAGGATAATATCGTTGGGGTTAAATTTTGGTGTATTATGACATGAGTGCTGTAAAAGAAAAGGATATTGGGATAGACATAATCCTTGTTTAATGAAAAAAAGTAATACTAACTATAGCATATGGCAGAAGTACTCATAAGTGCCAGGATGTTTCTCAACCATTTTTTTCAATACAAAAACAATCAACCATTATTTTCAATACAAAAACAATCAAACATTGAATTGCTCAGTTCAACTACCACTATATATAGTTAGGTAAAATACAACTCTGTTATCAATCAACTAAAGTCTGTTAATAGGATTATGGGAGTTATAGAAAACCACAAGCACATATAGTAAACCACAACCACAAGCTAATAGGATTATGGGAGTTAGGTAAAATACAACTCTGTTATCAATCAACTCTGTAATTAAACAACTAATAACATTACTCAATAGTGAAACAGGACACGTCCTAAAAACTATAACAGATTTTCTCCACATCTAACATCATTATTCTCCTCATCTAACAGCTAGTGAGATGTCAATATCAAAGTATGCAGATTTCAACATCAGACCACTATGTATTTTTAGACCCAACACTTTCCCAGAAAGACAGACTTAGCAATCAAAGTTTAAAGACAAACAAAGGAGATACCAATAAAGTGACTCTTACTCTATGAGCTTCCGGGGCATGTGTTGATGTTGAAGAACGTGGAGCACTAGTAGCATCGGACAGAGTTGAAAACAAAGCTGCCAGAGCCTCCAAATTCAACCCTGAGTTATTTTGATCTAATACGGTCCTTACTAGAAGCTGAAACTTGTTCTCCATCGCTTTCTGATTCTCTTGTAGTTTCTCTTGTACTTTCTCTTCAAGTTCATTCATCTTATTGGCATGTTCTTCTCTTAGTTGTTCTACCTCATTTGCATGTGCTCTCTTCATTTCTACAACGTCTTCATTTCTCTTCAACATAGTAGCTGTTACCGCTCTTCCATGGAGGCGTTGTCTCCCCGGTTTTTCTTTACCAAGCACATTTTGAAAAGCTTTTGAAGAAGATTGCCCAGAACTCACCAAGTTTTGAAGTTTTGTCTAGCATATTTAAAAAGCGATCACAGTTAAAGATATACATTATTATATTTGAAATGATAAATTCATTAAATAAAACTTACAATTGTATCATTTGTTTCTTCGTTTGATTGCTTTCCTTTCTTACTTTGGCATGTTTCGATGAACAACTCAACTTGAGTAGGAGGCTCTCCATCCTCACTACTTGCACACTACCAAGATAATAAACTCATTAACACAGTAGTAAAGGTAAGGTCTAAAACAGAACCACGTGTAGAAAGTAGAAACAAGTCAAAATCTGAATTTTTGATTTACTAGGAGGAAACATGAAATAAGTTGAATTATTGATTTACTAGGAGAAAACATGAAAGTCTGAATTATTTATTTACCATTGTCTCCCTTATGCGAGCAAAGCTTACAGGACCAGCTCGATGTCTGCATTTTTGTTGAGCTATATTTTGAACATTTTGCTGGCCTGTTTCCTAAGTAATGGACATTGCAATTTAGTAAATTTGAGAAATAAATGTAAGGAAAAATAGAAATATCACTATTTCTTACTTGAACGGGCGAAAGGCTCCAATATACAATCAATGCTTTAAAGTGTTCCTCCGGTATGTCATCAGGACGATTTTTCAACCGCTCACGCAAGGTTGTATATTTGGTAAAATGCTTCTTTCTAATAGTACACTTATATCGCCTCCATGCCTCATCTATAATAGTATACACGACCTTCTTTCCTTTCTCAGGTACATTGTATTTTTCCTACAAAAAAGAAGCTTAATTAGAAAGCTCTAATTTATTAAAGTAAACTGGACATACAAATAGAACTAGATAAGTTATATTACATTGACATAAGCCCATATATTCTTATCTTTATCCAGTACAGCCTTCCAATTGGTGTAAATAAGAGGACAAAAATCTGAACTCCTTGCAATGGTTCCCAAAAAGTTACTGAATTGGGAAAGTATGCTTGCATTTGGCCCAATGGGTTGTCCTAGTTCATTCAAGATAATCTCTTCTCTATCATTAGCTGAACGTGTATGAATTTTCACGCATAATGTTTTCCCTCGAGTTCTTTTAGATGCTTCCCCTAATTAAAACACAAATGAGTCAAAACAGAAATTAGTAAAAATAAGAGTAAAAAGATACCTACACATAGCCATTAGAAAAAATACGAGTCAATACAGAAATTGATATACCTTTACTTGTATTTTCATTAAATTCCCCAACTTCCTCACTTCCATAGTTGATATCCCCCTCAATTGCTTGTTCTTGATCACTTTCTTCTTCTGATTCCTCCACTTGGTGTGGTTGCTGATTTTTTTCAATAAATTCACCAATAGACATTGATGGACACTTTGGGATGTACTTTTTTTTTCAAGGATTGTTCTTCAATCGTTGAGCTTCTATTGACCCCGTTGATCCTATTACTAGGATCGGAACTCCTCCGATAGTCAATGATTGAGTCCTATTTGTGGATTTACCAAGGCCCTTTTGGATCCTTTCTTCATCAATGCCTATTGTTTGGGACTGCAAAATAGGAAAGATTCAAACATTCAGGACAGATTCAAACGTTCATGCTTTATAGAGGACAGATTCATTGTAAAAAGAATGTTCCATACATTACTATATATTAACTATGTCATATAGGACAGATTCATGCATTCATTGTAAATCTTAAAAACTATCATGTTCTGTGCTTTCTTCTTAAGTTAGAATGCTTCCAATAGATTAGAAAACATGGAAATAACTCTTACGAGGCAAATAGGTTGCTGCTGAGTGCTTCCAATATGCTGATTTTTTCCTTGATTTGAATTGCTTCCATTTCTTCTTTTTGAAGCTTTCTCATTTTCCACCTTGATTTTATACTTTTGAAGCAACTCCATACTTGATTTAGCTTTAAGTTGTTCAAGATCAAAATCATTGTCCTTGTCCATTTTCCTACACTCTTTGTAGTTTGTAACTTGAATGGAGAATTAAGGGTTTGGCTCTCATCATTCTTTAAGTATAGAGAGCAAAAATAAAAATAACTGTTAGGAAATAAATGACTGTTAAGAAATAACTTATAGCTTTTCTATTTACTAACGATGACGTAGCAAAATATGTTTTGAAGCCAGCACAGAGAACACATTACTTGTTTAAAAAATCTATGATTAAAAATCTATGATTAAAAAGATACACAAAACCCACCTGAAAAAAAAAACAAATATCAAGGTTAATGAATAAATTAATCAATGAAACAAAATGCTGAATGAGATGAGAAGTTCTTTTCATTCTATAACATAAATAGAAACAAGCATGAGATGATGAAATTCTTTTTCCATATGCTGCCAAATATATAAAAAATCAGCAGATAAAAAGAATGAAAAGATTCAGAAATAATTAAAGAAAGAAGACCCCACAATTGCAGCAAGCTCAAGACACAATACGAGAACAGCCTTCAACATCTCTACAGTGCAGAAACATTCAGAATAACATTCATAACAACCTTCACCATAAGAGAATACACATTCTTGACAACGTTCACCACAAGAACAAAGATCTTGAAGAACAGGATGTGTTGGTTGCTGAGAGCCAAAAACCCCCAAACCCAAAAGAACAAAACCCTAAATTGAAGATAAAGAAGATAGATGTAAACAAAACCCTAAATTGAAGAAGAAGATAGATGTAAACAAAACCCAAAAAAACAAAACCCTAAATTTATAAAAGAGCAAATAACAAAATCGAACCTGAAGAGGGACAAACCCGAGGGAGGAAAACCAGGAGGGAGAGAGAGAAACGAACCTGCAATCGTTGAGAGGGGGAGAGAGAGAGAGAGAGAGAGAGAGAGAGAGAGAAACGAGCTTGAGGGAGACGAGATATGAGAACTGAGGGACGAGCTTGAGGGAGAAGAGGGATGAGAACTGAGAGAGAAACGAAGTGTTTTTGCGTTCTGAGTGTTTTTGGTTTATTTTGTTTGAGTTTATTTTTGGGTTGAAAATATTTGGGTTTTGCACCAAAAAAATTTGGGAAGCAGAAAACGCGCTACTATTTTGCGCCTAATTTTTTTTGGTTTTTTAATAATTATCCCTATGGCAACGTTTATCAACCGTTGGCTAAAGCTTAAACAAAAAACCGTTGTCGTAGACTTTATGGGAACGGTTTTCAGCCGTTGTCAATAAAAATATTTTTTTAAAAAAAGAATAAGCAACGGGTTCAAAAAACCGTTGCCATTGTTAGCTAAGGCAACGGTTTTTTTGGCATTGCAATTTTAGGCGTTGCCGTAGGGTCTAAATGTTGTAGTGAACTTTGGAGTGTCTTTAGTTGTTCTTGGACTACTCTTGATGTCAAGCAGGATCAATATTGTTATTGTTCAGTTTAGAATTATTGCAGTCATTGTGTATTTGTGTTTTAATTACTGATTTGTTTTTGTTTGCATAGCATAAGTATCATTGCTTTTTTTGGTTTACTCTTTCTTCTTTTTTTTGACAGGAGGTTTACTCTTTTTTCTATTTTTGGTGAATTGTGTTTTACTTCCTCTCTGTTTATCTTGGGTTTTGTTATTCAATTCTTATTTAAAAAATAATCTTGCAGGCTTGCTTATATCATAAAGAAATCTTTAGTTCTAACTTTAGCATTCATTTAAGAAGGATATCAAGACTTCCATTTTAAGGATTTGCAAGCGAGTACTTAATTTGCAAATCCTTGCCCTTTGTTAGATGTTGGGATACTTTGTTGGCAAAAGCATCGCAGGAGTGTCCTAATAGTGGTATTCTGTGGGCAGCTTCAATTGAGATGGTTCCTCGTCCTCAGCGTAAAACCAAGAGTATGGATGCCCTAAAGAAATGTGACCATGATCCCCAAGTTATAACTGCTGTGGCCAAATTGTTCTGGCATGATAGAAAGGTAGACAAAGCTCGGACTTGGCTTAATAGGGCTGTGACACTTGCCCCTTACGTTGGTGATTTTTGGGCCTTGTGCTACAAATTTGAACTGCGGCACGGGACTTGGCTGAATTGGGATGTGACAGCCAAAAGAATGTATTGAATAGATGGGTTGCTGCTGAGCCAAAACACGGAGAGAAATGGCAAGCCATCTCCAAGGCAGTGGAGAACTCTCACCAACCGACAGAAGCAATCTTGAAGTGATAGCAGACCCCTTGTAACTAGAATATATCATAGGAGAAATAAGAATAAGTAGAGGGCAATATTGTAATAGCTACGGCTGATGGGGAGGGTATTATTGTAATTGCAAGTAATAAACTGAATGTATATAAACCAGATAACTGTACACAGTTGGTAGTTAGAAGAAATAACAGAATGAGTCTTGAGCTTCTCTAATGCTCATAGTTTGCTGGAACTATTGAAACCAGAGTGTTGTAACATCTCTGTAACTGATTTCCTATCAATTCATCCCTTTCTTACCAGTTGATCTAACAACTGGTATCAAAGCGAGACGGTCCTACTCGTGAATGACGCGGAAGAAGACAGCGGCAGCAATGGAGTCAAGAATCGAAGAGGTGGAACGAAGGATGCAGGAAATGGAGGTACGCAGCCAACCGCGCTTCAAAGAACACGCCACTCGCATCGAACAGATGATCGCGACGGCACTACAGAAGCAGCCAATGACGACGATGATGGGAACGGGTGACCCGAACCCGAAAGACAAGCCCGAACAATGCGGAAACAGAAACGAAGGGGAGCGACGCCTGAGAAAGATTGATCTGCCGGTATTCAACGGCGAAGACGCCACGGGGTGGTTAACAAAGATTGAGAGGTTTTTCAAGGTGCGAAGGATCGAGGAGAACGAGAAATTAGACGCTGCGATGATGGCGGTGGAAGGAGAAGCCCTGTCGTGGCTCCAATGGTGGGAGGCGAGTAGTGATATCTTGACGTGGGACGGGTTGAAAGACGAGATACTCCGTCGCTTCCAACCTACTGTGATCACGAATGCTTTTGAGATCTTGATGAGTATGAAGCAAGAAGGCTTGGTGAAGGAATACAGGAAGAAATTTGAAACTGTTTCTAGCCATGTCAAAATCAAAGATCAAGAATTGTTCGTTGGATTATTCTCCAATGGATTAAGGGAAGATATTAGGGCTGAAGTAAGGTTACAACGTCCTAAAGACTTGGCTGAGATGATGGATGTGGCATTACTAGCGGAGGAGAAGATAGGAGCTGTGGGAAGAGTAATGGTCAGAACAAACAGCCATGGAACAACCGCGGTTATGGGAACAACAAGAATTGGCGACAAGATAATGCACAGAAGGTGAATACAAATTCCAATACCGTTACCACGGGGCAAGAAGCAGGGAGTGCTAATCAACACCCTGGGACTAAATCAGTTGGAGGAAAAGAGATGGAGGAGAGGCGCAAGAAAGGGCTTTGTTTCACATGTGAAGAGAAATTCACCCCAGGCCATGTTTGTAAGAACAAATGGCTGAGATTGTTGTACGTAGAGGAGGCCAATGAAGAAGATGGAGATGAACAGAAGGTAGAGGAGGAAGAGATTGTATGGGAAGCTAGTATGAAGAGTCTGCACTTGCAAAGCATGGCAGGTTTGACCTCTAAGAACTCCTTCATGTTGAAGGGGAGGATGGGAGATATAGAGGTGATTGTGCTGGTAGATTGTGGTGCAACTCACAATTTTATTTCTGTAAAATTAGTGGCTGGCAGAAATTTGAAAATAGAAGATACACCACCTTGCTGGGTTAAGGTTGGGAATGGGCAGAGAGTACTCACCAGAGGAGTTTGCAGGGGGGTAGAGTTGTTGATACAGGGAATGATGGTGAAGGTGGACTGTTATGTGTTCCCCTTAGATGGTGAAGACTTAGTTTTGGGCATTGACTGGTTGGAGAAACTTGGAGACATTAAAGCTAACTTCAAGGAGATGACTCTCAAGGTGAAGGTAGGAAGGGAAACATTCTGGTTAAAGGGCGATCCCTCTCTCTCTAAACGCGAAGCAATAGCCAAGGAGATACTACTGGAGCTAGACCAACCCTTGGAAGCATACATAGTTGAGTGCAGAGAATTGCAGACCTCAGAACCAGAAAAACAGCCACTGCCAGAGGTAATACAGCATGTTCTTTCTGAGTTTGAGGCTATGTTTGAGGAAAGTAGTGAATTACCACCCACTAGGGCAACTGATCATGCCATAGTGTTAAAAGAAGGAGCCTCAATACCAAACCTAAGACCCTATAGATACCCGCATTTTCAAAAAAATGAGATTGAAAGACTGGTTAAAGACATGCTGAAGACAGGTATTATTAGACCAAGCACTAGCCCTTACTCAAGTCCAATCATTCTGGTTAAGAAAAAGGATGGAAGCTGGAGATTTTGTGTGGACTATAGGGCATTGAATAAGATGACAGTGCCCAACAAATTCCCTATGCCCTTGATTGATGAGCTACTTGATGAACTAGTTGGTGCTGTAGTATTCACCAAACTAGATCTTAAATCAGGATACCACCAGATTCGTATGAAGACTGAAGACATTCCTAAAACTGCTTTTAGGACACATGAGGGCCATTATGAATATTTAGTAATGCCCTTTGGGTTAACTAATGCCCCATCAACTTTCCAGGCCCTAATGAATGAAATACTCAAACCATTTTTGAGAAAATTTGCTCTTGTTTTTTTTTATGATATTCTGATCTACAGTAGAAATATGGAAGAGCATGCTGAACATTTGAAGAGCATCTTCCAGGTTCTAATTGCTAATCATTTAGTGGTGAACAAGAAGAAGTGTGACCTTGCTGTCAATTCTGTGGAATATCTAGGCCATGTAGTCTCTGCACAAGGTGTTTCTGCAGATCCAAAGAAGATTGCTGCAATGGTGGAGTGGCCAATACCACAAGATATTAAAGGCTTGAGGGGTTTCCTAGGGCTAACTGGCTACTACAGACGGTTTGTGCAAGGATATGGAGTGATAGCAAGGCCTCTTACAGACTTACTAAAGCATGAAAAGCTTGTGTGGAATGATGCAGCAGATTCTGCATTCAAACAGTTGAAGCAACTCATGACAACCTTACCAGTTCTCTCTATGTCTGACTTCTCAAAACAATTTATCATAGAAACGGATGCATCAAGCAAGGGGGTGGGAGCAGTACGCATGCAAGAGGGCAAACCAATAGCCTATTTCAGCCAGAAACTCTCCACTAGAGCTCAACAAAAATCTGCATATGAGAGGGAACTTATGGCTATGGTCATGGCAATACAAAAGTGGAGGCACTATCTGCTAGGGCAACATTTTGTGGTTAGAACAGATCAACAGTCACTGCAATACCTGACTGAACAGAACCTACTTGGAGGCGAACAAATAAAGTGGACTTCTAAATTGCTTGGCTATGATTTTGAAGTTCAATATAAACCTGGTAGTGCTGATAGAGTAGCTGACGCTCTATCTAGGCAAATGATATTTGCTGCAATCTCTAAGGTAACTCTAACGGAGTGGTGCAATTGGGAGGAAGAAATTCAAAATTGTCCTCAACTACAGACATGGCTGCAACAGACCGTTCTTAAGCCTGCAGAGAACCAGAAATTCACTGTTAAGCAGGGGTTGCTTTACAAGGGCACAGGACTGGTCCTACCACAGAATTTCTCAAAGATTCCCATCATTTTGACTGAGTTTCATAGCTCGCTACAAGGAGGGCATTCTGGGTTCTTCAGAACTTATAAAAGGATTATCTCTAGTGTTTTTTACTGGAGCGGAATGAAGAAAGACATCAGAAACCACATAATGAGTTGCCAACAGTGTCAGCAGAGCAAGGTGGAGACACTGTCACCTGCTGGACTACTCCAGCCACTACCTATACCAACCAAAGTGTGGGCAGATATCTCCATGGATTTCATTGGAGGCCTTCCTAGGGTAGGGAAGCATGATACCATCATGGTAGTGGTAGATAGACTCACCAAGAGTGCTCATTTCCTCCTATTGGGACACCCCTATTCAGCTAGTGAAGTAGCCCACAGTTTTATCTCTGGTGTTGTCAAGCTCCATGGCTTCCCTGAGACAACTGTGTCTGATAGGGATAAAATATTCCTTAGCCAGTTTTGGAAGACACTCTTCAAACAAGCAGGCACTGCACTCAAATATAGCACAGCTTTTCATCCACAAACTGATGGCCAAACAGAGGTCATTAACAGAGGTTTGGAGGTTTACTTGAGATGTTTTGTTGGTGACAACCCTCGTACTTGGCCTAAGTGGCTGTGTTGGGCAGAATTGTGGTTCAATACGAACTTTAATGCCTCTATTGGCATGACTCCATACAAGGCTCTATATGGCAGGGAACCTAGTCCAATCATTAAAGGACCTGCCATTCCTTCTAAGGTTGAGGAAGTAAACCAGTTATACACGACTAGGGACACTGTGCTGGAACAACTACACCAGAATTTGTGCCAAGCACAACAAAGAATGAAAAAACAAGCAGATAAGCATAGAAGAGAAGTAACCCTCTCAGTAGGTGATTGGGTATACCTCAAAGCTATGCCATATAGATGGAAGTCCCTGGCCACAAGAAGAAATGAAAAGCTCAGTCCTCGCTTCTATGGCCCATACCAGATACTGGAACAGATAGGAAAAGTAGCTTACAAGCTGGACTTGCCTGCAGATTGCAAGCTCCACCCTGTATTCCATGTTAGCAAGCTGAAGAAGTCCCTCACAGGCACTTACACACCTCAAACTCTCCCTGCAGCTCTCACAGAAGATGGCACCTTACAACCAGAGTTGGAAGATGTATTGGAACTGAGATACAATTCTCAAGGCATTGCTGAAGTATTGGTGAAATGGAAGGACCTCCCCTCATGTGAGAATTCCTGGGAATTGGTGCACAAATTACAGCTAGCTTTCCCTACTTTTCCCCTTGAGGACAAGGTGAAAGTCCTAGGGGGGGGGGGGTATTGATAGCAGACCCCTTGTAACTAGAATATATCATAGGAGAAATAAGAATATGTAGAGGGCAATATTGTAATAGCTGCGGCTGATGGGGAGGGTATTATTGTAATTGCAAGTAATAAACTAAATGTATATAAACCAGATAACTGTACACAGTTGGTAGTTAGAAGAAATAACAGAATGAGTCTTGAGCTTCTCTAATGCTCATAGTTTGCTGGAACTATTGAAACCAGAGTGTTGTAACATCTCTGTAACTGATTTCCTATCAATTCATCCCTTTCTTACCAGTTGATCTAACATGAAGAAAGTGGTGATTGCACTTGGGAAGGAAGAGAAGGCAGCTGAGAATAGTAAACATTGATTTACCAAGATTGTAGCATCTTTACAAATGATTAGTTTTGAGAAATTTGAATATTTATGAATTAGGAATAGTAGAATGGCTATATTTCATGTAGAGTTATGAACTAGTTTGATCCATTGTTTTATCTCATTATTCTCATGTATCCTTCTGCCACTTATTTCCTATTTTGGATTTCTAATAACATTACTTGTTTTGGATTTCTAATAATACCAGACAATAAAATTTGCTACTGTTTTGAGGTAAAAAAAATTCTGTGATTTCCTGCGGATTTTCATGCAAATATAATGATATTCCTGCGGAATTTCCTACAGAACTTCCTGCGGAAATTTCTGCGGACTTCCTGCCAAATTTCCTGCTGAATTTCCTGCAGACGTTTTCTGCCGATATGAAAATCCGCAGGAAACAATTATCCACGAACGAAATAACTGGGAACCTTAATCCGCTGGAAAATCCGCAGGAAACTCGTTTCCTGCGAATTTCTGATGAAAATTCGCAGGAAATGACGAAAATTCTAGTAGGGTCTGGTTTTAAACTGGTTCTAAGTTTTAAATCGGTTTTACTTTCCTAATCCTGTTCAGAAAACGGTTTTTTGCACTAATCAGTTTAAAATTCGATCCAGTTTGACAAAAAAGCATAAAATCTATTTTTAATAACTCTATCCAATAAAAACTTTTATGCGCATTAGCAGGCGCTCCTCTTGTGTCTGTCATCCTCTCTAGTCTCTACCATCCTCACTTTTGCAGTCAAGGTGGCATAAGTATACTAGTAATGCTTCTGTTCTATAAATATCATGACATTACACTACAACTTTTTGACCCTACTGCAACGCTCAGAAACCGCTGCGTAATCCCAAAAAACCATAGCCTTTGCCTTCGGCAACGGTTTTGAATCCGTGGTATTCGCAAGCATTGCCTATTCTTCAGGCAACGGTTTTTCCCTAGCAAAGGCGGCGCTATCACAAAACTATCGCCTTTGGGGAAACAAAGACAACAGTTTTTGAAATACTCAATGAGAACAGTGTAAAACCGTTGTAGTCTTTCGCAACGGTTTTGGAACGTAGTCTACAACAAAACTGTTGTCTTTTTAAATCGTATACCACGCTTTATAACCGTTGCCATAGGAAATTAAAAAATAAAAATAATTAATAAATTATTATATGTACATTTCATCTATATGCAAGAGAACAAAATCTAAGTATAATATCATTCAAATTTAAGACAAAAATTAATTAATTACACCAACCAATACACAAAAAATTCAATTAATTACACAAACCAATAAATACATGTCTTATAGAAATCTACCCACCCAAGATTCCTACTTTACTTTCAGTGCAAGCAACCAACACATTCACAATATATTGACAAAAAAATTACTCAAATATATCTCATTAACATAGGAAACAGACTAAGTACATGCTGATCACTAAAAAAAATAAGAGAGACTTGGTCTCTATTCAAGTTGTTGCTTGTCAATCATCCTTCATTCCTTTTGGGCCATTGCTCAATTAAATTATATAATTACTAAACAAAACCGTTGCCTACAGTTCTTTAGCAACGGTTTTTAACTGTTGTCTAAAAATAAAAAAAAAACATTACATGCTAAGCCAACGGTGTGGAAAACCGTTGCCAATAATCATCTAAGGCAACGGTTTTTTGGATGCTCATGAAATGGGCGTTGCCGTAGGTCTAAAATGTTGTAGTGAATTAGTTTCTTCATTTATTTTTATTTATTAATTTATTAACTAGCAACCACACTTGCAAGAAGCAATACATTAGTTTAGTTAATAAATTAATAAATAACATGTTAGCAGAACTCATCGAAGTCTAGTCATCAAAACTGAGATTATCGACTAGCATTTTATCCCTCACCGTAACTTAATTTTACTCTTTTCCACTCTTTCTTTTTGCTGTACTATACTATTCTTTCATCATTTGATATGATATTTTAACAAGAACGAATTGCAGTGAGGAGAACATTTGCAGCTCTCAGAGCCTACAAAGTGAATTTAAACAAGGAAATGATGGCAATTGGGTGTGCGATGGATTGGTTGTGCATAGGATTGGGTATATAAGTATAAGGTTAACAAATGAAAGGCTTGACAAGTTAAAGAGGTTGGAGTTGTGAGACAGCTTGGGGAAGTAAGGTTCAATATTATAAACCGGTTTGGAATTCTGGTTTTGGGCCACCAATTTAGTTTTAAAATATGGATTCGTATAAACCATTTAGAATGGTTCTGGATATTTTATTGTGGTGTGAGCCAGTTACTAAATTTGGATTGGATAACCATCTTTTTTGCGCACCCTGGTTGAGTACTCCTAGTCATAAGCATCGGATAAATAAAATTCCAAGTCATGTATATAATTGCGGAAATGCTCGATATCGTGAGGTTTTATCCTTTTTTTATAAGCGTGATTTTATCCTTGAATTCATAACGATACAACCTCATTGGTTAGTCAACCATGCTTTAACCCATTATTTTTTACATTTACCGCAAGCCGTGGTGTCCTCGTCGTTTAAAAGAGAAACATTTCACCTTCGTAAAATCAACTTCTCACGATGTATAGCAACGCTCTTTTGATAAGGAGATATTAAACACGAGTCAATTAAACAACTTAATGACTAGCAACCAATTGAACAAAGAGGCGACGTCCTAATCAATATAGGTCGTGCGACTTTGCATTTTGAACATGTTTCGGTTGTCCAAACCGACGTCTTGAAGACCTGCGACTCTAGGATTGAAGATTTAGCAACCCTCAAGAAAGCAAGTCACACGATGGATATGCCAATGAGCTGCTTGGTGATTGGTGGGCCTACATAACCGTTGATTTATTGGCACGACGGTCAGTAAGTCTTGCCAAACGTCCGTAGGACTTGACAGACCTGACGGTCGATGATCTTGAAAGACTGGCGACTTGAAAACATGGGACTAGCGGGTCGGCGACCATTATAAAAGTCCGACAAGATTTTCTTAAGGGAAAAAAAGAAGAAATTAAAATACTTAATTTTGAGGTGTTATTTTAAATATCCTAAATTTAGATTCTTAAAAATACCTTATTACAACCTCTTCATTTTCTAACCTTCACGATTAGTATCCAAACAAACATTATCAAAATATTTTTTATAGACAGAGTGGTGAATGGTAAGTGCCACACGTAAACTCACACACTCATCCATGAAGAAGATTCCTTCTGGGCAGCAACCATTAAAGGCATCTATTTTCCTCATTCTACCTTTTGGAAGGCCTCTAAGCAGAGAGGTAGCTCCTGGGTCTGACAAAGTCTTCTTCAAGGGAGAGAGCTTCTCAAATCCTCAGGGAGATGGACACAACATCATTTTGATTCAACGGCAACGCCTGAAAACCGTTGTGAAAGGATAAAAAACCGTTCTATTTGCTTTAGGCAACGGTTTTTAGGCCGTGGTATTCTCAGCCGTTGCCTATACTATAGACGACGGTTTTTCACCATCAAAGGCAACGATAGATAAAAACCGTTGTCATAGTGAGAACAATGACAACGGTTTTTCCTCCACTATATGCCAACACTTGAAAACCGTTGCAAACAAACGCAACATTCAAAAACCGTTTCCTATTGTTTTGTCAAAAACATTTCAAAACCGTTCCTTTTGAAGGAGTAAAAGCGTTGCTATTAAAAGAAAGTGTTCTGAAACCATTCCTACCAATAGCAACACAAAAAAACTGTTCTCTAATAATTATTTTCTTTGTACTTATAATTAGAGATTGAATGGAATCTTTAATAACCATTTAAGAACAAATAATTCTTCAAAATAAGTTTGTCATTCAAACAACAATACTTCATCCTTAAGTTGCAAAAAAAACTAGATAATAAGGTTTGAGTATTGAATGCATTTCGAACTACCTACTTTTTTGACAATTCGAACTACCTACTTAATTACAATAGTTTATCATTGAGTAGCAAAAAAAACATTGTTCAGTTTTAAAGTAAAACTTCAAGAGTCTTCAATGCATGTCTTCTTCAAGAGTCTTCATATTCTTCCTCCACATCCAAGTCATCAATACCTTCTTCATCCATACCTTCATTATAGTCCTATAAATTAACAGAAACTCATCAAGAAAACTGACATCTAGTATATGAATTAGTGCAATATATATTACTATATTTAAATAGTCAAATGTTTCTATATACCAATAGTAAAGGAAAACTACAGCATACAAGTAGTGTAATTAATGATATTTGGGGTTTTAGATTAGACCAATCATGTTCTAGCTATTTTTTCCTACAAGTGCAATATAATTTATGGTAAAAGTTTGAATTAGTCAATTAATTATATGTTGTAGCTGGAAAATTTGATGAGTCTAGAAGTGCAACACATGGTAGGGAAAGGCTCCAAAACCCAACAAGAATTGAAAGAAACTTGTTCAACCAAACCAATATAACCACTCTATCAATGGAATATAATTTTGGTTTGCTACCGGATATGCCTTAGTGTATAACAAGTGATATAGAAATAATTAACATAACAAGTGATACTGAAATCACGCTAATTTTATTCATATAGAAACTCAAACATAGTTTATAACAGCTGGATATGCAGACAATAAACACAGGCTAGGAGAAGGGAAAGATTTTGTCCATAACAGTGAAGGAACAACTTTATCAAATATATATAGATGTCTGAAGTGCATTTCAATTCAAAAAGCAATGAATAAAATCCTGTTATAAAGCAAATCAAGGGAAACAAATTGGAGACCCAGCAAGCATTCCTCAATGAATCAAGTTGAAATTGAAAGTGAAGAGTAACTTACCCCCTGATTATTTGGGGCGTGTGTTGATGCCGAAGAACGTGTTGAATTGTTTTTGTTTTCCATAGTCTTAACAAAATTCTGAAATTTCTCCTCCATTTTTTGCTGAAAGATTTGGTTCTGCCCTTTCAATTCCTTCATTTCACTAGCATGTGCTTCTTTTACTTGGCGCATCTCATCTGCATGTGTTCTCTTGATTTCTGCTATTTCCTCATTTCTTTTCAACATATGAAGTTTCTTAAAATATAGTAAAAAATATGAAGTTTCTTACAAAATGTGGCATAGATAATCGAAGACAATCAAAACACAAAGTCAAAATAAAGAATAGTGAGAATATACCTTTACTTGTGTTTTCATTAATTTCCTCAATTCCTTCACTTTCATAATTGTCATCCCCCTCAATTCTTTGTTCCCCATCATCATCATCATCATCATCATCATCATCATCTTCTTCTGGTATGTTATCATTTTCCTTAAAACACTACCTGCATCACTCAAACACTCTATATATTAATGTCTAAATAACACATAAGAAGGTTGCAGGCTTCTAAAAAAATAGGAAGGTTGAAAAACGGCCATCAAGACATAAGTTCCAAAATTAGCAAAGTTAAAGCATGGGCAAATAGACAACAGGCCACAAGATGCAATTATGGCATCAGCTTCAAAATATGACAAATATGATCAAATTAAAAAGCCTATTTAATAGTTAGTCTTATTAGTTAGAATGTATGCCAAATATGATCAAACTTGCAAAATTATAAACAAGGAAACTTCACTCTAGTAATCTCACTACTAAAGTATTTGAGTCATAGATATCATTTATCTGCAAAAAGATGATATGGTTATCACAAATTCAATGCATACTAACCAATTGCATTGCTAGAATGGAACATTCACAAATTAAACATGTTCCAAAGCCTCGCACAGTACTTTTAGGATACTACTAACTGGTGTATTTCATAAGACATATTTTCCCAAATTAAATATGTTTACAAGCTTATCAACATAGGGTAGTTTTTTCATAACATGGTTAAACTGATACAAAGTATTTTCATAAAGTTAGAAACATGGCTTTATATAGTTAAATTCAGAAAAGGCTGAAAATATTAATAATAGTAAGAAAAGCTTACCCAAAGGGTGCTCCAACGAAATTAGTTGAGATAGTACTGCAAAGAAACAAAAAGAAATTACCCTTAAAAGGAATCAAGTTCAAAGAAATGAATGAAATAATTGTTATAAAAACAGAAAAATGTAAACCACATACTTTTTAAATGGAAAGATCAGACATGTCAATGTAAAAGAGTAAATGACAATGATCAAAACATTCTTTCCCACTCTTTCCACACTCTTTCCCAGTTTTAACAAACATAGAACCATTACAAGGTTCTAATAAAGTCAACTAACCAACAAAGACAGAGTTATAGCATAATCCAACAGCAAATACAAGGGTCCGTGAAGTGGTAAAAGTAAGAATGAAAATCGAAGCAAATGAAAGAGACCAGACCTCGTTGAAACCCTAACATAGAACAAACCAAAACTCAAAGAACTAAAGTAGGAACCCTAGAACAGTGAACTTCAAACTGAACTTGTTGAACAAACCAAAACTCAGAGAACTAAAATATGAACCCTAACACTTAATTTTTTTCAATCCCGTTGCTGTGTTGAATCTAACCTTGATGAATAACCAGCAAGAAGTAGTAAAGTGAGGAATCTAACCTTGATGAACAATCGGTGACCAGAACTAGCGATTTGAGAAGGAATGAGTGTCAAGAACAACGAACTAGCGATTTGAGACAGCGAACAACAAACTAGCGATTTGGGAGTGAAGAGTGCTGAAATCTGGAAGTGAACTAGCGATTTGGGAGAGAAGAGCCCCGAAGAGATTTGGGAGTGAACTAGCGATTTGGATGATTTTAGGGAGATTTGCGTGATCTGGGAGTGATTTGCCATGAGTGATATCAGGGATTTGAGTTATGAAGAGAGTTGGGAGTGATTTTGGGTGTGATTTTGCACTGAGAGATTTTGCTTATTTTGTGGGATCTTAATATTTGGGAAATTTTCAAGGAAAAAATGGCCTTACACCAAAACATTTTAGCGCCTTCGTTTATTTTCACTAATTGAAGGTTTACGCTACGGTTTTAACGCGTTGACTTAAAAAAGATAAAAAACTGTTGCCTTGTTCCTTTTAAGAACGGTTTTTAACTGTCTCCTATAACATTTTAAAATAAAAATTCAACATAGCAACGGGACTGCAAAAACCGTAGCCAATTCCTTATATACGAGAACGGTTTTTATGCGTTACAAAATTAAGTGTTGCCGTAGGCTCCAAATGTTGTAGTGGGACTATTGGATCTGGGCTGGAAGTGGATATTGAAAGGGATAATTGACTGGCTAATGGTCAGTTTGCCAAATTGAGAGAAGGCTCTGTGCTGACAAAGGTGAGTGAACTGGTGGATGCTAACCATAATTGGAACAGAGATCTCCTGAGAACTAACTTGGTCCCTCATTCAGTAATTGCTGCAATGCAAACCCCGATCTCTTGGACTTCTCCAAATGATGCTCTCTTCTGGCCTTTTACTGCTTATGGTGTTTTTACTCAATAAAATATGGGTATAGGAGAATAGTGGATACTAAACATCCTACTCCTCCTGTGGCCTCTTCTTTTTCACCATCCCAGATAGTATGTGGAAGTCAATATGGAACGCTAAGGTGCCTAATAAGATTAAACACTTCCTTTGGAAAGTGTGTCATAATGCACTAGCCGTCAAAGGAAATCTTCACAAGAGGAGGATTGCTAGATCTGATCTTTGTCCTATCTGTGAGTCTTGCAAGGAAACTATTGAGCATGCCTTATTGCTATGTCCGTGGACTACTCCTATCTGGTTTGAGGCCAATCAATGTCCTGTACCTACGGAGCTTAATGTGACTTCTATCAGTTTGTGGCTCCTGGATTCACTCAACGAATGGCAAGCAAGGGGTCTTGAGGTTGATAAAAACACCTCCCAGTTGTTCTTCTACCTATGGAATATTTGGAAAGCTCGGAATGAGATGGTGTTTAATAATTTGAAACCTAATCCAATGGGTACTCTAGTTATTGCCAAGCAGCAATGGATGGAATTTCAGCTCCCTCATGTCACCAGACCAACTTCAAATGAAGACTCAGGAAGGGTTTTAAGGGATATCTCCTTATGGAGACCCCCAGCAACTGACAGGGTCAAAATTAATGTTGATGCTGCTTTTGAGACGAATTCAGGGAAGAGTTACTCTGGAATAATTTGTAGAGAGCATACAGGAAGAATACTTACTGCTCATGCATCTGCTTCCTTTGCATCAAACGCGCTGGTGACTGAGGCAATTGCTTTACGAGAAGCCCTCCAAATGGCGCAATCCTTCAATCTCACGAGAATTGTTGTTGAATCGGATTCCTCAATTGTGGTCGATGCTAGTAATGGAAAATTGCAAAGGAAAGAAATCCAATTAATTATCAGGGACATTCTCAATATCAAAAGCAGTTTTGAGTGGTGTGAAATAACCTGGATTTCGAGGAAATCTAACAGTGTGGCGCATGAAATTGCATCCATGAGAAAATCCAATAGGCTCCATGGTTGTTGGCCTTTCTTCCCTCCTGAAAGCTTGAGGAATTTGATTGTTTCAGAAGCTAGAAGAGCTGTGCAGTAGCAGATTCCGGTGGAGGTTGAGCTTTGGTGCGCGTCGGATGGCTAGGATTCGAAGCTTATAGTCACATGCGTATGGTACTTGCTCTGTACTTAAGCTGGTTAAACTGATTAACTGGTTTCTCTTTGTTTAGTTCTGGTGTAGCCTCTTTGGGCCTTTGCTCCAATGTGAGGTTCGTTTGGGCCTTGCTACCCAGTTTGTGATGGCCTGAGTGGCCTGTTATTGTATTGGTTTAGGCCTATGCCTTTTTGTTTTTGAAATCAATGCAATTTTGACCAAAAAAAAAACCACGAAACATGTCCAGCCTAATAACCTCGATTTTGTCAGTTGTGCAAGGAATACATCTCCTCACTAAAATCCCCAATCCAGCCACACTAGTTGCAGCAGCCAATATTGAAAATAAGCAATTAAAAACTAATTAATTCCATGATAGCACACCTACAAATATCCTCACCATCCTAGTGAAACAAACACCAACGATCACTCACCTTTTTAATGATGGGAAACTTAAAATTAAAATTGTCTTGTTTGATACTATGTTTATTTGCATCAAGTTGCCAGAGCCAATGGAGAGGTTCAACACCCCCACCGGCCCCAACAACACCTACAGCAGATATTGGAACGCTCATTCCCAATTATCTATTTGATCAAATGCTCCCAAACCGAAATGATGGAACGTGTGAAGGGCATGGATTCTACACATATGATGCTTTTATTACTGCTGCTCGTTCTTTCAATGGCTTTGCTACTACTGGTGATGATTATACCCGTAAGAAGGAGCTTGCTGCTTTCTTGGCTCAAACTTCTCATGAAACCACAAGTAATATATTCCATATAACTACTTCCTCCCTTTTCGTATATAAACAAAATTACTCACTTATTCACGCTCCTAAATATAAGCACGTTTTAGATTGACTTATTTTTGAGATTATACAAAACATCTTATATAAATAAATAAATATTATTCATAAATATGTCAAGGTAGTTTATGAAAAAACAACTTATAGAGATACAATTTTCCTTAGTTAGAACTTATGAGTTGATATAAAAACTTATTTATTTGCATTTGTTGTTTTTCATAAGCTCAAAAATAAGATAATTCAAACGGGTATATAAGCTAGTCAGAGTTTTTTCATTAACCATATGTCAATTTTGCCCTTATATATTTTACTATTTTTAATATAAGAAAAGTCAATAGTCACACACTGTTCAAAGTTTTAAAAGTTAATAATAAGAGTAATTTAGATATAATAATTGTTTTTTAAACTATTTTTTAAAAACGTGCCTATATATCGTTTGCTTATAAATGAAAACCGTAAACGAAGGTCATACTTGTTTTGATGTCATTACATATTTGCAATATTGGATACAGTTTTATCTGCTATAATCAAGCTAATCAAAAAGCTCTCTAGGAAAAACCACATCTACCTGCTACTCAAATTTCGCCACATCAGCAATAGTGGGGTAAATATTTGTAAAAAATACTCAGAAAAAAAAATCATGTTTAAACTTTTTTCGTTTTTTCCCATTTTCAAACCCATATCATTTTTTTCACCCTCACACACACACACACACTTTTTCAAACCCCTCTCTCTCTCTCTCTCTCCTTTTGTCTCCTCTTTCTTCCTCTAACTCTCTCATTTATCTATTTTTCACAATATATTTACTTGAATTTTGTTTAAAAGTCTCATTCTTTTTCCTTTTATTACGTAAATTAAATTCTTTATTTATCTTTCATTAAATGAACAGTCTCTCACATTTTTAACCATGAATTAATTATTACATATGTCCATTTACATCATTTTATATTTATATCAACTAGTTCACCCGCTAATTTTATCAAAAATTGTAAATTCATGTACGTTAGCCTATACACCATTAGGTATTGATATAAGCTCATCTGATATCAGCCAACTTATCCGCTATCTGTTATCTTTTACCAAATATAACCATGATTTATTTTTTCAAATAAAAATAGGCTTAAAGGTATGTTTGGTCCCTGCAAATATCTCAATAATCCAATTTGGTCCCTGCAAAAACAAAAATTTTAAAAAAGCCCTTGCAAATACCAAACGTTTCTAATTTGGTCCTTGTTGACGTGGCTGCCAACATGAACGCCACCTCCTCTCACAAGTTCTGAAACTCTGACTTTTCTCCTCTCACAAGTTCTCTCTTCCCTTTCTCTTCTTTCATTTTTCCTCACCCTATTTTCTTCTCTCTTTCTCTCTTCATCTTCCAAAAACCCTTTTCACTCTCAAATGTTAATTGTTGTTCATTCATTTCTTCAACTAATTCTGGATTTCAACTACTTCTGAAATCAGATTTGAGAAAGAACATATCTGCAACAACAACAGGTTAAAAATGAAAATGAAAATGAAAAAAAAAAAAAAACAAAAATGCTTCTTGGGTTGTGGACATTGATTTCTTCCTGAACGAAATATAATGAACACTGGTTATAACACATATCCACAAATTTCACCCAAAAAAATTTATCCTCGTTGCCAAAGCAAGAAGAATCAATTTTCATACTTAAATTATTTGCTAAGAGTGTGGAATTGAAGAGAAAAGGACTAGAATGAAAATGATTTTTGGATGAAGAGGGAAAGAGAGGAAATTAGGGTGAGGAAAAAGGAAAGAAGTGAAAGGAAGAGAGAACTCGTGAGAGGAGAAAAGTCAGGGTTTCAGAACCTGTGAGAGGAGGTGGCATCCACGATGGTAGCCATGTTACCAACCACTAACACTGTTAGCAATTAACAGCAGGGACCAAACTAAAAGCGTTTGGTATTTACAAGGACTTTTTTAAAATTTTTGTTTTTACCGGGACCAAATATACCTTTAAGCCATACAAATATGACTTGCTAAAGTTTTCAAAGTCCAAAATCATAATATATACTCCATTTCCTAAACAGTGCCGGCCCAAGCATAAGACAGCTCAAACCCTCACTTTGGGCCTCAAAAAATTATTTTTTTAATAGGTAAATAGGGCATCGAATTTAGTAAAAGGCCTCCATTTCAAGTATATTCATGCAATCAAATTTGCCTCTCCGTGTTGATAAGGCTTTTTATCATATCATCTTCGGTGGTTCGAATCCCCTTAGGATTATTTTGTGATTTTTTATTTTTGAATTCTCATATTATTAAAATAAAAAAAGAAACTTGTATATGTTTATCATTTGGGATTTGATATTGAACACGGGACAGGTAACATTTATAAGCCAAGCTTACCACTACATCTTGTAGCAAATGACATTATAACATGAATAAAATATATATGTGTCAAAAAAAACTAGAATACACATATTAAAATTATAGTCTATTTTATAGTTTGTATTAAAAAAATTATAAATATTGTTCATATAATTTTTTATAAGATTTGTAATTTCTATAGTATTTTCTTACTTTAAAAAGTTTACCTTTTATTTAGAAAAAATTATTTAAATATTGTCCATATAATTTTTTTTATTTGTCACTTTTTAAAAAGGGTCTCACTATAAAATTCGCTTTAGGCCTTCAAATAGGTTGGGCAGCCCTGTTCCTAAATAAAAAAGTTATTTTTTATTTTAAACTATAAGAAATATTTATAAGGTGACCGTATATATATCCAAAACCTGTAAAAAAATATACTCTCTTTTATTATATATTTCCTCCCTTGTACATCATCTTAATTTCTTACTGGAAATAATCCTAATATGAATTAACTGATAACATGAGTAGAGGGGATACTGTTATGTCAACGATCGCAATAAGAGCCATGGAGACTTTTGCACAACCGGAGATTGGCCATGTGCTCCTCGTAGAAAGTACTACGGCAGAGGACCTTTCCAACTGCATTAGATCCAATTCAGGTAGATGTGAGCTTGGAAATTGTAGATCTGTATATAAACATCATTTTTTAGAGATTAATTTAGGAATCATTGTTTAGTTATAAATTATTGTAATTATAAAGTGAACTAATGGGAAGTTGATTATTGGTTTTCAACCCTTTATGACAGTAACTACAATTATGGACAAGCGGGGAATGCCATTAGTAAAGACTTGATAAACAATCCGGATTTAGTATCCACAAACCCAACTGTATCATTTAAGACAGCAATATGGTTTTGGATGACTCCACAAGCAAACAAGCCATCAAGCCATGATGTGATTATTGGAAAATGGAATCCATCTGCTGCTGATTTGTCAGCGGGGAGAGTTCCGGGATATGGTGTGATCATCAACATAATCAATGATGGGCTTGAATGCGGATATGCAAAGTGGGATCCTCGAGCTGGGGATCGATACGGATTCTACAGAAGTTTTTGTCAATACTTGAGAGTGAGCCCTGGTGAAAACATGGATTGCAACAACCAAAAACCATTCCCATAAGAGTATGCATGTTGAAATAATGTAGGATCACAACAAAATTATCCTTCATGTAGCTGGAACCTTGCTTAAGAAAATAATCGCACCATGCAGTATGAATAAAATAATTTAATAATTTGTAAAAGTATTTTACCATGTAAGTTAAGGAAGAAACGTCACTACTTAAATCATGAACGTTTAGACTATTTGTAACTGTATATCACAAGTTGAAATTTTAGCAATTGACCATAGGCTCCGACTAGTATGGATTAGCTGGCAAGTGGTCCATTAAGGACATCGTTTTCCAAAATTTAGATAGTTGGATTGCGCAACTTCACAAGATTTTAGGGTTTTTTTTTTCATACCCCCCTCACTATACCCCATACGGGGTGGTTTAGGATACTAAGTCAAATCTTTAGTATTTTATACTAAACTACAATCAGCCGTTGGATGCCTTTTGTTTTAATGAAATATGATTTAAGGGTTCTCATTTAAAGAGGGCATTTTTGGCATTTTACCCTTGAGTTTGATCACGTTTTCACGTTCAGGTTCTTCACGACGTTCTTCACGTACTCAACGCAATGCAACAGAGATGCCGGCAACCGTTCATCAACACTATCATTCATCAACCGCCGTCGCCATTGATTTCGTCCTTTCTCGCCGCCGTCCATCAACAGAGACGTTGTTGTTCTCCACGACGCAACGCAACAGAGACGCAACAACTCCGGCAACCGTTCATCAACGCTCCATCAACCCTTCATCGCCTACTGCGTTTTGGTATTTGTGACCATTAACCACAAACTAGTAACACAATGGTTAGTGGCTATTAACCATTGTGTTACGGTTAGTGGTTAGTTCTTTTTCTCCACCACTAACCACAAACTAGTAACACAATGGTTAGTGGCGACTAACCATTGTGTTACTAGTTTGTGGTTAGTGGTAAAGTGCTTCGTTTTGCTATCTGTGACCACTAACCACAAACTAGTAACACAATGGTTAGTGGCTACTAACCATTGTGTTACTAGTTTGTGGTTAGTGGTTAGTTGTTTTTCTCCTGGTAAATGTGCAGCTAGCTATATATAATTTGGACCACTCTAGAATTTAGATTAACCAAACGCAAGTTGGAAGGGAAAAATCGATTAACGTAGAAGAAGAAGGTTTGCGACGACGAGTTTGTAGAGTGGGTTCGTTCGTTTGCGCGTAGAGTATTTGTTCGTTCGTTTGCTTTGTGATTTTTGAAATTGTTTGAAAGTGTTTTGAAATTGGGTTTTTTAATTATTTGGGAAATGACTCATATGCCCTTTAGTATTTCTTACTAAGCTTTTGGCTTAGTATCCTAAATCAGACTCACCCCATACCCCCATAAATGTCAAATGGACCAAAATGCCCCTAAAAAAGTTTAAAAAAAGGATATCAATCCTCATTTAGTGATATTTCCGTAAAAAGCAAGTAATTCTCTCTAAATTTTCCGGAAATAGACGTATTTCCAAAAAAAAATTGTAAATTTTCCGGATATATGTGTAAATAGACGTAAATTCAGAACGCTTTTTTGGGGAATATTTGGAGAATTTTCGGATATGCGTTATTTGGGTGTATATCCAGAACGCATTTTGACTTCCGGATATACACCTTTTTGACGTATATCCGGAAAATTTACAAAAATTTTGGTTCCGAATTTACGTGTATACTTGGAAAATTTAAGGACTTTTTCCCGTATTTACGCACGTATTTCCGGAATTTTTTGAATTTTTTATGAATTTTTTTTTAATTTTTTTTTTTGCTTTTTCAGTGGAAACCAGATTAGCAAACTTTGAGCGAGGCAAGTTGTCTAGAGCAACACCACGAGATGATCAATGTCCTCCTGGCACGAGAACGAGGTTTAGGTTGAGGACGAGACAGGCTGGTCACCCTTTTGAGCGTCAGAGGCGTGTCCAAGAGCGAGAGAACACATGCGGGACTGATCCGGTGCAGCAGCAGCAGCCTGAGCAGCAGCATTATCACGAGCCTGCTCAGCAGCATTATGACGAGCCTGTGCAGGTGGGGGAACTTTAAGTGTGACCATATCAAGCTTAAAGATTTTCGGGAGTGGTTGGATCACTTACAGCGGGATCAGGTCGTTTGGAGCGCTTGGGACGACCACAGAGAGCGCGCTCGTTTCCACAGCATTTCCTATTTCAGAGGTTGGCTGCTCTGCGGCGATGTCGCTGGGCCCTATATGGCAGAAAGGGGCCGTTGGCAGTTTGGGTACGTCCAGCAGATCCCTCCTGCACCCATTCCGGGCCCACGTCCATCGACGGACTCCATTGTACAGATGTTGGCGTTCTATCCAGGCCCAGCGCGGACTTTTTGTCGTATTGGTAGACGGACACGCGTGGCGGGTGAGTGCACTGATGATTACCTACCATGGTATGAGTCAGTGTCCATTCCCGGTGTGACTCAGGCTCCGCCTCCGCCTCCAAAGCATGATGTACCTGCAGATGAGGAACCAGCAGTTGAGGATGTTGGTCCACGGACCATGGAGGATAGGCTCGATTCTGCCGCTGGACATATCCTTTATGTCATGGGACTGGAGGGCCTTCCAGCTGGTGCATATGACAGCCTCCTTCAGGCTTTGGGAGATTTAGACATTGACTGATAGTTGTATTTTTTTTCCGTATTTTTTTTGTATATTTGTACTCGTATTTCATCGAATTTCTTATATTATGATTACCGTATTTTATAGCCGTATTCGTTCTTTCGTTTGTTATCGTTATCGTAGTTTAGCTAGTTTCATTATTTACTGTTATTTCTCGTAATAATAATCCTGATTTTTTTAATTTAAAAAAATTGTTTCTTTTAAAAAAAAAAAAAATTTTAAAATTTCCGGATTTATACATATTTTCGGAATATAAAATTTTGGGGGCTTTTTGGGGGTTTTTTTGGTAAAATGGGAGTATGAGGTATAAGGATGGGCATATGAAAAAAAAACCCAAGATTTTATTATGGTCTTTCAATACCTTATGATGCGAACCGCAAGAACCTTAAGAAAAATCTAATTTTATGAAAATTACGATGCACTCTATTTTATTTTAAGAAGTAATAATTCTCTACATTAATTAAGATTATATTTTAGTTTATGTGGCCAGTAGAGTCTGTGATGTTTGTGTGTATGTACCTTTGGCCTAGGCACCATAGTGTGCATGTTGTGTAGCTTAGGCACAACTCTAGATATTAAGGAAATTAAACGAAAACTAAACGAGGAGTAGAATCTCCAATTACATCATCAACAACAAACTGCTTAACACTATTAGGAGGAGTATCGAAAATCACATATGAATTATCCTCCAACAAGCTACAACTAAGAGCGACAATACCATCAGCCACCTTATTAGCCTCCCTGTAGATATGCTTGATAGAAACTGTCCAACCCAAAGCCAACAGCCGTCTAATATGGCGAGCAAGACTACGACCTTCAGAGCTACCAGCAGAAGTACCAGAGATACACTAAACAACAACATCAGAGTCCAAATTAAGGTCACACCTAAATCCTCTGTCATAAGCCAGCTACAATCCAACAAAAATACTCCAAAGTTCGGCCACAAGAGCATTAGCTAAACTAAAATTACGCACAAAACCCACAATCCGAGCACTAGCAACATTACGCAGAACACCACCACAAGCAGCAGTAGTCGGATTATCTTTAGAAGCCCCATCACAATTTACTCACAATTTCAGTCCCGGCAATAAGCAGAACAACCACATTATCCGAACTACGATCGAAAAAGGTGGAAATGTAATTCAACACCACATGGGAAGGAAGTTAAGGCCTAATGAACTCTGAATTGTGCTCTTCCTTATTTCTCGACATCCACAAATGGAAGCAAATTGTGGCCCAGATAGAAGAACAAGGTACCTGAAACACCCATTTGCAACACAAACCAATATTCAATATTATCCAATATGTTAAATTACCTGTATAGAATCAATTGGCATGTACAATAGGAAGGAGGTGACGCCACATAAACACAACAGAGGACAATCACGAAGAACATGAAGCAGAGACTCTTCCACCCCAAGACAATTAGAACAATTGACGTTTGAGTTGCTCCATTTTTCACAAACAATAACAAATAAATTTAGCTTCTTTAGAAATTAGCCAATGATTTATGCGAGTATTATCATCCTTTGAATAATCCATCAAACTATTACACCAAATGTACAAATGCATTACTACCATTTGATCATGGTCGCTTATTTTTGTTTTAATTCTGTTATGGTTAGTCTTTTGACCACATACACCCCTTCTTTCGCATCTATTCACACCACGCAAAAGCCCAATATCAAAGGGCCCAGTCCGAACATCAAGGGCTCAGATCAAACCACCAGATCGGACGGTCCTGATTCATTGGAATCAACCCCACCCCACTCTATAAATACAACATTCATTGCCTCATTAATGGTAAGCATACTCGTATTTATCACTTCATTAAGACTATTCCACTGACTTTAGCATCGGAGTAATTTTGCAGGTACAACACCAGCAGGATCGGATACGGTCATTGACTAAGGATATCCACCACTAACTACCTCGGATCGCTCTTCAAGGTCGGAAGTACAGTGCAGAACATTGGCGACCACAGTGGGAGATCTCAGAACCAAGATCTTCTCCCCTCGCCTTAATCAATGACGACTCGAAATCTTCGTTCCAAGGCAAACAGCCACACAGTGGGAATCCATCCCGACCCAATCCTGAGACCGGTCATGCCCCATTTGGCCGAACCTCAGGCAACCCCGGACGGATTCGTTCAGAACCTTCCAAACTCCGATCAAGGGCGAGCCCAACATCAAATTCCGGACCTCGTTTTGGTACCCGAAAGCTCCGCAAGGAATTGCGTACCTCCACAAAATCAACTTTCTGTCCCGACCGATGCTGTCCAACAGCTCGTTCTGCTGCTCAATCGACATGAATTGGCAAACCAAGAGAGGAGTTACCGATTTACGGATCTTGAAGCACAGGTGGCGGAGCTCCGAGCTCGGAATATTCCGGATCCGATCTCGCCCGACCGAAATTCCGCCGAAAGAAGAAATCCGGCTCGAATGCGCCAAGTCTCGCCCGACCGAGATTCATCCGAAAGAAGAAATCCGGCTCGAAGGCGCCAGCTCTCGCCCGACCGAGATTCATCCGAAAGAAGAAATCCGACTCGAAAGCGCCATCGATCTCCACCCAGGAGGCGACACTACCATCGTTCTCCTCCTCGTAGGCTCGAAAGGAAAACTTCCCGTTCGCCATGCGTCGGTAGGGCAGACACCGACTCTTCACCCGAAGTACGTTCTTCTCTAGCATCCTCTTCTCCTAGGCAACGATCGAGGAGTAGAGAATATTCGCCTCGAAG
The DNA here is from genome assembly GCA_963573325.1 of Astragalus glycyphyllos. Lineage (NCBI taxonomy): Eukaryota > Viridiplantae > Streptophyta > Magnoliopsida > Fabales > Fabaceae > Astragalus > Astragalus glycyphyllos. The sequence continues at coordinate 40,454,979 of OY754308.1, forward strand.
ATATCGCCCTCAAAACCGTAGGCACCCGCACCATCGGCACCGATCTCCACCGCAGAATCAAACAACCGAACGCAAATACCCTTTTACGAATAAAATTGATCGATACCCGGTGCCCAGATATCTCGAAAAACCTCCAGAAGGATTGAAGACCTACGACGGAACGGGCGACCCAGACAGACATTTGAGTTACTTCGACACAGTAATGCAGTATCGCAACGTCCCCGTAGAAATGAAATGCCGAATTTTCCCCCTAACATTGGAAAAAATAGCATCAGAATGGTTTGAGACCCTCAAATCAAACACAATCTCCTCGTGGGACCAACTGGCCAAATTATTCTCAGCTAATTTTTCCCATTCCAAGAGCAAGCCAAAAAACAAAAACATCTTGGCGTCCATCATCCAAGAGAACTCCGAATCTTTAAGACAATATATAGAGAGATTTAATAAGGAAGCAGTTCATGTTCGGAACCTCGATGATGCCTTCCGAGTTTACTTCATGGGAATGGGGCTGCGTCCCGGAAGCCCGTTCAAAAAACACATCAACACATGGGAGCCAGAGAACCTCCAAGATTTCCTCCAGCTATCCCAATGTTTTATCAACGAAGAAGAAAGCGCGATGGTCGGTAAGAAACCACAACCAATCACCGAATCATCAAAGCCCCCAAATGAAAGAGATCAAAAAAACGACGGCCGAGGCTCCAGGGATCCCCGACCTCGGAACCGTCATCAATTCTACACCGAGCTCAATGTCACTCAAGCTCAAATTCCGGGTGAATGCTGGAACACGGAGTTCAGAGACGAAAAATTCCCAAAACCACTCACCAACAAGCCAGGACAGCGTTCTAACAAATACTGCCGATACCATCGGAGTAACGGTCACGACACCAACCATTGCAACGCCTTGAGAGATGACATTGAGGATATGATTAAAAAGGGAAAACTTGCCGGCTATGTAAACAAACCAGAGCGTCGAGCTGACGAGAAAAAAGAAGAACGGGAACAGGAACCCAGAACAAAGGGAAAGATCAAAGCCGAGTCTGACGACGACGAATTTGATTCAAGGAAATCAAAAGGACGGTTCGTGATGATGATGATCGCAGGAGGTTTCGCCCACGAAGAATCCGGGAAGACAATGAAACGAAAATGGAAAGAGCTACTCAATATAGCGTCTACTTCAATCGCACAAACGCCTTCAAACCGACCTCCGTTGTCTTTTGGAGATGAAGACCTTCTAGATGGAAAACCTAACAAACACGTACCACTAGTTATCACAGCGGTAATCGCCAATAAAGAGATTAGAAGGATTTTGGTCGATCAAGGGAGTTCTTCAGACATCATTTTCCTCGACCTCGTGGAAAGAATGGGAATCGATAAAGAAGACATCGCTCCTTACAGAGGATCGGCACTATCAGGATTCAATGGATCTCGAACTAAACCTCTTGGACACCTGGAACTGATGGTTTCCTACGGTGAGGAACCTTTGATAAGAATCATCAAAACAAAATTCCTCATCTTACCATGTGAATCGATATACAACTGTATTATTGGAAGACCGACTCTGGGAAGGCTCGGAGCAGTAACCTCCACCACTCACTTAAAAATGAAATTCCACTCTTTGTGCAACAAGTCATTACCTTAAACTCAGATCTTGAATTCGCCTCGAGATGTTTCTTCCTATGGACAAAAGCAGAAAAAAAGGCCCAAGATAAAGAAGGTTTTTCACCCGAGATAACCAAAGATAAAGAAATTACAGGAAGATCAGCCGAAGTCAACTTAACCGATTTAGATGCAAGATACGACCCTGACAGCTCGGAAAATGAAGATGACGATGAGTTGGCCAGAGAACTCAAAAAGAAAATGAGAAGACCCCAGCCTGATGGAGAATCCATCGAAATACAACTCGGAGACGACCCTACCAGAACGGTAAAGATTGGAGCAGACCTATCCGAAGAGGTAAAAACCGAACTCACTCGTTGCTTAAAAGATCATTCCGATCATTTTGCTTGGTCGGCGAACGATATGCCCGGAATCCCGCCAGAAGTAGCATGTCACCAACTCGCCGTTAATCCAGAAGCAAAATGGGTCTCTCAAAGAAGACGGGCTCAGAGTGGAGAGAAGACCATCGCCGCCGCAAAAATTGTTGAAGATTTAATCAAAGCAAACTTTATAACAGAAGTCAAATACACGACTTGGTTATCCAACCCAGTACTAGTTAAAAAGAGCAACGGTAAATGGCGTATGTGCATCGATTATACCGACCTAAACAAAGCGTGTCCGAAAGACGCCTTTCCAGTCCCAAGTATTGATCGCCTCGTCGACAATGCCTCCGGTTTTTGCCTACTTTCTTTTATGGACGCTTACTCTGGTAACAATCAGATCGCCATGTTTCCTCCCGATCAAGAGAAGACTGCTTTTATGACGAACCAAGGCAACTTCGCCTACCGAGTTATGCCCTTCGGTTTAAAAAACGCCGGAGCCACTTATCAAAGAATGATGAACAAAGTTTTTCAAAAACAGATAGGCAAGACCGTTGAAGTCTATCTTGATGACATGATTGCAAAAAGTGAGCGGGAAAACGACCACGTAAAAGACCTTCAAGAAATCTTCGCCGAAATCAGGAAAAATAACATGAGACTAAATCCAGAAAAATGCACTTTCGGGGTCCGAGCTGGAAAGTTCCTCGGTTTCTATTTAACAAGGAGGGAATTGAAGCAAACCCCGACAAATGTCGATCTGTGACTGAAATGCGGACTCCAACTTCCAAAAAAGAGGTCCAAAAACTCAATGGAATGATCGCCGCTTTATCACGATTCCTGTCAAATGCGGCATTCAAATCTCTCCCTTTATTCAAGCTTTTGAAAAAAGAAAAGGAGGACGACGAAGAAAAGTTCAACTGGACAAACGAGCAAGACGAAGCCTTGCAACAACTCAAAAAAGCACTTTCAGAACCACCCATCCTAACTCGCCCATACGAGGGAGAAACTCTGTACTTATACCTATCAATCTCGGAGGAAGCTTTAAGCGCCGTTCTTATCCGGGAGACACAGACTGGTCAAAGTCCGATCTACTTTGTAAGCAAAGCACTCCAGGGACCCGAATGCAGATATCAGCAAATAGAAAAAATCGCCCTCGCCTTGGTCGTCGCAGCTCGACGCCTCCGACAATATTTTGTGGCACACCAGATAGTCGTACGCACCAACTATCCAATAAGGCAGATTTTACACCGACCCGACCTTGCCGGAAGAATGATCAAATGGGCAGTAGAGCTCTCCGAGTTTGGAATCAAGTACGAATCCCGTACGACGATGAAGGGCCAAGTTCTAGCAGATTTTGTAGCAGAAATGATTCCTGCAGATCCTATTAACGACATCTGGACTTTACACGTCGATGGGTCTTCCAACCCCAAAGGAAGCGGCACGGGTTTAATGTTAGAAAGCCCGGATAAAGTAATCATTGAAGTCTCCCTTACCTTCGCTTTCCAAACAGCTAATAATCAAGCAGAATACGAGGCTTGAATCGCAGGTTTACGATTAGCAATTGACCTACGAGTCTCTCAGGTCAATCTCTACACGGACTCGCTCTTGGTCGTTTCACAAATAAACAATGAATTTGAGACCAAGGATCCAACCCTGCTGAACTACCTACTCCGAATCCGAGAGTTACTCACCCAGTTTAGAACAGCCGAAGTAAAGCACATCCCCAGATCCCAGAACCAGAGGGTGGATATCCTATCAAAACTCGCCAGCACCAAGGTCGCCGGTAATCACCGGACGATCATCCAAGAACTACTTAGAAGACCCAGTATCTCCCTTATTCCGACTTATAGTTCCGCAATTTGTTCGATTGAGGAGGACCAAAGTTGGATCACTCCAATATTGGAATACATCAAGACAGCAATTGAACCTCCAGATTCGGTAGAAGCGAAAATCATCAGGAGAAAAGCCTCCGCCTTCTCAGTCATAGATAATACATTGTACAAGAGAAGCCTCTCCTCACCACTATTAAAATGCATTGAAAGGGAACAAGTACATTCCGTCCTAGCTAAAATTCATGAAGGAATATGTGGGCAACATCTTGGCGCCCGTTCCCTAGCTCGAAAAGCCCTACGCACAGGATATTATTGGCCGACCATGGAAGGCGATGCCAAAAACTACGTCAAAAAATGCAAAAAATGCCAGATCTACGCCAACGTTTACGTCGCCCCAGCATCCGAACTTCGAAATCTATCCTCCACATGGCCCTTTGCCTAATGGGGAATAGATCTCCTAGGTCCATTCCCAACTGCTCCAGGCCAAAACAAATTTCTCATAGTAGCAATTGATTATTTTACCAAATGGATTGAAGTAGAGCCCTTAGCCGCCATAACCGCGAGGAACTATCTGAAATTTTTCAAAAAGAACATCATGAGCAGATTCGGGATCCCCGAATCGATCATCACTGATAATGGGACTCAGTTCGCCGACAAAGGTTTCAGGAAAGTGATGTCCGACTTCAAAATCAATCATCATTTTACTTCCGTAGAACACCCGCAAACTAACGGTCAAGTAGAAGCAGCCGACAAGATACTCCTTAACAGTTTGAAAAAAAGACTGAACGACGCCAAAGGTAGTTGGGTAGAAGAACTCCCATATGTTCTCTGGGCTTACAGAACAACCCCTCAAAGCTCAACGGGAGAAACGCCGTTCCGGCTATCCTATGGCAGCGAGGCGGTCATCCCAGTGGAAATCAGCGAGCTAAGTTGGAGAGTAGAGAATCCCAAAAAACCCGCAGAAAATTACCGAGATTTGAAAGAAAACCTCGATCTCATTGACGAAGTTCGAGGACGAGCCACACTTCGAGAAGCCATCGTCAAACAAAGCGTTGCAACTCGATACAATGGCAAGGTCATCCCCAGAGATTTCGAAATCGACGACTTAGTCCTTCGAAGAGCCGACATTGGTTTGAAAAATGCTTCGCAAGGAAAATTAGCACCCAATTGGGAAGGACCTTACCGTGTTAAAAGTAAGACCGGTACCGGGGCTTTCAAATTGGAAACACTTTGCAAAAAGGAGATCCCCCGAAGCTGGAACACCACAAAGTTGAAAAGCTATTACATTTAAGGACACGACGGTTTTGCGTGTGCCATTTTTCGTTTAACGGTAGTCCCTACCACTATAAATCTACAAACTCCTTCACTAATACTTCTTGGACCGATCTCATAAGATCTCCATACGTGGCCAAAGCAGTCACAACCCTTAGGGGCGAGTTCAATCCGGGCCGATTCCTTCATATAACTATGTTTATATAATATAATACTTATGTAAATAACTCCAATGTTAGGTGCGAGTGCTTTACGCGCTTCATCTAAAGAGATGAGTTCTGTATCCTCATCTTTGTAGTTGCTCCGTTACCCATCTTTTCAACAAAAGCTTACCCAGTCTCTCTGAAACCACAGCCAAAGTTGTCTCGCTCTTGCAGAATGTAAATTTAATGTATCTCTTTTGGTAGTTACAACTTGCATTGGAAACTTCATTAGATGACAACTCTGTATGAAAAAATCATTCTCCTGGAACAGCCATCACCCTTGCCTCTTGTTACTAAAATGAAATAGCAGAATAAAGGAAATTTCCCTACTGGCCTAGTCTACTCAAATGCCCTATGTGATAATTTAATAGTTCTTAAACTATTATATAATAGAAGAGAGTAAATAGTGCACATACATTAGATCAACCCTTTCTTGCATTGCTGGAAATGAGGCAAGGGATGTGTTTCTGGTTGTAATTGTAATAAGTTATATGCTCATACACCTGCACACAGAATCCGGAAGAAGGTAAGACCTCACTGAACTTTTGTTTAGGCAATTCCACTTCAAACTCATAAAAACAGTTCAGTTTGCACTCAGAAAACTCCTTCTAAGAAACTAATCTAACCAATATAATGGAGGCATAAAGTCCAATAAATTTGCTGGAAAAAATAGCCAATAAAATTCTGGCAATGACAACAAGTGGCCACACAAATATTGTCAAACCAGCAATTGGGACACAAACCATTTCAAGGAATGGACCTTCTATGCTTATTAAATCATGCAAAAGTCAATACCATTACTATCCCTTGAATAATAGATAGGGACTTTTTAATATAGCAATTGCAGCGAATAGAGGAACTTCCACAATTAGCCCCATTATCCCAACAACATACAACAAGGAACATGAATTAGCCTGCAAAATAAGTTCAACCGTTATTTATGCTTTGCAAATAAAAATTGTAACTCAAAACATAAACGTTCTAATAGCACGATCTAGTTGTAAAATACAAGTACGTATTGTGTGGACACCGAGAACACCCATTACCACATGATCATTACCTTAGTCTTTGACACTGATCTGAAGCAGGTGATTCACGTAGTTCCTTGAAGTAACTTGGATATGAATGGTAACACATATCTGCAAAATCCCTAACAACTGTGCAACTTCCCTTGATAGTTCTTAAGGTTCCATCTCGAGTTCAATTTGAGTAAAAAAAAGAACTAATAATTTTCACCATATGCTAATGAAGTAAACAATGGTGAGTACTTTTTATTGGTGGATATTTGTTGGTGGAGCTAATCGAAAGAGGGTTTCTAAGATTTAGTTCACGAAATGAGGGTTGGCTGAAGATGTAAAAATCACACACACACACACAGGGAGAGAGGGAGGGAGGGAGAGAGAGAGAGAGAGAGAGGACGTAAAAGGAGTTTAGTGTTTTGGGAATCAGGAGCACTTTTTAAGTGAGCACTACCAATTCATTTGTGTTTTGGGAATCAAGAGCGCTTTTTAAAAAGCACTACTCATTCATTTCCATGTTTTAGGCATAAGAAGCGCTTTTTAAATAGCGCTACTGATTCAGTTTTGTGTTTTTGGTATAAGGAACGCTTTTTAAAAAGCGTTACTCATTCTACTCTGTGTTTTTCACATAAGGAGCACTTTTTAAGTAAGCGCTACTCATTCTTTTCTTTGTTTTCACCATAAGCTAATGAAGTAAACAGGGGTGAGTACTAAGGATATGTTTGTTGAACTTAGAATATCACCACAACACAGTGCATAAACTTCTATGACTCATTGTTTTATCTAAAGGCCTCAAAAGTTGAAACCCAAGGTGTAAAAAAGCCATAGCCAACAGCAACAAGAACACAACCAGCTATGCCAATACCCAATCACAAGCCAAATAAAGCTGGCAAAGCAATCAAAACTGCAACTTTGAAAGCTCCATCAAGTACTTGAATCCTACAAACAAAAAAAAAGAATCACTAACTGAAATTCTAAAGACCAAAAATGGTATCAAAGATACTGACTTTTAAAATCAAGCCCCAAATTGTTTTGGATAATGATACTTACCCAGACGCCAAATCCTAAATTGTCAATCCAAAAACAACACAAAACGAAAAAGAGAAACCCTAAAATAGGGGTGGGAGAAAGGGGAGAACTTGAGAGGAAGAAAACCCCTATTCTTTTGCCTTTATTACACAATATCCTCAGATCAACCCTTTCTTCTGCTAATAGTCACAAACGATCAGAATAGAAGATCAAGTTAGAAAGAAAACCCAACAGAAGTTTTGTTACTGTTGAGAGGGAGAGATCAAGCGAGTTAGGGAAAGCGGTTAAGATTCCACAAATGAAGAAATTGAGAAAAAGAGTTCGCATGGAAGATTGTTAGAGCAGGAAGCTTTGCATCTCGGAGGGTTTGGATATTTGATGGTGCAGCTAATCGAAAGGGGGTTTCTATGATTTAGTTCGCGAAATGAGGGTTGGCTGAAGATGTAAAAATCACACACAGAGAGAGAGAGAGAAGACGTAAAAGGAGTTCAATGTTTTGGTAATCAAGAGTGCTTTTTAAGTGAGCGTTACCCATTCATTTTTGTGTTTTGGGAATCAGGAGCGCAAAAAGAGCTACCCATTCATTTCCGTGTTTTAGGCATAAGGAGTGCTTTTTAAAAAGCGCTATTGATTCAGTTTCATGATTTTGGTATAAGGAATGCTTTTTAAAAAGTGTTACTCATTCTACTTTGTGTTTTTCACATAAGGAGCGCTTTTTAAGTAAGCGCTACTCATTCTTTTCCTTGTTTTCACCTTATGTAGCACTTTTTTAAGGTTGCTACTTAAAATATTACATAAGTAGCATTTTTTAAAAGTGCTACTAAAGGAGGCACTCTTTTTTAAAATTTTATTCGGGCCAACGGGTTGGCATAGGCCATCATGGATTAGGCCATGCAATTCACCTGAGCATGAATATTAGGGTTGCATTTTTTGTACCTCCACCACTAGACACCATATCCTCACAATACAATTTTATCCCGATTTTACTACTGTTAGCCTGTAATTTCGACAGGCTTCATTAAAGATGGTCAACATGGCCTGACTTATATTTATTTCACAAAAACCATATTATTTCGACAAAGAAAATGGTCATGCGCAAGGTAAACTCGACAAGTTTCCAGGGAAGCAAAAGCAAGAGAGAGGAAAATCGACACAGGCTTTCGACAGACAGAAATCAGGGCAGTTATGCGTTGAAGACTAGCAGTTGGTCGAGCATGACAGAGCGGTTTCGGTCGAAAATAGGAGCGGTTACTTGGTCGAAAGTAAGAGCGGTTACTTGGCCGAAAGTAGGAGCAGTTACTTATTTTCAAATTGTTAGGCAGTTACTTAGTTCGAATTTCCCCTCTTTTCCCTTTGTATAAATAACTGTTTCTGAGAAGAAACAGGGGTCGCGAAAATCACAATACACACCCGATTCCTGAAACTCTAACTTCCAAGCCAGAGCGAAAAACGAGTGGAAGAATCCCTGTATGTGATCGTGTACCATTTTTATGATTCAATGCAATTTGTTCTTCTTTTCTTTACAATTTCTGCACCATTTACTGCTTCTTTTCTTTTCAATTCTGTTAATCATTTGCAAATCGTCCCCTTTTCTACATTTTCTGAAACAAAAACTTTTGCAATTCAAAGGCAATTGCTTTGAGATTTTTCTAGTTTGATCTCACAAACCTTCTAATAAAACTAGTGATTGTTTGCTAAAAACACCAGCAAACAAATTGGCACGCCCAGTGGGACTTTGCCTTTGATTTTGTTCATTCTCGTACTCTCTTATTTGTGTTCGCTGTTGTATGCACTTAAGAAGTGGTAAAATGGTTCGTTCTGGTACGAATAATGCATCTAGTTCCAACCCTGTGGTTTCACAAGGGCAAGGAACAACAATGGATTCTGCAAACATTAGCGCAGGACCATCATCGTCGATAACCGTTCCTTCATTATCAATGACTAATGTTGGTTCAACACAGTCAGAAATGGCATCTTTGCCTATGTCTTTGCCGTTAAGTGCAGGGCTTCATAGCCCTCACATGGCAATGGGAAACGGTTTAGACCCACGTTTGAATGATGTGTATCTACCCCCATTTCCTCTGGGAATTTATGGCATGCCTACTGGAATGCCACATATTTCGACCTTTTCCCCTACACATGTCTCTTCTGAGAGCGTATTTGGTCGAAATCCCCCAGCATTAACCAATACGTCTTTGTTGGCCTTAAGACAGCAAGTAGACGAGAGTAATCACGATATGGTTAATATGCTTACCCAACAAATTGGTACAGTTTTCAATCCATTGATTCAAAATACTAATAACAGTTACCAAATGTTGGCAAATCAGATGAGTAGGATTGCAGACTTTTTTGGGGTTCCAGCGGTTAATAATAGGCACGTACCTATTATTGCGGGTAATGCGTCGCCAGTTAACCCCCAAGAAGCAGTTGCAGTCGAAGCGTCGACAGTTGTAGGCGAACTACAAGGGACGGTAAACCACGTCCCTGAAGTAGTTGTGGTAAATAGACACCAGAACGCTGATGAAGTTGTTCGACAAATGCAACAACACAATGCTGGCGCAGAGAACAATATAGCTACTTTAGTCGAAACTATTTTGGCGCAAAATGGCCTTAACATAGGTCTACAAAGGCCTAACTTCGTATCACCATTATGTGAATATGTATTACAAACTGAGTTACCAAGGGGATGGAAAGTTCCCAAGTTTACTAAGTTTGGTGGTGATACAAATGAGTCCACAGTCGAACACATTGCTCGTTTCTTGACTGAGGCTGGGGACTTAGCACAAAATGAGAATTTGAAAATGAAATACTTTCCAAATTCTCTAACTAAAAATGCTTTCACTTGGTTCACGACCTTACCCCCTGGTTCTATGTACACATGGGGGCAATTAGAAAAGGCATTCCATGCACAGTTTTACATGGGCCAGTCGAAAATTAGTCTTAAAGAATTGGCTAGTGTTCGGCGCAAAATGCCTGAAACTATTGATGATTACTTAAACAGATTCAGGCTGTTGAAATCTCGTTGCTTCACACAAGTCCCTGAACATGAGCTTGTCGAAATGGCTGCTGGTGGCCTTGATTACTCAATTAGAAAGAAATTAGACACATCTCATTTGCGAGATATGGCTCATTTGGCTGATAGAGTTCGACAAGTTGAAAGGCTTAGAGAGGAAAAATCTAGGTCAAATAGGTATCATAAAAAAGAAAAAGTGGCATATGTCGAAGAAGAATTTGACGTTACATATAGTAATGTCGAAGAAGAGGAGATAGACGTGGCTGAACTTAAGCCTGGTCCTCCTTATACTTGTAAATTATTAAGGCCTACGAATGGGAATAACCCTGTAGAGCCTAAGAATGATAGATTTGTGCCTAAGACTTATACTTTTGATGTTACTAAATGTGATGAAATTTTTGATCTTTTAGTAACTGATGGTCAAATATTAGTGCCTAAAGGCCTTAAAATACCAACTCTTGACCAAAGAAAGAAAAAGGGTTATTGTAAGTTCCATAATTTTTTGGGACATAACACTGACCGTTGTGTGCTCTTCAGGGATATTGTGCAAAAAGCAATTGACGAAGGAAGACTCAAATTTGTTGATAGGAAAATGAAAGCTCCTATGCAGATTGATGTTGATCCATTGCCTAAGGCTGAAGCTATGTACTCTGAACCTGTCGAAGCTGATGTAGGAATGGTGGATGCTCAAATGGCAGACCCTCCTAAGTGTGTCAAGACTGCCACCGAGAAATTAAAAGGTTTTATGTATGCTGAAGGTAAGAAACAGGAAGTGACCCTAAAAGAATATGATGGGAAGATACATGCTGTGTATCCAAAGGCTGAGGAAGAGTTGATAGATTTCCTCAATCGGTGTAAGTGGAATAACTCTGAAGTTATGCTTTGCCCAAGGTGTAGTGCTGTCTTCGATAAAGAAGCAGCTAAAGCTGTCGAAGGTTATCAGGATCAACAACAACGCAAAAGAAAATGGCTTGATAACAGGCCAAAATTTGACTTTGCAAAAGGAGATCTTCCTGGCTATGAGGCTAATGTGTCAGCAAAGCCTTCAACAAGTAAACAACAAATTGCTAAGGAGAAGTCCTCAGCAACAGGGTATTTGAAGCTGTCAACAGGTAAATCCTTTGTCCCAAGTGCTAGTGCTCCTGTCGAAGCGTGGGTACCCAATAATCAACGTGCTAAAGCTGTTAAGCCAGGTACTGATGCTATTAAGTTTAATTATAAGAATAACTATAAGGGTAAGAACCCTATGACTAGAACACAGTGGCGTCGTTACCAAAGACAGCAGAAGAAGAAGGCACACTTTGACATTAACCAGGTTCCAAGTCATTTGGCTAATAATCAAGTTCCACGCAGCATGATAGTGGCGAAGAGTGAGGTTCACAAAGCTGAAGTTGCCACAAAGAGGAATGCTGATGCTGCTAGTCATGTGTGTGCAGCGAATAAGGCCAAAGGCAAGGCTGTGGTAACAGAAAAGCCAAGAAGGCCTGCTCTTGAAAGAATATTTCCTCCATTATCAACAGTGAAAGAAAAGAATGCTGATTTCAACATGGATGAAGACAGGGAGTCGGATTTTGATGATTCTGAAGATGATTTCGACGTCGTTTGCAATGTGGTGTCAATATTGCCTCTTAAGTACGATGTTATCACAGTACCAAATGACGTTGAAGAGGATTTTACAGAGGATATGGCTCATCATAAGCCAATGTGTTACTATGTGATGAACGATGGTTGTGTCGAAGACCAAATGGCTACCTTCGAGAAGCCAGATATGAGTATGCAAAACCACTTGAAACCCCTGTATGTCCAAGCCAAGGTCAATGGTGTTGGAATTAACAAAGTGTTCATGGATGGTGGAGCTGCAGTGAATTTGATGCCGCATGGTCTTTTGAAGAAGATTGGTAAGTTCGATACTGACCTCAGGCCACATAACATTGTCTTAAGCAACTATGAAGGCAAAACTGGCCACTCTTTGGGGGCCATTGAGGTGGACTTAATTGTTGGTTCCATAAAGAGAACTACATTGTTCTTAGTGATAGCCTCTAAAGCGAATTTTAATTTACTCCTTGGTAGAGAGTGGATCCATGGAGTTGGTGCTGTCCCTTCAACTTTGCATCAACGTTTAGTAATGTGGAAAGAAGATGGTTTGGTAGAGTATGTTGAAGCCGATCAGAGCTACTTCCGTGCTGATGTGAACCAAGTTACCAAGGAAAATTTTGAGAAACAAATGGCGAAGATTGCGCCATGTTCATCTTCTAATGAGGCATATGTCCCTGCGGATAATGTTTTTGCCTCAGTTCATCTTGACCCAAATTATGGTTTTGTTTGGGAAAGAGAAATAATGGGAGATGATAGTGTCTATCCTGATGGTGTTTTTCGACCAACGGGGTGGAACACTCATTCTTGAAAGTGTTCTTATGTCAGTGCCCAATGCATGGGACAAAATTACGGCTTATATGGCCGAAAACAAGTTTAAAGCGGCTATGGAGGCCGAAATTATTCAACAAACAATGGCTGTCGAAGCCAGTGAGTTACATGAAGAAAATGGCATAGTCATAGATGAAAGACTTGATTGTATCTATGATAATGATCCATTAGGTTTTGAAAAGGATCCTAGAGATTTGACAAAGCATATGCAAGCTCAAGACCCGTTAGAAGAAGTTGATTTGGGAAATGGCTCAATAAAAAGGCCAACTTATATTAGTGCAAATATTGATGTTTCTCTAAAAACCCAAGTCATTACATTGCTAAGGGAGTTCAAAGACTGTTTTGCTTGGGATTACGACGAGATGCCCGGGTTAAGTCGAGAAGTAGTGGAAATGCAATTACCAATTCGACCAGGGAAGAAACCAGTGAAGCAAGTGCCAAGAAGATTTACTCCTCAAGTGTTGGCTAAGATCAAAGAGGAAATCGAAAGGCTATTCAGAAACAAATTCATCAGAACTGCCAGGTATGTCGAATGGTTAGCCAATATAGTTCCTGTAATAAAGAAAAATGGGACTCTTAGAGTTTGCATAGATTTTAGGGATTTAAATAATGCATCTCCCAAGGATGAATACGCAATGCCTGTGGCAGAAATGCTAATAGATTCAGCAGCAGGATTTGATTATCTTAGTATGCTCGATGGTTATTCTGGGTATAATCAAATCTTCATTGCTGAAGAGGATGTGTCGAAAACTGCTTTTAGATGTCCAGGGGCATTGGGTGTTTATGAATGGGTAGTAATGCCCTTTGGCTTAAAGAATGCTGGTGCTACATATCAGAGGGCCATGAATTCTATGTTTCATGATTTTATTGATGATTTTATGCAAGTATACATAGATGATGTGGTGGTTAAATCTTCCTCAGAAAGTGGTCATTTAGACCATCTTCGCCGTTCTTTTGAAAGAATGAGGAAATATGGATTGAAATTAAATCCATTAAAATGTGCCTTTTGTGTACGTGCAGGTGATTTCTTGGGTTTTATAGTGCACAAAAAAGGCATTGAAATCAATCAAAATAAGACTAAGGCAATTATGGAAACGAAGGCCCCTTCGACCAAAAAGGAGCTTCAGTCGTTGCTGGGAAAAATCAATTTCCTACGAAGATTTATATCAAATCTAAGTGGCAAAACACAAGTTTTTTCGCCATTATTAAGACTGAAGAAGGAAGAAGAGTTCAAATGGGAACCAATGCATCAAGCAGCCTTCGACGAAATCAAGTCTTATTTGATGAAACCACCAATTTTGTTGCCTGTTATTAAACACAAAGTGCTCAAATTGTATATAGCAGCTTCTGATAGAACAATAGGTAGCATGTTAGCACAAGAAGATGATAGTGGTGTCGAAAGAGCCATTTATTACCTCAGTAGGGTCTTAAATGATGCCGAAACGAGGTACACTCCTATAGAGAAGTTGTGCCTTTGTTTGTATTTCTCGTGTACAAAGTTAAAGCAATATATAAAACCAGTTGATGTTTCTGTTTATTCGCATTTTGATGTTATTAAGCATATGCTGTCGAAACCAATAATGCATAGCCGAATTGGTAAATGGGCTTTGGCTTTGTCAGAATACAACTTAACTTATCAACCTCTAAAATCAATTAAAGGACAAGTGGTTGCTGATTTCATAGTAGACCATTCTGTTGTCGAAGAAACATTAAGTTTTGTAGACGTATATCCTTGGAGGTTGTACTTTGATGGTTCAAGCCATAAACATGGAGTTGGGATTGGTATTTTAATAATATCTCCTACTAACATTCCAACGAAGTATAAGTTTAAAATTCGGGATGTTTGTTTCAATAATGAAGCTGAGTATGAGGCTTTAATAGTAGGCCTTGAAATTTTACTTGAGCTGGGGGCAAGTCATGTCGAAATAAAAGGTGACTCTGAGTTGGTTGTCAAACAATTGACAAGAGAGTACAAATGCATTAAAGAGCACCTTATTAGATACTTTGTTGTTGCCAATGCTTTGTTAAAAAGATTTGAGTTTGTTCACTTAGAACATTTACCACGAATTGATAATCAAGTGGCAAATGAATTGGCACAAATCGCTTCAGGCTATAAAGTTTCAAAGCAAAGCCTAGAGGAGTTAATTGAAATAAAGGATAAAATCATTTCTAATGACTATTCTTCGTCACTATTGTCAACACCAACAACTGGGGGGGCAACAGATACAAATGCAAACGAGGAACTAGCTGTTGTCGAAAAACGTCAATTTTTTGGTGACTTTGACTTAGCAGAAATTCTTGCTCTTGACAATATGACCAATAATGATTGGCGAAGGCCTATTGCGGAATATTTGCAAAATCCCACAAGAAATACCAATAAAAAGGTAAAATACAGAGCTTTGAGCTATGTGATAATTGGAAACGAATTGTTTAAAAAGACTCCTAAAGGAGTACTATTAAAATGTCTTAGTGAAAATGAGGCATATTTAGCAGTTTCCGATACACATAGTGGAGCGTGTGGTTCACACCAAGTAGGCCAGAAAATGAAGTGGTTATTATTTCGACAAGGAATGTATTGGCCAACTATGCTGAAAGATTGCATAGAATTTGCTAAGGGATGCCAAGAGTGTCAAAAGCATGCTGGGATACAACATGTACCTGCAAATGAATTGCATGCCATAGTCAAACCTTGGCCATTTAGAGGTTGGGCTCTAGATGTGATTGGAGAGATAAAGCCAACTTCGTCGAAGGGCCATAGATATATCCTTGTGGGAATTGATTACTTCACCAAATGGGTTGAGGCTATACCTTTAGCCAATGTTGATCAGGAAGTAGTGATAAGGTTTATTCAAAATCATATCATTTATAGGTTTGGAATTCCAGAAACCATTACTACATATCAGGGATCAGTTTTTACTGGTAGAAAAATGGTAGAGTTTGCTTCCGAAATTGGTTTTAAGTTATTAACTTCGACACCATATTATGCGCCAGCCAATGGACAAGTAGAAGCTGCCAATAAAGTTATTATTAATTTAATTAAAAAGCATGTTGGGCAGAAACCCAAAAATTGGCATAATACCCTTGATCAAGCATTATGGGCTTGTCGAAATTCACCCAAAGAATCTATCAACACTACTCCTTATAGGCTAACATTTGGACACGATGCAGTGTTGCCTGTTGAAATTTGTCTACAATCAACAAGAATTCAAAGACAGTGGGAGATTCCCTCTGATTATTATTGGAATATGATGCTTGATGAATTGGTTGATTTAGACGAAGAAAGGTTATTAGCTTTAGATACGCTTATTCGACAGAAAGAGAGGGTAACTAAAACTTATAACAAAAAGGTTAAGTTTAAAGCCTTTAATTCAGGCGATCTAGTGTGGAAGGTCCTATTGCCTGTAGATAAAAAAGATAGAGTCTTTGGTAAATGGTCCCCAAGTTGGGAAGGACCATTTAAAATTTTACAAGTTTAGTCAAAACGGCGCATATGAGGTCGAAGAGATTGGAGCTGATGAAAGAATTTTGCGTATAAATGGCAAATACTTGAAAAAGTACAAGCCAGCGTTGCAAGAAGTTAAAATAACGCTGGAATAAATATAAAGAAAGCGTAAAAACATGGCATTTAAGTTGCCAAAACATAGTCAAAGGCCGAAATTACAGGTTGTTCAAGTTCAAGGTTTGAATATGGAAACAACACTCAACAGTGGTGACATCAGGTATACAGCTATTTTACTCAAGTGCAAAGTTATTTCGATGATGAATTCAAAAATGTCTTTCTCTTCTTCCTCATCAAGTTCAGTCGAAAAAGACATTTTTGGGGGGCAATTTGTTAGCCTGTAATTTCGACAGGCTTCATTAAAGATGGTCAACATGGCCTGACTTATATTTATTTCACAAAAACCATATTATTTCGACAAAGAAAATGGTCATGCGCAAGGTAAACTCGACAAGTTTCCAGGGAAGCAAAAGCAAGAGAGAGGAAAATCGACACAGGCTTTCGACAGACAGAAATCAGGGCAGTTATGCGTTGAAGACTAGCAGTTGGTCGAAGCATGACAGAGCGGTTTCGGTCGAAAATAGGAGCGGTTACTTGGTCGAAAGTAAGAGCGGTTACTTGGCCGAAAGTAGGAGCAGTTACTTATTTTCAAATTGTTAGGCAGTTACTTAGTTCGAATTTCCCCTCTTTTCCCTTTGTATAAATAACTGTTTCTGAGAAGAAACAGGGGTCGCGAAAATCACAATACACACCCGATTCCTGAAACTCTAACTTCCAAGCCAGAGCGAAAAACGAGTGGAAGAATCCCTGTATGTGATCGTGTACCATTTTTATGATTCAATGCAATTTGTTCTTCTTTTCTTTACAATTTCTGCACCATTTACTGCTTCTTTTCTTTTCAATTCTGTTAATCATTTGCAAATCGTCCCCTTTTCTACATTTTCTGAAACAAAAACTTTTGCAATTCAAAGGCAATTGCTTTGAGATTTTTCTAGTTTGATCTCACAAACCTTCTAATAAAACTAGTGATTGTTTGCTAAAAACACCAGCAAACAACTACGTAGCAAAAATACTAAACGGATTTATCATTTTAATAGATAAATCCATTTTTAACTTTATAAAAAACTGATTTATGTATGAAAATGATAAATCTGTTTTGTATAAAAAAACAAATTTGATTTTAGTTACTTTTTTAAAAAAAGGTTATAAAAACACCACTTAAAATCTGTTAAAGAATGAAAACAAATCTAAAATTTAAAAAAAAACACCACTAAAAATCTAATAAAACCAAAATAAGGTTATGCAAATCTTTTCAGATTTTTTTGCGGAATATGAAAAATTAAAAAAATTAATAAAAATAGTAACCGATGGAATTTGGGATTTTGAGCCCCGCAATCCCAATAGAAGTCTCTTCTTGGGGGGTAATATGTTCTGATTTTTTTCGGATTTAATGGATGTGGTTTTGGGACAATCAGAGTAGGTTGTTCGAAAACCGATTTTTTAACGTAGATTATTTAGCCGGCGTACAACATCATCACGTATAACAAATATCTACACACTGAATAGAACTAAAGGATCACTGATATCCATATCTATTTTATTTTTTATAAAAAACTTATTATAATTTTTTAACAGATTTATCTATTTTATTTTGAAAAACAGATTTATATTAAATATATAAATCTGTTTTGCAATTTTTCCAAAACCGATTTACCTATAAAATAGAGAAATCCGTTTTGAAAAAAAATCCAAAACAGATTTATCAATTAAATCTGTTTTCAATTTTTTTTGCAAAACGAATTTATCCTAAAAATAGATAAATCTGTTTTACATTTTTTAAAGGGTAAAATGGGGATAAAAAAACTTATGTGGGGGTATGGTGTTTGATAGTGAGGGTACAAAAAACGTAACCCTGAATATGGGGATAAAAAATTTGTGTGGGGGTATGGTGTCTGATAGTGGGGTACAAAAAATGCAACTCTGAATATTATTCAACTTAACCTACGAAATAAAGGCTAAATTGCACATTTGGTTTTTTTATCTTTGACCAAAGTTTCAATTTGTTCATTTATCTTTTATTTTTATCACTGTGGTCCTTTATCTTTCATATCTGTTTTTGTTTGGTCCTTTAAAAAAAACTTAGAAAAATGAATAACACTATGAATGTCGTCAAGCACACTAAAGTCCTTCGATTTCTTGTTTTTTGAATAACTCATGAAATACGTGACCAAATTGAATAAAACTGAATTCTAACTTGAATAAAATTTCGCAAGGAATTCAATGGAACCAAAATTAAGCTCAAATAAGCGCTTATGCACAAAATTACTTCTGAAACCGGAATCTTGAATTTGAAGTTTAATTTTATCTTCAATCTCACCAATGGTGACTTTACTATAGAACGCCAAAATGAACGATTCTTGTGCCTAAAATGATTGAACTTCAACAAGGAATCAGAATGCGACAAACATTTTGGGCTCTTATTTGCTCATTTCTCAACTAATTTGCGCCAAAACAATTGCGTTCAAGTAGTATTGAGTGCAGAAATTGAGCTATACCAAAGATTGAAACAAAAACAGTTCAAATTCGAGAATGATGTGAAAAACTTGAAAACACAAATGAAAATTTCTATTTTTCACATCGTTCTCAAATTTGCATCATTTTTTGTGTTGAAACATTTTGCTATAGTTCAATTTTTGCACTCAATATGACTTGAACGCAACTGGTGTGATGCCAGTTGGTTGAGAAATGAGCAAATACCAGTCAAAACACGTTTTGTAGACGCGAATTGCTTTTTCAGTGTTTTGCATTTTAAGCGCTTTTCGGAAAAATACTAGTCATATTCTGATTCTTTGTTGAATTTTGAGCATTTTAGGCTTAAGTTCTCTATAGAAAAATCACCATTGTTGATGTTGAAGAAGGCCAACATGGCTCAATTAAAAGTGTCTTACAATTTATTAACAAAGCATAGGAAACACTAGAGTTGGTTATCTAGAAATTTCCTACTATTTGCATGGTCACCTTCAATGTTCTCTTGTCTTAATGATTATGTTAAGCACATTGAATTATATTCCCTTGAATTCCTGTTGACTCTTTTTGGCCTTTTATCTTCGTGATATTCATCCAAGCACCATGCATGCGCCTCACATCAAGATGAGAGCATCCTTGGCAACCCTGGTGTTTCGCGCTTTGGTGGCCTTATTAGAAATTCGGAATGCGCTTGGATCATCGATTTTGCTAGTAATATAGGTTACTCCAATATCCTTCATGTTGAGTTGTTAGCTTTATACCATTGTTTGAATATGGCTTAGGGCTTTGGTTATAGGAAGTTAATGTGTTATTCTGATTCACAGTCAGCGATCAAATTGATCTCAGAACCAGTGAATGATTGGCATCATTATGCAACAATTATTCATAACATAAAGGAGCTTTTATCAAGGGATTGGTATATCCAAGTCACTCACACTTTGAGAGAGGCCAATGCTTGTGCCGATTACTTAGCAAAGTTTGGTGGCGGAAGTTCTGGAGCTTTCCATTCTATTGTGGACCTGCCTGTAGGGCTTCACAATCTCCTGCTAGCTGACGCTAGTGGGATTTTCTTCTCTAAATAATTTTTTTGCTTTCTTAAAAAAAATCATAGAGCTCGTTTATTTTAAGAAGACATTTCCATATATGATACGTATACCTATATCCAATATGGGGATTGCGCCATAAATACATGTATTTTTTTATAAGCAAAAATTATATTAAAAGGGGTGGAAACAGTCACCCCAACTGTTACATATACAAGGAGCCTCATTAAAATCTCTTTGGGCCAAAACCCATGGAAAAAACCCAATGAGGAAAGAGTAACCCAGGAATAATGAGACAAAAGTCCAAATTACACTGAATTCACACAAATAAGAAGATTTCCCCACCAATCAGAAATTTTTAAAGTTGAAGGATATAGTTTTGACATGATTGACAATCACTTGAGAGTTAAAGATTTTATCCCTAAAAAGAATATGGTTCTGATGGACGCGAATATACCGATGGACCCATAAATACTGGTATGCTATCGTTTGTGCCAACTCCCAAAGTGGGGAGTGCCCCATGTATAAAGCAAATTAGCGGTACAAAATTGTCAAAATTAGCGGTAACGTTTGATCCTTTTCTGGCTTGAATTGTCAAAATTGTCAACGACGTTACGTGTGGGATAGGGAACAATAAGTATTTCCAGCTTGAAGCGTCCAAGACCAAGTCCAATTCCAATTCCAATTCCAAGTTCAAATCCATAGCTTGTCTTCCTAGATATTTCTCTGGAGTTCCAGTACCTAGCATGGGCTTAGTCAAGTTAAGAGGTGTCTTTTTTGTAATTAGAAGTTAAAGGATATATTCTTTTTAAATTAAGGTATCTTCTACGGCGATTGTAGAAATCAATTCTTCAAGCTATCAGATATATAATAACTAAATGTAATATTTATAACTTTACCTCCACCGACATTAAGCATTAGGTATATATAATATTTAATAGTATTCTTAATTTTTTTCAAAATAATAATAATAATAATAATAATAGTATTATGTAAAAGGAGATGTTTAGATATTTAATATTGAAAAGTTTAGATCATTTTCTCACAATGATTTTGTCTTGGAGTAGGGCCCGATGTGAGGTTTGAGATGGGCTGGATCGACGTACCCTTTGAGCTACGAGCCGTTGACCGACATGGGTGTGATACCTGCACACACTCTGACACCCAAATCAATTTGGTGAATTACATGGTGAGATGAGTTATGAGATCGTACCTAGGGCGCGATGGTGAGGCGGTATTCATAGAGCTAGACGAGTTGGCCCTGTATCGTTGGATGCAAGTTGATCGTAGCCTTTGATCCAGACATGGCACAGTTCGCCATCCATTCCTAGAGGCGGAGATTCACCCAAGACCCATTCTTGGTCATGCATAGGCCGAGCTTCCTGACGTGATTCCTCGAGGTCGGTCTAAGGCGGAGCTCGGTCCGGAACAAATTTCAAATTCAAAATATACAACGTATAGGATAATATTAAGTATATGTCCTGGTAAAATTTCAGCGAGTGTCTCACTTTTTTTGTCATTTTTATTCTCATTATGTTTCTTAGATTCCTTCGCTATCCTCTTTTTATTAAACTAAGAAAATTTAAATCCCTATTGTTTTTGTTGTTTTAAATTTATTAGTTTGTTTAACCGCTAGTTTTATCACATGATTTGCTATCTACTATCCACTACTTTTTACCAAACAGAGCCTAAGTATTAATGTTAGCGCGGCATCTGATGAAACAAGTTTCTTTGATTTAAAATTGTTAAAGTTTATTTGCAATCTACCGTGCAAGATAGCTTAAATAATCTTGCTCTCGTTCATGTCAAAAATGACTTTTAAAGAAACTTGATTATACTCATGAATAGTTACGAAAGCACCATTTTCTTAGTTTGTATAAAACACCAAAATTTAACTACTAAGCTATCTTATCATTTGTATCACAAGTTTTTACTATGCGCAGAGACGGATTTATGTGAAGTAAGTTGGGGGCATCTGCATTTGCCCCCATATGATAGATATTTTTACTTACAAATGCATATAATAAATTTATTTTACCCCCATAACAAAATAAATATTGCCCTCACACATAACTTTTTAAAAATAAATGTGGAAATTCACAAGAGATTCATAAAAGTGAGAATTAATTGGTACTAATTTTACCTTTTTAGCTTTATAATTATGGAATTTTTTTGTCAATAAATTATCTATTCCCTGATATCTTATAATATTTTTTGAGAAAATACTATAGATAATATTTTTGCCCCACTAGAGAAAATTTTTGGATCCGTCACAGACTATGCGTATATGACTTTTACAAAACTTTAGTAATAGACATTTTCATTTCTTTCTAGAAGTGGGGAGGATATCTACTGGGAGATGAATTCTAATATATGTTAAAAAAATTAATTACCACAAGATGAATTAACTCCATAGCTAAAGTTAGGTTAACAAGCACTATATATACACATAAATATAAATTAAATTAAGTACCATGATGAATAAATAATACTTTAGAGCAAATGTTAAATAATTTTGAAACCTAACGTAAGCAACACGGGGAAGGGGAGTGTAATTCAAAGATTGTATCTCATTTCTACCTGCAAATTAAGGTAATATTAAATCATCTTTAAGAAGTTGTCTTATATATAGGAATCCATCAAATGTTAAGTTTGCCGCATTAGCATATAATTTGTGGTTTATTAGTCAAAAAGTAACAGTAGATTTATAGCCTGTGTCTACGGTGAGGACCATCTCCGCCGCCGACCGGCGTTTGTAACCACCATATATATATATAATATGTAAAATATTAATTATTGTATTATTAAAAAATATTAAAATATATTTTTTTTTCATAAAAGTTTTTTTATTAAAAGATTTTTTATGTTTTAAAGGTATTAGTGAATGGATTGGATATCCATCCATAAAAAAGATATTAATGGATGGATTTGATGAATTTTTTTTTGCAATCGATGGATTGAATTGGATTTGTTTGGTAAAATCCTAATGGATATAAATTTTTAAATGGATTTCTCCAATCCATCCATTATAATCCAAATCTATATGCATCTAATCCATTTAAGATTTGATTCTCTTCTAGACATCTAGAAGAAATGAACCGTTGCATAGCGGCGTGTTTTTTTTGTAACGATTAATGGGCTCAGACAACATTTAATTAGTCCATGAAAAAAAACATTATTAAATTGTCAGTCTTCACTTCATTCTTCTGACAAAAGGATCTTTGACCCTTCAATACATGTTTTTCCATCGAAGACTGAGAGAGTAAATGGACAAACTCAATGAAAATTGTTATATTATTCCTCGGCGAGGCTCAAAAGCAAGATAGTAACGAATTCTTTGGCTCATTTTTTTCACATTTATAATTTGTACAATAAATTATAATTATCAGTGACAAATATTTGTTCGGTTCTTTTTATTTATCAATGAGAATTAATTATATGTCTTGTGTTTTTTATTTATGAATGAAAAATAAGTATACCTTGGGTTTTTTTAATGTATCAGTGATAAACATTTGTGTCTCGTCCATGGGTAAGTCCTATACAATAGTGTGTCCCATTAATAATATGTATAGTGAAGGAGTGCACCAAAAAAGAGTGCAAGAAGGGGATTCAGATTCAGTGCATTCGATTGTGGTGCATTCGAGTGCATTCGAACCATTAAATGCATTAAATATTTTATATGTAGAAAATAATATAAAAAATGTGAGGAGAGAGATAGACACATATTTCCCGAATGCACCTAAATGCACCACAACCGAATGCACTGAATCTCCCGGGTTCAATCTCCGGAAACTAACATTTCCCCCACCCCCCACTAACATTGCCTATCAAAAAAAAAAATATGTATAGTGAATTATAATTATCAACGACAAATATTTGTTTCGTGTTATTTTATGTATCGGTTATAGTTATATTTCCCTTTTTATATCTATCAGTGACAAATATTTATCGTGTACTTTTTTTATGTATCAGTGATGAATAGTTATTACATGTTTTTTTATTCTTATTAGTAGTTGGAGTAGTGATTGAGTCTTCTCATTTTTTCTGAGAAACAAAAAGTTATTTTTTAAGGACTAAATTGAGTTTAATTTTTTTGAGCAACAAAAGTATGTTGTCACTCTTTTTTACAAATGAAATGATTAATCTTTTAATAGTATATTTTTTAGTAATAGAAAATTTTAAAATGGATTTCTCTAATCCATCCATTATAATCTAAATGAAATTATTTATCTTAGAATGGAAAATGTCCAACCTAACTAATTGTGCTAGGAATAATTGCCTCCCTAAATTCCCCAATACAGCCACACTAGTCACACAAAAAGATAAAGACAACACATTCTAGTACCAGCAGCCAATGTTGAAATTGAGTAATAAAAAAATAATTAATCCCATGATAGCTCACCTATAAATATCCTCACCATCCTAGTGAAACATACACCAACGGATCACTCACTTCTTTAAAGATGGGAAACATAAAATTGTCTTATTTGATACTAAGTTTATTATCTTTCTTGGTTGGAACTATAGCAGAGCAATGTGGTAGACAGGCTGGTAATGCTGTATGCCCAAATGGTTTATGCTGCAGCCAACATGGTTATTGTGGTACCACAGATGCTTACTGTGGAGCAGGTTGCCAAAGCCAATGCAGAGGTTCAACACCATCCACACCAACCCCAACAACACCAACCCCAACCACACCTACCGGAGGTGGAGATGTTGGAAGGCTCATTCCCAATTCTCTCTTTGATCAAATGCTCAAATACAGAAATGATGGAAGGTGTGCTGGGAATGGATTCTATACCTATAATGCTTTCATTGCTGCTGCTCGTTCTTTCAATGGCTTTGGTACTACTGGTGATGATAATACCCGCAAGAAGGAGCTTGCTGCTTTCTTGGCTCAAACTTCTCATGAAACCACTGGTAAGATACTCCTTTAAAATTAAATAACTCTTTTAAGGAGATGAAAAAAAACACTATCCGTAAATTTACACATATAATAGATCTGAACTTTGAATCCGCCTAACAGCGAAGGATATCCAACCTAACAACATCACTTTTGCCAGTTGTGTTAGGGCCTACGAAAAATATAATTGCTTGTTTCGATAATCAAATATTTATCTTTATAATACATATGTATTGAAGTTTTATAAAAATTAACAAAGAACAAATTTGTTCTTTTAAAAAAATAACATAAAATTGTTTGTCAGTAACAGACAAAGAATTGAAACTAAAAATTATTTTTAAAGAGATTTTAAGCATTTCCTAATTTCTTCTAAATCTTCAAATGAATATACTCGAAACTAATTTAATATATTTTAGAATGAAATAATAAAGCAAATGGTTAAATATGTTTTTATCCTCATTTATTCCTTGATTACTTTTAATAGCACTTAAAAACACTATTAAAAGGCCCAAAAAATCACTACTAAATGACATGAGGGCCGGACTAAAAGCATTGTTAGGATAAAATATGAGCACTAAAAGTGAGGCAAAATTTTAAAGGGACTAAAATCATAATTTTTAAATCTTTTAGGTATCAAAAAGATATTTAACCCTAAAAAAAGGACATGCATGGAATTTAGAGCTGTAAAACTGGGCCTCCCGGTCAAGTTTGGCCCACTAGGCAAAATGTAAAAGTCGACTGTGTTGGGCTTGCCCAATTGTCTTCTAGACTATGGTTTTTGTAGTTCAGCCAAACCTTAAACTCGGGGCCAACAAGTTGGTCTGGTCTAATTGAACTTTTAAGAAAAAAAACAACGAAAACTGTCAAGAAAATATAAAAATGTGGGTCCAACCTGACACATGGGCTAACTGGACCAAAATGTCGGTTCTTTTCTTAGCCTCTATTTAGCGAGCCTAGCCTAACCCAGACCATATTTCGCCATTAGACTGTGTCAAAATTGACACCTCTAAAATCTATTATCTTAATAAATTAATCTCTTACTATTGTTATTATTATTCTATAAACATTCTATATGTATTAATTGATAACATGGAATGTTTATGAGCAGGAGGGTGGCCAAGTGCACCAGATGGTCCATACGCATGGGGATATTGCTTTATCAACGAACGCAATAGCCAGGGTGACTTTTGTACATCAAGAGATTGGCCATGTGCTCCTGGTAAAAAATACTATGGTAGAGGACCTATCCAACTCACTCAGTACGTCAACCTTCCCTCTTTAGCATTCAAACCACACCTTATAAAATTCAAAACTAAGTGATTATATAATGTTCATGAAATAATTAAGGGTTTAATCACTTGAGCCAAACTTATATAAAAATTTTGTTTGAGGTCAAAACTTAGATTACATTGATTTCATAATTATTGTCAATTCAAAATTTTATATAAACATGATTATTTAGAGATTACTCAAGGAATAATTTGTATTGTTGTATTGTAATTTTATAGTAGTATACATATGTAATTAATAGACTAATGAGGTATTGATTGTTGACCCATTTTGACAGTAACTACAATTATGGGCAAGCGGGTAGAGCTATTGGCGTGGATTTGATAAACAATCCAGATTTAGTAGCAACAGACCCAACTGTGTCATTTAAGACAGCAATATGGTTTTGGATGACTCCACAGGCAAACAAGCCATCAAGCCATGATGTGATTATTGGACAATGGAGGCCATCTGGTGCTGATACGTCAGCGGGTCGGGTCGCTGGATATGGTGTGATCACCAATATAATCAATGGTGGGCTTGAATGCGGACGCGGTCAGGATCCTCGAGTTGAGGACCGAATCGGGTTTTATAGAAGGTATTGTCAAATATTGGGAGTGAGCCCTGGTGACAACTTGGATTGCAACAACCAAAGGCCATTCGCATAAGAGTATTAGCATGTTGAAATATTGTAATAAAGAGATCACAACACTATGATCCTTCATCATGTAGCTGGAACCTTCTCGCTAAATGAAATAACTTTGTGTCATGCAGTTTAAATAAAATAATTTAGTAACTTTCAAACATATTTTACCATCTTTAGAAGATTTGTTGATGAAATAACTTAAGGAAAGCGCATCACTACTTAAATCAAGACCGCTTAGACCAACTTTTCCACGCCAACGTCGCTCCACAAGAAATATCTCTAGATCCTCACCACCTCCTTCCACACTTTGAATGGCATACCTATTACCCAAAACTCACATACCTATTACCCCCACCCTTTGAGCCTCCGCTTGATAGTTTCAACCATCGGTTGCTAGGTAAGCCAAGATACTTAAAAGGGAGTGTCCAAGTCAGACAATGAAGGAAACTTATAGCAATTTCTAAGAAGGAAATAACCATATCCTAAATAAGTTTAAAATTTTGTAATTCACAAAAATGAATATGTATACCTTTGCATTACATGAGCCATGTACACTAGTTTTAAACATATGAGACCACACCTGTACTAATGAAAGAAAATAAACACCACTCTAGTTAATTTATTTTTCATTTCATCATCCTCATCTTCAAGTTGTCAATTGACACACTTCCTTCAAATGCAGTAACAACTCACATAAATAAATCATGCATTAGATGAATACAAATTAGCCAATAAAGGCAGGCTCAGTTGGTAAGGAGTTGGCTCATTCCCCCACAAGGGCGTAAGTTCAACTGCTGTTGCCGGCGTGAGGACCTATTTTGTGGGTGATCGGTAAGTACATCGGTAAGCGCTTAAAGAGCTTTGAGGCCTGTCTTAACCCTAGTGAGCCCCTGAAGCCTAACTCTTTAATTTGTTCCTCCATTTTTCTTTCTCCCTCTCTTTATTTTTTATCCTTTATGCTTACTCTCTCTCTTGTTTGCCTGCGTTTGGGAACTCATATTAGGGTTCAACTCATGCAAAAACTTGGATTTTTATTTCGAAGGGTTTGAAATCTGTTGGATTTTGTGGAGTTGTTTGGTTTGGTGGTAGATCCTTTTTCACAATGATGAAAAAAGAAGAAACTTGTAGGAAGAAGATGAAGAAACTACTTAGATCTAATTTTGGGTTTTTCATTTCTAATAAAAATAGTTAAAAGTCTATGGGAAAAAAATAAAATGGTGAATAGTATGCAATAGGAAAGCCTCCTAGGCCACATTTAGTCCATGCCAGCCTTGTAATAGTCACGCAGACGCTTTTGGAATGGGAACCGTAAAAAATGTCAACGATATGCACATTATGAGAGTTAAAGAACACGTAAAAAAAAAGAGTTAAAGAACCTAATGGTACTCAAAAAACTTACAAAGACTAACTCGATATAGTAAAATAACTTAAAAGACCCATGAAAATTTTTGCCTAGTAATTCTTATCAAAAGACAATTTGTCTCAAGACACGGATTCTAGAATACTTCCTCTAGCACTCACTAGAATAAATTCATACCAGTTTTTGAAAATCATCAACCTCTAAAGATTGGGGAGTTGGAAAAATACTCATTATAGATAAAGGAATATCTTGTAAAATTGATTTTATGAGCACTTCTCCTCAACTATAGACAAACTTTACCTTGCAAGAATTAAATGTGTCCGACTCTATCCTTTGTGAATTGAAATATTGATTTTTTACTCCTCTCAACTTTGGAGGGTAGACCCAAATACTTTCCTATTCCAAAAAATGTTAATATCCAGAAGAATGTAGGTATAATAAGGACTATTTATTATTTTCATATACTTTAGGCATCAAGTAAAACATAGGATATATTAACTTAAGAACAAAATTAAGAATTTGACCTTTATTTAAAATTTAAAGCTAAGAAAGCTAAGTGGAAAATTAAAAAAAAAAGTCAAAACAAAAATCATATTAGAAATTTGCGAAGATTTTTATTATTGAGGAATGTCACTACTGCAGAAATGTCATTTAACATCGGTTAAAAATGGTATTTCATATTAGTTACTGAATCGACGTAGAAAAAGATGATATTAAAAAAATACACTTTTAACATCGGGTCCGAACAATATTAAATATTGAATTTTAACATCATGTGATTTGAGAACCGATGTTAAAACTGGAGTTACCTTTTTTTTAAAAAAATGTGGTTTCTAATCAGCATACATGGGATAAGACTATATACCGTATAATCTAAAATATTCAAATAATTAAAAGATGAAATATCACATCTCAAGTACATATTACAAAATCTTCAGCACAATCTCAAATACATATTATGAAATATAATCGGCACAACCTCAATTGTTTTACATGATGGTGCCTAACGTACATAGTCATAACATGTAGGGGTGTCAAAATGGATGGTTTGAATGGATATGGATTTGGATTATAATAGATGGATTGGAGAAATCCATTTTAAAAATTTATATCCATTAGGATTGTACCAAACAAATCCAATCTAATCCATCCATTGACAAAAAAATGTCCATCCAATCCATTCATTAGGCCCAACTTTTTTTTTTGAGGCACATTAAGCCCAACTTTATATATATATATATATATAATATGCTTAAATAGCTTTTACCCCCTGCAAATATCACGAGAATCCATATACCCCCCTGTAAAATAAATTTTTTTAAAATGAACCTTGCAAAAATTAAAACATTTCTAGTTAGGTCCCTGCTCTTAGTTTTTCTTAAAAACGTTAACTTAAACTGAGCTGGATGTCCACGTTGGCATAACACGTGGTTAATTAGGGCTTATATCATCATCGTCAACATCGTTCATTCATCTGAAACTCTTCTTATCACTGAAACTCGCCAATAATTATGTTGATGAATGAGACGAGTTTCAGTGAGAATAAGAGTTTCAGATGAATGAATGATGTTGATGATGATGATATAAGCCCTAACTAGAATAAGAGTTTCAGTAATATATATATATATATATATATATATATATTTCTATAAAAATAGTTTTAATAGTTATCCAATAGATTTTGATTGTATACTTTTTGTAATCCATTGGATTTTAAAAAAATTAATGGATGGATCACAACCATCCAAAAATTAAACGGATGGATCCAATCCAATCTATTAATATTGTTTTTTTAACGGATGGATTGGACGAATTTTGTTATGGACGGACCAAATATCCAATTGCTAAATGGTCACTTTGACACCCCTAATAACATATTACCAAAGCTATCCAAAAAATTACTTCTAACATAAACTAAGTGACTTCATTCCCTTTGTTGATATCCATGATGTCCATCTTCGGATTAGAGATGTGGTCATTGATGGTACATGGCAATTCAACCTGCTATATACACAAATTCTTGATGAAATTCAGCTTGAAATGCAAAGCATTTTCCTTAACTCTGATTCAAGAGACATGCTCATTTGGGAACCTTCCTCATCAGGCTCTTATTCGGCTAAAAATGCTTATGCTTGGCTTGTTAATCTACATGAACCTATACAACATACTGTGAATGGTGACAATTCTGAGTGGAAATGGATTTGGAAATTGAAACTGCCTGAAAATATAAAACACTTTGTTTGGTTGGTAATGCATAACAATCTCCCTACTAATTCTTACAGGTTTGCTAGACATATCACACAGGACCAATCCTGCCATAGATGTGGATTTCATATTGAATCTCTGTTGCATACATTGCGTGATTATCCAACGGTTTTACACATTTGGTCCATTTTTGGGTTTCATAATTTGCAGGACTTTGATTTGGATGATCCCCTCCTTTGGTTCATGACAAATCCAACAGGTAATTTTGGTCCTCTATTCACTGTAGCTTACTGAATGTTATGGAGAGCCCGTAATGATGAAGTCTTCTCTGACACTTGGTGGGAAATTTGGAAAATTATTAGCAGAATTCGTTCTCTTTTGGATATTGCTCACAAGGCCTTTGCTTCAGACTCAAACAATAGGCAACAACGACTAGTATCTTGGAGTCCCCCTCGTGATCAGTGGCTCAAATTAAATGTGGATGGAAGCTCTTTGGGTAATCCCGGCCGTTCGGGTTATGGAGGTCTTTTTAGGAATAACCTGGAGCAATGGATTCTTGGCTTCTCTGGAGGCTCTCGCATAACAATTATCATGAATGCTGAACTTCAGGCTATTTCTAAGGGCCTTATGATTGCTTGGAATAATGGCTTCCGACGTGTTATTTGTGAATCTGATTCTACCACAGCCATTTCTCTTATTGAAGTAGGAGTGCCCCAATCTCACCCATATGCTCCAATTATTGACCACATTAGATCCTTGCTGAATCGGGATTGACAGCTATCCTTTACTCATTCATTAAGGGAAGGTAATTCTTGTGCTGGTTGGCTTGCTAAATATGGCTCTTCTATGGGACATGGTTGTCACAATTGGATTCAGTGTCCTTCGGCTATTCATACCACACTCCTACCTAATGCGTTAAGCATAACTAGGATTAGAGTTTAGTTCTTTTTTTTTGTCTCTCTGTCTTTTCCTTTCATCGTAATCACAAAAAAAAAACTAAGCAAACAACAAATATGCACCAAAAACCAAATGTGCAACAACCTCGTGTTGATGACTTTGAACCTAAAATCACAATTGACAACATATTAGTCATCAATAGTATGACTAAAAAGGTATCATAGGTTTTCCTATTTCATCGCAAACTGATTTACAAAAATGTGCTCAAATTTATGAATACAAGCAGCGTTCCACTAAACATGGACTAACTTAACAATGATGCTAAGTTACTAAAACCCACCCTCATGTTGCTTTCGCGACTACAAATGAATAATCTTAATTACTAAATATTAAATGTCATAATAAATATTATATATAGTAACAATATATTATAAATTGAAATTAAATCCCAAGAGTTAAACTACTTACATTGTGGAAAATCTATGTAGGTGTCTTCTTTCTAGAGCCCATCAACTTATGATATCCCTCCATAGCACTATTAAAAAAAAGAAAGACGTCATATAAGGCTACATAAAAAGGAAGACAATCTCTTACTTCACTGAAAACCTAACAAGAAATTTCAGTACTCATGCATTTGAGAAAGAAAAATGTACAACCATAATACTTTAAACATACCACTTCAGCAATACTCCAATTCCTTTTTCAAAATGTGCAACCATAATACTTTAAGAAGACCAGTGCAAGACCAACTTCACTCACATACTCCAATTCCTTTTTCAAAAGTTTTCCAGTGCAGTAACTTTAGTTAATCATAGCAGCCTTCTATCAACTCCTCAACTGAAAACATTTTTACATCAAATGGGCGGGTTGTGAGAATCGTTGGAACTCCAGTTGTGACCAATTTGTGTAGCTTTTCCGGTGCTGAGATGGCTAGATCAGCACATGAATCTTGTACTTGCTTTGGAATTTCAGACTCAGTATTAAGAATATTAGATATATAGTTAGTTACAATTTAGGGAGATAGTTAGTTAGTAGTTAGGGAGATAGTTGGTAGGTTATAAGAGAGTTTGTTATTAGTAGGTAAATGCCTATAAATAGGCTTCATGTAACCATTTTAGAAATACTCTTATCAATTGTATCAATTCCCTTTGATGAATACTAGAGTCTTTTAATCATTTCTCTCTTATCTTCTATGGATACCATATTCTTCAATATGGTATCAGAGCAAACATGGTATCCACCTTGAATCTGAATTCCGCTGCAGGTTCTTTTTCGTTTTATTAGTTTTCTTCTCATTCATTTCCTTTTCTACCATTCTTATCTGCGTTGTTTTCTTTTTTCTTTGTGTTCCATGTTTTGCTCTCGAATTCGATATTGCTTTTCCGATTTTTCCGTTTGCGATTCTGATTTCATGAGCATTGCATCACGATTTCTTCTTTTTGATTCTGATTTTGCAATCTTTCTTCTTCTTTGATCTTGATTCAGAATCGTTCATCTTAATCTTGGTTCGATTTAACATTTAATCATTTTAAGATTACGTTACGATTTCCTTTTCGGATAGTTTTCTTTTTCCTATTTGTTTTTTTAAAAAAATCTTGAATCCATTTTGATTCTATTATTCATCTTCTTCACGTACTGTTCTCGTGCGATTCTGTTTCCCGATTTAATTTCGCATTCGTCATTCTTCTGGATCAATGTTGTTGCATCGCATTTCTTTATCATTTTTTATTTCTCGATTTGCAACTCCGTTTCCTCATGTGTGATTTGCAATTTCATTTCCTGATTTGCATTTTCGTCTTCTTAGTTGATTTGCGACTTCAACCTTCTCTTTCTTGAGTTTCGATTTCAATTTTTCTATTGCGTGTTCCGCATTTCCGCACACCGCGTTTTTGGCGTTCTTTCACATCGCCGTATTGCATTCGGCTTCATCGTTCTCCTTTCATTCTTATTCCCAATGATTGTGATTTGAAGCAGAGTTCAGATTTCATTTAGGATCGTGATATTCCTTTATTCTTTGCGATTTCGATTTTCAGAAATTGACGTCTCTTCTTGGATCGACTCTTGATCCAGTTTCAGTTTTTGTTTCTGCAATAGAAATTTTCTACTGCACTCATCGGTTCACATGGCTTAACAAAGGGATCTTTATCATGTTCAAATCAACAAAGGTTCTGCCAGTGATGATAATGGGTGACTTTATCCCTAGTATTAGAAGGAAGTATATGCATGAATATATATATATATATATATATATATATATATATATATATATATATCTGTTCGGTACCGGAGTACAAATAGTTACCTCGGATGAATGCACGCCGCGAGGACGGAAGAATGACTTCGGGTGGCTGAAACTGGACCTCGGATTGGCCGAGGTGTGCTTCTCCCGCGTGTCGAGTGGGGTACCTGCAAGCACTCTGATGCTTAAGTCAGCAAGGGAAGTCAAGAGGTGATAGAGACGGGAGTCGAAAGCGTACCTGAAAATGGTGAACGAGTCCCATATTTATAGAGCAGGGTGCCGTGCCAGCACTAATGGATCAGATGAGCGGGTTTGGTCCGTCGGATGCGGATTCGGGAGCGACGAAAGGCAGCAATGGGTTGGGCCCAAACGACATAAGTTTGGCTCAGTCTGGAACAGTAGCCCCCCAAGTCGAGGTCGGCCAGGCAAGGTAAGGGAGGCCTCGGCTTGAGATGCCATGTGTCCCGTGGATAAGGATATCTGACAGAGAGAAATAGAGATACTTGAAGCGAGGTGTTTGGGAGTTTGGCCTTGATTTCCGGGATCGCTGTGGATCCGTCTGGCTCTTGACTGAGCATTGAAGCTCGGAGTCAAGAACCGAAGCCGCAAGGACTTCTTCCTCGGTCCCTAATGGAACTGAGCTCGGAGATCAGGGAGGAGGCACAATCGCACGGGGCGAAAGAGGGGCGAAGCCGGGAGGACTTCTTCCTTCGGCCTCTGATGGAGTTCCGAACTCTGACATCAGAGGGAAGGCACAATCGCACGGGGCGAAAGAGGGGAGAATCTGCAAGGACTTCTTCCTTCGGCCTCTGATTCTGATGGAGTTTCAAACTCTGACATCAGAGGGAAGGCATAGGGCCGCTGTGGACCTGAGCCGCTGTGGGCCTAGGCGCGCTCCATGACTAAGCATTTAAGCTCAGCGTCAGGGAGGACGGAGTCGCTGTGGACTTAGGCGCTCCATGACTGAGCATTTAAGCTCGGAGTCAGAGAGGACGGAATGTGTCGATCTTTAACGACCTCGCCTCGTACCGTTGTCCGCCGAGTGGCCAGCTCGGTGTCGGACTCGGGTGAGAGGGGCGTTGTAAAGAGCTGGGAGCTAGTGTCACCGAGGATCCTGCATGTCAGGAAGATAGAAATATTCTAAACAGTAATTTTAAAGTGGCTAGGTGTGAAACCTGACCGAAGAGAATAGACTGAGGTCGGGGATGATCTGGAACCCGACAGAAGCTGAGAAGCTGAGGCCAAGGTTGATAAGAAACCTGGCTAAAGATAATAAGCTGAGGCCGGGGTTGATTTGGAGCCCGGCAGAAGATGATAATCTGAGGCCGATGTTGACTTGAAACCTAACCGAATATAATAAGCTGAGGGCGGGGTTGATCTGGAGCCCGACAGAAGATGATAATCTGAGGCCGAGGTTGACTTGAAACCTGGCTGAAGATAATATGTTGAGGCCGGGGTTGAGCTGAAGCCCGGCTAATGATGGTAAGCTGAGGCCGAGGTTGACTTGAAACTTGGCTGAAGATAATGAGCTGAGGCAGGGGTTGATCTGGAGCCCTACTTCCTCATTATGTGGTGACCACGATCTTAGTAGCCCCCCACTTTCCGTTATGGGGTGCCGAGGTTGATTTAGAAGTTGATGTCGGTCAACAACTCAGTTAACACATTGCTTCCACAATCAAGACTTTCCGAGATGTCGTTTTGACAATAGCGTCGGTGGAGATGTCCTTTGTTGGAGTTTGAAGTGGGAGGCTAATTAAGTAGTATTAATGTCTGTGTATTTTACTTGTCCCTTCGTTGGCCGACTTAGTCCTCCCGACGTCGGCCGGTGATGAATCAGTTTGGAGCTCCACCTTTGCTATGGTGTCCAAACTTATCACAAACAAATATTTCCACAAATAATATAGGGTCTGGCCCCTTTTTCAATAAAATATGAACCGAAGCTGTATGTAAATGGCTTGAACACAATATATGGGTAAGAGGTATTTGGAATGGGCAAGCTTGAATGGTTGGATCCATTTTGGCTCTTTCACTGTGTTTGGCCCGAGCTTCCACGACTTTGAGTGTGCATCTTTCATTTTTGCTTCATCACTAGAATGAAGTTGCCATGAGTTGAGACATGGTGCCAAACTCTCATCACAGAGTCGGACATGGCTGAACTCGCACGTCGGTGACCGAGGTTAGCATTGAGGTTGGAACCGAGTTACATAACCCATTCCTTGGCTGAAGTGAGAGAATTCAGTGGAGACTGAGCTCGTCTGGGCCATCGAGAAGATGAGGTCTGCAGCATCGAGACCAACGCATCATCAAGTCGGGCGTAACAGAACGGAGTTGATTCGCGAAATCAACGCGGAGGTAGTGCCAATGTGCTCCTTTGGATCTGAGACAAGCATCTCGGGGTGGCTCGGAATGTCGCCTCGGTGGTGAAGATTGAGATTAGACCCATATCAAGATGAAACAGCGATTGTGCCAAGGCAAACCCCAAACACCGTGAGTCTTGAAACAGAATGGTGACACCGAACTCGGCCATTGACCCTTGCCGCAAATGAACTTGGAAGTTATCAAGATTTACCTCAAGATTGGATCGTAGAGGTGGCCTTCATGGCCAGTACTCATTCAAGAATATTGATCTTCTTAATGCTAATCAAGTGAACGCAAACTAGTGACGAATGAAGGCAAATTGTGTTTTCTTGGATCGGATAGTTATTCGGATCCGAGGATAGTTTGTTGTATTTTTCTTCTGATCTTTTAGTACCCGTCATCCATGAGATGAATTTGCCGAAGTGAGTGGAAAGGGAGGGATTAGAGAGACCTCCCACTGTGGTCGCCAATGTTTGGTACCTGAGTACAAATAGTTACCTCGGATGAATGCACGCTGCGATGACGAAAGGATGATTTCGGGTGGCTGAAACTGGACCTCAGATTGGCCGAGGTATGCTTCTCCCGCTCCTCGGGTGGGGTACCTGCAAGCACTCTGATGCCTAAGTCAGCAAGGGAAGTCAAGAGGTGATAGAGACGGGAGTCGAAAGCGTACCTGGAAATGGTGAGCGAGTCCCATATTTATAGAACAGGGTGCCGTGCCCGCACCGTTGGATCAGATGACCGGGTTTGGTCCATCGGATGCGGATCCGGGCGCGGCGAAAGGCAGCAATGGGTTGGGCCCAAATACTATAAGTTTGGCCCAATCCGGAACAATATCTGTTATACTTTTGGTGGTTGGCTTGATCCTAATTTCAGTGTTGTTGGTGTTGTTATGATTTCTGGTGGCATGTTACTAGTGTACTGCTTTCAA
Source organism: Astragalus glycyphyllos (assembly GCA_963573325.1). Taxonomy (NCBI): domain Eukaryota; kingdom Viridiplantae; phylum Streptophyta; class Magnoliopsida; order Fabales; family Fabaceae; genus Astragalus; species Astragalus glycyphyllos. Next base: position 40,491,623 of record OY754308.1, read on the forward strand.
GAAGCCAAGAAAGATCGGTTCCTATTGCACCTAATGTTTATTTGCTCATTATAATAATCAAGATGAATCTGAAGCTATAATTAATGAGCAAATCAATGTGGAGTATAATCTTTCGCATGTGTACCACTCATTGCTTGCATACAACATATCTCTCAAGGGATTTGCCAAGGAATCAAGTGATGAATAAAGAGAGCATGCTGAAAATGCTTATGAAATATCAGTGCAAGTTTGTTGCAAGATCGACCCCAATTGTGAATTCATTTAATCCCTTGGTTGTTGTCAAATTTGGAGTTTAAAAGTTCAAGGCTCACAGTAGTTGATTAGTTATGAATCATTGTAATTTTCTTTTGTTTTGATGTATCTCTCTATTGTTCATGTCAAGCTAGAAGTGTTGTGAATAACTTCTAGCTTGCGGGGGACTATTAGATATATAGTTACTTAGAAGTTAGGGAGATAGTTAGTTAGTAGTTAGGGAGATAGTTGGTAGTTATAAGAGAGTTCGTTATTAGTTGGTACATGCCTATAAATAGGCTTCATGTAATCATTTTAGAAACACTATTATCAATTGCATCATTTCCCTTTAATGAATACTAGAGTATTTTAATTATTTCTCTCTTATCTTCTATGGATACCATATTCTTCAATAAAGAGGATTGGAAGTGGTCAGAATTGCTCCAGCTGAAAACACAAATGAGCGAATAGTTGAGTACAAGGTTGAGTTTGGAGACAATACAAACACTCCATTCCCTTTTCTAACTTCAAGTCCATGGAACAAAGCTGATGCAAGTGAGTAAACAGAAATATTTAACTTTGAAGCAAACAAGTGATCACAAAAAAATGTTCCAATGGCATGTTTACTTTCTTGAAGAACAACAATAAACAATTTCCACGAAGGGTCCAAGTAATATGCTGGAGTAAGTTGATTACTAAATGGTTGTTGGACAAGAGCTATGGCATAGATAACCATCAAATCAAACAATGTCAGTAGCAAAATTCCAAGTGTTATGCTTAGGAAGGAATTTTTTAAGGCAATTCTCTGTGGTAGTGGTGGAGGAATGACATTATGGTCTCACTTACTTGAAAGCATTGACTTTACCATATAGAGACAATTATTCAGTGGCATTTCGACAAACTTGTGGTGATCATCCAACAGCAAAAGGGTTTTGGCTTTGGTAGGTACAACAAAATCGGGTATTCCACCACCAGAGAAATCAGTATTAACAACAAATCATTATAATTATTAGAAATATAGTTAGAAAGATAGTTTGTTAGTAGTTAGTGATATAGCTTGTTAGTATTAGTAAGTGCCTATAAATAGGCTTAAGTAGTCATTTTACATTCAACTCTTATCATTTTATATCAATTCCCTTTCATGAATCTTAGAGTACTTTAATCTCTTATTTCTTATCTTCAATGGATGCCATATTATTCAATAATAACAAAAGAAAGAAATAAAATGAATAAGTACCGGGGGAAATTATTCAATCACAAGGCTTCTTCATTGTGTCACTGGAATCATAAGTAGAAGGATTACAACATAAGAGTATACGTTGGAGATGAAGCGAACCCAAATCCGTTCCTAGCTAGTAGCCACCATTGCTGTCCTTCACAGTGTTTAAAATGGAGCCAACAACCCGTATGAGAGAGAGAGAGAGAGAGAGAGAGAGAGAGAGAATGCGCGGTATAGTCAGAGACGGAGACGGCTGGAAGAGAGGCAGCATCTCTGTTGGAACCTTCGTTTTGTGAATTGAAAAAGTCCCACATTGCTAAGACTAGGCACTTTAAGAGTGCTTACAAGTGTGTGGACTTCACACCTTGGGGTACCCAATTTGGTAAAAGCGAGAGCACCACACTAACTGACCACCACACACACGTGTGCACCTCTGTCTGATCGGGTGGGTCGGGTCAGGGTTTGGGCTGTGAGGTGTAATTAATTACTTGCGAAGAATAATTATTTTTTATTTTATTTTGGTGCATCGCTAGCTAACTGTCCAGATTCGTTGAACCGACCAGATACGCTGAACTAGCCGTTTTAGCTGTTGAGGATTTTTCTCCAACGGTTTGCCTTGCGCAACAAGTATGCCGTTCTTATCTGTTGAGGATTTTTCTCCAACAACTTACTTGCGCAGCAAGTCGGATTCTCTCCTATAAATAGAACCCTCCCTCACTTCATTTCTTACACCGATAAATCATTCCTCAAGTTTTCTCTCTTCTCCCTAATTTATTCTCTTCTATTCAAGAGTGGTCTACGAACCATAATCAAGAGTAGTCTACGAACCATATTCAGAGTGGTTTTTTTAACCATATTGAAGGTGTATTTCTTGAGCGAAATTTCGTAACAGTTTTGACTGGGTTGTTTTATCCTAGAGACGTCGTGGTTGATAGCTTGCCTACACAATTTTGAGCAGTGCCACGAAAGGTCTTAAAGAGAGTGACTTAGTCCGCGACAAAGAGAGCGACCTAGTCCGCGACGAGAGCGACTTAGTCCGCGACAAAGAGAGCGACCTAGTCTGCGACTGAACCCAGTAATTTCTTCGGTGGATTGATTTTCCAAAATATTTTTCGGAAACTCAAAAACAACAATCTCTAAGAGGTTTAGAGCGCAAGGGTTTCATCATTGATAGGTTTAGGGCTGAAGGGTTTCATGGCTGAGAGGGAAGGGAAACATAAAATTGTTAAAACTTTTAACATATGTTAAAGTACAACTGATGTCAAAAGTGATCAATTAATTACAAAAATGCCACCACGTCACTTTTGATATCAGTACTATTTTAACTGATGTTAAAAATATTCGTTTTTATTGTCAAAAAAATTATATTCGTTTTGAATGGTTTTTCTGAACTAGTGGGGTTTTCTACATTGGTTAAACAAACAACCGATGCTAAAGTTTTCAATTTAATTTCACAAATGCCACTATGTTAGTTTTAACATCAATTACTTTTTGAATTGATATTAATTTGCAATGTTAAATCCTTTACTTTCCTATTCCCAAAAATATTAATATCCAGAAGAATTTAGGTATCAATAAGGACTATTGATTATTTTCATATACCTTAGGCATAAGTAAAACATAAGATATATTAACTTAAGAACAAAATTAAGAATTTGATCTTTGTTTAAATTTTAAAGCTATGCAAGTTAAGTGTAAAATTTTTTAAGAAAAAAGTCAAAACAAAAATCTTATTAGAAATTTGTGAAGATTTGTATTATTGAGGAATGCAAAGTACAGTACACCCCTCATTCAACAATGAATAGGTCCTACATATTTTTTTTGTTTCATCGCTAGGGGTGTTTGCGGTGCGGTTTGGTTCAGTTTTGAGACAAAAAGTGAACCGAACCGCAAGGTAAAATTAATGCGATTTGGTTGGTTCGGTTGGCTTCCTAAAATAAAACCGAACCAAACGAAACCAAACCAATGCGGTTTGGATTGGTTCTGTTGGTTCGATTTTTTCCAAGACAAAACATAATTTAAAACGAAGTTAAAATTAACTAACATAAAAAATGACTAACATAAATCTTTAAAAAAATCTACTCAAATATATGTCGTATATAAATTACTCTCTTTTAATTCTTTTAAGATAGCTAAGATAATATTTAAAAGAATTTGAATTAAATATTTTATTGTAATTTTTAAATATAGCATAACAATATGGATCGTTTGTAAGTGAATTAAAGAATCAATTGGATTTAAGCTAGTAAGTGAGTGAGAGTTGGGTTTAGTTGCATTTGAGCTAATAAGTTAGTAAGGAATGTTGTAATTCAACAAGCCTTAGTGTTACTTGCAATTTGGTTTTGTTTGGTTCGGTTTTTGAAATCAAAACCGCGAACTGAACCGAACCGAACCGCACAGTGAAATGAAAAAAAGAACCAAACAAAACCGATCAAAAGCGGTTTTTTGCAGTTTTCAGTTTGGTTTGGTTTGGTTTGGTTCGGTTTGCGGTTTTCTATTGGTTTGGTTCGATTTTGAACACCCCTAACCATCGCTGACTACCCACGCAGTGTCCCAACGCTTTCAACGAAAGACTAATCGCCGCTCGTGCTTAGGATCAAATTTCGCACTGGCCAAAGATTTATTAGTAGGTAAAGATTTATTTTAAGAAAACATTTGCATGTAGGATACGTATATCCACCAATATCCAATACGGGAATTGCGCCATATAATACGGGTGTGCCAACCTTTGTGCGTGGCTACAAAGGAGTGACATCTTTTGTGCCAAAGTGGGATATTGGGATGCCATGTCTAAAACAAATTGTATAACCTTAATTAGCGGTAACGTTTGAACCTTTGTTGAATTAATTGTCAAAATTGTCAATGACGTTACGTGTGGGATTTGGAACAATAAGTATTTCCAGCTGGAAGCGTGGGAAGACCAAGACCGAGACCAAGGGTGTGTTTGGACAAACGGCTTAATTAACAGTTTATGACATAAGAGTTCATCGTATAAGTGTTTATGCATAAGCTATTTATATAATAAAAAATAAAATAATGTTAAAACTATTTTTCTGTAAGTCATAAGTTATTTTCATAAGTTATCTCGAGGAGCTTATGGAAATTAGCTGAAAACGGCTTATGAACAAATCATAAGCTGTTTCCATAAGCTCTCCCAAACAATTTCATAAGTGCTTATAGTAGTAAATAAACCCAAATAAACCGATCCAAACGGCCCCCAATTCCAATTCCATAACTTGTCTTCGTAGATTGTTCTCATGAATTCCAGTTTCTAACATGGGCTTAGTCAAGTTAAGGAGTGCACAATTTTGGTATTATAAGTTAAAGGCTTCATCACCTTTTTTGTGATTTCTTTTCTCTTGTTTCTTCCTGGTCCAGCTACGTAGTTATGGAAGAACAAATGAAACCCGCAAAAGAGTATCTTCTCAATTCAAGTATTTGATCATACAATTTTTTCCTGGAATAATTATTTTATTTGAGTCATTAAAGTTCTTATTCCAGATTTGGTTATATTTTCGCCATTATCGGCATTGTCATATGAACAGTCTTTTGGATATGTTTGGTACATTTTAAAATCTTCTCTGTTCTTAGCCCCTTCTCATTTCCATGGAATTCAAGGCTTGCTAAGTTTGATATGGAACTCACTGTTTTTTGGTGTTTCATCTTGTTTTCTTGTTGGATTTTTTAATCGAATTTTTTGGATCTGCATTTTTGTCTTGGAGTTTTTGAACTGCCCAATGTTCTTTCATCGACATGTGGTTTCTTGCAAGTTCTCAATTGCCATCAACATAGTAGCACCGATGTTTAGCATAAGTTCCCAAACTTTCTACAATAGTTGTTGAATGGACTTCATATTTATGTGGCTTGTGTATTTGGATTTTTGGTTGACCGACGGTGCAAGATGAATGAAACCTTTATTTTAGCATCTCATCTCCAAGTTGGAAGATCTTGACATCTCTCCTCCAACTTGAGGGGGAGTATTAGAAAGTTAGTTTACTAGTTAAAATTAGTTTTCAATTGTAACAACTTTTCTTAGTTAGTTAGTTGGATTTTGTATTTACTTTCATATTCCATTCAAATATAGAGCTTGTAACTCTTAATATTTGCTAAAAGTGTAATTACACATTGGATTTTTTTTAAAAAAAGAAATTTTTATAAAAAAATTAAATCCAAAAAACACTTCTCTATTCTCGTTCCCAGAAACCTCAAATCTCAACATCCCTACTCAAAATTGCAAAACACCATACCAACGTGATTCATAGGTTACTAAATTAGGAATTTCAAGATTGTGATATCACCAAACACCATCCATCCCCTATCTTCTAAGCTTCATGAGGATCTGGAGCAAAAAAAGCTTCATGAATCAAATATCAAAAGTTCCAAATTCACAGTGTTTACAAGATTGTGTTTTAAGGGTTTTGGTTTCTGAGGTTGTGTGTTGATTGTGGGTGACAGAGATTCAAGTGAGTGGTGGTGATGACTTCCTCCATGTTTTCTCTATGTTGGGATGTTGAGGTGTTCTGTGGGTTCCAAAAATCAAAGTTGGTGGTGGTGGGAGGTGTGGAATCCAACAGCAACGATGTTAGGGTGATGGTGGCCTTCTGTTTGTTTTCCAGTTTTTCCTTTAGCCATGAGTAAGAAGAATATGGGTTGAAGAAGAAGATGGACATTTGGGATTTTAGGGATTTCACTTAATGTGAGAAGCAATTTAATATATGGCAAGTCAGATCATCATAAAAAAATTAAAAATGCAAAAGAAATAACACATAATAAATCCGTTAGCCACCTAGGACTTGTTTTTAACATTTGACTATCAGAAAGACCTATCTGAAATAATTTGATTTTACAAGGATTATTTTAAAAAAAATATTTTGCAGGGACTAAAATCAAAACACGCTATGTTTACAGGAACTAAAAACATATCTAAACATTTACTGAATGGCAATTTTGATCCCCTATTATATTTTGGGCAATTTTGGTCTCCTTATTTTACTAAATTCGCAATTTTGACTCCTCTATTTATTTTTCTGCAATTTTGGTCCACCGATTTTCCAAATTTCTGCAATGTTGACTCAATCAGAATTTTCAACTCTCAAATGCTGATATGCCAACATTTTAATTGACATTGCACTTGACAAAGCCTACTTGTCATGCCACCTAAAAATAATTTACGTTTATTTTATTAAATATTTATTTTAAATAACTAAATTATTTTTATAATTTAAAAATAGAAAATTATTTAATTATTTCAAATAAAGAAATTAGTTTTATATTTTATATTTTATATTTTAAAATACAATTTAAAGTAAATAAACTATGTTTATATTTTATATCTTAAAAAATAGAAAATAACTTAATTATTTATTAAATAAAATTATTTTTATATTTCTATTTTAAAATATAAAAATAATGTAATTATTTAAAATATATTTAATAAAATAAATGAAGTGGTCCCCTATTTTAATATTTTAATCTATATTTTAAAATATAAACTATAAAAACAATTTATTTATTTTAAGTAATTTAGTAGATCACTATTTTTAAAATAAATATTTAATTATTTAAAAATATGAAATATAAAAATAGCTTATTTTTATATATAATTAAATACTTTTAAATTTTTTAAATAAATATTTAATTATTGAAAACATAAAATATAAAAATAGTTTATTTATTTTAAATAGTTTAAAATTTTTTATTTTTAAATAAATAGTTACCTGTTTAAAAATATAAAATATAAAAATAACTTATTTATTTTATATAATCAAATAAATTTCTCTTTTTTAAATAAATATTTAACTATTCAAAATATAAAATACAAAAATAGTTTGTTGATATAAAAATTATTTAGAAAATAGGGGGACCAAAATTGAACAAAAACAACTAGGGGTTTCAAAATTGCGCGTTTAGAAAATTAAGGGGACCAAAATTGCTCAAAATAAAATAGAGAGATCAAAATTGCACATTTAGTATACTAGGGAGACCAAAATTGCCCAAAATAAAATTGGGGGATCAAAATTGCACATTTAGTAAAATGGGGGACCAAAAGTGCATTTAAGCCTTATTATTATACCGTATGTGTCACACTCTCTCATAAGTTGTTACACAAGTACTTGTGAGGATGAAAATCCAAATTAACTAGCACTATATACACATAAATACACATTTAAAAAGGTACCATGATGAATAAATAATTATTCACATCAAATATGTACAAATAATTTTTGAAACGTAATAACGTACTCGCTCCAGTTCTTATTATAAGAAAAAGATACACTTTTCAAAGCACATTGATTGCTAAAATTTCTTTTATACTCTTATTTAAATTGAGATATGGTTTAAAAAGTCACTTAGTAGGTATAAAAATTTAGTAGTAGTGATATATTTAGATTAAGGCTTAAATACCATCACCTTTAATAACTTTCTTGGTCTTTGTGATATTTGTAGTTTTTTTCTTATAATGAGACAGCAGGAAGTAAACAACACGGGGGAGTGGAATTCAAAGGGTGTCTCTCATTTCTACCCCGCAAAATAAGCCAACACTAGATTATCTAGGAATCCATCAAATCTTATGTTGGCTGCATTAACATATAATTTGTGGTTGTCAAAATCTCAAAACTAACTTTAGATGAAGTAGCCCCCGCGTCTACGGTGTGAGGAGTGAGGACTATCCTGTTGACCCAAAGGCATACGAGATATTTGAGATTATAGATTTTTTTTAATGAGAATAATTCTGTTATAGACTTCTATCTACCCTTCTTTGAATAAATTAAAATAATAGTGTTACGACCTGATTTTTTTGACAATACGACCTGATTTAAAAGATTAAAAAAATCATTTTCATGAAAAATTATTTAAAAACTGTATTTTTTTTTGCAAAAGAAATGAATTTGAAGCCCCGTCAAAATCTTCTAATACGAAATACTTCTTAAAAAAAACATTAAGAATAAAAAAGAGCACTCCGTCTAAATTAATTTTAATGATAAAAAAAGAGACAAAAAGCATGGGAGACTTCACCAATACCCATGATCAAAAACAATGTTATAACCATAAGTAAACAAAGCAATCCTATTAAAAGGAAACTAGTTGGAAGAATCTCTACAATGACAAGCAAAAAATCACTATTGACTCTCGTTCTAACCAGGTTTCATCAAAACCATTAACAATCATTTGAGGCACACAAAAGAATAAATCAACAGAAAAACACAATCCACCAAATAAGAAACCTAGCCTGTTTCTAGAAAAATCGTCAACATTGATGCTAGGAATTTTTAAATAACATAGAAACTAATATGTATTTGTATATTTAATCTTTTATTCCTCTCTCTAATCTTCTTGTAACAAAAACAATCTTCTCTCTAATCTTCACATTCATAAAAAAGGAGCTTTTTCTAAAGGAGATGTAAGGCTAAAAAAAGAAAACGAGTAACTTATATTTAATTTGGACATTAGCCCCAATTCCAAAGTCTAACCCATTCTAGGGAATGTTTTTCTTTTTATGTTTCCATCAAAACAAACACTGTAATCTTATAATCCAATATTGGATTTCTTAGAATGATATTTCATTCCCCCAAACGAATGCCCCATTAGACTTTATTTAATCATATCATATTGAAAAAACTTACGAACTATAGGATCTTTATTTATATTTATATTATATTATATTATATTATATTATATTATAGTACCAGCAGCCAATGTTGAAATTGAGTAATTAAAAAAATAATTAATCCCATGGTAGCTCACCTATAAATATCCTCACCAACCTAGTGAAACATATCTTTCATATCATACACCAACCGATCACTCACCTCTTTAAAGATGGGAAACACAAAATTGTCGTATTTGATACTATGTTTATTATATTTGTTGGTTGGAACCATAGCAGAACAATGTGGTAGACAAGCTGGTGGAGCTGTATGCCCAAACGGTTTATGTTGCAGCCAACATGGTTATTGTGGTACCACAGATGCTTACTGTGGAGCAGGTTGCCAGAGTCAATGCAGAGGTTCAACACCATCCAAACCAACCCCAACAACACCTACAGGAGGTGGAGATGTTGGAAGGCTCATTCCTAAATCTCTATTTGATCAAATGCTAAAATACCGAAATGATGGAAGGTGTGCTGGGCATGGATTCTATACCTATGATGGTTTTCTTGCTGCTGCTCGTTCTTTCAATGGCTTTGGTACTACTGGTGATGATAATACCCGCAAGAAGGAGCTTGCTGCTTTCTTGGCTCAAACTTCCCATGAGACCACAGGTAATATACTCCTTATAAATATGATAACTTATTTTTTTTGGCCAGACTCAATGACTGTCACCACCCATAAACTCATGCCTGCAAGAATTTTACTATATTTCCAGAAAAAATTTGCCTTAAAAAAATCTAAAATCTAAAATTTCTTTCTTGTGATAAAAAAACCAGTCTATATGTATTAATTGATAACGTGGAATGTTTATGAGCAGGAGGGTGGCCAAGTGCACCAGATGGTCCATACGCGTGGGGATATTGCTTTGTCAATGAACGCAATAGCCAGGGTGACTTTTGTACATCAAGAGATTGGCCATGTGCTCCTGGTAAAAGATACTATGGTAGAGGACCTATCCAACTCACTCAGTAAGTCATCCTTCCCCTATAGCATTTCAAACCACACCTTAAAAAAAATCAAGTGAGATTTTTGTTTGACGCCAAAAGTTATATGACATTTATTTCATAATTATTGTCAATTCAAGATTGTATATAAACATAATTATTTAGAGGTTACTCTAGGAAACATTCATATGGTTCTATTGTAATTTTATTGTAATATACATATATGTAATTAATAGACTAATGAGATATTGATTATTGACCCATTTTGACAGTAACTACAATTATGGGCAAGCGGGTAAAGCGATTGGTGAGGATTTGATAAACAATCCAGATTTAGTATCCACAAACCCAACTGTATCATTTAAGACAGCAATATGGTTTTGGATGACTCCACAAGCAAACAAGCCATCAAGCCATGATGTGATTATTGGAAAATGGAGGCCATCTGGTACCGATACATCAGCGGGTCGAGTCCCTGGATATGGTGTGATCACCAATATAATCAATGGTGGTCTTGAATGCGGGCATGGTCAGGATCCTCGAGTTGAGGATCGAATTGGTTTCTATAGAAGGTATTGTCAAATATTGGGAGTCAACCCTGGTGACAACTTGAATTGCAACAACCAAAGGCCATTTGCTTAAGAATATTAGCATGTTGAAATATTGTAATAAAGAGATCACAACACAATGATCTGATCATTGCTAAATGAAATAATGTTGTGTCATGCAGTTTAAATAAAATAATTTAGTAAGTTCCAAATATATTTTACCATCTTTAGAAGAGTTGTTGAACAAATAACTTAATGTAAGAGCATCACTACTTAAATCAAGAACACTTGCACTATTCGTAAGTATACATCACAAGTTGAATTTTTGGTGATTAACAATTTAGCAGGCAAGTAGTCAATTAATTAAGGATAATATATTTCTAAATTTAGATCGTTGGATTGTGCAAGTTCACAAGATTTTATTATGGGCCGTTTGGATGAGTTATTTTAGAGAGCTTATAGAAACCAACTTATGGAGATAAATAAGTTTTTATGGTGACCCATAAGTTTTCACTAACAAAAGTTATATCTCTATAAGTTGTTTTTCCTTAAACTACATTGAAAAACTTATGAATAATAAGTAAAAACTTATTTATTTGCATAAGTTGTTTTTAATAAGCTCAAAATAAGCTCTATCTAACAGGCCCTATATCTCTCTCCCAGAAAAACCTAGTCGTTCGTCATCAGCCCCCTATACTTCTCCCGAGTGTGATTTACAATACTAAACATGTGTTTAGTATTGGTTACTAAATGGGTAGAAAGGTAATTTACCTAAAAATTAACAAAAAAACCGTGCTCTGTAAAACCAAATTCAAACAAACCGAAAAGCCAAAAACAAAATTCACCCTGCTCCGTCCCCAGTGCTCCATCGTCAATTGTGATGCTGCTCCGGCGCTCCGTCTACACACTCGCCGTCATCTACAAACTTGTCGTCATCTCCATCGTCGAGTGTTGCTGCTACTCCGTCGTCTCCATCGAGTGCTGCTGCTCCGTCGTCTGCCGTTGTCGAGTGTTGTTCTGCTACTGCATCGTCGAGTGTTGCCTTTTGTTTGATTTCTGTAATTTCATTCTCTTCTGCTAACATCTCCTTCAATGCTCACTTTTGTTATTATAAATTCCAAATAGGTGTTTAGTAGTCAAAGATATTCCCACCTTTCACCTGTGCTTTTCATGGACAAGCTTTTCAGCAATTGGCTCATTTTTTTATTTGTGGTTTTCTTAATTTGATTTGTATCTCATTGTTTAAACTACACTTTTTTTATTATTTTTTTGGTGAGCGACTACATTTTTTTATTATGTAATGCTTTCTTTCACAAGTTTAATTATTCTTTGTATATTTTGCATATGAATTTCACACCTTCTCTGTAGCTTTGCCTTTAGCATGCATAGGCAAGGTACTAATACAGCTTCTATGTTGATTGGTAATGAAATTTCAAATATTTTAATGGTTGCAATTGAAATATCTAGGATTGACCACGATTGCACTAACCATTGTTGCAATTGAAATTTTAAAAATCTGGGTTAACCACTGTTGCACCATTATGTGGTTAGTGGCCATTAACCACCACTAACTACAGTTATGCATATCTGTGGTTAGTGGCCACTAACCATTGGGGTACTAATTTGTGGTTATTGCTACTTATCACAAATGTGCATAACATTGGTTAGGATTATAATTTTCTCTTAATCGATCATAATGTGCATAATTTATTTAAGCTACTAATGAAGAAATTGAATTTTTAATGTACTATCCTAATGAAGACATTGAGATTTCTGGTATTAACCACTGTTGCACTATTCTGTGGTTAGTGGCCACTAATCACCATTAACCACAGTTATGCATATCTGCGGTTAGTGGCCACTAACCATTGGGGTACTAATTTGTGGTTATTGCCACTTACTACAAATGTAAATAGATGTCAATTATCACCAGGATGATATGAATTAACTCGCTAGCCAAAGTTAGATTAACTGAGTTCGGATCCTCACAATTACTTGTGGGAGAAGTTCTGAAAGACAACGACACAAATAAAAAGATAATGACATTTATTGCATTTATTATTATACGGTATGTGCCACACTCTCTCATAAGTTGTCACACAAGTACTTGTGAGGATCAAAATCCAAATTAACTAGCACAATATACACATTAAAAAGGTACCATGATGAAGAAATAATTATATACATCAAATGTACGAATATTTTTGAAACGTAATAACGTAAACAACACGGGGAGTGGAATTCAAAGGGTGTAGGAATCCAACACTAGATTATCTAGGAATCCATCAAATCTTATGTTGGCTGCATTAGCATATAATTTGTGGTTTGAGTTAGTCAAATCTCAAAATTAACTTTAGATGAAGTAGCCCCCACGTCTACGGTGTGAGGAGTGAGGACTATCCTGTTGACCCAAAGGCATACGAGATATTTGAGATTAAAGACTTTTTTTATGAGAATAATTCTCTAATAGACTTCTGCCCTTCTTATAATAAAATAATAGTGTTACGACCTGATTTAAAAGATTAAAAAAAATTCACTTTCATGAAAAATTATTTAAAAACTGTATTTGTTTGTTAGATATTTTTAATTACTTTTTTTGCAAAAGAAATGAATTTGAAGTCCCGTTAAAACCTTCTAATACAAAACACTTCTTAGAAAAAACATTAAGAAGAAAAAAGGGTACTCCACCTAAATTAATTTTATTGATAAAAAAGGAAAAAAGAGACAAAAAGCATGGGAGACTTCACTAATACCCCCATGATAAAAAACAATGTTATAACCAAAAGTAAACAAAGCAATCTTATTAAAAGGAAATTAGTTGGAAGAATCTCTATAATGACAAGCAAAACATCACTATAATGACTTTCGTTCTAACCAGGTTGCAACAAAACTATTAACAATCATTTGAGGCGAAAAAAAAGTAAAACAAAAGAAAAATACAATCCACCAAATAAGGAGAAATCTAGCCTATTTCTACAAAAATCGTCGAGGGCAGGAATTTTTAAATAACATAGAAACTAATATGTATTTGTATATTTAATCTTTTAATCCTCTCTCTAATCTTCACATTTATAAAACAGGAGCTTTTTCTAAAGGAGATGTAAGGCTAAAAAAAGAAAATGAGTAATTTATATTTAATTTGGACATTAGCCTCAATGTCCTCTTTTTTGGTGTAAATTGAGTATCCTCCGCGCGTAACTACAGAGACTAATCCCTCGGGTGAAGTAGGACCATAATTGGCGGCAAAACTGTCCCTCGAGTTTTAACACGGCTACATGTACAAGGCTAGATTCGAACCTAAGACTTAGGTTAAGTTGGAAGAGATTCCTATCATCTCATCTAACTTCTCTTAAATAGTCTCAATGTCCTTAGTACTTATAAAATCAACCAATGTTGAGAATGAGTAATTAAAAAATAATTAATCCCATAGGAGCTCACCTATAAATATCCTCACCAACCTAGTGAGAAACATATCATTCAAGTAATACACAATCATCTCTTTAAAGATGGGAAACATAAAATTGTCATGTTTGATGTTATGTTTACTAGCTTTCTTGCTTGGGGCCAAAGCAGAACAATGTGGACTGGTGGTGCTGTATGCCCAAACGGTTTATGTTGCAGCTCCTATGGTTATTGTGGTACCACAGATCCCTACTGTCTAACAGGTTGCCAGAGCCAATGTTGAGGTTCAACACCAGCCACACCAACCCCAACAACTCCAACACCAACCCCAACAACACCTACAGGAGGAGGTGGTGGTGGAGATGTTGGAAGCCTCATTCCCAATTCTCTCTTTGATGAATTACTTATTTTTGATAATCAGATATGTTAAGTTTCTTTTTATAGAAGGTATTGTCAACTATTGGGAGTGAGCCCTGGCGACAACTTGGATTGCAACAACCAAAAGTCATTCGCAATCGCATCAGAGTATTACCGTGTTGAAATAATGTAATAAAGGGATCACAACAATTATCCTTTATGTAGTTGGAACCTTCATGCTATTGATAATAACTGTGTTAAGCAGTTTAAATAAAATAATTTAGTATTTTGCAAAAGTATTTCACAATCGTTATGACCAGTCTACTAGTGTTTTCGATAAATATCACTACTAATTAAAGATGGTGAAGGTGCTGCTCACTCCTAATTAAAGATGTTGGTCATCATAATATTTCATTATCTTAAAATATAAAACCTAGAGTGTGGTTTGTCCGCAAATTTTTTCCGCATTTTTTGCAATTGTGTATTCAAATTTTCGGTTTCCCCTTAAATTTTTGAATGTTATTTAAATTTAAAAGGAAGGACATATATGTTATATGATGATACGCATATGGCAGTGATGGATACACTCAAACACATATGGTAGTGATAGATATATTTTGAATATTTTATTCTATTTTATTGGTTTTATTGTTGTTTTTGTTTGTATAATCGGAGAAAGAATGGTTTTGTGTGATTTAAGTTTTCCTTCTGAACACATTTCTTTTCAATTGCAGAGTGGAATAGTGGGTGGAGGGTTGAGAGTGTTTTACATTTTGCCTTTCTGAACTCATCCTATGGGCCCAAAATACCCGATTACTAAAGTCTGTTTTCATTTAATCCCAAAATTTTCACGCTCCCTCTCTCTCATTTGTGCTCATCTTTCACTAAAAACCCCTAGAGTTTCAGTTTCCCTCTTCGTGCCTCTCCCTCACCATCTCAGTTACCCGAGGATTTTCAGTTCTCCGTTCCCTCTCCGTTTTGGTTCCCTCTCCGTTCACTCTGCCCACTCTCTCAATCCCACGCACTTCGTTCTCCCACTTGTTGTTGGAACGACGCGAACCAGTTTTCCTATCGTGCTTCGTAACTCGCCGTCACCATCGCCCTTCGTAACTCGCCGTCACCGTCACCCATCGTAACTCACTGTCACCGTCGCTCTTGTTTTCTATTCTCCAGGTACCCCCTTTTTCTAATTTTTAGGGTTTTCTTTTTAATTTCGTTTGGTGTGTGTTGATTTCTTTAGTCGCACAATGTCATTTTATGCATCAGTATCCTTAAAATAAGATTAAGCATTCCAAGTAATCTTGTTTATCTTAAGTACTGGAATATTACATATACTCTCTAAACAAGATTGGTCAACTTCATACTTCTATTACATATGAAGTTACCTGAACACTGGAATATTATATGTTCTAAAATAAATTATTTATTTGTCAAAACAAAAATAAATTATTTATGTTTGTACCTTGTATGTTTGCGACATGCCAAATTAAGCCCTAAGCTCAATGGGTAGAGAGTGTCATGTTGGGGAGTCCGGGGGAGCACCGGGAGAACAACCGAGCTATCCAATGAACCGGACCACCAAGAGACTTGGACACCACATCTCCACCCAAAACCTTAAGGTGTTAGGTATATGAGTCCCCTCTCTTATATGTCCTTCATCTAGCTCATTCCTAGCCGATGTGGGACTAACCACTCACACTTGAATTTTCAACAATCTCCCCCTCAAGTGTGAGTCACCCACATCCGCTAGCCGCTCCCCCACCGAGCCGAACCATGGCTCTGATACCACTTGTTGGGGAGTCCGGGGGAGCACCGGGAGAACAACCGAGCTATCCAATGAACCGGACCACCAAGAGACTTGGACACCACATCTCCACCCAAAACCTTAAGGTGTTAGGTATATGAGTCCCCTCTCTTATATGTCCTTCATCTAGCTCATTCCTAGCCGATGTGGGACTAACCACTCACACTTGAATTTTCAACAACTTTGTAATCAATGCCTTCCTTTTGAGTGAAGCCTTTGGCGACAAGACGAGCCTTATATCTTTCAATGTTACCCTTGGAATCCCTCTTGGTTTTAAATATCCATTTGCAACCAATGGGTTTCTTACCTTCAGGTAACTTGACAAGATCCCAAACGCCATTGTCAGCCATTGACTTCATCTCATCCTTCATGGCATCAATCCAATTAAGAGAGTTAGAACTATTCATGGCCTGACTAAAGTTGACTGGATCTTCCTCAGTCAAGCCAATACCTTCCTCATGTTCTTGGAGAAATACAACATAATCATCCGAAATTGCACTTCTCCTCTCTCTAGTGGATCTTCTTACTGGCACCTCTTGAGGTTGTTGAGTTTGAACTTCTGGTGGTGCTTGAGGAGGAAACTCAGTGTTGACTTCTTCTTGAGCAATGTTAGGAATAACATTCTCATTCATTTCTGGATCTGTTGCTTGAACAATGACAGGTACTAAGACTTGACCACTGTCAGTAACAGTTTCTTCATCAAAAGCAACACTCCTTATGTTTCCTTCCCCTCCAAACTCAACATCCTCAAGAAATCTTGCATTTCCCGTTTCAAAAAATGTTCTTGTAGTGGGGTTGTAAAACTTATACCCGCGAGAGTGTTCTGCGTACCCAACAAAATAACAACTAACTGTCTTAGGGTCCAACTTACCTTCATGCGGCCTGTAAGGCTTGGCTTCAGCTGGACACCCCCAAATGTGTATGTGCCTAATGCTGGGCTTTTTTCCAGTCCATAACTCATAAGGGGTCTTAGCGACTACTTTGCTTGGTACTCTATTGAGGATATAAAATGCTGTTTTCAATGCTTCTCCCCAAAGTGACTCTGGTAATGAAGAATGACTAATCATACTCCTCACCATATCCTTAAGAGTCCGATTTCGTCGTTCTGCAACTCCATTCATGCTGGGTTTACCCGGCATTGTGTATTGCGGAACGATTCCACACTCATTGAGGAAAAGTGCAAAGGGCCCTGGACGTTGCTCACCTGATCCGTCATATCTACCATAGTATTCACCACCACGGTCCGATTTGACAACTTTAATTTTCTTTCCTAATTGAAGTTCTACTTCAGCTTTGAAAGACTTGAAAACGTCTAGAGATTGAGACTTCTCATGAATTAAATATAGGTAACCATATCTCGAGTAATCGTCTATGAACGTAATAAAGTACCTTTGCCCATTCCAAGAATTTGTAGGGAAAGGACCACAAATATCTGTATGTATTAGTTCTAAGACGTCTTTAGCTCTATCGGCACCTAAATTCCTTTTGTTCGTTTGTTTGCCCTTAATACACTCTATGCAGACTTGAAAGTCAGACAAATCTAAGGGTCCAAGAATATCCTCCGACACAAGCCTCTGAATTCTCTGTTTAGAGATGTGACCTAAGCGCTTATGCCATAAAGTGGCGGAATTCTTATTTAATTTTCGTTTCGTACCATGTGAACTTATTTGCAATATTTGGTTATAGGAATGCTTAACATCAAGCATATAAAGATTATCAATTAAAGACCCGTAACCAATAATATTTGGACCATAAGAGAGACTAGCTTTGGCATCTTTAAATGAACAGTCATAACCAGATTTGTCCAAAACCGAAACTGAAATTAAATTCCGTCTAATTGACGGGCAAACATATGTCTCAAACAAATCCAAATAATAACCAGTCTTTAAAAATAGTCTAAAAGTTCCTACAGCCTCAACTGCAACTTTAGTGCCATCGCCCACATAGATGAATCTTTCAGCATCACTCGGCGGTCGGCTCCACAGGCAACCCTGCATGGACATACTAATGTGAGTAGTAGCACCAGAATCTACCCACCAAGTATCTTTAGGTACTGAAACTAAATTAACTTCAGAACAAACAAAAGTGAGAGGTTTACCCTTCTTTACACGCCATGCGGCGTATTTAGGACAATCCTTCTTCATGTGTCCTTCCTTCTTGCAGAAAAAACAAGCTGAGCCCTTATCTTGGTTTTTCTGCTGCTTCTTCTTAGAAGAACCTTCTGCAGTAACATTATTTTTCTTCCTCTTCTTGTGTTGAGAATTTGAAGCCAAATGAGCACTTTCAGTCCTTCCCCTCCGCAGTCTCTCTTCCTCTTGCACACAGTGAGACATAAGCTCATTGAGGGACCATTTGTCCTTCTGAGTGTTATATGTCACCACAAATTGTCCAAATTGTGCAGGAAGAGAGATCAAAACCAAATGCACAATCACATCATCAGGGATGTGCATCTTTAGTGCCTTGAGTTTTGATGCAAGGTTGGACATCTCCATAATGTACTCCCTTACGTTCCCTTTACCATTATACTTCATAGAGGTAAGTTTGGCCAAATGGCTACTTATCTCAGCCTTATCACTTTTTTCAAATGATTTCTCTATTGATTCCAGGAACTTTTTAGCATTCTCATTCTCAGTAATTGAGCCCCGGAAAACTTCCGGAATTGATTTCTTGATGATCATGAGGCACATTCGGTTGGACCGATCCCATTTCTCAATTTTGAGCTCATAAGAGTTCTCCGGAGTGGGAATGGGTCGTTCCTCCCTCAGTGCTTGGTCTAAGTCCATACATCCGAGAACGATTTCAACGGATTCCTTCCAAGACTTGAAATTCATCCCATTCAGCATAGGGATTTGGTTAATTTGAGTAACAAAATTTGGAGAGCTAGCAACAGCAACTAAAAAAAAAAAAAGAACAAATAAACATACAATCAACATTAGTAGCACATCAAATTATAAATAATTATTAGATGTGCAAAAATAACTTTAATTGTGAATTTAAAGACCCAAACAAGATACTAAGCGCACCATTAGTCCCCAATCTTTGGATTGCAAAGACTAACTGCAAGCAGTACTCTCAACGCAATGATCAAATATTGGTGATAAGTCCTGTCAAACAATGGTTGCCTTTGGGCACCGCAATTGCTCACATGGATAAATAACTTTATAATCACCACACATTTACCATCACATGCATGTTATTATTCGGCCAAGTTGCGCCTTCCTTTGGGCCGACAACAACTCGCATGAATAATTTCACACTACATCTTTTGTAAATTTAATCAAATTGACCTACGTAACAGAGGTTACTTTGGCAACGTGTTATTTCAACCAACTCAATTAAAATATACTAGACAATTTTATGCTAATAATAAAATATGGGAAAGGGTCTTAATTCACATATATCCTACACATAAGCGTAGAAAAAAAAACTGAATGTACGGTTATGGCCTCCTAAACGCAAAAGAATAAAATTACAAAAATTACAATTCTTTAGCGGAAAAAACGGCCTCTCCAAGTGGCGTTCTCTATGGTGTTGTCCCCTTTTGCCTTTCTCGATCAATTACAATATTAAAGTGAAGATAAAATAAATAAAGAGAAAGTCACGGTGCGCAGACCGTATTTAAATTAAAATCACGACACGCAGGTCGGCCCGAAATAAATAAACACATAAACAACACCGAAATACTAAGGCCATAACCATACACCACGCAAATTATTCAATAATGAGAACACCGAAATATTATTGAATATATAAAAAAAAATCAAATATTAGCGAGATATGATCTTTATTACCATATATGAAGAGATATGGTCATGATACTAAACAAAAAAGCTAATGCGTAATATACGGATCAAATAAAGCAAATAGTGATATGATACAAAATCATGTTGCACATCTGGAACCATAAACAACCATCATCTATAACAATAAATATTATATACAAATAATGGTCACATAGGAAATAATCCATTGAAGGTACAACTTTAACTATACGATTTTGACAAGAAAACAAATAGCACTTATACCAAGGATGAGTATTATCCAGGTGAAGCATTAGCTCCGGTCAAAAAACTTTAGCGTTAAAAAAAGAAATAATTTTGAACAATCACTCTTAAAAAAAAGTTGTTCACGTGATACAACTATAGGAAAGAAAAAAAAATCATCTTTCACCGAAATCCCAATAAATCAACATAGAAGAGGGCTCTGATACCACTTGTAGGAATTAATCTATCTACAAGACATGCTTATAATCATGAATATACTATAGCGGAAAACAAAGACATACAAGCATGCTTCTATATAATCAAGAACAAAGCCATGACTTTGATAACCTTAGGATCTACGACATGTTGATATATCAAGGATTAGATATATACCTGGATCCATAGCAAAGAAGCGGAGAAGGGATCCTTACAAGAAAAGGAGTGAGTGAAACGAGCAACAGTTACTCGTCGGCTTTATGGTTCTTCCTCAACCGGGACTCCTAATGCCTTAGATTCTCTTCAGATGGGGAGAAGAGAGTAAACGTGTGTATAGTGCGGTTAGTCCGGTATATTGGGGACCATAGCCTACTTATAGTGTGACAGTCTATTAGGGTTCCCATTATCCCTCTAATGGGCTATCACTGACATCCACTCATATTGGGCCCATATCAATAATAATTAATTAATTATATAATTAGAAATCCAATATAGCCTTTTACTTATTTTGATCACATATCAATCAAAGCTCCTAATTGATAAATAGCTAATATAATTAATAAAGAATATATGCCCATTATTTATGATATTGGAATAAAATATTCCAACAATCTCCCACTTGGGCAATATATTACACTAATTATATCATAATTCTTTAGGCCGGCATCCGAATGCTATTTATCTTTAGATTTCCCTATACAATCTGGTCCACCTCATATATCAACAATGAGACCACCGCGGCTGTCGTCACTAACGTCTTTTGTGACTGTACCCCGATGACCATCATATTAACATACTCGATGACATAGATCAATATGGATGAGTGGCGTGGAAATTTCATGCAATGTGATCTCATGTCATGCCTATTTCCAACTGGTCCAACTTAAGTCTTTAGTGAGATCAAACTGAAGTTGCTGAAAATGCAAAATTTGTTTTGCATATAATATGATACAAACACATTTAATAATAACAACTTAATTCTGCAGAAAGTCAAAATAACATAAAGTCTGTATCAATGCCAAAATTCTAGAACATAAGGGAAAACAAGAAAAAGACTCCCACTAATCTAAGGCAATCTCAAAACCAATACCCATATGAGCAATGTGCTCGTGGTAAACTTTAGGTGTCAAGCCTTTGGTTAGTGGGTCTGCTAGCATAAAGTTGGTCCCTATATATTCTATCAAAATTTGTTTCTCTTGAACTCTTTCCTTCACAACAAGATACTTGATGTCGATGAATTTCGACTTTGTGGAACTCATGTTGTTGTTAGAGTATAGGACGGCTGCACTATTGTCACAATAAATCTTCAATGGCCTCTTAATGCTTCCAATGATGCTTAGGCCTGAGACAAAATTTCGCAGCCACAAAGCATGATTTGATGCCTCAAAACAGGCCACAAACTCTGCTGCCATGGTTGAAGGAGCCACTAAAGTCTGCTTGGCAGACTTCCAGGAAATAGCCCCTCCAGCCAAAAGGAAAATGTAACCAGATGTGGAACGTCTGCTATCCGGGCATCCCGCAAAATCAGAGTCAGAATACCCAATGACCTCTAAGTTATCTGACTTCCGATAGGTAAGCATGTAGTTTCTTGTTCTCTTCAAGTAGCGCATCACGCGCTTCACCGCTGTCCAATGTTGCATACCAGGATTACTCAAATATCTACCAAGAACTCCCACTATAAATGCTATGTCAGGACGAGTACAAACTTGAGCATACATAAGACTTCCCACAGCCGAAGCATAAGGAACCTTTTGCATCTCTACCTTTTCAAGATCTGTAGCGGGGCACTGATTGAGACTGAACTTGTCTCCTTTAGCCACGGGTGTATCTCCCGGTTTACTATCTTTCATGAAGAATCTATCCAAAACTGTATCGATATAGCTCCTTTGTGACAATCCCAAGATACCCTGAGAGCGATCTCTAAGTATTTGGATACCCAAGACAAAGGAGGCGTCCCCAAGATCTTTCATCTCGAAATTCTTCGTGAGAAATCTCTTAGTTTCGTGCAATAAGCCTATATCATTACTTGCTAATAGGATATCATCGACATATAACACCAAAAAGATAAATTTACTCCCACTGAACTTTTGGTATACACAATCATCAACCGCATTAGTCTGAAAACCATAAGAGGTAATAACTTGATGAAATTTGTAATACCACTGACGGGAAGCCTGTTTAAGGCCATAAATGGATTTCTTTAGTTTGCATACCATAGACTTTGGATCACCTGAAACAAAGTTTTCTGGTTGCACCATATAAATTGTTTCGTCAATGTTTCCATTTAGAAACGCAGTCTTCACATCCATCTGATGCAGCTCTAAGTCAAAATGAGCCACTAGTGCCATAATAATCCTGAGAGAGTCTTTCGAAGAAACTGGAGAGAAAGTCTCTTTGTAATCAATGCCTTCCTTTTGAGTGAAGCCTTTGGCGACAAGACGAGCCTTATATCTTTCAATGTTACCCTTGGAATCCCTCTTGGTTTTAAATATCCATTTGCAACCAATGGGTTTCTTACCTTCAGGTAACTTGACAAGATCCCAAACGCCATTGTCAGCCATTGACTTCATCTCATCCTTCATGGCATCAATCCAATTAAGAGAGTTAGAACTATTCATGGCCTGACTAAAGTTGACTGGATCTTCCTCAGTCAAGCCAATACCTTCCTCATGTTCTTGGAGAAATACAACATAATCATCCGAAATTGCACTTCTCCTCTCTCTAGTGGATCTTCTTACTGGCACCTCTTGAGGTTGTTGAGTTTGAACTTCTGGTGGTGCTTGAGGAGGAAACTCAGTGTTGACTTCTTCTTGAGCAATGTTAGGAATAACATTCTCATTCATTTCTGGATCTGTTGCTTGAACAATGACAGGTACTAAGACTTGACCACTGTCAGTAACAGTTTCTTCATCAAAAGCAACACTCCTTATGTTTACCACTTGTAGGAATTAATCTATCTACAAGACATGCTTATAATCATGAATATACTATAGCGGAAAACAAAGACATACAAGCATGCTTCTATATAATCAAGAACAAAGCCATGACTTTGATAACCTTAGGATCTACGACATGTTGATATATCAAGGATTAGATATATACCTGGATCCATAGCAAAGAAGCGGAGAAGGGATCCTTACAAGAAAAGGAGTGAGTGAAACGAGCAACAGTTACTCGTCGGCTTTATGGTTCTTCCTCAACCGGGACTCCTAATGCCTTAGATTCTCTTCAGATGGGGAGAAGAGAGTAAACGTGTGTATAGTGCGGTTAGTCCGGTATATTGGGGACCATAGCCTACTTATAGTGTGACAGTCTATTAGGGTTCCCATTATCCCTCTAATGGGCTATCACTGACATCCACTCATATTGGGCCCATATCAATAATAATTAATTAATTAATTATATAATTAGAAATCCAATATAGCCTTTTACTTATTTTGATCACATATCAATCAAAGCTCCTAATTGATAAATAGCTAATATAATTAATAAAGAATATATGCCCATTATTTATGATATTGGAATAAAATATTCCAACATGTCATCCATATCTGTGACCAACATTTGAACCAGAATCAATCCTACCTCCCCTTATTGATCAATATTATTGAAGTAAAAGAACAGGTTTACAGTGTGGTTGAAGAGTAATGAGAGCAGAGAGGGAAGGGATCAATTTTATTCTCTCATTTGTTTTTACAACACAGCACATAACCACCTCAACTCCCACTTATTTAAGTTCTTTCCATATGAAAATTTGTGGAGGAAGTACATCCTCATTACCATTTTTTTTCATTTGAACTATCGCTTTACTTTTCATAACTTGTTTTGAACATGTAAACACCAAGAAGGAAACAACAAAGTAATCTTTCTCTTTCATTTCTTTCATTGCAGAGCCATAAAGAACTAAGCCAAGATACCAATAAGTAATTTTGTAGCAAGCAGGGAGGGAGTTACGTTATACCAAGACTGTAAAAGGCGTAAAGGTAAATAGCACAGTGGCGGAGCCACATTATGTTGGGGGTTCAATTGAACCCCCCAATTTTTTTTTTTGGGCTTACCACCCTATAGAAATATTTTTTTGACACATCTGAATATTTTAAATTGCACCAATAGCCTAAATTTTGCACTCATTTGCACCAAAGACCCAAATTTAATTTATCCAATACACAACACAGTCAATGTTTCACGCACGCACATCTCTCTCTCTCAGACTCTCACGTTCTCTACGAGCTCTCTCAGACTCTCATGTTCTCTACGAGCTCTCTCACTCAACTCTCTTCTCACGGTGGGCGGTGGCTTCTCTGCTCTCTCTCTCTCTCTCTCTCTCTCTCTCTCTCTCTCTCTCTCTCTCTCTCTCTCTCTCTCTCTCTCGGACCTGGCTTAATCCTTTGTTCTCTCTCTCACTCAGTCTCACGGCTTCTCTGTTCTTCTCTAACAGCAACAACTTTCTCTTTTCCATTGAACTCTCAAAAACACTAAAACAGGTTAGATTTCTTCTCTTTTCTAGTCTAATCTACTGAAGTGATTGTTTGATTCTTTGATTGAAAACTCTAATTGTTTAATTTTTGATTTAGGGAAAATTGAAACCCTTAATTATTTAATTTCTGATTTGGGGAAAATTGGTACCCTTAATTGTTTAATTGCTTAATTTCTTCCTTGTGACTTTTATTTTTAATTTTAAAATATGTTCTCTACCAATAGGATAGGATGAAGGATAAACAAAACTTCATGCCGTTGACAATGGCCTTTTTAAATATCAACATTTAGTTGAAAATATTAGAATATAATTTAAAGCTAGAATTTCATTAATATGATCAATGTTTGAACAACAAGCTGTTTTGCTCTTTGTTTAGTTTTTTAGCTTGTTTTAGAAAACTTTTCAAGAAAAAAATAGTTAAGTTAATAGTGTGTATTAGTCTCCAATTAGTATTAGCTTAATTCTAATTAGTATTAATAGTGTGTTTGAACAAGGTCATCAAATGGATAAATTTTTAGCAAATTGTGTATTTAAAAAATTTTGATGGATAAATTTGGGTTCTCGTAGGCTTTTTAAACTCCCTTTCTTTTTTACCTTTTTTTTCTTTTCTTTCTAAATTTGTTTATTTTTTTAGTTAACATGCTTTAATCAACACATACTTACACCCCATATCAACATATCGCACCCCATTTTCAAAGTTCTGGGCTTTTTTTAATCAACTTTTATTTTTACAAGCTTTTTTTAATCAATTTAGACGTCCCATATAAAATAAATGAAATAATGAATTGAGTATTATATTAAAAGTAAATTAATTAATGATTTAAGTTGGATAAAAAAATAATTTAAGTTGGAATAAAACAAATGTTAGGTGTAGTTCTTAAATTATAATTTATAAGCAAACAATAAATGGGTTTTTAGTCCAAGATTTATTATTCAAAACTTATTACCACTGCACTAATTATTATTCAAATTTATAAGCAGAAAATAGAGAAATTCACATACTTTAAATTTTAAAACGCAAAATAACATTAACACCCCACATTTTTAAGTAGTGTTAAGATAAATAAATGGGTTTTTAGTCCAAGTCAACAAGCCTAGATTAGTTACATACCCATTCTACTTATTAGGTGTGGGTAAATTATCAATCTCCTTATCGATCATTAACTAATTAGTGAGTCAGTATTCTAATTTAGTCGATCGCCGGTACAAATTTTAAAACACAGTCTAAAATTATTGTTGTTGTTTAATGTGTTTTTTTTGTAAAACTCTATAATTGTATTGATGAATTATTAAATTTAATTTTAGTAAATTTTATTTCAAGCATAAATAAAAGGGCGACACACCATGCCTGGTGGTAACCCATCTATTTTTGAATGGCAATTTACCGGTATACCTATTAATCCTCATCTACATCTATATCTATATAGAATACAATTAAGAAAAAATTCTTTTAGGAAATATTAAATTTGTCAACACTTGATTGGCTACTCAAGAACACATTGCTTATGTGTCACATACCTATTGGATCAACTAAAACTACTTTATACTGCTGACTACCTGAAAAAATTCAAAATCGAAAATCATAATAAGCATTCCATAACCATCGAAATAATTGTACAATTAAATGATATTAAAAGTTGCCATAATAATTTTTGTTTACACCTGGAATCTATATCTATATAGAATACAATTAAGAAATAATTCTTTTAGGAAATATTAAATTTGTCAACACTTGATTGGCTACTCAAGAACACATTGCTTATGTGTCACATACCTATTGGATCAACTAAAACTACTTTATACTGCTGACTACCTGAAAAAATTCAAAATCGAAAATCATAATAAGCATTCCATAACCATCGAAATAATTGTACAATTAAATGATATTAAAAGTTGCCATAATAATTTTTGTTTACACCTAGAAGTTAAATACTTAATACTTAATATACACCATGATTTCAGAAATATAAATATTTTATAAAACGTATCAAATATTAAACGCCATTAAATTTTTATTATCAATGCTAATCAAATAAAATTGAATCATTTTTGAAATCACACTATCACAAGAAATCATTTTATGGAATCCTTCATTTCAATCTCTCATCCTCTCCCGGTCTCACATTCTTTTCCTTTGTCATGGTTCTTCCGTTTTCTTATTTTTATTCTTTTCTTTGGTTTCTTTGATTTGATATTTTATTTGACATATGTTCTACATATCATGTACCGATGAAGGTGAAACTATTTATCGAGATATCATGTGCATGAATTTGCTTAGGCCCTTCACTATGATAAATCATGTAATTGTTATCAATTCATTTTTTCATTGATAAAAAATTTATGTCATTTGTATTCAACTTTTTGTTTCTACAGAGTGATTAAACCTGCTCAACCAAACCCTTGCTTCTTCCTCTCGGGTCTTTAGTCTTTACGATTACAAATGTTGAATCAGGAAAAGTCCTTCGAAAAGAATAATTGTAACTTCGGCTATGAGGTATGGCTTAAATTGCCCGTCCAATTTTTCTGGACAACTTTTATCTTATTTTCTCTTTGGTTAGACAATTGGTTTGCTAAACTTTTAAGATGCCAAAGATATGCGTACAATCTTTCAATGTTGTTATGTTGAATTCTTCTTCT
The DNA here is from genome assembly GCA_963573325.1 of Astragalus glycyphyllos. NCBI lineage: Eukaryota > Viridiplantae > Streptophyta > Magnoliopsida > Fabales > Fabaceae > Astragalus > Astragalus glycyphyllos. The sequence goes on from OY754308.1 coordinate 40,519,093, forward strand.
ACTTTACTTAACTGGTTATTCTGCAATTCTTATGATCAATATTCTCCTCATTTATTCAGATTTCATTCTTCCCAAATCTTCTTTGTTTCTTCTTTAAAATTTTTGAAGATATTTGATCATATTGAAGAGATCATGCCCTATTTCAAACCCTGGTTTAGACATATTACTCAAATTTTGTTTTGCAGTTTCTATTTCATTCACTTCTTCAGTTTTTTTTTTCTTAATTTTTTTTACTCAAGTTTTTTTTGAATATTGTGTCTTTAATACCACAATCAATTGTGAAGAATGGAATAATATACTAAAATACTTATACACAGTTTTTGGTCATCGCTACTGCTAAAGTGCAAAGGCTTGGGGAAGGAGGTTTATGGTGAGATGGAACTTGGAGGAATGTGTGATTTAATGGCTCTGTTATTTTTACTGTGTTTTGCAAGTTTTCTCAGCCCCTATGAGGTAGATTTTTTATTACAAATGTTTGGTGAATTTGAAGTGCTAATTCTCTACAATCAAATGGGAATGGGAATGTGACATGGGAAATCTTATACATTGCCTTGTCCGAATCTTTCCGAGATGACTTGAAAGTGATCATTGAATTTTGCTGAAGTAAACTCCCTCCGTGTAGGTTGCGTTATGGCGAAATCCAAATTGACGTCGACTAGACTTTCCCTTTGTCCAGTTGGCTCAAGAAGATGAGAGCTATGCTTAAAAGTTGGTCAGATACTTCGGCTGGTGACGATCTGACCACTAAAGGCTGTCTAAAGGTGTTTAAGAACCACACTAATGGTCAGATCGTCACCAGCCGACACAATGGACGAATCTGATAGTGGAGCTTCTGGAGTTAGTGCTTCTGAGGCGTCAAGCGAGGATGCCGAGGTAGAAGTGCGTACTCAAGATGGCTTCTAAATTAGGAGGATTGAACACTTATTCCATTAAATACTAAAAACGGTCAATTTAGTAAATTTGGCTAACTTTTATGTATGAAAGTTATACAATTAATTGCACTTTATTAGTTTTTTTGACAAAACTTTATTAGTTTTTTTTAAGGCAAAACTACCCTCGAGGTCCCTTAACTTATTTTTTGGTATCAAATCAGTTTCTTAACTTTTTTTTGTATCGACTTTGTCCCTTAACTTTTAAAAACACAATAATGTAGTCCCATTTAACGTTTTTTTGTTAACTCCGTTACAAAAATGGTTAAGTGGCAAAAAGGTGATGATGTGGCATGTCCACCTAGAACTTTAATTAAAAATTAACTTTTTATTCAAAACTTAAAAAATCCAAAATACCCCTGTGCTACTATTCATCATCTTCTACCTTACAATAATCCCAAATCCCCAATCCCCATTCCTCCACCCCACCTTTGAATCAGAACAAAGGAACCATATTACTCATCAAAAATTATAAGTACCAAAGTTCTCTAGTCAATCGCAACCTTCATTCATCTAAGCTATAGTTCAGTTTAAGGCTTCATCCACTGTGAGCACTAGCCCATCATAAGTAGTTACCAAAACATAAAAACCCTAGCAATAAAACACAAGCCTTTTTGTTGTAGAGCTTATAGATTGATTGTTTGATCTAATTCTTTATTTGACTTTTAGTTATATTGATGCGGTGGAAATTAATCCATATAGTTATTAACTGTCCATGATGACATGTCGGTATTGATAATGTTAGTGGGATGCCTACAGAATTATCTGCTACCAAGAATCACCGTTTACATGGTCTTAAAGGTTGGTACATCCCTCCTTTTGATGTTCTTGTTTTGGTTTGTACCTATTCGAAGGTGGGGTGGAGGATTGGGGATTAGGGATTTGGGGATTATTGTAAGATAGAAGATGATGCATAGTAGCATAAGGGTATTTTAGGTTTTTTAAGTTTTGAATAAAAATTAATTTTTAATTAATATTCTAGGTGGACCTGCCACATCATCACCGTTTTGCCACTTAACCATTTTTGTAACGGTATTAACAAAAAAACGTTAAATGGGACTACATTATCGTGTTTTTAAAAGTTAAGGGACTAAGTCGATACAAAAAAAAGTTAAGGGACTGATTTGATACCAAAAAATAAGTTAAGGGACATCGAGAGTAGTTTTTCCTTTTTTTAATCACCATGTTAGGAGTATTTTTTGTTTATAATAGAGATCAGAGAGAGTAAATCTCTTGGATGAGATGGTAGGGGTCTCTTCCAGCTTAACGAAGGTCCTGGGTTCGAATCTAGCCTTGGGCATGCAGTAGTGTTAAATCTCTTGAGAGAGAGAGAGAGAACTGCGCGCAGAGGATACCCGATTTATACTAAAAAGAGAGAGTAAATTTTCCTCAAATTTTATTACTATTGTATAAGGGTGTTCACCGGCCTGTTTGGATTGGATTTGCCCAAATTCATTGTCCAAACCAATACATAGTTTGGATTGGTTCAAATTTTATGATTTTTCCTCTGAAACTCGAACCAAACCAAAAAAATAAATACTTGGACGAATGGGTATGGATTTGGCTCACGAAGAATACACAAAAATGTTAATTTTTTAATCTTAAAAAAACTACACTTTTTTTGTAATATTTCAACACATTTAAACAGCCAAAAATTTTTAGAATTTTAAAATTACACAAAATCAAACTCAAATCCATTTCTAATTCATAATATTAAAATTTTATGACTTAATTTTAAATTTTTAAGGTTAAAAGTCTAAGAGAATATCATCTTATGTTTCTAAAATCCGTTGGTTTGGGTTTGTTTTTTAAAATTTGTTGCCCAAACTGAACTACTATGGGTTGGTTTGGGTTTGGCCTAAATACGTAAAATGCCCAAACCAAACATACCATTTTAGATTGAATTGTGTTCGTTTGGATTTGCCCAAGACCACTAAACACGCTAGGTTTGGATTCTGTGTTGGTTTGTTTGTATAATAGATATTATGAATTTGATGTCCCCGACTGCCATGTGACCTTTTTTTTGTTACCATGTCATTAGTGTGCAGTATTCACCAACTTTGTCGATGACTAATCTACGTTGGGGAATCTAGTTGACCATGAGTACCTGACTTTGTCGACTCGTGTGATTCTCTCCACTTCCAACAAAGTTTTTGCCAGATCCAAAATTCGATCTCGAGACTTTGGGGTTGGATTGGGACCAACTTTTGTTGGTACTGCCACATGACCATAATACTACGAATAAAAAGTGAAATTAAAAAGGAATAATTAGTGACGAAATATGTGAAATCTGACTCAATTTTTGTTACTAAATTTTGTGACGTCACAATAACTGATAGATTTCAATTTCCCCTTCATCTATTTTGATCATAATTAGTTCAGCTTTTTCTAATCGTATCTAACCATAGTTCATCCTAATATTAGATTAGGATATGAGTACGATCATGTCAATTAACTCTCCACAACTGCAGTATAAAACCTTGATAGGCATATTCCTTCAAAGGATCCAACAAACACATGTAGTGGCAGTGCATTAAATAGAGGAATGCTTACTTGCAAACCTCTATGGATGCATTACCTGGCCAACTTGTCAAGCCATTTCAGTGCCAGACTTTGTCTCAATCGATTAATAGCAGGCAGCATCTGATGCTTATTTTACAGCACATGGAAATGATATTGGTGTATCCTTCATAAATACAGCTGCGTCATAGCTCCCCCACTAATATTGCCTATCTGAATCGGAAACAACAGGTTTTTTATGGTTTTCTATTGGCAATGTTAGTGAGGGAGGGGAGAATGTTAGTTTCCTGAGTTTGAACTCGGAACCTCCTATTGATAGGCCTTTGGTGCACTCCTTCAGTATCTCTTAGCTCGCCAACCAAACTACCTACCTGAGATACTTATTAGTGCTATTTGATTTGTGACAAATTGTGAGCATGTTAAAATCTTACTTTTATTACATTTTTTGCGATGTGTGTGTTTGAAAAATTTTACACCCCCTAACCCAAGGTCCGCCACTTACATCGATTATGGGTTTGGAAACATTTTTTGAGTTGGAAGCGAAATATAACTAATTTATGTATAAACCAGTACTATAAGAATTGGACCGGATGGTTCAACCGATTGAATCAGTAACCGATCAGTATGTTTAAACCAGTACTAGATTGAGCTGCGGTTTAACCGCTTTAAACTATCCTTTATATCGGGTTGAACTGTATGAAATGATTTTTTTATTTACTTTTTGCCCAAAATTCAATACTTTTATACTTATTATTTATTAATTAGTCATCTGGTTTGATAATGGTTCAACCTGACTCGGTGATCCGCCAATTTAATCTCCAGTCTGACTCTAGATACATTGGCTTGAATGACATTTGATCAACACAAATGTGTTTGAGTAGTGTCTCGCTATGAAACCAAACAAAGGTTCACTTTATTTACCTAAAACCCACATGATTTAATGAGATATTTACACTGGATTGAGTGTATTTTAAAATATGCTAGTAGCACTCTGCAATATTATAAAGGATGCCGACAAATATTTTATTTGAACATTTTAAGGGCAACGTGTAAGTTTAAACCATCACAAATTCCTAATTCCTAATCTGCTATTGCCTATCAAAAAATATGATTATTAATTAGGTACATTGCTCTTGAAACTTAATGTTGTTTAACTTTAACACATGATTCAAATACTTCTCCCCTAACCCTTTAATCAGCTTCTTAAAAACCGTTCATAATTTCCTCCATTCCTCACACACAAGTCACCTACCCAACAAAAGTACCAGAACTTGTAAGCTGTAATGTTTTCATTATGCTAACATATCAATTTCCAAAGTAGAAAAAACAACACTTTTGATTGCCTCCTTGTCTCCTAAGTCCATCAAATACACTGCCACCACAACTTCTCAAGGTTTCAATTATTCACTCACTTCAATGATAAATTAGTAGCAATTTGAACAAACATCGCTTAAATGTTCCCAATATATAAGATCTAAATGCTACGTACGCAGCCTAGATTCCAGGCCTATGTGGCAAACTTTTTGTGCACATTGTTTGATTATTTAAATCCACCCCTCCCATGTACTTTGAAGAAAGACATAAACTGCAAATTTAAATTAAAGGAAACAAGATCAATTATACACATGATCTTTCATAGATATGTTATAGTAATGACATATGGTTGAGTAGATTGGATTATTGATTTATCATAGGGGAAGCAAGGAAGCATAAACCAAAAATGTTATGTGTCCATTGTTTATGACAACCACAAATTTCTCAAAACACAACACACCCCATCTTACCGCCATGGATTAGTTTAATCACAAAATTTATGGAATTGTTGGCCTAATGTATTACAAAGCAATCGAAAAGGTAGGGAGACCCACATTGACATCACATGCACATATGCCTTTGTTTTTTCCTAACCTACCCTAATTAGGACCTTTGGCTCATCAATGCATTAGAGAGTAACCCCGCTAGCTTATGTCTATTGAACCCGCCATGAGCCTAATATCGTCTCGGGTGCTTAAACACGGTTAACGTTATTCGTCTAATTCTAATGTGTTATGTCATGGGCCATAACATTGTACAAGCCCAAGTGACTAATGAAGAGGAAGAAGAGATACAAGCTGAAGAAGAGGAGGAAGCTAAAGAAAGGACTGACCCAATTGCACAGATTCGGGCCAAGCGCAACCAGGTAAAGCCCAAGTGGCTCCGTGACTTTTATCATTAGAAACCCTAGTAGTGTTATTCATCATAGACTCTAGAACCTTCTATTATAGTGAGTCATTACATTGTAATAGAAAGATTCCTTTTGCCTTAGCTGTCATGAGCTGGCAGTAGACAAATCTATCATGGATTGTCCTATATGTACCAAATGATTGGCATTGAATAAACTATGATGAAATTGATGAGAATAGCCTAGAGTAGTAATAGCTGATAATTCCCTTTCTGTGTTGATTTTGCTTGCTGAGATATTCACGAATTGCTAGATTCAATTGCTTGTTAACCCCAACAGCTTTCCCTTTTACTCAATCATAACCACGCAGCTTACAATTGGTGCTTTCATTGAGCTGCCATGTCCTCCACTCCCTCTTCACCGAACTCCATTACCACCACTCTTCAACAAATCCTCGCTAACCAAGAAGCTTTCCAACAAAACATCAACGCCCTCACCGCTGACGTCCATGGTCTCCGCAACTGCCTCGGACCACCTGGATTTCCACCACTTGAACCAAACCCTTTCCCAAACACGTCCCTGAAACTAGACATTCCCAGATTTGATGGTACTGACCCACTTGGCTGGATCTTCAAGATCACACAGTTTTTCGATTTCCACCGTACGCTGGAGGACCAACGATTGCGCATAGCTTCGTTCTATATGGAAGGAGAAGCATTGGCGTGGTTCCAATGTATATATGCTAACAATCAAATCCTTTCCTGGCAATCATTTCTTCACTCTCTGGAGACGCGCTTTGCTCCTTCGCTGTATGAGGATCCCAGAGGTGCTTTGTTCAAGCTATCACAAACCTCCACCGTGGCGGCGTACCAAGCTCAATTCGAATCTCTGGCGAACAGAATCGTGGGCTTACAACCTCAATTCTATCTAAGTTGCTTCATCTCCGGTCTAAAGCTGGTGATGCGACGAGAGGTTCAGGCATTCTGACCCATGAATCTCACTCAAGCCATCAGCCTCGCTAAGCTTCAAGAGGAAAAAACCCTAGATAGTCGTTCACAACCCTTCTACCACAAAACCAACCAAACCACACACACAAACACCAGTTTCCGACCAACCCTCACCGTGAACCCACCAAAAGCCCTCACCACCAAACGTCTTTCTCCGGCGGAGCTTTAGGAGCGCTGTGACAAGGGCCTTTGTTACAACTGCGATGAACAGTTTACTCGCGGTCACCGTTGCAAACGTCAGTGTAATCTCATGATTGTCGCCCCTGACCCTAACCCACCCTTCGACGATTCTGCGGCGATGACCCTCACAGCCATTAACACAACTTCTTAACCCCTCCATTCCAGTTCTGCCAACAACAACCTTGAACCCATTCTCACTGAAAATGACCCACCACAAATTAGCCTTCATGCCTTAATGGGTCACAGCATACCTCAAACCCTTAGAGTCTTGGGTCACATTCAGAAACAACCCATTTCAATATTGATTGATGGTGGTAGCACTCACTATTTTGTTCAAGATCATATTGCTCGTCTATTGGGTCTCACGGTTAAACCAGCCAACCCATTCAATGTTCTTGTAGGTAATGGTGAAGAACTCCAATGCAATACTTTCTGTCCTCAAGTTATTTTGTTTTTGGGACCACATATGTTTTTGGTAGATCTGTTTGCTTTACCAATTAGTGGTGCTGAGCTTGTTTTAGGGGTTCAATGGCTAAAAACCCTTGGTCCTATTATCACAGATTATGCTCAACTCATCATGAGTTTTAACGTAAAAGGTGAAACAGTTAACTTGGTGGGCCTTCCAAAACCATCTCCTGATGAAGCTTCTTTGCACCAACTACATCGGCTTGTTGATACTGATGTCATTGATAACATATACCAACTTCATTTGTTATCTGATACCACTTCCCCACCTGATACCTCATCCATGAACCCAGCCATACAATCCCTAGTCATTAAATTTGCCACCATATTCAACACACCAACTGCCCTACCTCCACAAAGACCAATAAACCACCATATTCCCCTCCTTGAAAATTCTGAACCAGTTAACGTTTGCCCTTACTGCGTTACCCTCACTTTCAAAAACAGGAAATTGAATCTCAAATTCGTGATATGCTTAAGCAAGGCATTATTCAGCACAGCTCTAGTTCTTTCTCTTCTCCGGTGTTGCTAGTTTGCAAAAAGGATGGTTCATGGCGCTTTTGCGTAGATTATCGTGCTTTAAATGCCATCATAGCTAAGGATCGCTTTCCTATTCCGGCTATTGATGAGTTATTGGATGAACTCTATGGCACACAATGGTTTACAAAGTTGGATCTTCGTTCTGGTTATCATCAGATTCGCATGGCTCCTGCTGACATTTCAAAGACAACATTTCGCACACATCTTGGTCACTATGAATTTCTGGTAATGCCCTTTGGTTTATCAAATGCTCCTTCAACTTTCCAATCTACTATGAATTTGATTTTTCAGCCCTTCTTGCGACAGTTTGTAATTGTGTTTTTTGATGACATATTAGTTTATAATCCCTCTTTTGATAAGCATTTGGAGCATTTGACAGCTGTGTTTACTTGTTTGTTAAAAAATCTGTTTCATTTAAAACTTTCCAAATGCTCCATCGCACAAAACTCTATTGCTTACTTAGGACATATTGTCTCTGTTGATGGTGTTGGCCCGGATCCGGAAAAGATTGCTGCCATGGTTAATTGGCCAACACCCAAGTCTGTGAAACACTTGCGTGGGTTCCTTGGTTTGACAGGATTTTACCGAAAATTCATCAATCACTATTCTACAATTGCTGCTCCTCTCACTGAGTTACTCAAGAAAGATGCATTTACATGGCATGAGGCTGCTCAACAAGCATTTGATGCTCTAAAGAAAGCTATGTCTGAAGTCCCAGTTCTAATGTTACCCAATTTCAATGAAGTATTATGCTAATATGAAACGCAAACCTCATTCTTTTAAAGTTGGTAACTCTGTTTGTGAAACTCAGGCCTTATAGGCAAGTCTCTGTTGCTGGACAGCGTTGGCAAAAGCTGTCAAAACGTTTTTATGGTCCTTTCAAAATTCTGGAACAATATGGTGAGGTTGCTTTCAAGCTTGAACTTCCATCTACTAGTAAGATACATCCTGTCTTTCATGCTTCTAAACTGAAACCTTGTCATGGCTCGTCTACTGCTGCCTTGAATTTACATCCTGATGCTAATGGTAACCAACCCATAATTCAACCACTTGCTGCTCTTGATTGGAAAGATGTGGGTGCTGGAACTTCACCAAAAGTGCTTATTCAATGGGAAGGTTTATTCCCAGAAGACACCACTTGGGAAGATTTCACTAAAATAATTACTACTTTTCCTAACTTCCACCTCGAGGACAAGGTGGGTTTCTATGGACCAGGGGATGTCATGGGCCATAACATTGTGCAAGCCCAAGTGACTAATGAAGAGGAAGAAGAGATACAAGCTGAAGAAAGGACTGGCCCAATTGCACAGATTCGGGCCAAGCGCAACCAGGTCAAGCCCAAGTGGCTCCATGACTTTTATCGTTAGAAACCCTAGTAGTGTTATTCATCATAGACTCTAGAACCTTCTATTATAGTGAGTCATGGTTGAAAGAGGAAAGTTGATGGAGACAAATTTCTTGGGAACGTAAAACTTCTTGGAGAAGGGAGTAAATATGGGAAGGTGAGTCCATGGCAATGAAAGCACCAATGTAAGGTACCCAAAAATAGGTAAACCTTCAAAACACAATAACTGAAAATAAAAGCTCCTTTCGAGGGGAGAGTGCCTCCTTTAAGAAAATAAAAAGACTCTTAACATTTCTTTGATTTGATTGATAGATTGACCTCTTACATTCAATGGTATATATAGCACTTCAAATAGATAGTGTGCCAAAAAGATAAGGAATCCTATGACTAACTAAAAGACAAAATAAAGGAATATAAAATAGGTGACTCATATGCTTCTAGAATTCAGTAGATGATTCTTCTTAGGTCACATAGTCTCTTAGGTATTTTGGCTTTTCTCTCTTGGGTTGGGTCATTACATGTTATGTGAAAATTGAACCAGAATTTTCCTCTATAAGCTCAATTTACACATTAACCAACACCGTTGGCCCAGTGAAATAAGCTACTGTGGGGCACATGGGTTTACCTGGTTTTTCAAAGTTCGATTTTCGCAGTGACAAATTTAGTGTTGATCAGTGCAAATTTTTCTCCTAAACTCTAACCGAGATTAGTCTTTCATTGAAAACGTTGAGACACTTCGTGAGAAGCTAACAATGGTCCAAGCAAACAACAATACTCAATTTATACAATCAACAATACTCCCTCTCACTCTCAGTACTCGTCTCTTTCCCTCTTCTTTTTTTTGACCAACTCTTTCCCTCTCACTCTCATTCTCTCAGTCTCTCTTACCTGAAACCCTGTTCTCTCACACTCTCCCTCTTCTCAGTCTCTTCTCAGTTGCAAAACTCAGTCTCTCTCACGCAAACCCTTACGCGAAACAGAAACAGTGAACGAGTTAATAACCACGCCGTCATCGCCGTCAACAACCACGCCGTCATCGACGCTGCTGCCTATTCCGTTGGAGCAGTTGCCTTTTTCTGGTACGTTCCCATGATGGTGCAACTGAAAATGTTAGGGTTTCTCTACTTTCTACTTTTTGGTATATGCTTTTTGTTGCTTATTATAGTATGATATATTCTGGGATTTTGCTTTTGTATTATTGTGTGTTTGTTCTTTTATTATTACAATGATGAGAACAATAGCTTGGCCCTGAATGTGGCATTTTGGGTATGCAGGCAAGGTGTTTGATATTGGTTGTTGTTGGTTGATGAAAATGAGAGTAGGGATGAGTTGCAAACTATAGGATACACCAGAAACAGGAAAAAAATGTCTTTTTTTAAAAAAAAAGCAATCAGGGGCGCTTTTTAGAAGCGCCCCTGTTGGTCTGAGGCGCTAAGACCAACAAGGGCGCTTTTTACTAGCGCTCCTGATTGTGGGGTTGGCATCAAGAGCGCCAGATTCAGGGATGCGCAAAAGCGCCACCGATGGATAAAAAAAGCGCCTCTGTTGGCCTATTTCTGTTGTAGTGCACACCCATTATGTATCAGCTGCACAGAAGCACATTTTTCAATTATTAGAAATTTATTGATACAGTCTAATTTCAGCATTATTGTACCCGATTTGTATGATGGGTTACAAATAACACACAATCATGTGCTATATAATGCTCAAATTAAATAATTAGGTTGTACACTAACTTCCAAGTTTATGTCCCCCTTTACCATCCTCCTTTAAATAGATTGAAGGAAGACTAATTGACAAACAAGCATCCTTGTGTTTAGTGCACCATTCAAGATAAACAACAAAAACCAAAAATGGAAACCACTTCTACATTTCCCACCACTCATCAACCAATAAGGTCCATTAGTCTCCCAACTAGAGTGCACCCATCATCCCAAAGAGTTGAAGCACTTCTAAACCATCTTAAACCTCAACATTCCAAATCTTCTTGTTCTGAAGCAGAGACAATTCAAAGTGATTTAGTAGTTCTTGCTGAATTATACAATTGCATGGAAGAACTCTTCTATTCTCCACAAACCCAACAAGCTCTTTTACACTACCAAAATGGGAAACTAGTAGAAGATTCATTATGTGGCTCAGTTACACTCTTAGATTCATGTGGTTCAGCCAGGGAATTACTATTATCTCTCAAGGAACATGTTCAAATACTTCAATCAGCTATACGTAGAAGAAGAGGAAATTCAACTTCAAGCATTGAAATCAGCATTTCTCAATATGATAACTTCAGGAAAAAAGCCAAGAAGGAAATTTCAAAGCAAATTGTTGCAATGAAGAAAATGAAGAACAAAGTTAATCATAATTTTTCTCTCATGAATCAAGATCAACATATAGTATTTTTAGCAAGGGTTTTAAGAGAAGCAAACACTATAACCATCTCTATATTTCGTTCTATTTTTCTTTTCTTATCCATGCCAGTACTTAGAACAAAAGGGTCCTCTTTGATCTCAAAGATGAACCCCATTAGATTGCTTTCCTCAGAGAATGAACAAAAGAACAATAATTTTGCAGTGTGCTCTTTAATTGGAAGAGGAAGACTTTGTGATGGTAAGGATGAAATTCAAGGTCAACTAAGAGTTTTGGAGACATTGAATGTTGGTATTGATGGTCTTGAAGTTGGATTAGATTGCATTTTTCGTTGCTTAGTTAAAAATAGAGTGTCATTTCTTAATATGCTTGCTCATTACCACAATGGTTAGTGAAGCATTAGTTAATAGTACTTAGTCTCTTGTAAATTAATGTGATCATGTAGTCCGCATTTTTAAGGATTTGCTCTCAACAAATCTATACTTTGTTTGAATGAGAGCATCAACGTGATTCAGAATTATATTATATCTTCTCAATTTTTCCATATTCTTGTTCATCTTATTTTTATTTTTACATTCTGAATTTATTTGACTTTTTTTTGAATAAAACAAACTCCCCTCAAGCTATTAATGCACATACGGAAGATGGTGAAGATCTATTTAACTTCGAGTTTACATTACTAGATTTTGATTTGTAAAAATAAAAACACAATTGGTAATTTGTTCAAGAATTCCGTCGCGAAGACATGTTTAGGAAAATAGTAATATTTAATCTATGTCAAGTAGACCGATGTTAAGAGTGACAAAATATTGTTCATATATGTCTAACCTATAACACATTTATCTAATGTTAGAGTTTTTTTTTGACAAAATATTGTTAGAGTTGGTCTTTTGAAACTTTGAACAAACTGAGCCAAGAGGTAATAAATGTGTAGCCGATCCCAATGAGGGTTAGACATATTTATAGGTTAGACATATATGAACGTATTATTAATGATTTTCAACAAGAATGAAACGAGAATGTTGTTCAAATAACTATAAGGGCATAATTTAATTTATTTGTTACATCCAAAAATTCAGGATTGGTCGTGTCTTAAGGCATTGGGGGATCATGAAAATGCATAAGAATATGCAACTTAGTGTTGAATTCTTTATGCCATAATAAGATTATGGTACATTTGTTTTGACTTATCAATGTATCTTTTATTTTATAAGTACTTATCAATGTATCTTTTAATAAGACTAGTAAAATAAAAAATTTAACACTTACGTATTAGTTAAAATTCCATGCAAGTCACCTTATGTCTTTAATTATACTAGTATGTAACCCGTGCGATGCATAGGGAGCCAATTCAGTTTAATATATGAAATTAAATTAAATTTTTGGAAGAGGTAAATATATGGAATTATGAAATATTATATTAACACGTGCGATGCACAGGGCAAATATGTGTTTATAGTATTATAAAAAATTGATACATGTAGCATAAATATTCAATAAGAAATTAAGCCATACATTATACATATGTGTAAATAAAGAATATAATTTGTATATCACATTTGTTATCAAAATATATCAGTTAAATATAAGTTATTAATAATTAAGGGTGATCCTGTAAAAAAAGGGAAAAGATATGATGGATGATAATTATGTTTGTAACATTAAGTTGTTAATATTAGTACACTACAAAAAAATCAGGGATTAGCGAGGGAAATTTCCCTCGCAAACTGACCAAAATCCCTCGCTAATGGTCATTTGCGAGGGAATTAGCGAGGGACCGGTTCCCTCGCTAATACCTTCCTCGCTAATGAAATTAGCGAGGGAATTTGAATCCCTCGCTAATTAGCGAGGGACATTTCCCTCGCTAATTCCCTCGCTAATGTTGCCTCAAAATTTGTGCAAATTTTCAAATTCTGACTGACACGTGTCTTAATTTAAATGGTTTGTTTTTTATATTTATTATTATATTATTTTTAAAATCAGTTTTTTATTATATTATATTATTAATTTTGTGGTTGTTGTTGTGGTGGTGGTGGTGAAAGGTGGTGGTGGTGGTGGTGGTGGTGGTGGTGGTGGTGGTGGTGAAAGGTGGAGAGAAAGAGGAAAGAAATTCGTAGGTGGTGGTGGTGGTGGTGGTCTCGTGGGTGGTGGTGGTGGTCTCGTGGGTGGTGGTGGTGTGGTGGTGGTGGAAGAAGGTGGAGAGAAGAAGAGTGAAAGTGGAAATTGTGTAAGAGAGAGAGAGAGAGAGAGAGAGAAGAGAGGAAGAGGAAAGAAGGTGGTGGTGGTGGTGGTGGTGTCGCGAGTGGTGGTTGTTGTGTGGTGGTGGTTGTTGTGTGGTGGTGGTTGTTGTTGTTGTGTGGTTGTGTGGTGGTGGTTGTTGTGTGGTGGTTGTTGTTGTGTGGTGGTGGGTTAGGGAAGGGTGAAGAGGAGAGAAGAAGAGTGAGGGTGGTTGGTTGGTTGTGTGGTGGTGATGGTGGTGGTGGTGGTGGAGAGTAGAGGAAGGGAAGAGGAAGGGTGAAGAGGAGAGAAGAAGAGTGAGTGAGTGAGTGAGTGAGTGAGTGAGTGACAGATTTAAGTAAAAAAAATTAAAAAAATTAGCGAGGGAACTCAAATTCCGTCGCTAAAAACCACTTTAATTAGCGAGGGAACTCAAATTCCGTCGCTAAAACCACTTTAATTAGCGAGGGAATTAAAATCCCTCGCTAATTAAAGTGGTTTTAGCGAGGGAACTCAAATTCCGTCGCTAAAACCACTTTAATTAGCGAGGGATTTTAATTCCCTCGCTAATTCCGTCGCTAATTTCCTTGATTCGCGTGAATTTGACTGAATTTTCCCTCCAAACAATTAGCGACGGAAATTTTTCAAATTCCCTCGCTAAATCCCTCGCTAACGGTCAAATTTTCAAATTCCCTCGCTAATTCCCTCGCTAATGTCAGTTTTAGCGAGGGAATCACATTCCCTCGCTAATTCCCTCGCTAAAGTCAGTTTTAGCGAGGGAATGTTATTCCCTCGCTAATGTCCCTCGCAAATAAGCGTTTTTTTTGTAGTGGTATTAGTAACATAATTTAACTAATAATTTGTGTTACCTTTTGGATTTATTAAAAGTAAACATGACAGTAGAACTTGAACCATTAGATACTCATTCAACTGTGGTCCAATTTTGGTGGGGAAATTCGCTTTGACCGGGAGCAGGATGGGGATGTCGATAACCGCCCCGAACCCGCTTGACTAAACATTAATTGCAAACATATTTATTAATAAAATTCAATATCGTACATCATTTTGAAAAATTCATCATTTTATTAACTTTTGCTAATTTTAGTAATATATGTTATCCGGGGTTGCAAGTTGTACCAGTATGTGGGGATCCCAGCAGGGTTGGCCCATTCACGGCCCCGTGGACGGGGAATTTTCCCTGTGGGGACAGGGAGAAAATCTCCATGTAGTCAAAGCGGGGTGAGGACGGAGATCATACCCCTAGCCCGCAGGGACCCTGCCCTGAATATATTACATAAATATTTTTATTATATATATATTATAAGTATTAATTTTTTAGTGTTTTATACGTGTTTTTAATTTTAAATATTAATTGTTCTAACTTTTATATTTTTTTAAATATTAAAAGATAAAAGTAAGACTTAATTTTATATTAAAATGTTAAAGTTTTGTCTCTTAGTCTTATTTTTATATATTTATTTTCAATTTTATGATATTTTAATTTATATTGTTTCCAAATTTTAATAAAATTTTGGATCCCCGCGGGGAATGTGGAGATGGGGATGGATAAGGAAAATTCTCCGAAGCGGGGATCGGGAATAGGGACGGAGGACAACTTGGGAGGCGGGGACGGGGAGCAGAGGAGTATCCCCGCCCCCCTATATGTTAAATTTTATTTTAAAATAAATATATACATGTATAGAATATTGACTCATGATGTACATGATATATAATAAAATTAGTGTTGTTTCATGTTTATTTTTGATTTCCTTAAAATGTATATTGAATTTATCATTTGAGAACTGATTTATTTCATGGTAATATAACTAGGAATTCATGTAAAATATTTGTCCATAGTATATATTAGCAAGAAAAGTATACAGTATTAAAAAACATTCCCCTAATTTATGTCTGACCAACATTGTGAGCTGACCTATAATTGACTTATAGGAAAAGAATTTAAAAACAGAATTATATCGCCCATTTTTAAAGCATTTTGATTCGCTTTTGTTCCTTCTCATCACATCCATGGAATTTTTCGCATACAGAACGAAAAGGAAGGCAAAGTGGCGAATCCAGAAAATTTCATTATTGGAGTCAGTAAAATAATTTATCTAAAATATGTCACTAAAGAAAAATATTAAAAGTTTTCAAAAAATACATAATCACGTACATGCTGAAGAAACTCCCAAAAAAAGGATACCAAAGATTCAACTAATTACATTATCTATGCATTTTCATATTCAAAAAATATTGAGGATATTTCTTTGATGTGTAAAAATATTGTGTGATATTTTCATTGTTAATACTATCAAAAACATCTCTTTCAATATATGTATTAAGGGAATTATTTAACTATTGACCTCCCATAATCGCGCAGTTCATCCTTCACAAAAAAAATTGTAGTTGCTAGAAGCAAAACCTATTTTTTACTTGATGTGCTAATTTGATACATTATTTTATTTCCATCTCCCTAATTTAATACTAAATTATTTTGTTTCCATTTCAAATTATGTTGAGTTTAGACAATTTTTCCCCTAATTGGACCTTATGCGCTTAGATTTATTTGAAGTTTAAATTAATTGGATCTTATGCGCTTAGATTTTTGGAATAAATGCACATTGAAATGTTGTTAATTTTGAGGTATGAAATTTGAAATGTTTTTTATTTGAATTAAGAAATAGTATAGTGAATATTATTGTGCAATCATTGTGAGTAGTAATCGATAATGATGAGGAACAATTTGATTAATGATAATTAAAGAAATTATTATATTTGAGAATTAATTGTAAAATACAACTTGGCTGCTGAGTTGGATTAATGATTTTAAGGAACATGCTAATTTCATTGGTAATAAATAGTATCAATGTGATTGCAAATCATGGTTAGTAGAATAATTCTTGCTCTTAAAGTTTCTTTTTTAACGTGAAAGTTATTTTTATGCATGATAACCAAAAGTGAGTAGATAGCTTATTGACATGCTAAAAGTTATTATTTGTAGGCTGAACAAATTTTCCTGGCCACTTTGATTTTACTATGAAAAAATCAATTGAACATTATATTAAAACATATCCGTAAAATTTGCTTAACTATTGTGCAAAACATGAGTATTAAAAATTGCTTGTGCAGAAAAGGTAGAAGTAAAATTCTCTACTTACAATTCAAATTAAAATATTATTGATTAGAATATATATATATATATATATATATATATATATATATATATATATATAATGTCGAAAAGCGAATAACATCAATGGGAATAACATATGTAAAACAAATGGAATGCCAACAAATGGGTAAAACCTTTTGATTATAGGAGTACCCTAAGTGTCATTACATCCGTCAACAACATCAATGTTACAATCTTCTGTCATTATCTATGTGTGATTGAGCAACAACAGTAGTAGCTTCACTATTTGAAGAAACAATATTAAGTTCCTGTACCATAGCAAAAATAATATATCATGTCTGTTATAATAAAAAAAAGCATGAGACAACATTAAAAAAAATACAACAAAGCTTGACGGTAAACAAATTCTTGATTGTGTTACAATTCTTCTGATCCTCATTCAAAATTAAAAACTTCAACTGATTCCCAGATCATACACTAGAAAGTGCTACATATAGTTGTCCATGAATGAAAACAGTTTTTCTGAGAAAGATCCCAAGATGAGAAAGGGATTAGCCTTGATTTTTATTTATTGTCATTGCAAAATATAGAGCCAAAGGAATTGTCTTCTCTGAAATTTGAAGGGCAAACCTGAATTGGTTGGGATCAAATTCATTCTGGATATGAAGATCTTGAGTCCAAAAATTGTCATTAAGGTGAAAAAACACTAATGAATAAGGTGAAAAAATATTTGTACTATTGTAATCCAAAGTAAAAGGATTGAATATTTGTGTGTGATTTGATGAGTGATTTTAAGTTGATTTATACAGAAGGAAAAATTCAGGTGTGTGGAGGTTCAAATATGTCCGTTAATTAACTTGCTAAAGATATGAATAAATAGTCTACATGTACCTGTATTTTTTTTTTATGAAAAGATGTACATGGAATAGGCAAAAGAAACACACCCTTAGTGATTCTTATTTCAATTCAACATTCACAATAATAACCGATAAAAAATTGTAATAATAAAATCATAAAAATAAACAATCTGAACCAAGAAAAGAATATGGAAGGAATGAAGATAACCAAATTTAGCAACTTGAAACAAAAAATGTGAATCAATCTAATAGATGTACCTTGAAAATTAGGTGGAGGATAAGATGTTTGATCAATAATCTGGTAGAACTTGTAGTCACCATACTTTATAAGACAACTTGGAGCAAGAACATGTCATCACTTTTCTATTCCATAAGAATTCGGAACTTTGTCTAACATGGCCTCCAAACACTAACTACACTGTTTGTTAGTAAGATATGTACTACACTGCACAAATTCACACATTTTCTCTTAACTCAAATTGAACACACCCATTGCATACAATTTGTTGGTCTCCACATTAGCTTCTCTTATCAAATGTTTAAAGACATTTTAATATGAAAACACAACATATATACGATTAAATTGTGCATGTACCAAAGCAGAAAATGAACAAACCAAAAGAGGAAAGAAAAAGTTTTACCTAGGGAATGTGTTGGATTGGCAAAGATTGTGGAGTAACATTTGTAATCTTTTATTTTGTCTGGTACAAAACAAATAGAAGGTGTAACGGTTGAAGGTTTTTGCAAGCAAAGCAAATGAAAGGTGATTAATGTCAAAGACATTTGCTTAAATATTTTTTAATTGTATATCAATTTTATACTAATAATAATATTGTGTCAAAATAATAATAATAATAATAATAATAATAATAATAATAATAATAATAAAATTTAATCTTTGAACCAATGAAAGTACCTGCCAAAATTTGACACTTGTATTTCATACCAAATTAATGTGTTAATTTGATACATTATTTTATTGTTCATGTGTTAACTTAATACAAAATTATTTTATTTCCATTTCAAATTATGTTAAGTTTAGACAGTTTTTTTTAAATAATTTTAAATCGTTTAAGAAGAAATAATCATTCTTCATTATTTTATTTGAAGTCTAAATTAATTAGATCTTATACGTTTCATTTTATAGATAAATGCACATTATACCATTTAAATGTCAGTAATAATTGCAATCATATGTTATTGTTTGAAAATTTAATTGGAAATCATACGTTACTGTTTGAAAATTTATACCCTCATTGAAATTCATTTATTTGTAATTACCATTTGTATTATTTTATCATTAAATAAATTGTTTTTTAATTTATTTATTTAGTATGAAAGGATGCCAATTAGGATGCCAGTTAGGATTGACATTAAATAGATTTTGGTGAAATTCACCTATGATTGACACCTAGGATAAAGAGCCCATAGAAACATTTTATTTTGTATGTTTATAGATTATACTTTTAAAACTACTACATTAGAATTGCATGTTTAATTACATGACACCTAGTAACAACTTTTGAATAGAAAAACACAATAGTGTTGCTTGATAGCAAACATGATTTTTACGTGATAGTCATACATGATAGCAAAGCCACTCTACATTTTAAAACATTATTTAGTCACCTCTTCTCCCTTGTTAACTTGCTTAGTCTCTCTCTTCTTTCTATTGTCACCATCTTCCATTCTATATTAAAATTAGTGTGTGACTCATGTATTGCATGTTAAAATGTCATGTAAGTCACCTTATGTCTTCATTTATTTTTTATTTTAAAAACCATTAGAACACTACAAGAATTTTCGCTTTTAGCGTGGGCCAAAGGCTGACGCTAGCCTTAAAAGACCGACGCTAGAGAAGCGGTTAGCGTCGACCATGCGACGGATCGTGCACCCAGCTAAAAGCCTCGACGCAACGTTTAGCGTGGGTGGTTATATGGCCGACGCTATTTAGCGTGGGACAAAGGCCGACGCTTTGTGGCAGCAAAGAAAACAGCCCACGCTAATTTTAGCGACGCCTAGGCCGACGCTACCTAGCATCCAGATCGTTTTTAGAGTCGACTTGGCCCACACAAAATATAACCTTTCTTTCTACCAGGCTGACTGTAGTTATTTTTATAATCAAACAAATTTGTATATTATAATATTTTGCTAATCAAATATAAACCTGGATATATATATATATATATATATATATAGAGAGAGAGAGAGAGAGAGAGAGAGAGAGAGAGAGTACCAAAAAACCTGGATATATAAAACAATGCTTTCGTTTTGCAAAATTAAAACAAGTACCAATGTACTTAAACTAAACCATTAGCATAAACAAAGTTCAACATCATATCATTAGAATAAACAACATTCAACGGGATAAACAACGGTTCAATAGAGTAAACAGCATTCAATAGTATGTGTCATGATACTAGCACAAAATTATATAGTATGCAAAAAGTTAAAGAACATTTGAAGTGGATTAGAAATCTATCAACAATCATCCTCATCCATCGATTGATCATCAAGATCATCATCATCATAATGAGAATGGTGAGGCGCCTGACTAGTGCTACTTGAAGCTCCACCTGATTGACGCTCTAATGCTGCCATAAGCTCCATCATAGCATTATATTTAGCCTCCAAATCACAATACCTTTCCTCAGCTCTTGAAGCTGTTTCCTCAGCTCTAGCCACTCGATCAAGAAGTGCAGCATTTGCAACTCCATTGCTACCAAAATTTGTTTGAGACTCCTGAAGCAATGATCTACTACCACGTGTGACATTTGAAGACATGTCTCCAGTTCCAAAGCACCGACCTCGACTCTTACCCCCAACAACCTTCTTCCACTCATTCAGTTTTCTCGACCCATCTACTTGTGTCCCAGTTGGGGTAGTGTCGCCAATCTCAGTTTGTATCTCACGCAAACGTTCACGATACAACTCCTAGGCACATGAAAACACAACATAACCACATTATATATATAAAGAGATATTTTTCTTTGACAAACACATATTTGATAACGTGCATTACTAGTAACTTACATATGTTCTTTCAGAACGACTATCAACCCATTCGGCAGACCTTTTTCTATGGGTAACCAAGAAAAGTTCATCAACATCGATAGACCGCCCAAGTTCTACGGCCTACCAAAAAGTCAATGCATATTTATAAATATCAAATATTCCAGATAATAAACAAGACAATTGTTGAATGAAGACATACCAGATCTAATGCCACCTCATGATGAGATCTACGACCAGAAGTATGGATTGACCCCCCTTTCGAAGAAGCCTGATTAGATTTATTTTGCTTAGATAAATTCTTGAATTCCGAACTCTTCCAATAAGTAAGAAGACCTTTATATAGAAAATACATAATCTTAGAGTGTTCTTATTAATTGTTCGATGAATTATGTTTGTTGCACTTACATAAGCCTTTAGCCACAACGGAAATTCTGTATGTATTAGAGCGGAAGCATCCTGACCATTGTTGGAATGGTATTGTGAAAATAAACTGTCATTGATCGCACAATTTATAAGAAAGCAATATTATGCATTACAATAAAAACATAATTGATATGTTTAGTGCGTTACTTACTCGAGATATGGTTTAACCTCATTGCAATTGATCAAGACATGTACATGAGCAGATTTCCACTCATCGTCTGTCAGCCAATGACTTTGGGGTTTCCCACTAGGACGACCAGGTTTGTCCAATACTGACAACATTGGTTGGATTCCCTCGTGTTCTGAACTAGGGTCGTTTCTAAAACCGGTTGACAACAAGCTAGAGGTCTTGAAATAGTGAGAGCAGAAATAGTTTGTCTCACGATGTAAATAGGAAGCACATATGGAACCTTCTACCCTAGCCTTATTTTTTACTGACCGCTTGGAATCTCCCATAAATCTACATGAAAAATGTCGTGAATTTGTAGTGTCGCATAAAAAAAAGTAAATGGATATAAACAAAAATAAGCTAATTACCTTTCAAATGGATACATCCATCGATATTGAACCGGACCACCAAGGATCGCTTCATTAGGTAAGTGAATCGGAAGATGCTCCATCGAATCAAAAAAACCAGGTGGAAAAATCCTTTCCAACTTGCATATGATGATGGGAATATTTTGCTCCAATTTAACCAAGTCATCCATTCTCAAAGTATTGCAACATATATCTTTAAAGAATCGACTTACTTCGGTTAGTGGCTTCCATACAAATTCTGGCAAGGAGCGAAAGGCAATTGGGAGTAAACATTCCATGAACACATGGCAGTCATGGCTTTTCATCCCATGCATCCTACCCTTGGTGACATCGACACACCTGGCAAGATTTGATGCATAACCATCCGGCATTTTTAGTTCCTTAATCCATTTATAAACTAACTTTGCATCTTCTGCGGTCAAAACATATTTTGCTTTTGGCTTTCCCATCTTACCGTTAGGTAAGGGTTGCATCTCTAAATCCCCACGTGCACAAAAAATAGCCATATCCAGTCTCGCCTTCACATTGTCCTTTGTTTTACTTGTATTCATGACTATATTAAACACATTGTCAAAGAAATTCTTCTCAATATGCATGACATCAAGGTTGTGTCTTAACAAGTTATCCTTCCAATATGGAAGATCCCAAAATATACTTCGTTTAGTCCAATTATGTGACCTACCATACCCATCTAGTTTATCCCAATCATCATCTGTAACTTTTGGAAAATCACGAACAAATTCCCAAACATCTTTCCCTGTGAACATATAAGGCGGTCCTTCTTTCTCATCTTTGTTTCTCGTAAAGCTTCTTTTACTTTTTCTAAAAGAATGATTAGTTGGAAGAAATCGGCGATGACAATCAAACCACGTATTTTTTCCACCATATTTTAAAGTGAAAGCTTTTGTGTCCTCCATACAATATGGACATGCCAATTTACCCTGTGTTCC
Organism: Astragalus glycyphyllos; assembly: GCA_963573325.1. Taxonomy (NCBI): domain Eukaryota; kingdom Viridiplantae; phylum Streptophyta; class Magnoliopsida; order Fabales; family Fabaceae; genus Astragalus; species Astragalus glycyphyllos. The sequence goes on from OY754308.1 coordinate 40,541,736, forward strand.
CCATCCAGATAACATACCGTAGGCCGGAAAATCATTGATTGTCCACATTAGGCATGCTCTCATGAGAAAGTTTTGTTTCATGGATACATCATAAGTCAAAGTGCCGTGGTTCCATTACAATTGCAGGTCATCAATCAAAGGCTGCAAGTAGACATCTATCTTTGCTTTCGGGTTATGTGGTCCAGGTATGAGACAGGTTAAAAACATGTATGGTTTGGTCATGCATAGTTCAGGGGGAAGATTGTAAGGTGTTACTACTACAGGCCAACATGAGTAAGGAGAAGAAGACGCTTGGGTGTACGGTGTAAACCCATCAGCACATAAACCCAATCTTACATTTCTTGGATCACTTGCAAAATCTGGATACGTATCATCAAAGTGTTTCCATGCCTTACCATCAGATGGATGGCGCAAAATGTTTGAACTATTTTTGTTTTCATGATGCCATCTCATTTGAGCCGCAGACTCCATTGATACATACAATCTTTGTAACCTAGGAATAATTGGGAAATAGAACATTCTTTTCACCGGTTTGTATTTTCCCGTTCCAGTTCTAGGAGGAACGTACCTTGGACGTCTACAGATTTTGCACTCAGATAAGTTGTTATCTTCTTTGTAATACAACATGCACCCCGCTTCACAACAATCTATTTTCTCAGCCTTCAACCCTAACGTAGACACCAATTTCTCTGCTTGGTAGTAGCTCTCAGGCAAGCATTGTTTTGTTGGACATACATCAATCAACATTTGTGCAAAAAAGTCAATACACTTTTGAGGAACATGCCACGAGGATGTTGCTCCCAAAAGCTTAACAGATATTGACAACTTAGATTCAGTAACTCCCTCGTAGAGGGGCTTGTTTGCGGAGCGCAGTGCATCATAAAATCTTAGAGCGTCTTCATTGGGCAACTCGTCCTCCCTTAATGTCTCATCTGGAGTGTCAATACTTACATAAGGGACATCGCCAAATTGTCTACAAGCATCATACGCCATTTGATCCATTGCTTCAAATTGATTTTCATTATCCACATACCCACTACTACTTGAATGGCCCCCTATGCTCGTATTTGGTGCCACTTCTTGATGGCCCCCTACGTTAGTATTTGGTGCCACTTCTCCATGATGAGTCCATATCAAATAGTTTGGCTTAAACCCAAGCCAGTACAAGTGATATTTCACCTGACTTGGAGTTAACAAATTCGTGCACTTACATTTTTCACAAGGACACCTGACCCCTCCCTCTGACTCAAAACTCTCTTGTTGCATAGCCTTGTTGACAAATTCCTGAACTCCCTCAACAAACTTAGGTTTCAAGCCATGATTATTAGGATATAGTCTATCGTACATCCAACTACGATCCATTTTCTACACAAAGGACATGACATATACTCAAATATAAAAGAAATAAAATTATATGGATTTGGTGTACCCTATCCCAACAACACTTTACCTTCTCACTAAAATTGATTTTTGCGTTAAAAGTAAAAAGGAATCAAGACAAGAAATATAAAAGGAAACATAAGTCAAAGGATATCTTTAAAAACAATAAACATCATTTCATCAGTTTTACTATCATTCCAAATCTACCACCCTTAAAGAAAAACAAAGTCCAGGCCCCTTTAATGATTTTGAATATGTTTACCCTCTATTTTATCTTAATTAAATATCTGTTCCTACCTTGTTTTGTTCCAAGCATTTGAAACAACTTGTCATATTTGTCCTTCCATTAGATTGATCAACAGAATCAAGTAGTGCACACAGCATTATAGTATCCCACATTTTATGCAAAAAATATATGAATAAATAAACAAACGAATTGATCACCTGATAAATTGATTGCCAAAGTAAAGCTCCTTGATTCAATGTCCAAAAAGTCTCCTTTCACAGCTGTAACTATTGCAATGACTGTGACAAATCAAAAAATAAATGTTAGCAACAACCAATTTCTTTCAACTTGTGAACAGTAAAAAAGACTGTGATGAAAGACTAATTAAGCATTAAGCATCATATATTATCCAAAAAGAAATTTCAGCCCACAATAATAAAATGTAATAAATGGAATGAAAAAGCTAGCTTGAAAGGTTAACAATATATCCATGAACAGAATCTAGATTCATGCGCAAACATAATCAGAAAACAAAAGTCATAGGCTAGCAAGATGATATATGTTCTAAAAGAACAAGATCCTTAATGTACCCATCACATTACATTTTAAAAGCTGAACAAATTTCTGAGGGTCTATCTGCAAAGCTAAAATGCCTAACTTAAGCAGTAAGGAGTAGCTGGAGAGGAGCAGCAGCAGAAGATAATCAGAAGCAGACATCAACCCAACAAGGCTAACAGAAACATTAGAGGAAAGTAGAAAGCAACAAGCTTCTTTGTGTATATCATTATATGCAGTAAACCAAAAGGGAGAGAGAAAAAAATAAAGCACTGTATTATATTTTATATTAAGAGACAAACACAAAATCAGTACTAAGTACTATTACTATACACAACTGAAAATGTCTCAACTTAATGAAATTCATTCACCATTTCTAAACATACTTGTGTGTGGCCAAAAGTCAAAAACCTTGTAAACTTTTACTTCCATAATGCATAAAAGTCACTCACAATATCCAGAACATATCCTCATTTTATGCACCTGTGCTATTGCAACTTATGAAGAAGCTATTAAGTAGAATATTTATAGCTATTGCAAGATCATTTCAACTGAACTTTTCTTGTAAGTGCTTGCTGAAAAATTTATTCAATCTGACTCTTAGTTTATAATTTTTAGGGCCTAACAGAACAATGATAAGATCACAATCACAATCACAGTCAAGAGATCACAATCAAAAAGATGAAAGCAACACAACAAGAAGAAATCGAAACAAATAAAAAGGGGAATAGTACCAGAAGCGGGATCGTGGTGAACGAAGCGACGAGTTGAAGAAGCGGTGATCGAAGCTAGCGGTGAAGAAGCGGCGAACTGGCGGTGAACGAAGCTGAGAGCTGGGCTACAAATCTGAGAGGGCGAGAAGCCAGAACAAACATAGAAGGTACCGTTACTTTTTCTTAATTTACGCAGAACAAAACGAAGCCAGTACAAAACGAAAACTAACGAAAACGAGTTCGCAGAGAGAAGCAACAAAACAAAAACGAGTTCAAGATGAAGCATAAAGAAGAAGATGAACTTACGGACCTGAAGCAATGGCTTCGTTTACTTGATCATCTTGATCAACCCATAGCAACCGTTTCGTTTTCTCAGCATAGGGTTTCGTTTTCTGATCAGCAATTGGAAGGCGCGAGTATTTTGGTGGGAAGGCGTGAGTTGCAATTGGAAGAAGGTGGGAAGAGAAGTGGGTTTCGTTCTCTGATCGTGTGTTAGGGTTTTTACAAATTAGCCGACGCTTACTTCTTCTTTTTTTTTTAACGAAAAGTGATCTATTGCGTGGGCCAAGTGACGGCCCAGCCGACGCTATTAGCGTGGGACTCGCGGCCCACGCTACTCTTTTGGCAGCTAAAACCTTATTTTCTTGTAGTGGAATTGCATGTTTACATTACACTTAGTAACAACTTTTAAATAGAAAACACAACAGTGTTGCTTGATGGTAAACATGATTGTCACATGATACTCATACACGATAACAAAGCCACCATCTACCTTTTAAAATATTATTCAGTCACCTCTTCTCCCTCGTTAACTTGCTTAGTCTCTCTCTTCATTCTATTCTCACAATCTTCCATTCTATATTAAAATTAGTGTGTGACTCATGTATTGCAAGCATATAGAATATTATTTTTCTATTTTATTGAAAACAAATTACTTTTGAACAAAAATGATAAATAGTTAATTTAAAAAATAAATTTCAAAAATATATATTTTTTGTATATTGAAATATGTAAATGAATATTTAATATTATGTTTATTTTATTTTTCTGAAATATATTTACACAAAATAGAATAAGATTGGATATACTCTACAAATTAATGTTGCTACATAAATATAAACATTAACAAATTATTTCACAGAGTATTATGACATTTAATAATAATAATAATAATAATAATAATAACAACACTAATAAATTTGAGAATAAACTATATTTTTTGTCTTCCTGTTTTCACAAATTCAAATTTTAGAATTGGTCTTTTAAAATTTAGAAATTTAGTCCCTGTATTAGTATAATTCCGAAATCCTAGGATCGACCCTTTTTTTTTTGACAAAAAACCCCCAAAACCAACTGTGTTACAAAGGTTAAATTATTTCTATACTTTCTAGTTTAGAGAGAGGGAAAAATTACCAATATTGATGGCAGTCACTCATATATGCTATTGAATCTGGGATTGGCTCAACATAAATCGAGTGCTTAAAATAATATTTAATGTAAGACATTATTTATATAGAGTACCATAAAATTTAAGGGTTTAAATTTAAATTTTTTTTCTTACCTATATATGTTAAAAATAAATTAAAAACATAACTCATTTTTTAAGTAAAAAATTTCACTATTAGAAATTTTGAATCTAAAAAGAGTAAAATTTTAAAATGATTTTTTTTTTATCTTTTGTGTCTAAATCTTTTAATATTATTTGAAAATTTCAAAACAAATACTCACAAAAGAAAATATTGAAACTGATTTTGTTTCCAAATTTTATCTATAAATGTTCTGTATTAGTATCACATTCGTGCGATGCATTGAAAATATTTTTTGTATTAATATTAAAATCAAATATTATTGTGAAGAAAATATTAAGGTATTAATTAATAAATATAAAAATTCAATCAAATTGTTTCTGAATTTGTAAATTTAAGGTAAAAATAAATCACGTTACTTGTTCAAAAGAAATGTTACGGGATTATATTTGATAATAAAATGTTATTTGGGACAATAAATATAAAACAAATATTGTATATAGTAGAATTTTTATTTGGTAAAGACTATTGTTAGTAAAATAATATATACATATGTGAAAAAGAATAATATAGACAATTAATAAAGAACTTATTGATTGATAAACTTAGAATAGGAATAATGGAGTCAAATCAAAATACTTAATATACATGTAAACCATTACAAATGTTACCTTAAATAAGAATTATCTCAAATTTTCTTTAAAGGGCATGAGATTTGTAACATCCCTAGTTTCGTTAATTTCAAATTAAGGAATTAACGAGTAATTTATTATTCGAAGAGAAAAATAAATCAAGATAGGGATATGGGATAGTCGAGAAAGCATTATATATTGGCTAAGCTAGTCACAAGATTAAAATGCCTTAGTATATGAACTATGTGATAATTTGGAGAGAAATTGGGTTAAAAAGAGAGTTTAAGTGAAAATTGGAACTAAGGGGTATTTTGGTCATTGTCCTCATTTAAAACCCTTAAATGGGATTATTTCTTCATTCTTAAGATATAGAAGCAAAGGAAGAAAGAATAATAGAGAGAGAAGAGAAAGAAGGTATGAAGAGGAAGAAGAGAGGTGGAGAGCAAAAGCTCAAATTCTTCTTGAAGGTGAGACTTCCATAGTCCATTCTCTTCCATTTTTGATTTCCTTTTCATTGGTGCAAGTTTGAAAAGCTAATTCCTTCTATTTCTCCTTTCCCCTTTTCAAACCCTAAAGAGTTTTATCTTGATTAAGTTGAAATCTTGTTGTGTTTGTGGTTGTATTGGAAACCATGGATAAATTTTGTCAAAAATTGAAGTTTTAGCACATTGGATGCTATCCCAAAGTTCTAAGGAGCTCAAAGCTTGATTTGGAAGGCTTATTGGAAGTGTTTGGGGTTGTTGATTTCAAAGGAGAAGCTATAATTTCAGTATGGAAGTGACTTAATCATTTACGGGGATTGTTCGAGTAGTTACGGTATATTGTTTTTTGGTGTGACGACGTGAATTCTCGATATTTCGTCAAACCGGTGAGTTTTACTCACATTTAGGGAATTTACACTTTAAATTTATTGTGTTGAAATTCTGGAATCGATTGTTGTTTTGGTTCCGAAAGGGATTTTAGAGTCAAAAACCGAATTTTGGAAAAACATCGTTTACGGTTTAATTTTCCAATTATACTTTGATTGGGATGTGAAGTTTGGTTTGATTGTGATTGTTTGGACTGGAATGTGTTGTGAAATCTTCTGTTTTTCAGTTGGAATTGGTTCGGGTTTCGGTTTGGAATAGATCGGAATCGCGAAACGGACGAAATGGAGTTAAAATACTGTTTCTGTATAGGTAGCACGGACCGTGCGTCCCGTAGACAGAAACTTACACAAATTGTTTTACAGGTAGCACGGACCGTGCGCCCCAGGGGCACGGACCGTGCGTTGCTCTCGGGTTCAAAATGCCATTTTGTCGTTTCGTCACTCCTTTTTGTTCCAAATCACTTCTAAACCTTTTCTCAACCAATTGGGATGATATTTACTTTATAAAAACAAGATTTTAACATGTTCAAACTTGATTTTTCAGAAATGTTTTGAAACTTATCAATGTTTCGAAAAACCGAGTCTAGCCACGTGTGAGAACTTATGTTTTTCAAATCAAAACGGAACTTTATGTTCTAATATTGTAAAGGATATGATATATAAATTATATCATGAGATTGACGGCCCAATGCGGGTATGATATATAGATTATATCGAAAATGGTCAATAAGGCCTGACTTATATTTCGACGAAGACCAAATTATTTCGACAGAGAAAATGGTCATGCGCAAGGTAAACTCGACAAGCTTCCGGGGAAGCAAAAGCAAGAGAGAGGAAAATGGACACAAGCTTTCGACAGACAGAAAACAGAGCAGTTATGCGCTGAAGACTAGCAGTTGGTCGAAGCGTGATAGAGCGGTTCTGGTCGAAAGTAGGAGTAGCAGTTATTAATTTTCAAATTTCTAGGCAGTTACTTAGTTCAGTTTTTCCCCCTCTTTTCCTTTGTATAAATAGCTGTTTCTGAGAAGAAACAGGGGTCGCAAATCACAATACACAACCCGATTCCTGAAACTCTAACTTCCAAGCCAGAGCGAAAAACGAGTGGAAGAATCGCTGTACGTGATCGTGTACCACTTTTACGATTCAATGCAATTTATTTGTCTTTTCTTTACAATTCATGCACCATTTACTGCTTCTTTTCTTTTCGATTCTGTTAATCATTGCAAATCGTCCCCTTTTCTACATTTTCTGAAACACAAACCACTCGCAATTCAGAGGCAATTGCTTTGAGATTTTTCTAGTTTGATCTCACAAACCTTCTAATAAAACTAGTGATTGTTTGCTAAAAACACCAGCAAACAAATTGGCACGCCCGGTGGGACTTTGCCTTTGATTTTGTTCATTTTCGTACTCTCTTATTTGTATTCGCTGTTGTATGCACTTAAGAAGTGGTAAGATGGTTCGTTCTAGTACGAATAATGCGTCTAGTTCCAACCCTGTGGTTTCACAAGGGCAAGGAACAACAATGGATTCTGCGAGCATTAGCGCAGGACCATCATCGTCGACAACCGTTCCTTCATTATCAATGACTAATGTTGGTTCAACGCAGTCAGAAATGGCATCTTTGCCTATGTCTTTGCCGTTAAGTGCAGGGCTTCATAGCCCTTACATGGCAATGGGAAACAGTTTAGACCCACGTTTGAATAACGTGCATCTACCCCCATTTCCTCTGGGAATGTATGGCATGCCTACTGGGATGCCACATATTTCGACCTTTTCCCCTACACATGTCTCTTCTGAGAGTGTATTTGGTCGGAATCCCCCAGCATTAACCAATACGTCTTTGTTGGCCTTAAGACAGCAAGTAGACGAGAGTAATCACGATATGGTTAATATGCTTACCCAACAAATTGGTACAGTTTTCAATCCATTGATTCAAAATACCAATAACAGTTACCAAATGTTGGCAAATCAGATGAGTAGGATTGCAGATTTCTTTGGGGCTCCAGCGGTTAATAATAGGCAGGTTCCTATTATTGCGGGTAATGCGTCGCCAGTTAACCCCCAAGAAGCAGTTGCAGTCGAAGCGTCCACAATTGTAGGCGAACTACAAGGGGCAGTAAACCACGTCCCTGAAGTAGTTTTGGTAAATAGACACCAGAACGCTGATGAAGTTGTTCGACAAGTGCAACAACACAATGTTGGCGCAGAAAACAATATAGCTACTTTAGTCGAAACTATTTTGGCGCAAAATGGCCTTAACATAGGTTTACAAAGGCCTAACTTCGTATCACCATTATGTGAATACGTATTACAAACTGAGATACCAAGGGGATGGAAAGTTCCCAAGTTTACTAAGTTTGGTGGTGATACAAATGAGTCCACAGTCGAACACATTGCTCGTTTCTTGACTGAGGCTGGGGACTTAGCACAAAATGAGAATTTGAAGATGAAATACTTTCCAAATTCTCTAACTAAAAATGCTTTCACTTGGTTCACGACCTTACCCCCTGGTTCTATGTTCACATGGGGGCAATTAGAAAAGGCATTCCATGCACAGTTTTACATGGGCCAGTCGAAAATTAGTCTTAAAGAATTGGCTAGTGTTCGGCGCAAAATGCCTGAAACTATTGATGATTACTTAAACAGATTTAGGCTGTTGAAATCTCGTTGCTTCACACAAGTCCCTGAACATGAGCTTGTCGAAATGGCTGCTGGTGGCCTTGATTACTCAATTAGAAAGAAATTAGACACATCTCATTTGCGAGATATGGGGCATTTGGCTGATAGAGTTCGACAAGTTGAAAGGCTTAGAGAGGAAAAATCTAGGTCGAATAGGTATCATAAAAAAGAAAAAGTGGCATATGTCGAAGAAGAATTCGACGTTACATATAGTAATGTCGAAGAAGAGGAGATAGACGTGGCTGAACTTAAGCCTGGTCCTCCTTATACCTGTAAATTATTAAGGCCTGCGAATGGGAATAACCCTGTAGAGCCTAAGAATGATAGATTTATGCCTAAGACTTATACTTTTGATGCTACTAAATGTGATGAAATTTTTGATCTTTTAGTAACTGATGGTCAAATATTAGTGCCTAAAGGCCTTAAAATACCAACTCTTGACCAAAGAAAGAAAAAGGGTTATTGTAAGTTCCATAATTTTTTGGGACATAACACTGACCGTTGTGTGCTCTTCAGGGATATTGTGCAAAAAGCAGTTGACGAAGGAAGACTCAAATTTGCTGATAAGAAAATGAAAGCTCCTATGCAGATTGATGTTGATCCATTGCCTAAGGCTGAAGCTATGTATTCTGAACCTGTCGAAGCTGATGTAGGCATGGTGGATGCTCAAATGGCAGACCCTCCTAAGTGTGTCAAGACTGCCACCGAAAAATTAAAAGGTTTTATGTATGCTGAAGGTAAGAAACAGGAAGTGACCCTAAAAGAATATGATGGGAAGATACATGCTGTGTATCCAAAGGCTGAGGAAGAATTGATAGATTTCCTCAATCGGTGTAAGTGGAATAACTCTGAAGTTATGCTTTGCCCAAGGTGCAGCGCTGTCTTCGACAAAGAAGCAGCTGAAGCTGTCGAAGGTTATCAGGGTCAACAACAACGTAAAAGAAAATGGCTTGATAACAGGCCGAAATTTGACTTTGCAAAAGGAGATCTTCCTGGCTATAAGGCTAATGTGTCAACAAAGCCTTCAACAAGCAAACGACAATTTGCTAAGGAGAAGTCCTCAGCGAAAGGGTATTTGAAGCTGTCAACAAATAAATCCTTTGTCCCAAGTGCTAGTGCTCCTGTTGAAGCGTGGGTGCCCAATAATCAACGTGCTAAAGCTGTCAAGCCAGATACGGATGCTGTTAAGTTTAATTATAAGAATAACTATAAGGGTAAGAACCCCATGACTAGAACACAGTGGCGTCGTTACCAAAGACAACAGAAGAAGAAGGCACACTTTGACATTAACAAGGTTCCAAGTCATTTGGCTAATAACCATGTTCCACGCAGTACGATTGACATTAATCAAGTTCCACGCAGCATAATAGTGGCGAAGAGTGAGGTTCACAAAGCTGAAGTTGCCACAAAGAGGAATGCTGATGTTGCTAGTCATGTGTGTGCAGCGAATAAGGCCAAAGGCAAGGCTGTAGTAACAGAAAAGCCAAGAAGGCCTGCTCTTGAAAGAATATTTCCTCCATTGTCAACAGTGAAAGAAAAGAATGCTGATTTCGACATGGATGAAGACATGGAGTCTGATTTTGATGATTCTGAAGATGATTTCGATGTTGTTTGCAATGTGGTATCAATACTGCCTCTTGAGTACGATGTTATCACAGTACCAAATGATGTTGAAGAGGATTTTACAGAGGATATGGCTCATCATAAGCCAATGTGTTACTATGTGATGAACAATGGTTGTGTCCAAGACCAAATGGCTACCTTCGAGAAGCCAGATATGAGTATGCAAAACCACTTGAAACCCCTGTATGTCCAAGCCAAAGTCAATGGTGTTGGAATTAACAAAGTGTTAGTGGATGGTGGAGCTGCAGTGAATTTAATGCCACATGGTCTTTTGAAGAAGATTGGTAAGTTCGACACTGACCTCAGGCCACATAACATTGTCTTAAGCAACTATGAAGGCAAAACTGGCCATTCTTTGGGGGCCATTGAGGTGGACTTAATCGTTGGTTCCATAAAGAGGACTACATTGTTCTTAGTGATAGCCTCTAAAGCGAATTTTAATTTACTCCTTGGTAGAGAGTGGATCCATGGAGTTGGTGTTGTCCCTTCAACTTTGCATCAACGTTTAGTGATGTGGAAGGAAGATGGTTTGGTAGAGTATGTTGAAGCCAATCAGAGCTACTTCCGTGCTGATGTGAACCAAATTACCAAGGAAAATTTTGAAAAACAAATGGCGAAGATCGCGCCATGTTCATCTTCTAATGAGGCATATGTTCTTGCGGATAATGTTTTTGCCTCAGTTCATTTTGACCCAAATTATGGTTTTGTTTGGGAAAGAGAAATAATGGGAGATGATAGTGTTTATCCTGATGGTGTTCTTCGACCAACGGGGTGGAACACTGGTTCTTGAAAATGTTCTTATGTCAGTGCCCAATGCATGGGACAAAATTACGGCTTATATGGCCGAAAACAAGTTTAACGTGGCTATAGAGGCCGAAATTATTCAACAAACAATGGCTGTCGAAGCCAGTGAGTTACATGAAGGAAATGGCATAGTCATAGATGAAAGACTTGACTGCATTTATGATGATGATCCATTAGGTTTTGAAAAGGATCCTAGAGATTCGGCAAAGCATATGCAAGCTCAAGACCCGTTAGAAGAAGTTGATTTGGGAAATGGCTCAATAAAACGGCCAACTTATATTAGTGCAAATATTGATGCTTCTCTAAAAATCCAAGTCATCACATTGCTAAGGGAGTTCAAAGACTGCTTTGCTTGGGATTACGACGAAATGCCTGGGTTAAGTCGAGAAGTAGTGGAAATGCAATTACCAATTCGACTAGGGAAGAAACCAGTGAAGCAAGTGCCAAGACGATTTGCTCCTCAAGTGTTGGCTAAGATCAAAGAGGAAATCGAAAGGCTATTCAGAAACAAATTCATCAGAACTGCCAGGTATGTCGAATGGTTAGCCAATATAGTTCCTGTAATAAAGAAAAATGGGACTCTTAGAGTTTGCATAGACTTTAGGGATTTAAATAATGCAACTCCCAAGGATGAATACGCAATGCCTGTGGCAGAAATGCTAATAGATTCAGCAGCAGGATTTGATTATCTTAGTATGCTCGATGGTTATTCTGGGTATAATCAAATCTTCATTGCTGAAGAGGATGTGTCGAAAACTGCTTTTAGATGTCCGGGGGCATTGGGTGTTTATGAATGGGTAGTAATGCCCTTTGGATTAAAGAATGCTGGTGCTACATATCAGAGGGCCATGAATTCTATGTTTCATGATTTTATTGATGATTTTATGCAAGTATACATAGATGATGTGGTGGTTAAATCTTCCTCAGAAAGTGGTCATTTAGACCATCTTCGCCGTTCTTTTGAAAGAATGAGGAAATATGGATTGAAATTAAATCCATTAAAATGTGCCTTTTGTGTACGTGCAGGTGATTTCTTGGGTTTTATAGTGCACAAAAAAGGCATTGAAATCAATCAAAATAGGACTAAGGCAATTATGGAAACGAAGGCCCCTTCGACCAAAAAGGAGCTTCAGTCGTTGCTGGGAAAAATCAATTTCCTTCGAAGATTTATATCAAATCTAAGTGGCAAAACACAAGTTTTTTCGCCATTGTTAAGACTGAAGAAGGAAGAAGAGTTCAAATGGGAACCAATGCATCACGCAGCCTTCGACGAAATCAAGCATTATTTGATGAAACCACCAATTTTGTTGCCTGTTATTAAACACAAAGTGCTCAAATTGTATATAGCAGCTTCTGATAGAACAATAGGTAGCATGTTAGCACAAGAGGATGATAGTGGTGTCGAAAGAGCCATTTATTACCTCAGTAGGGTCTTAAATGATGCCGAAACGAGGTACACTCCTATAGAAAAGTTGTGCCTTTGTTTGTATTTCTCGTGTACAAAGTTAAAGCAATATATAAAACCAGCTGATGTTTCTGTTTATTCGCATTTTGATGTTATTAAGCATATGCTGTCGAAACCAATAATGCATAGCCGAATTGGTAAATGGGCTTTGGCTTTGTCAGAATACAACTTAACTTATCAACCTCTAAAATCAATTAAAGGACAAGTGGTTGCTGATTTTATAGTAGACCATTGTGTTGTCGAAGAAACATTAAGTTTTGTAGACGTATATCCTTGGAGGTTGTACTTTGATGGTTCAAGCCATAAACATGGAGCTGGGATTGGTATTTTAATAATATCTCCTACTAACATTCCAACGAAGTATAAGTTTAAAATTCGAGATGTTTGTTCCAATAATGAGGCTGAGTATGAGGCTTTAATAGTAGGCCTTGAAATTTTACTTGAGCTGGGGGCAAGTCATGTCGAAATAAAAGGTGACTCTGAGTTGGTTGTCAAACAATTGACAAGAGAGTACAAATGCATTAAAGAGCACCTTATCAGATACTTTGTTGTTGCCAATGCTTTGTTAAAAAGATTTGAGTCTGTTCACTTAGAACATTTACCACGAATTGATAATCAAGTGGCAAATGAATTGGCACAAATTGCTTCAGGCTATAAAGTTTCAAAACAAAGCCTAGAAGAGTTAATTGAAATAAAGGATAAAATCATTTCTAATGACTATTCTTCGTCACTATTGTCAACACCAAAAACTGGGGGGGCAGCAAACGCAAACGAGGAACTAGTCGTTGTCGAAAAACGTCAATTTTTTGGTGACTTTGACTTAGCAGAAATTTTTGCTCTTGACAATATGACCAATAATGATTGGCGAAGGCCTATTGTGGAATATTTGCAAAATCCCACAAGAAATACCAATAAAAAGGTAAAATACAGAGCTTTGAGCTATGTGATAATTGGAAACGAATTGTTTAAAAAGACTCCTGAAGCATATTTAGCAGTTTCTGATACACATAGTGGAGCATGTGGTTCACACCAAGTAGGCCACAAAATGAAGTGGTTATTATTTCGACAAGGAATGTATTGGCCAGCTATGCTGAAAGATTGCATAGAATTTGCTAAGGGATGCCAAGAGTGTCAAAAGCATGCTGGGATACAACATGTACCTGCAAATGAATTGCATGCCATAGTCAAACCTTGGCCATTTAGAGGTTGGGCTCTAGATGTGATTGGAGAGATAAAGCCAACTTCGTCGAAGGGCCATAGATATATCCTTGTGGGAATTGATTACTTCACCAAATGGGTTGAAGCTATACCTTTAGCCAATGTTGATCAAGAAACAGTGATAAGGTTTATTCAAAATCATATCATTTATAGGTTTGGAATTCCAGAAACCATTACTACAGATCAAGGATCAGTTTTCACTGGTAGAAAAATGATAGAGTTTGCTTCTGAAAATGGTTTTAAGTTATTAACTTCGACACCATATTATGCGCAAGCCAATGGACAAGTAGAAGCTGCCAATAAAGTTATTATTAATTTGATTAAAAAGCATGTTGGGCAGAAACCAAAAAATTGGCATAATACCCTTGATCAAGCATTATGGGCTTGTCGAAATTCACCCAAAGAATCTATCAACACTACTCCTTATAGGCTAACATTTGGACACGATGCAGTGTTGCCTGTTGAAATTTGTCTACAATCAACAAGAATTCAAAGACAGTGGGAGATTCCCTCTGATTATTATTGGAATATGATGCTTGATGAATTGGTTGATTTAGACGAAGAAAGGTTATTAGCTTTAGATATGCTTATTCGACAGAAAGAGAGGGTAGCTAAAACTTATAACAAAAAGGTTAAGTTTAAAGCCTTTGATTCAGGTGATCTAGTGTGGAAGGTCCTATTGCCTGTGGATAAAAAAGATAGAGTCTTTGGTAAATGGTCCCCAAGTTAGGAAGGACCATTTAAAATTTTACAAGTTTATTCAAACGGCGCATATGAGGTCAAAGAGATTGGCGCTGATGAAAGAATTTTGCGTATAAATGGCAAATACTTGAAAAAGTATAAGCCAACGTTGCAAGAAGTTAAAATAATGCTGGAATAAATATAAAGAAAGCGTAAAAACATGGCATTTAAGTTGCCAAAACATTGTCGAAAGCACAGAATAAAAATTGCTCAAGAATAAAATGGAAGAAATTTCATTATAATGTTGCCAAGTTACATGTGCCAAAGGAGGCATTTGTGAATTACATAGTGCCGAAAGGGTAAATAAACTAGGCATAAATAAAACGCTGAATTGCAGTTGGTCTTTTACGACCAAGTAACTTCTCTTTTGGGTGGTCTTCTTCGACCACGTTGACGCTTCCCGTCGTTCAGGGGGTCATTCTTTCGTCTGCGCGTTAGGCTTGTAAGCCTTTCAACTGGGCGTTTCCTTGCTTGGTAAACCTCAGGAAGCCCTTCAGAGAGGAGATATTGATGAATCTTCCTGCTCCCACTTTGAGTCTCCCGCATAAACTCAGAAAGTTGCAAGATCAAGTGACATGAAGAAAAAAGGAGCAAAGCCATAATTCGCAGAGATCAAAAACCATCACTTTGAACCTCCAGGCAACCTCACTGCAATTATGAGAGATGAGGTTACGCGGAAGACTCAAAGCAAAGGGAATGATCCTGGAACGGGAAAGGAAAAGAGGAAAAATCATGGAGTGGTGAAGATGAGAAACAAAACTCTTCTATTTATAAGGAGAAGTATGAAAGAGCGTCAGTTGGTTACGAGTTTGGCGTTCCGAGAAGTGAGGCATCACTTTAATTATGGCGTTAGTAACGTAACGGAAGATGGTGGAACCATTCAAAGTTAAAACAGAGAATCAGTAAACATAGTCAAAGACCGAAATTACAGGCTGTTCAAGTTCAAGGTTTGAATATGGATTATTGATGGCAACTTATGAGGTAAAAGAAGTGGAAGAATTGGAGAAGCCTTATAGGAAATGGTGAGATAAGGCATTTACTGAGAAGTAAAATGTTGAAGGCCACGTAATACACCAATATAAGAGTAACGTCAGCAACACTTAACAGTGGTGACATCAGGTATGCAGCTATTTTACTCAAGTGCAAAGTTATTTCGATGGTGAATTCAAAAATGTCTTTCTCTTCTTCCTCCTCAAGTTCAGTCGAAAAAGACATTTTTGGGGGGCAATTTGTTAGCCTGTAATTTCGACAGGCTTCATTGAAAATGGTCAAGAAGGCCTGACTTATATTTCGACGAAGACCAAATTATTTCGACAGAGAAAATGGTCATGCGCAAGGTAAACTCGACAAGCTTCCGGGGAAGCAAAAGCAAGAGAGAGGAAAATGGACACAAGCTTTCGACAGACAGAAAACAGAGCAGTTATGCGCTGAAGACTAGCAGTTGGTCGAAGCGTGATAGAGCGGTTCTGGTCGAAAGTAGGAGTAGCAGTTATTAA
This sequence comes from Astragalus glycyphyllos, assembly GCA_963573325.1. Taxonomy (NCBI): domain Eukaryota; kingdom Viridiplantae; phylum Streptophyta; class Magnoliopsida; order Fabales; family Fabaceae; genus Astragalus; species Astragalus glycyphyllos. The sequence goes on from OY754308.1 coordinate 40,557,665, forward strand.
TTTTCAAATTTCTAGGCAGTTACTTAGTTCAGTTTTTCCCCCTCTTTTCCTTTGTATAAATAGCTGTTTCTGAGAAGAAACAGGGGTCGCAAATCACAATACACAACCCGATTCCTGAAACTCTAACTTCCAAGCCAGAGCGAAAAACGAGTGGAAGAATCGCTGTACGTGATCGTGTACCACTTTTACGATTCAATGCAATTTATTTGTCTTTTCTTTACAATTCATGCACCATTTACTGCTTCTTTTCTTTTCGATTCTGTTAATCATTGCAAATCGTCCCCTTTTCTACATTTTCTGAAACACAAACCACTCGCAATTCAGAGGCAATTGCTTTGAGATTTTTCTAGTTTGATCTCACAAACCTTCTAATAAAACTAGTGATTGTTTGCTAAAAACACCAGCAAACAAAACACAAACAGGGAAACCCTAAATTCCCACAACTCAACAAACCAGCGCCGCTTCCCATTTTTGGAGAGAGAGAGAGAGTCCCATGAGAGAGAAAGAGAGCCACAGTGGTGTTGCGTTCTTGGTGTTTTGGGGTGGTTCGTTGGTGGTATTGAGTAGAGAGAGAGGATGGTCGTGAGGTGGTTTTGTAGTGGAGAGAGAGAAACGTAGGGGCTTTTATGGTGGCTTTCGTGGTGGCAACATGGTGGTCGTTCGGGTGGTTATGGTAGTGATGGGGGTCATTTTGGGTGTCGGCTTTGGGTGGTCACTATGAAGCTTTTTTTTTTACGGCGGTTATGGTGTTTTCCTGCGGGGTCACGATGGCACTTATGGTGGTTCACGGTGGTCGGAGCTCGAACGAAGGTGAGTTACACTCTTTTTGGTTCTATCCCCTCCTTCTTCTCGTTTCTACTCACACATTCTCCTCTTCTCATTCTTCCTTTCCTATTTTTTTCATCTACTGATTCTCATTTTAAATTAGCAGTCTATTTTGCTTCTTATTATTTTTTGAAAGAACATTCAGTTTGTTATTTTTTAGAAACAACACCTATATTTTATAAAAAAAAACTTGTTTTTCATTGTTGAACCATAAAACTAAAACTGAGACTTAACATAACAATTTTTTTTGAAAATTACACTAGATATCATCTACATAGCACAAATAAATAACAAGTAAATAAAGTATACGAAAATGATTGAATGAATTTAGGAACTAACCTAGTTCCAAGTAAACTCTTACTCTCTTTTTGAACTAAAACCCTTTTGTGCTCTCAAAAAAATTGATTTCTCTCTATTTGGTGAGTATCTCTCTCTGTTTCCCTTTTTTCCAAAATGTTGCTGTTCATATGTATTTATAGTGGAAAAAATGTGGTGTAGGTGTGTATGTTGAGCAGTGTATCAAATCTCTTGGGACAAATTCTGAAGAGCCAAGACAAAATAGCCCAGAGATGGTGGTGGTGCTGCAAAAAAGTAGTATTGTTGGTGCTGAAAATGGGAAGACAGCAAGGAACAAGGAGAAATAGGCTTGAGCTGGGAGCTCAAAATAGTTTTCAGCCACAACAACAAGGGCAGCAAACGCATGCTCCCTGGTTTTTTAGTTTTGTTTTAATTTTATGTACCATTTTGCCTTTTATTTTTGTCCCTTTGTGTAACAAAGTTGACTTTGGTTGTACCCCTTTATTGTAAAAAAAACTGATATTATACTAATAAAAACATATATTCAAAATCTGATTTTTTTCATTATCTTTTTCTATAACAATAATACTAAATTAAACTAATAACAACTACTATAATAATAACAATAAAATAATAAGCACTCGAAATAAACAACTTGTACACGACAAGACATGAACAAGCACACGCCACGAGAACATATGTACTCGATAAACGCTCGTACACTGTTAGAAATAATACGCACGCTCAAATTAGAGAGGTGACGCACACCCAACATGAATAAAACTGTACGCACTTAAAAATAGCTTACGTGCACAGTAAGAAGTGGCATGCGCGTAGCGAGGTATCTCTTTTTTTGTAGTTTTTTTCTAAAACAATAAAAAAAATGTCGGTTAAAATTGGATGTTCACATACATAAATATCCCAAACCACTTTCAACTCTTCCTTTCATGTGCTGCCTCCAATTTTTCTCCATCACTTAAAAGACTGCTTAAAGTATCTTTCACATAATGCAACTCATTGACGTTATGTTGCAGCTGAATTTCGAATTCAAAATTTATCACGTGGACACATCAGCAACACATAAGGCAAAAGCGGAAGAAGGATTCGAAAGGCGAAAGAATTCGGACTATAAGCGCATCTTCACATAAGGCAAAATTCAAAGGCTAGTAAGCGGAAGAAGGATTTGAAAGGCGGAAGAAGTCGGACTATAACCGCATCTTGAAAAACAGTTGTCCAAGGCTTAATTCGAAGGATAGTAACAGGCACGTAGATACGCAATGTGGTTTTGGGCAGTTTATTCTGGAAGCTTCCAAACGCGAGAACAAATGTAAAGCATTCAAGGGCTAGAGGATACGTGGTGTCAACTATCAACTAGCATTTGATAGTTTTTCGTTTATTTTATTTTAGAATGGACAGATGTCCAACATGGAACTAGGTAGTTAGTGTATGCGATTTCTATAAAAAGCAGTTTGTACATAGTACTAGAGGTACATTTCATAACATTCAGTAACCCATCATGCCTAAAACATCTTATTACACAGGATCTCTGATAATTGTGGTGAACAATGTATGTTTGAGCCAATCTTCTATTTTCGTTTACACTTTTTTTCATTCTGTTAATTTTCATACATAAGGGATTTGTGATGTTTTTTCGTTCTCAGGAATGATTTCCGCAAATTGTTTAAGTTATTCTTATTTTTATAATTAAGGCTTTGAAAACCATTGGTGCGAAGTACTTGAAAGATTCATGATGTTCAACCTATTTTGGGTCTAATTCCCGTATTTTATTCAAGTAATTAGTGCTAGTTATTCACTTTGAATTCAATTACGTGATTGGTCTTGACTCTTGAGTCTCTGACTCAATTGATTGCATAACTAAGTGTTGTTTTAAACCATTTTACTCTTCAAACACACGCAAATTGGGGCTGGTATTGTAAACATGTCAACTGGTGAACCTAACATTTTTTTTTTGATAAGCAAATGTTAATAGGGGTGGGGGAATGTTAGTTTCCAAGGTTTGAACCCTGAACCTCCTTCTTGCAACTTTGCAACTCCTTCATGTCCATTAGCTCGCCAACTGAGCTACCTAGCATCTAATTCGAGTCCTTTTATCCTATCTCTTTCGAATTCATTTGTTTGACAGCAAACCTTACCAAAATTTACTGGGAAAGACGTTCTCATATTTCTCTTCACAAGTTATGACCCCCTTGTGCATCAATTTTGTCACCACCAACCATATTTGGTGCCTTTTGACTTTAATGAAGACATAGTCAAGAATGACAAAATGAATTGGAAGATAGCCAAGTTAATTGTAAGAACTTCCCTAAGTACTCTAATCACAACAACAGGGTGCTGATCAAGAACCAAAAGTGGGGATACCCAATATTTACTATATATATGCTTCAAGGATGTCATCATTTTGTTGGCATTTTTTTCATCGTCTTTGTAAAGAACGTTCTTATATTCTGCGACACTTGTTGCAACACTTGAATCTCTTTTTCCGCTCCGAATAGAATAATGAAGGGCTTGAACATTTACCTTGATTTTCAACATGATATCTCTTGTGATGCCACACATATCCAAAAGTCTCACAGAACCATCCAACACCTCCTCCACACATTTTTCAGCTCTATGGTGGGACCACACCTTTTGGGTTGATGCCATATCTAGAAGATCATCTAAGGAAATATACAAATCATCAAAGTAATGATAGGCTAGTGTGAATTGACCCTGATGTGGATGTGGATGTTTGTTCCCATGTTTTGAGTTTGTTCAGCTCCTCAACAACTCTAATGGTGCTAGGATGAGATGTTGAAGGCAAACTAATTGAGAGAACATGGTACTTTTTGCTTGTCATGGTTGCTCTTCTATTTTTTGTTTTTCTCCTATATGAAAGTTTAACTTTGTCATGGTAGAATGTAGCACAAATCATGTGGTGCATGTGCTACTAGCATAGGGCTCCATTCAGTTTTGGTTAACTTGTCAAATCTCTACCCAACATTGTGTTGTATTATATATGTATCGTCGTAGGCCACAAGAATTTTAAAATGAGTTTAAGGCTTGAGGTGTATTGGTAAACAAATTAAAATCTTCCTTAATCACCACATAATTGGTTTCCTCTCTGCCACATCTCTTAAATTTTTAAATATAAAATTGGCCTGCAAAATCGGATTAAAGAAAGGTCAAGAGATCTACAATAATTTGAGTTAAATAAGCTATTTGGACTTCCAAGAATTACGGGTCTATTATTTAACGTTTAATATTGTGTACACGAGTGGCATTTAGTACTCTTTGCTTTCTAACCATTGCTTGCATTGCATAACTTGCGTTATTTTTTTAAAGTAAATAGAAGAAAAAAACTCATTAAAACCTTCCAATTAAAAAAATATAAAAAAAAAGAGTATTTCCTCCTGATTTTATTCAAAGAAGAAAGAAAGATGACAGAAGAGAGCCCAAGGAGGGCTGGACGAATACTTATGACGAGAAAATAAAATAAAATGAAAACACTAATAGGGAGCCCCTAACTTATTACAGCGAAAGATTCCTAAAACAATCCATCCTAAAAGACAATTTAAAGGACTAGCTCAGAAAAGTTAGATCAAAAGAGACAAAATTTGCCATTGAACATGTATTGTAGCCTACAAACAATTTCCCTTTCTGCCGAAATTTCCTCTTTTAGGACTTGGACACAATCTGTTCGAAATTATCTTCTTGAAAAACTGTTCCTTGGGTCTCAGTTGTCATTAGATCAACAACCTCATCTAACACATCACCCCAAAACTTTCTAATATTCTTATGTCAGATGCTACAACTAGATTAAAAGTACCATCAGAATCCGAGGCATTTAGCGAATATAACTTGGTAGTAGGAGGTTATTCATATCATTGACTACGTTCGCTACGTTGGCGTTAGAGTGAACTACGGGAGTTTCAATAATACAACGACTAGTAGTATTAGATGTAAGAGAAATCTAACCAGCGTTATCCCTGAGTTGCTGCCTCTAGTGTTGGACTATATGATAACCTTAGAGGGGGGTGAATAAGGTTATATGCTAAAAATGAAATCTTTTTTATTTTTGAAAAGTTAATGATGCAAGTTTAAATCGAATGCGGAAAAGAGGATTTAAACTATATGCAATACCTAAGCAAGCTATAACAATGGCAGGAACAATTACAGTGATATTGAAGGCTACGTGTAGTAATATCAACTGCAATGAGAATTAACAAGTATAAAGGAAAAGCAATGTAAAGATAAGGGATAGGAGTACACCATGATTTTTACGAGGTTCGGGATAAAAGCCCTACGTCCCCGGCCTCCGGCTTTCCAACCTTCGGACTTGACAATAACCACTATATGAGAAGAAACTTCTTCAACGTCTTACAAGCAAGTAACTTCGCTATAGCTACCACACCAATCTCAATTTTCCCCAAATTGAGAACCTAAGCTCTCCGCTAAGGATTTCGCTACAATTCAATCTCCCCAATTGAATTACCCAAGAAAACTTCCCAGGATTTCACAACAACCAAGTATAGATGATTACAAATGAAAACTAGGATCCAATCACTCAAGCAATATAATAATGATGTAGTTGAGAGAGATGAGAGATTTTGAACCCTAGATGAAAAACGTGAAGAAAATGGTTTGATGGTGAGAGTATACGTTCTTTTCTTTTTGATTCGTGGATTGTTCTGTTTAATCATCGGGAAAACCCTAATCCTATTGTTCTTTAAAATATAAGTAAAAAATCGATTGCTTGCTTCCAAAAGCAAGAAGGAAATCGATTTGGGTCTTTAAAATAACAAGTCATCAATAGATTGTTTTCTTCCCAAAACAAATTCTTTTCTTAAAAAATAACAGGTGGGAAATCAATTATATGCTTCAAAGGCAAGAGGGGAAATCGATTTTATGCTTTAAAATCAAGTCAAAAATCGACTTGGTTCTTCAAATACACAAAGTCATCAATCGATTGTTTTCTTTCCAAAACAAGTTATTTTAAAAACAAGTCATGAATCTATTCTTCTCTTTAAACTATAAAGCCATAAATCGATTTTCTTCTCTAAAAAAGGAAGCTTAAAATCGATTTCTAGCTTTAAAGTACCAAGTCAAGAATCGATTCTTTACTTCAAAACAAATTCTTTAAAAAACAACAAATCAGGATTCAAACTATTTCTTTAAAACACTTTGTGCCTAACCTGATTAATCATGCTTTTATATAAAATATTTTTCCAAGACAGTTCTATTTTAAAAGATCATCTCTCAACTACAAAAGTTATAAAGCTTAAGTGACGAGATCTTACACGCGTCCTATGCAAAGCAATATAACACATAAGTTAATAGTTTCTCCTCCGAGCTTCTACACTTTAAGATATCATGTCAAGCGCTTTGGTTCATGCCCTATGCTTTGGTTCATGCCCTGCGCTTTTGGTTCTTGCCCTGTGCTTTGGTTCAACTATAACCATTAGTAAATAGATTGTAATTTGTTATCATTCAAAACAAAGAGTGTTTGACCTAGGTTCAACATCTAGCACACATACATAACTTGCGCTATGCAGGTATGTGAAGGAGGACGAGTATCATGACATTAACGACCTTGACTATGCAGCTCATTGCCTTTAACCAGTGTTGTGCATTATAGGGTTGACGCACCACACTAAACGCAGGGTGTTGAGCTTTTGGGAACAGAAGAATGCCTCATTGATCGGTGTCACTACCCTCAACCAAGCCACTACCTTTCGCTATGACAACAACCACTTAGGATTAGCTTTTCTATGTCCATTCAACATATTATACCCATAAGTTTCATTGATGATATATGATAAGTTATAAAGGTCTATGGTAAAAGCCCACAAGGTAAGTCATGACAAATTTACAATTAAAAGGTAATGAATTAATTATGACCGATTCAAGTGCTTTTGCTTGGTCTCGATGCAACGAATATCCAAAATACTTTATTCTCTACAAGTATAATGACAAACAATTGCCAATGATTCCTGCAACACTAGACAACGATAATATTGGGTTAGAGCATAAGCTAGTGATGCTTTCAGCTAATAAACTTTCACATTCTAGTTTGCATCATTCGAGTGCTTCGCCTAGAAGCATGACACTTGTCTTTCTCTCCAAAAATCTTGTTTTCCTGGTGTAGGCTGCTCCCATTTCGCTCCCCTATACTAAGGGGGTTAACTTCTTCTTTCTTTTCCTAGGGCTATTAAGATGTTTGAGTTCGCCTAGTTTTCTCTTGCCTGCCTGTGAAGTAGGCAGATCAAAAGGTTACCTTATTAAAGAATCCTCAAATCTATGTTTATTTTTAACTCCTCGAATCATTTTGTTGTTTCCTACGCCCTTCATTTTATCTGGGTGCCTAGGTATACACCATAAGAATTTCCTCATTTGATATTCGCCCTTAACTTGAAGGCTTTGATATCCTAAGGTGCTATTACACTACAAAAAAATTGACAATTTGCGAGGGACTGTAGCGAGGGAAAACTAGTCCCTCGCAAAATTGATAGTTTGCGACGGAATTTGCGAGGGAAAAGGGCCCCTCGTTGATTTTTCAAAATTAGCGACGGAATTTTGGGTATTAGCGACGGAATGCTGGGTCCCTCGCAAATTTGAATCTGCTTGGCACGAAAAATTAGGCAGGTTAGCGACAGAATGTTGGGTCCCTCGCTAATTTTGTGACCGTTTCAGAATTTGGGGAATTGTGAAGCACTTAGCGACGGAATTCTAGATCCCTCGCTAATTTTTTTTTTCCAGAATCACTTAAGTGTCTTTCTCACTACTCACTCACTCACACTTCTCACACTTCTCACCTCTACTCTCTCTCTACACGAACCACCACCAAACAGCCACCACCACCACACAACCACCATCACCCACGACCTCCTCTCCTCTTCCTCTACCCTCTCTCACCTACGAACCCCCACCACCACACAACCACCATACAAGCATCACCACATAACCACCAACACCACCACCTCCACCACCACCACCACCACCATACAACCACCCCGACCTTGCTATGAACTCCTCTACTCTCTAAACTACGAATTCCTCTTTTCTTATCCCTAATTTCTTTCCTGTTTCTCTCTTTTTCTCTCCACCATAACCACCACCACCACCACAAATTAGTTTCTTGTCTCTCCCTTTTGTAAGTTTTCATTTTTATTTTTATGATATTGTCTTGATTTTAATTTTGTTAATGAATTTATTTTGATTTATGTTTTTTGGTTGAAATTGAAATGATTTAGGATTGAAATCGTTGGTGTTTGAGGTCTCACAACCGCACCGGAGTGCGCACCGTCACCGAACAACAGCACCGGACCTCAATCTCATAACGGTTAGTTTTTAAATTAAATTTGTTGTTGTTGGTTTTGTTGTGTGTTAGAATTGAGTGTTAGGATTAAGTGTTGTTGTAAAATGTGAGTTAAATTGAGTGTGAATTGTGAGTTAGAATTTGTTGTTGTTGTTAAAATAAACTTGTTGTTTAAAGATTGTAGGATTGAGTGTGAAATGTGAGTTAAAATTGAGTGAATGTTGTTTGGGAAACTATATTGTTAGAGATGATTGTTGTTAATAATTGAAAAGTGAATTTGAATTTGTTAATTTGAATTTGTTAAATTGAATTTGTTGAGAAGAGTTAGATTGAAAATTGTTGAGAATTAAAAATTGTGTATGTTGTTAATTGTGTCAAATAGTTGAAATTGATAAGTGTATTATTTTAGAGTTGTTAATTGAAAATTGTTTAATTGTTGTTTTGATGAACCCTAGGTTAGATGACTGTGTGTTGTTGATGGAAAAGGGTGAGGTGCTGTCTCTCACCCCCATAATTTGCTCGAAATCATCTCCATTGAGATAATTGCGAGACGATACTAACAACGGTAAGGTTGGGAGTTATATGAAATAACTTCCTTCACTACTTGGATGGAAAAGGGTTTTGTGCTGTCCTTGACCCCCATACTCGGCTCGGAATCATCTCCACTGAGATCATATCGATGCCACTAACTTGATAGGTTATTGGGAATGTTATGGGAATCTAACACATTTTCTTAAATATGTGTAGATGAATTGGTATGAATTTAATCGTGATAGGGTGTATGATCGGTTATTTCCTAGAAGAGCGGGTTTAAAGCAAAGTTTTGTAATTGGGGTTGAACAGTTTCTTGTTGTAGCGTGGCGACATGAATTGGCTAGACAGGAAAAGGGGGTTAGATGTCCATGTTTAAAATGCGACGGAATACCTATTAAGACCGATGATGAAATTAGGGAGCACTTGTATCGTTGGGGTTTTAAGCCTAATTATTGGATTTGGGTGGAACATGGAGAAAAAGGACGTCCAAATTTTGACGCAGGGGCTTCAAGCAGTTCTGGTTTTGGTGTTGCACGTAATGAAATTTTTGAGTCGATGGAAAACATGATTTGTGATGGTCTTAGGGTGAATGTGCCATTTGATGAGCCTCAATATGACGATTATGATGAACTTCCAAATGAAGAAGCACAAAGATTTTATAACTTGTTAATAGATTCGAACAAACTGTTGTTTGAAGACTCCCCACAGTCAAAATTATCTATGTGTGTGAAGCTTTTATCTCTCAAGTCGATGAGTAATATTTCTGAGGTGGGTTTAGACTATGTGACTGATGGGAAGATGTTCAAACCCAAAGCCAAATATTGTATGACACCAGATGAAGCGAAAGATGTTTGTCGATGGTTGAAAGGATTGAGGATGCCAGATGGTTATTCTTCTAACCTTGCGAGATGCGCCGATGTGAACACCGGGAAGATGTATGCAATGAAAAGTCATGATTGTCATGTATTCATGGAGTGTTTGCTTCCAATTGCTTTTGATTCATTACCAAAGTGTGTCTTGGAACCGCTTACTGAAGTGAGTCAATTTTTTAAAAATATGTGTTCTTCAACATTGAGAAGGGATGATCTTATTAAGATGGAGCAGAATATTCCTTTCATTATCTGTAAGTTGGAGAGAATATTTCCTCCCGGTTTCTTTGATTCCATGGAGCATTTACCGATTCACCTTGCGTATGAAGCAAGACTTGGTGGACCAGTTCATTATAGGTGGATGTATCCATTTGAGAGGTAATTATCTATTTCAATTAAGTGTCTTTCATTCATATATATATATATATATGTAGATTAATGAAGTGTCTTTCGTTCATATATATGTAGGTTAATGGGTGATTATAAACGATCGGTGAAGAATAAAGCTAGAGTTGAAGGATCGATCTGCACAGCTTACGTACACCGTGAAACAATTTATTTTTGTTCACATTATTTCAACATCTTTATGTTGTCAACAAATAATAGAAACCAAATGGAGGCTGAAGAAGAAAGACACCCGCTCGCTTTATCTGTATTTAGCAAACCTGGTCGCCCCTCGGGAAAGAAGTCAACCAGCTACTTATCAGATAAAGAGCATAAATCAGCACATGTTCATGTCTTGATCAATTGCACTGAAATTAAACCATATCTTGAGTAAGTATGCTCCAATTTCATTTTTAATCTATACACCTTTAGAGTATGAAGTTAAATCAAGGTTTGATCAACTTTCAATATATGAATAATTCCTTTGCAGTGCATTCTTACGAATTGAGGGTATAGGCGCTGAAGAATCTTCTATTCGTATACATGAAAATTTTCCATCTTGGTTTGAGGCTAGAGTAAGTAGATAAAACTAATTTTAATGTCATATGTTTAAAGTAGATATGAGACATGACTTATTTTTTCCATATGTGGTTACTTAGGTTTATGAAGCGGAACCAACTCCCCAAATCCGACACTTGAGGAACTTAGCTGAGGGTCCTTTTCTTGAGGTGACCGAGTGGCACACATACCTAGTTAACGGTTACAAATTTGACACTCAATCATGGAGTGAGGGAAAAAAAACAATTAATAGTGGGGTATATGTTAAAGGGGAAACTGGAGGAGGTGAAAATGACTACTATGGTGTGATTGAACACATATATGAACTTGAATACCCACGGTTAGACTATGAAAAGAAAATAGTTTTGTTTTTCTGTAGATGGTTTGATCCATCAGTTAGAGGAACAAAATTGAATCCAAAATGTAATACCGTGGACATTCGAATGAATGGAAGGTATAAACTTTATGATCCGTTTATCATGGCAGAGAATGTGAGGCAGGTGTATTATGTTCCATATCCATCAACTCGGAGAGGATGGTGTGTTGCAATTAAGACAAAACCTCGGGGTCGCATTGAAGCTAATGATGCGGAGGATGACGTTCCTTATCAGGTGGATGAAATTTCAGGAGTAAATGAGGTAATTGAAGTTGAACAGATTGACTCCTTACGTGATGATCGATTCCTAGTTGAAGAAGTTGAAGCAGTTGAAGCAGACGTTGATGAAGATGAGGAACATAATGAAGATGAAGAAGAGAATGAATATGACGAATATGAGCAAGATGAAGATGAACAAGATGAAGAAGACAATGAAGATGAATAATTTTATTAATCTTATGTTGTATTTAAATTTATTAGAGTTATTGTTCTTGTGTTTTCTTATGTTGACTCATTATGTTGTCTTTAAATTTATTAGAATCATTAATATATCATGATTGTTCTTGTTAATTTAGTTTCTTTAATTTATTTATAATATACATCATTAATGTTGTTAGTATCACATTTGGTTTCTCTTTTTTCATAGATATGGATCCAGGAAGTTTTGACCCACCGAGACGTGCAGGGAAGCAGATTGCCGATGAACCTCCCAAGAGGAGGCGTAATCGTCGTAATCGTGAGGTGGTTCTCAACATTGAGAACATGAGGCAGGGTCATACATCATATATGAGCCCACCAGGTACCGAGCCGATTGCCCCACGACCTCCGTCTCCATCTGGTCCCGGATTTTTTCATTTACCCTCGCATGGGCATTATATGGGCCCATCATATATGTATGCAGCAGGGCATATGGGTGCACCACATATAGGCTCATCATCTGGGCATATGGGTGCACCACATGGACATATAGACTCATCATCTGGGCATGGCAGACCAGCAGAGCATATGGGCACACCATCTGGACATACGGGCAGACCAGCTGGGTTATCTATGCCTACCCCATCGCCCCAGGATGATATTGATCCTGATATTGAGCCCGAGCAGGATGATATTGACATCGATGAAGAGACGGTGGAGGTGGTTGTTATCGATGGTGTTAAACTAAAGGTCATTTATCCTAGTGGTGACGCGTAAGTATTTTGTTTGTTTTTTTTTAAGTTAATTTATGGAACGACTTATATTTGATTGTTTGATATATCTTTCATTATGCAGGCTTCTTCCTGCAAAGGTAGCTTCATCGAACATTACCCGTGTCGTCCGAAAAATGTACTTTCAAAAGTTTCGTTCAAAGTGGACTAAGGTGACTGACGAGGAAAAGAAGGAACTGCTGGAATTCTTTAGGGTAAATGTCAATTATGTCATTACTTATATTGTTAGTTTAAATTTAACGTTAAATATAATTACTAATACATATTTTTGTCTTACTTAGGGTAAAGTGACATGGCGCGAAGAAGATGATGAAGAAGTGAGAAGAGTTTTTAATAAAAGGATGAGCGCTCAGTTATCAGATTTGCTTTATAAGTTGCGGGCTAAAAATCAGCGGCCAAACTACATGAGTGAAGAAGTTTGGAATGCCTTTCAGGCTCATTGGGCTACAACAAAGTTCAAAGCAAAATCTGAAGCAGCCAAGAAGAATAGAAACTCAGAGAAGGGTGGCTCGCTTCACACCTGCGGGTCCGTCAACCAGGTTCAACATGCTCTTAGATTGGTATATTATTTTAAAAATCTTTGTGTTATTTTTACATTGGTTAATTAGTTTGCAATATTTGAAAATGTATTTCATTTTACAGAGTTTGAAGGCAGGACGCCCTATCACTGCTCCTGAGCTGCATAGAGTCACCCATTTGAGGAAAGGGACTAACGAGTATGTTGATGACCGCGCCAGGATTACTCAGGTAAATATACAACTTGATTTGTATTATATAAAGTTGCTTTGTTAAAATGGAGCGCTAATTATGCTATGTTCTATGGTTATGCAAAACGGGAGCAAATTAATGAGATCATGTCTCAGCTGACTCAGGGGAGCTGGGACCCTGCCTCACTTGGTGAACTTCCTCCTGAGATGCGAGATCTGGCAAACATCAATTGGGAGAAATTAGTTGGTTGGTACAAGGGTCGTCTGTATGGTACTGGGCCAATGGCTCCTATTATGGGTTCTAAGGGCTCGTCTGGGGTCGGGAGCAGCAGAGGACGCAGTCGACCAGCTTCTACTAAGTCAGATGCGGAGACAGAGCAGCTTAGGCAGGAGCTGCAATCTACTAAACAGCAGCCGGAGGATACTCAAGCGGAGGTTAGGGGCTGGAGGGCAGACCATGCGAAGGTGCTAAGGAGACAGGAGCTGATGTATAACTATTTTAAGAGCAAGAATATTTTTCCAGATGAGGAGGAAGATCGGGAGCAAGCTCAGCAGTCAGAGGAGTCAGAGGAGTCTGAAGGCAGCTATTAGGATAGTTTGACATTTTCAGTACTTTTTTATTCGGATATTATGTTATTTTTGATTCGGATATTATGTTGTTTTAATTCGGATTTTATGTTGATTTGGATTTATATTATGTTGATTTGGATGGAATTAAAACTGTTTTAGCTATTTCAATCAGGTATAAAATCAGGTCTATCAATAAAAAAATAAAAATAGGTTTAGCAGAAAAAAAAATTTTAAAAAAAATTGGGATTAGCGAGGGATTTAGCGAGGGAATAGTGGACGCATGGCTGTCAGAACTTGACCACGTGTCCCTCAATATTAGCGAGGCATTAAAATCTCTCGCTAATTAGCGATGGAATTAGCGAGGGAAAATTCCCTCGCTAATTGGATTAGCGAGGAGGGATTTAGCGAGGGAACCTGTCCCTCGCTAATTCCCTCGCAAATGACCATTAGCGAGGGATTTTGGTCAGTTTGTGAGGGAAATTCGCTAATCCCTGTTTTTTTGTAGTGTTAATAGAAAGACCTTTTTAGCATCCATGAATGGTTAATCATATCATAGATCAAATTGAAAAATTGGCAAAATTGATTGCTACCATATAGTTTTATATAGTCTAAGTTCACAAGTTGCAGATAAGCAAACTCGAACTGCTGAGATCCATCACAGGGTAAATCACCGACTCTCAAGCCCCAACTAATAGGGTTCTATGGCCGGTTCGCTACCCCTATACGTTGAAGGCGTCTTGGGGATGATCTCGTAGTTAGAGATTTTTCTCCACTTGTTTACTAACCAATGTGTTGTTTAGAGATGGAAAATTAGTGAAAAATAGAGAATGCATTATATATAAACATATGGTATTTTGAGAAAAAAAGGGTACACAAGTCACAAAAATAAAGAGTATAATTTTTTTTTCTTGGCATTCCATCGTATTACTATTCATTGAATTTCTATACAAAATATATAATAATTAAGGTAAAAAACGGATGCCATTCCTCAGCACAGCAAATCCCTAAAATTTGGATCATTTGCAAGACTAAGTGAATAGTAGGAACTGAAAATTGTCTATTGACTATTGAGACATTATGTTCAAGAGGGAGGCTCTAGTTTTAATCAAACGCCTATATAAGTTCTCCAAACCATTTTCAAAACTCTGAATGGTATTCTCCAAATCCTCCAATCTTTTATGTGTCGCCTGCATTTTTTCTCCATCACTTAAAATGTTGCTCAAAGCAGCTTCCACACACTGCAACTCATTGACGTTCTTTGAGTTGTCTTCACATGTTATGACCCCCTTGTGCATCAATTTTGTCACCATCAACCATTTGGTGCCCTTTGACTTTGATGAAGACACAGTCAAGAATGACAAAATGAATTGGAATACAGACAAGTTACTTGTAATAACTTCCCTAAGCACTCTAATCACAACAACAAAGTAATGATCAAGATCCAAAATTGGGGACACCCCAAATTTGCTATCCATTTGCTTCAAAGATGTGATCAACTTGTTAACATTTTTCTTCATCTTCTTTGTGAAAAACTTGTATTCTGCCACACTTTTTTCAACAATTGAATCTCCTTTTCTTCTCCGGAGAGAAGAATGAAGAGCCTGAACATTTTCCTTGATTTGAAACATGGTATCCCGTGTGATGCCACATATATCCAAAATTCTCATTGAACAATCCAAGACTTCTTCCACACATTTCTCACCTCTATGATGAGAAATCACCTTTTGGGTTGATGCCATTTTGAGAAGATCATCTAAGGAAACATGCAAATTTTCGAGCAAACATAGGCCAGTGTGAATGGAGCTTGATGTGGATGTGGATGTTTGTTCCCATGTCTTGAGCTTGTTCAGTTCATCATCAACTCTAATGGTGCTAGGATGAGATCTTGAAGGCAAACTAATAGAGCGAACATGGTACTTTTTGCTTGCCATGGTTTCTCTTTTATTTTTTGTTTCTCTCCAATATGGATGTTCAACTTTGGAATGCCCTTACTAATTCCTTGATTCTTTCTTTATATAGGGGTCATTTAAATTCAATAATAGAGCTAGCTAGCTAGCAAAGATTGAACGTGTGTGCATGTGCTACTAGCATGGGACTCCCTTCAATTTCGGTTAACTTGTCACATTTTTACCCAACATTGTGGGATATTATATGTGATATATCATATAGGCCACACGGATTATTAAATGGAGTGGAGCAATGAAGTGTATACATGGCTTGTTCTCCTTGTATTGTAAACAAAAATCTTCATTAGTCATCACCTAGTATGCTTTATCCCCTGCCACATTACCCTTCCTGATTTCAATTTAAAATTGGTATCCACGCTTGGTTTGTCTCAATATGAAGGAGCTTGGGCTTCTAAATCGGATTAAGAAATGGTTTGAGATCCACAATAATTTGAGTGTAGATAAGCTATTTCGATTTCCTAGAACGATGGGTCTATTAGCGAGTAGTTAACATTTAATATTCTGTGCACGAGTGGCGTGTAGTTTATTGTTTTCTAACCTTGCTTTGCAAGTAAACTTGCGTTAATAATATAGAGAACCTTTAGGTTTTAACGAGGCTCCTTGTAATTGTACGGGTTCAAAGTACCCATTGTAATTCCCGTCAATAAAATTATTGCTTATCAAAAAAGATATAGAAAATCTTTCACTTATTTTCCTTGATTTATTTCTTGAGGAATCTTGCACTAAGGAAAGGCGAACTTGTAGCACTCAGTTCCATATTGATTTTTTTAATGACACTATACTTATATTAAATAAGAAAAATTAAGTAGAAGGGATACTAGACCCAGTAGGATTAGGCAACAACAGAAGTTTGCCACAAAAAGATTACTTAGTAGAACAACCAATATGGTAAGAAAAAAAAATTATTGAACAAAAGAAGATATCAGAGAGTTGTCCCTAGCTCGCAGAAATCATTTCTAAGACAATGCTTGAATACAGCCAATTGAGCGACCTAAATGAGGCACTCGTCAGAGAAAATACAACTATTTTAAGCTCTCACATGACCCCAAAGAGTTGTATATCAAATCAATGGAAATGTATCTTCTAACTTTACATCTTCTAACTTTTGCTAACTATAGGCTTTGATAAGAGTGAAAATTAAAAAAATGAGGGAAATAAGATGAGAGAAAATGCGCTAAAGAAGAGAGATAGAATGGATTAGGGTGAGGGTGAGGGTTTTGGTCATGGGAGATTGGACAATGTTAACATGTTACTCGGGTTATGGATGCCATTGAGGCGGGTTGTGAAAAATCTTCAACGGTGAATGCAATTTCTTTGAATATAAAAATGATTTTGTGCCTCAATCTCTTAGTAAGGGTGTCGCTCAGCATGATGATCCTCCACAATAGTGTTTTTCTCTATAGTACGGTGGTCCATAGTGTGTATATCTCCGTTGTTGAGTGTTTCACACGTGTTGCTTTGTATTCACCACATTAGGGTATTTTCTATCCAGCTTGTAAAATCAATATTATTGAGAATGATGAAACTTCTGCTTATGTTCAATTGGATTTGCGAATTTTGTCTAGATTTTGGAGTGCTCAAAATGATGAGGATTGTGATGAGAAGGACCCTACAGTTGGTGTTGGGGGTTGAAGAAATCATCTCAAAATATCTGAGAAGAAACTAAAACAACAATCAAATAGAGGTGCTAGAAAAGAGAATTATCAAACCCTTGCTCGGGGTGCTGGGTCAAATATATCAAAATTAAGTGCTTATTTTAGTTTGCAAACCAATCCGAAAACAAAGTTGATGTTGCATTCCATTGGGTTTGCTGTTAATAGGGGTTCGAGTTCTTTGTAACTTGAAACAGATTCTCAACTAGTGGACTAAGCTTTTATATCTCAGCAACATAATCCTTGGAAACTAAAGATAAGATGGATTAATTGTTTGAAGCTTGTCTCCATTATGCGATTTGTTGTTACCCACATTTTTAAGGAGGGTAACCAGTGTGCTGATAAACTAGGTTCCCATGATATTTTAGTTTCCAAGCTTAGTTGGTGGGATTCTATTCCTAGCTTTATTTCTGAGGAGTTCTTTAGAAATAGAGTTGGTTTACCTCAATATCATTTTAATGTTTGAAGGATTTTGGTTCATGTCTCCCCTTCTCATTTGTACTTTTCTTCTTTTTTTTCTATCAATGAATTGAAGTGGTGTAGATGATTGTTGTAAGAAGAATGTCATCATAGCTATGATGCCTTCTATCATTTGATGTATTCTATCATTGTAATGCTTCCACATATCACTTATTGCTAAAAAAAAAACTAATAAAATTCTATTCATTTTAATTATCTTATGTAACCGGAGAATAAAACTTGCGACTCGGCATATTGTTCATTGCTAAAGATCAATGGGATGGATGGAAGGCCAAAAGAATAAAAGGCCGGAAGGAGAGCAGGCTTCATGAAAGGCGCCGGGAAAACAATGCTTTCATGAGAAAGCGTGAAAACACCTAGAGAGTAGAGACATCATGTAGATTCAATTTCTCACATAGCCATCCCATCGAAGGAATGAAAATTGTGGGGTTGTGAATTGTGATCAATAATTAAAAAATTTCATTTGTCAAAATCAATGGAGTTGCCCTCAAAATTCGATTGTGTAAATTGTCTAGAAGAAACATTTGGGTTTGGAGTCGATTATGATTATTTGTTGGGAATGTTTTAGCACCCTGTGAAAAACTTACTAAAAAACTTTTTTTTAAAGTCTCACAAAAACCTTCTGATGCAAACTCTTATTATAGAAAAATCATTGGAAGGAAAAAGAGCACTCTACCATATATTATTAATTAAAAAAATAAAAAAGAGGAGTACAAGTGAGACGAAGGGGGACTCAACTAAAATCCTTGTCCAGAAAACAGACAGCAAGCCAAAAAGGCAGCAAACAATGTCAAAAAAGCAAAAAAAAAAAGAAAAGAGACCAAGCCTCAAGGATAAATCAGCTAAAAAGGAAGGCCCTGCATATTACGACTAAAGTCATCTAAGATGAAACTTGGAGGAAGACTCCACCAAGTATAAGTTTTACTAACTAGACCAAAATTAGCTAATTTATCTGCACAACTGTTTTCTTCTCTAAAGATATGAGAGACAATAAAGTTCATTTGCGAACAAAGCCTTAAGATGTTTCCCCAACCATTTCTAAGTCTCCAAGGAACAACGCTAGTGTTCTTAAAAGCAGCAACAACAGAAGAGGAATCACATTCGAGCCAGATTTTACGCCACCCCTTATTGAAAGAAATCTCAAAAGCTATCATGGCTGCCAAAAGTTCGGAATCAAGTGTAGCGTCATTGCCCAAAAACAATGCAAAACAACCAGCAATAGAGGCTCTAAGGTCACGAAAAATGCCACCACAAGAAGAAGGGTTAGGAGAGCCTTTAGAGGAACCATCAGTGTTACATTTGAGCCAGCCATAGATGGGGGCTTTCCAATCAACTTGAATAATATCTTGAGATCTCCTAGAAATGCCTTTGACACGAAATTTTTTAAAATAGAGAACTCTTTCATAGTGTTATTCATGTGGACATGTGAGGTGGAACCCGAGAGAGAATTGGAGATCTTAACCTGATGAAAAAGAGGTTGAAGAGAAATAGCTTTATTATCAAAGCGTAATTTGTGTCTACTCAACTAGATGCTGGAAAGAACATGCATAACAGCAGCAACTAAGACATCCAAAAGTTGATCACTCCAAGATCCATTCAACACGGATAGAAGGGACAAAATACTAGAAGTACCGTACCAATAAAGCAGTTGATAGAACATTGGAGCCATTGCCAGATTTTTTGAGCACAAGGGCAACTAAGAAACAAATGACTAGTAGTTTCCTCATTCTTACCACAGTGGCAACAAACAGAGATCATTGTGCAACCATGTTTTTTGAGGATGTCATCAATAGGCAAATGGTCATGGGCAGCTCTCCAGAAAAGGAACGATTTTGAAGGAGGAACAGACGATCTCCAGACCTCCTTTGCCCTAGAGACAACCACAGCCCTAGGATTCAAGAACTCGTAAGCGTCTTTAGAAGATAACAAACCAGAAGAAGTATGGTCCCAAGCTAAAGTATCGCTCACTACGAAGCAAGGATCGGAAGACTGATATATGGATGGGCACTGAAGTTGAAGCTCCGCAGGGAGAGTCCAGTGGAAGTCAATGATATAATCACTGGCGTTGGAAGTCAATAATTTTTGAACCTGCAAAGGAAAACTAAAAACAAAGAAAGTGGCTTAGAAAGCCATTTCTCAGTCCAAAAATAAATATGAGTACCATTGCCAATATTACAAGTGGAATTCGAGATAACAGTAGGAATATTGGAGCGCATGGAAGACCAAAGAGAAAACCTCACATGATAAGAAACCGGGATATTTCTTTTATAAAACCTGGCTCTAATGAAATAAGTCCATTACCCATTTGACGAAAGCATGTCAAAAGTTAGTTTAGCCATGGCAGAATCATTAATAGCACGCAGAGAGCGCACTGCCAGACCCCCTTCAAGGGTGGGAAAACAGACTTTAATTTAGACCAAGCAACTGTCGTTAGCTTCTTCAAATCTACATTTTCAGACCAGATGAAATTTTTAATCCAAGAATCAAGAGTTTTTAAAAGAGAAATGGGCCAGGCATAAATGCGGAAGCTATATGTGAGCATGCCGTGAATAACTGATTTCACTAGTTGAACTCTCCCCATGATTGAGAGAAGAGACCCTTTCCAAGTAGGCAACTTAGATTTAATTTTGTCTGCAATAAGTCTAAGGTAGAGAGCTTTAGGTCGACCTTTAAAAATAGGGATCCCTAGATAATTAAAGGGTAGAGACCCAGTAGAAAACCCGAGAAGACACTTCAAGAAAGCACTCCTACCAGCAATGACACCTCCAGAGTAAAATCTACATTTCTCAAGGCCAAGGAGCTGGCCAGAGGCTTCACCATACTGATTGATAAGAAACATCAAGCTAGAGATGTTGTTTTGTGACCATTGCAGAAAATCAATATATCATCAGCATAGAGAACATGGGTAGGGGTTTGGAACCCCCTTGGACTCGCCATAGGACGAAGAGCGCATATAATGCTCAAGTGAGTGATACCCCTGCTAAGAACATCCTCAGCGATGCAAACGAGGAGGGGGAGAGAGGGTCACCATGTCTAACACCACTTTTGCAAGAGAAAAACCCCACAGAGTGACCATTAACAGAAAAGTATAAATTTCGACGTATTTATAATTTCATAGAAAATTATAATAAATACAGTGTAACCCGTGCGGATGCACGGGTAAAGTACTAGTTTATAAAAAAGTAATATGAAAATAAACACATCAATAGCATGTATTTTTTCTCATTGAGATTCAAAAGCAAAATAATCATTGACAAATATAAAGGCATTCATGAAGACAATATAAAAAATAATTATGTTGACAATATGTAATATATCCCATGAAGACTTAAAAAGCAAAACAATGTATAAAGAAAAATATAAAATATAAAAAATAATTATAATTAATACGTATACTATTTTCCTGTAAACTTAAAAATAATAAAATTATATTGACAATCCACAATGTTTCCTCGTTAGGGTTCAAAAGCTAAATATTCATTTATATCAAATTAACAATGACATTATATATGAAGGTAAAATGTACAAACTAAGTATCCCACGTGTAATGTTTCATGCTGAGAATCAAAAGTAATAAAATTATACCATTGACATCTAATGTTTTCCCCTTCGAATTGAAAAGTATTTTTGGCATCATATTATTTGTATAGTAGATAGTTGATAAGTTTAAAGTGTGAAATAGGGGGGAAATAAACTTTAAACATGAGGCGAGAGAATTAAAGTGAGAAAGAAAAAAGTAGTAGAAATCCAATTGACACTCTTGACCCTAAAAATAATAGCTATACAATATAAGATATCTAAAAGAGTAATATAACTTGTTGCTTGCATAGATAGATAGTAATATTATAATATTATTTATGGATTTTGCTTATTTTTTTATTAAATATATGAATAAATTCTAAAGTTTCAATTTACATGCATATTCAATGAAGCTTCATATATTTAATAAGCTCTTATCCTTTTCTATATTTCTATGAAGTCAAAATATTTATTTGAGTCAAAAAGAAAAATAAGTCAAATTATTTTACTTAAAAAAATACGAGGAGCTAACACGTCTATAAATTTGGTATGTAGCAGCATGTCTGGCTAGTGGCTACACACACCGATACACATAAAGAAAACGCTTTGGCTGCAACAAAAAATTATCAAGAAACAATGGCGAAATATGCTTCTGCTCAACTAGTGATCTTTATGTTCCTCCTTCTCGTTGCATCTGGTACTTCTTATTTCTTCTTTATGTATCCAACTTCATTTGAAATATATGTAGGAAACTTAGTCACTATATTTGAAAATATTTGGATTAATTATAAGAGAAATGCTTTTTTAGTGAAACGAAAGGTAGAAACGTTTTTATTAAAGCCAATTTTATATTGTTTTCTTACAATTCTTATAGATTTTCTTCCTACCAAATAGTATATTAATGTTAATTTGTTTTATGGTTTTGATTTCAGAATTGACGCAACAAGCTTTCGCACAGCATGACCAATGCAAAACAAACCATGATTGTGACAAATATTGCAGTCATCATCAATCAGCACCACATGGATTGTGTTTGGGTGGACTTTGCATGTGTGTAGTGCATGGAGACATGGCTAATGTTGCCAATGGCTTGTAAAAGTTAACTTTAGTAAATAAAAATAAATTAAATAAAGTATAATAATAAATAATTAAATTTTATGCAGTTTGAATTGTTGTTTTTTAAAGTATTGTTTTGAATATTGCGATGTTGATGGTTGTTCTTCTAGGGTGTTAAATTTACAGGTTTTTTGTTTATATTAAAAAAATTATTTAAAGGGACATTCCGTGGTTAACCAAAAAAAAGATAAGAATCGAATCTATTATTCACGTCAAGTACAACAAAAATTATACTCTTTTTATTTCTTTTTGCTTGACGGGTTTTTATGAAATTTTGTTTACCTTTGTCTTTTTGTTAGTTTAATATTACATTAATTACTTGTGTCTCAATTATACTAGCAATTGAGATAACTTTTTTACTAATAGCAATTGGATTAACTTAGTTTCAACAAGCCCTAGTCGTTCTCTAGGTTTCTTTCTATTCTTCATTTTGTTCTTGACGATTTACAAGAGAGGAGTCGTTTTGGCCTAGAATCACCTCTCTACACCATAATTTTGCACTTTTTTTTTCGAAATAAGTGGTTTCCACACAGTTCTAGTATTTGAGAATGAGGACGGTTGAAAAATTGAAGACTATCATGCAATTATAGTGGTCAATGAAATCACCATCAATATTTAATTATTAGCGCAAAATTTAAAAAATGCATTTGAAAGGTATTAGTACTACACAAGTTTTTTTTTGATAAATACTACGACAAATTTATTGTAAAAATATTTTAACTATGGGATATTTATTTTTATTTGCTTTTTTATAGGGATTATGTTGCTTTTTATTGTGAATTAAAAAACTTAATAAAAACATTTATTATCTCTGACGGGAGTCTAATGGAGAACTCAAATGCTTCATAGCTCTTGGACAAAAAAAGTTGTTAGTTGGTATTTCTTAAGTGGAGATTTATATATTTGTTAATTTTTTAAGTTTGTGTAGTGTCTAAATCAATAGTGTGTCTGATGGAAAACTGGATCTGTTGAGTTATCAACTTTGTTTTTTCGTAGTGGCCGAACTAAATGTTAATTCAACCTGATTAATATTAACATTAATTAAGTATATATTTTGGGTAAAAAAGTGTAGTGTAAAAAAATAAAGAGAATAAGCGTAAATATAAATTAACTTTTCTAAATAGTTGAAAATAGTAAAAGATATGGGCTAAAACTCATAGCCCAAGTGGAGGCTAATTTAATTAAATAAACTTATTATTATTAAGTGTGTTAATGATAATATGCCAATTATAAGGGAAAAAATAAAAATTAAACCTCAAATTTATAAATAAATAAATAAAACGAAAGTTGGAAAAAAAATAATGGAGAATGTGCTGGAAAAAAAAAGCTGAAGACCGTGTTCCTGTTATATACACAAAACCTGTTAAATTATGAACTTTGTTATTTCGTAGTGGCCGGCCAAAAAGTTGATTCAACATGACTATTTCTAACATTTAATTAAGTAGACATTTTGGATTAAGAAAGTGTAGTGTAAAAAAAATTAAAAAGAATAAGTGTAAATATAAAGTAGTTTTTTTGTACTTTTGAGAATAGTAGAAGTTGGCTAAAACTCATTGCCCAAGTCGAGGCTAAATTTTTTAAATAAATTGATTATTATTTAGTGTGTCAATAATAATGTACTAATTATAGGAAAATAAACATTTAATAAATAAAAGAGGAGTCGGAAAAAAAGAATGGAGAAAGTGGCAAAAAATGATGGGAAAAAAAAGGAAGGAATTGTAGTTAATGACAGTTAATGTAGCTTTGGTCAAAAAAGATAGTTAATGTAGCTATTGAATAAAAAAAAAGTCAGAAAAAAAGTATTTTTGGTAGCATATTGTTTGTATAAATAGATACTATCTCCTATCCATAATATAAGAGAAAAAACACATCACATAACAAAGGAATGACATTCAAATCAATTATAATCATTTAATAAGACTAAAATTTCACCTTCTTTCCAAGATTGCCCTATTCATTAAATGATTATTTATACTACTAATTAATGACATTATTTTTAACCAAACCACTTAAATAGGAGCATATTTGGGATTGCTCATTTAATACACCTTAAAATTTGTGCTTATTTCTTATATTGTGAACCACCAAAACACACTTTTTTTCCTTTTATATTGTGGACCGGATGGAATAGTAGATAAGTTTAAAGTGCGAAAGAAGAGAGAAAATAAAGTGAAAGAAAAAATAAGCAGAAAGTCAATTGACACTCTTGACCCTAAAAATTAATAGCTATTAATGAAAGTCTACCGCTTCAGTTTACATATTCTATGAACCTTCATATATTTAATGAGCTCTTATGCTTTTTTATATTTCTATGAAGTCAAAATATTTTTTGAGTCAAAAAGAAAAAGAAGTCAAAATATTTGACTTAAAATAATAAGAGGAGTACATCTATAAATTTGGTATGTAGCATGTCTGGCCACATACACAAA
This sequence comes from Astragalus glycyphyllos, assembly GCA_963573325.1. Lineage (NCBI taxonomy): Eukaryota > Viridiplantae > Streptophyta > Magnoliopsida > Fabales > Fabaceae > Astragalus > Astragalus glycyphyllos. Next base: position 40,582,471 of record OY754308.1, read on the forward strand.
TACACCCTATGCAAACTCAATTGTGTTGGTGGTAGTGTTTCTGAGGCGCATACTATGGTCTATCCAAGCACAAGCAAATCTATCTTTGTGAGGCGTGAGCCGATTGTTCTTCACATAAGTTATCAAGTTGTCAAATGGGTGCAGACACATCCTCGAAGTTTTGCAACTGTTGCTCATAATCATTAGTAGCACATAAAGAAAATTCTCTGGTTGCAACAAAAAATTATCAAGAAACAATGGTGAAATATGCTTCTGCTCAACTAGTGCTCTTTATGTTCCTCCTTCTCGTTGCATCTGGTATTTCTTGTTTCTTATTTCTTATTTCTTCTTTATGTATCCACATTCGTTTGAAATACATGTAGGAAAATCAGTCACTATAATTGAAAAATATCTGGATTAATTACAAAAGAAATCATTTTTTCAACGAAATGTACGAACGGTTTATAACATCAAGATGTGGGATGCTTTTTTATTAAATCCAATTTTATATTGTTGTTTTCTAACAATTCTTACAAATTTTCTTCGTACCAGATAGTATTATCCTAATGATAATGCTAATTTGTCTTTTTATGGTTTTTATTTCAGAATTGACGCAACAAGCTTCCGCACAGCATGACCAATGCAAAACAAATCATGATTGTGACAAATATTGCAGTCATCATCAATCAGCACCACATGGATTGTGTTTGGGTGGACTTTGCATGTGTGTAGTGGATGGAGACATGGCTAATGTTGCCAATGGCTTGTAAAAGTTAACTTGACTAAATAAAAATAAATTAAATAAAGCATAATAATAAATTGTTAATTTTTATGCAGTTTGAATTGTTGGTTTTCAAAGTATTGTTTTCGATATTGCCATGTAAATGGTTGTTCTTCTTGGCGTCACATTTACAGTTTTTTTGTTTGTTTTGTCAAATAAATAAATAAATAAATGTTTATAATGTCACCAAGCATATATTAAGATAAGAATCAAATCTATCTTTCAGCGAGTGGATTAGTCACTGTGTTCGGCGGTAACAATAGAGAGCAATGAGACAAGAAAATTTCCCCCTGGTCCTTTTGCTGCCAATTTCAAAGAAAGAACCAAAGTGCACAGAGAGGGTCCTGGCAGTTCATTGCAGGAGCTATTCATGCACCAGCAACGTCTGTGTGGAGATTTCAGAAGGAACGGGTAATATGGTAAAGTGTAATGTTTGAGCATCTGACCAATGGCCAATTCAATCTGCCTACCCCTGTCTTTCCTGACTGGGTGTTAAAAGAAGGAGAGGAGTCAGAAGAGAAAGAAGAACAACCAAAAAGAGGTAAAGGAGTGACAAAACAAAAGCAACAACAAAAGGCCAAGGGAAAGAAGAAAATGGTAGAAGAAGAGGAAATATTGGAATCTGAGGATTTATTAGACACAGATGAAGAGGAGGAAGACAGGAGAGCAGGAGGGATATAGAAAAAGATGTGGAGGAGGATGAATCAGAAACACAAAGTGAGGAGGAGGCAGAAGAAGAAGTGATCATGGAAAAAGCACCACAAAAGAAGTACAGGGCAAAGCAATCAATTACCAGAACACACTCATCACCCAAACAAACTAGCCGTCCACCATTCACCACTACTAAATCACCCTCACCACTCATACCTACCTCACCTATTGAAAAATCACCACCAAAACAGAAATCCCCCACTCAAACAACTGAAATCCCAACACAACAACCAACCCCCACACAACCTGAACAACAACCAATTATTCTACCCTATGTCACAGAGCAACCTGCCACTCAATCCACAACTGTGGAATCTGTTGTAAAGGTAACAGAAACTGCTACCTCTGTTACTAACATTGAACATGCAGGAACAAAAAAGAAATTGGATGTGCTTCATGAACAAGAGGAAGTAGAAGAAGAGGAACGTGAAGAAGAAGGCACAGAAGAAGAGGAAGAGGACACTCAGAAAGATCCAACTCAAGAGCAGCCAAAGAAGCCAACTGGAATGCTTGCATCGGATGCAGCTGCAACTGATGCACCTGCAATGGAGACGGATGCACCTGCAATGCTGAAAGCAACAGTTGCAGGAGCATCTAAACCAGCTGTTGATCCTGCAGAAGCAGAATTAGCAACACAGTTGGTCAGACAGACCCTGACAGCACTAAAAAATGAAGAAATAGCAAGGATCAAGCAGGAAAAAGTTGCTGCCACAAAAGAGCCCAGTCCACAACCAACAGTTGAAGCTGAAGCAACAGAGGCTGATGCACCAGCAATGGATGCAAGAGCATCCAAATCTGATGAACCAAAGAAAAAGAAGCAGAAAAAGGCAAAGCGTGCACCAGTGAGAACTAGCAGCAGGCAAAGGAGTGGAGCTCCTAAGCAGTAAAAAGTTCCTTTTAAAATTATGCTGTTATCTTTTGTGAACAACTTTTAAGTATTTTATGTTAACTCTAACTATGCAGCTTTTTGTTTCTCCTCTCCCATTATCTGTTTGCAGTGAGGACACTGCTGATCCTTAAGTTGGGGGGAGGAGACTAGCCATATTTTGTGAACATATGCTGTTGTTATACTTAAATATGCATGTTTATAGTAGTTTATGTGTGTTTTTATGTGATAGTTAAGTAGATTGGCAAATGAGTTTTTTTGAAAACAATTTCTTAGTAACATTTTGAGAAGCATGATCAGCTGAAACTCTATTTTGTGAGAAAGAACAAGTGCATTTTCAAGAAACCAATTTCTTTGTGAAACACTAAGTATTGAAGCCTAGGTTTAGACAATGATTAAAATTATTTTTGCTTCAACACTTATCTCACTGAACCTAAGAAAAGAACCTGATTAACTAGAAAATAAGTGGATGCCAAGGGTAGTTCTAGTGAACCAAGATCAAATGCTAAATTTTTACAAAAGATTTAGAATAGCATAAAGAAATAAGTTTGGGGGTGCAACAATGAAAACTAAGGCTAAGTAAATCAATTTTTAGGAAAGTCAGTGCAAAAAAAGGTTACAAACCCATACACCATCATGTAAAAAGCTACATTGATCCAAATCATATGAGCTGTATCCGTTCCAATAATTGCATGAAAAAGAAAGAGAAAAAGAAAAAAAAATGTCAAAAAGAAAAGAAATAAAAATATGCAAAAAAGGGGAACAGCGAGGAGGACAATGTAGTTACACACTTCAAAAGTTAGAAGCTGGAGCAACAAAATCTCATAGCACTCATTGCACCTGCAATGATTGCTCCTGCAATTCAAACACTTACATTGCTCCTGCAATAGGGAACCACAAAAAATTTTAGAAAACACTGACACAAGTTGATTTGCTTACAAAAGATCCTTTGTTGTGCTTTGAAGCTCCCCAATACTTAAAGAAGTTGTTAGTCTATTCTCAATTTTGAAAAATCTTGTAGTTTTGATCAAAAGCAAACTGCTTTTTCTATCCAAAAGCGAAACAAACATTTCAAAAATTAGTTAGGGAAATGTCTTCCCAAACCCCATTGGGTATGGGAAGAGGTTGGAGAAGTCCAGATGGCTTGTGATTGGGATGCTTTGTCTACTGGCAGATAGTACAGTTGCTCACAAATGTTGTGACATTGATAACTCTATTTTATATAGAGTTATATACGCTTTCAAATCTAAATTATTGTAAAGAACTTAGTAAGTTTATAACTTCAAATAAAGGAAAACAGAAGAAAAACAACATCTTTAATTTAGGAACTCATCATCATTGATTATCATGATTTGTGGCATTTTATGTGTTTGTTCAATTGCTGCAGCAATCATTGCACCTGCAATAGGTCAAGCAACTATTGCACCTGCAATACAGGAAACAGAAGTTATGAAGAAAGCAGATACATAATTTTGCACCTGCAATGATGCTAACAACCATTGCACCTGCAATGTGCCTAGATGACAATGCACCAGCATTGCACCTGCAATGACCACAACACAGAATGCTCCTGCACTATGATGATGACGTCAGCATGCCAAGTTGCAAGTGCAAGTTGCGCAAGTGGATGGTTGCAGCGTCAAGTTCAGACCTCTTGGACAACAAGTTGTAACTTTTTGGGTACACTTGTCCACACCTCATTGGACCACTCTTCATAGTTGGTGGGACTTCCAATCTTGCTTTTTGAAGACAAGGGAAAAAAGGAATCCTAAAATCAGCTTGGTGACCAAGGCAAAGCACTTTTTGAAGCCTATAAAATACATCCCCTCTTCTCCATTCAAAAACACATCTTAGAATATCACTAGTTATTATATTCTCTCCATCTCCATAGTTTAGTAGATAGTTTCATTATATTTTTAGAATTAGAGGTACTCAACAAAGCTTGAAAGAAGGAAAGAAAGTGACAACTTCTCCCTTCTATTCTCGTGGAGTTCTTGTTGGTGTTTTCCATTGTTGAGAGGTGTTCTCCTCAACATAAGCTAGGTAGAAAATGGAAAGGATCTTCATGTGTGTAATTCCTATCTCATCTCATTTCCTTTGTATTTTCCTTCTTATAAACATGTCTCATTCTGTTTGTATGTTCCTCTTTATGTTAAGTATGAACTAAACTCTTTATGGTTGGAATACCATAACTTTATAATGAAACTTTGATTAGTTATTATATTATATTGATGTTCTTGCAATTTGGTTCTTGTGCTATAATTCTTTCAACTTATTTTAAGATTGATCACTTAGAATAGGTAGGGTCATAAATACAGAAATTGTTTGTAATTTGAACTCAAGAACCAAAATGGATAAGTGTTTTAATAAGAGGAAACTTTGTTAAAACCATGCTAAGACTTAGACATAAGATAGCATAGTCCATAGGATGAATCTGTAAGGGTTTAAAAGACGAGGGTGAACTTATTTAGGGCTTAGACATAAGACTTATAACGAAACCCTGAAGATAGTTGCAGAAATGCACAAATCATTTTATTACAGCATTCATTGCAAGTGCAATCATTGCAGAAGCAATGATTGCAGGTGCAATGATTGCAGGAGCAATGATTGCATGAGCATCATATGTAACATAATGCTTTCAAAGTGAATTTACTTAGAAAAGAGTATTTCAACCATCTCTCTCAATTGAAACACAACATCTTTTACTTGCTTTAATTTACATTCTGTTTGCATACACCATCCTCACATCAACTTTATTTTATTTTTCATTTCCTTTTATCACTAGCATTACTACAATTTTAAACTCTTTAAAATTAATCCAATCCCTGTGGGTACGATTTCTACTTATCAGTATATTACTTGTTTTAAACTGTGTATACTTGTTCATCCTTTTCACACAACAGACATCAGCTTTCATCCCTTCCCAATACACATTCTCCTTGAGGCTCCCCAAGGTCTTGTGGATGCCACTATGCCCTCCTAATGCGGAAGAGTGAAATTCTTCCAACAAGACTTGCTTGAGTGGAGAGGAGGTTGGAATGAATAACTTCTTTCATAAGAAAAGGAGATCATTTATCACTTCATACTCAGGGAAATTAGTAGGTTCCTGCTGAACCTTAAGAATCAGCCCTTTCAACTGACTGTCCTGCATAAGTGATGACCTTAGCTGCTGTAGAAAGTCCCAATGTGGAATTGTAATGGCTAAGAATTGGAGAGGAGTTCATACACCCTTGACAAGGCATCATCCGCTCTATTTTGAGCCCCTGGTTTGTACACAATCTCATAAGAATAACCTAGCAATTTTGCCAAGTAGAATTGCTGCTCTGGAGTCTAAATAACCTGAGTCATGAGCTCTCTCAAGCTTCTCTGGTCCGTATAAATGGTAAACTTACTACCAAGTAAGTATGTGCGCCATTTTTTCACAGCTGAAGTGATGGCACAAAGTTCTCTCACATAAGTTGAGGCATTGAGAATTCTAGGACAGAATTTTCTACTGTAGTAGCATATAGGGTGACCATTCTGACATAAAACTGCTCCCATTCCAATACCGAAGACATCAGTCTCTAAGATGAATTCCTTGTCAAAGTCAAGAAGTGCAAGCACTGGTGTTTCTTTCATTGCTTTTTTTAGGCTTGCTAAAGCTGTTTCAGCTTGCTCTGTCCAGACAAATGAGTCTTTCTTCAACAGTTCTGTGAGAGGGGCAGCCATAATAGCATAGTTTCTGACAAACTTTCGATAGAACCCAGATAAACCTAAGAATCCCCGGAGCTGTTTGATGGTTTGAGGTCTTGGCCAGTTGAGCATAGCAGAGATTTTCTCTGGATCTGGTCCTACACCTTTTTCAGAGACAATATGTCCCAAATATGCAATTGAATTTTGGGCAAAGGTGCATTTAGTCTGTTTCAAGAAGAACTGTTGTGATAGCAAGCATTGGAAGACAATCTCCAAATGATTGAGATGATCCTCCCAAGTACGGCTGTAAACCAAAATATCGTCAAAAAGGCATAACCAGGAACTCACAATGGCCTTGATGGGTGCGGAAAGCTGTCTTATGTATATCAGAAGAAGACATCCTGATCTGGTGATACCCCGAACGAAGGTCCAACTTAGAACACCACTTAGTATCATGGAGCTCATCCAATAATTCATCAATGGCAGGAATTGGAAATCTGTCCTTGACTGTAATAGCATTAAGTGCCCTGTAATCAATGCAAAAACCCATGTGCCGCCTCTTTTTCTTACCAACAGCACTGGAGAAGAAAAAGAGATGTTGCTTGGCTGAATGATGCCCTGGGATAGCATATCATGAATTTGGGCTTCAATTTCCTGCTTTTGGAATTGGGGGTAAGGGTACGGGCGTACATTCACTGGGTCTATGCCATGTAGCAGAGGAATTTGATGGCCAGTGGAGCGTGGGGGGGGGGGGGGGGGGGGGGGGGCAGGCTGGTTGGTCAAAGAGGTTGGAATATATGGTGAGTAAGGTGTCTAATTTTGGTGGTGGTGAGTGGTGAGGTTTAATGATCTGTGGGGAGGATTCTAGGTGGAAGTGGAGGATGGTGTCTAGTGCTTGGGTGAAGACTAGACGGTTTAGTTGGTGTAAGGAGGCTTCAGTAGGTGAGGATCTTGGGTTGCCAGATATTTTTGTAACTTGGCCATCTTGGTGAAAGGACATGGTGAGGTTATTGTAGTCTGTCAAAACAGGCCCCAATGTTTTGAGCCATTGGACCCCCAAAACCATCTCTACACCACTCAAAGGTAGAACAAAAAGGTCCACAGAGAAATTGTGTCCATCTAAACATAGTTAAACATTTTTGCATAGGTAAGAGCAATTCAAATCTTCCCCATTACCAACAAGCACCTGAAAGGCTTTGGAGGGTTCAAGGGGAAGGCCTAGTTGTTTGGCTACTCTATCTTGGGTAAAATTGTGTGTGCTTCCACTGTCAATTAGGACTGTAAGGGCATGATTTTTGATTAGGCCTTGGACTCTTAGGGTTTGAGGAATGGAGTAGCCCATAAAGGCATGTAGGCTAATTTGTGGGCAAGTGGTTTCAGTGATGTTTTCAGTTAATACGGGTGTGTCAGTGGTTATGAGTAGGGTGGTTTCTAGTGGAAGGGCTAGGCTAACGTTATCTGAGCTTGGTGCTGGTTCATCAGGGTCTACGAGGAGAAGAAGAAGAAATTGTCTTTTGCAACGGTGACCCGGTTGAAACCGGTCATCACATTTGTAACACAATCCTTTTTCTCGACGAGCCTGGAGTTCTGCCGGTGATAGCCTTTTGATTGGTGGTTGTTTGGTGGAGGGTGTTTGGGTGTTTGTGGCGGCGATGGTGGAGTTAGGGTTTGTGGCGAGGGTAGGTCTGGTTGAGTTTTTTTGTCTGGTGGTGTTAGGTTTTTCAGTACGTCGTTGGTAATAGGGTCGATCATTCAACTTCTCCTATTGCAACTTAGCTAAACTAATAGCATGAGATAAAGAAATAGGTTGAAAAACTTGTACCTCACGATGGATCTCGGGTTTCAGGCCAGAGATGAAGCAGCTCATGTAGAACTCATGGGGAAGGCCGACGATGCGAATCGCGAGACACTCGAAAGCAGCCGGGTACACTTTCACGGTGGCTGTCTGGCAGAGTTTGAAAAGAGCTCCCTTTGGGTCATCGTACTGAGATGGAGCGAAACGGATCTCAAGGGCGTGGAGAAAAGCTTCCCATGAGTGAAGCATTCCATTGCTATGCATCCACTGAAACCAGGTTAAAGCTTCGCCTTCCATGTAGAACGCAGCGATGCTAAGCCGTTGAGTCTCCGGCGTTTGGTGAAACTCAAAAAACTGTTTGATCTTAAAGATCCAGCTGAGTGCATCTTTGCCATCGAATCGTGGTATTTCCAGCTTGATTGAAGTTGTACCAAACAGGTGATTGGTAGCGGGTTGCTCGAAACCGAGAGGAGGGAACCCTGGAGGTCCCAAACGAATGCGGATCTCAGCGAGCTCTGTTTGAAGGTTTTCGTGATTCGTCAAGAGCTGTTGGAGCACCTCGTTCAAATTTAGTGTAGGCGGCGTGGGAGGTCGAGTCGCCATTGCAAACAAATGAAAGCACCAAATGAAGCACACAGTGAGCGAGTGGAAGAAGAATATAGAGTGCAAGGGAAATAATAAAAGCAGCAAACGTTCCTCCGTGAGTGGAGTGGACTCTTTTCTTGGAAATTTTCTTCTTGCCTTTATTTTATCAATCTCTCAGTACATATAGCAATGGCTAACAATGCCAACTGTAGGTTTTTGTGGCTCAACAGCTCACACAAAAGACAAACTTGGCAGAATAAAATAGTACATCAAGCGGATTCTTAACCTAGGCAAGATACTCACTACATCATCAATTCATAACAAATTCATTGTGCCACTTGGGCCTAGCAACATTCCTTTTGGCCCTAAGCCTGATTCCTGATCCACCAGTGTCATCACCAGGGTCCTCCTGCAGGCCCATAGCAGGGTCCATAACAGACTTATATCAAAGTATTCAAAAATATACAATATAAGGCCATTTTATACATTAATATGTAGCTTGTAAATATTTGGCTAAATTACACCAGAGGTCCTTTAAATTATTTAATTGTAACAAGTTGGTCCTTTAAGTTTTTTTCGTACCACTTAGGTCCTTTAAGTTAGTTAATTGTAACAAGTTTGTCCTTTAAGTTTTTTTTGTACCACTTATGTCCTTTAAGTTATTCAATTGTAATAAGTTGGTCTTTTAAGTTATTTAATTGTAATTTTTAAAGGCCAAAAAACTTACATTTTTTAGCCCCAAATTGTTACAATTAAATAACTTAGAGGACCTAAGTGGTACAAAAAAATTTAAAGGACCAACTTGTTACAGTTAAAATACTTAAAGGACCTAAGTGGCATGAACAAAACTTAAAGGACCAACTTGTTACAATTAAATAACTTAAAGGACCTCTGGTATAATTTAGCCTAAATATTTTATACGCACAACAATCAATCGACCACATTTATTTTCAAGCATTTTACGTTATGCAACACCTTAGAGTAATCTTAGACTAGTTTACCATCCTCCCACACCCAATTCTAAGGTTTTAAACTACTTACTAACATGGGTGAGCAAGTGATGGGTTATACTTGTCTCCGTCCCTAAATTTTTGTAGGTTCATTTTTTTAGACCCTAACATGTCCTTAGAAAAAACCGAATGTTCTTTGGGTCAAACTAAGACCGGGTCTATTTTGGACGAGATTGGCTTGCCCCGAAGGACAATTGAAACAAAATTTTATCGTGATCATTCAAATATGACTGAAAGTTAGATGTGAAAGACTAAATTTTTTTAGTATTTTATCACGTATTCAAACTCAAAACATGACTTTTACAATAGTACTACAATAAGATTTCTACTTAAACTAACATAGTTTTAAATTGAGTATTTTATTTATAAAAGTATTTTTATCAACGTATAGAGTTAACAATTAAAGGTGAGAAGTGAGTAACTAACAGATTGGGACAAGTTATACTTAACCCTAGCATGTCCCTAAATTTTGTTTGGGCAAATTCTTTAGACCCTAATCCATCCTTAGACTCAAACAAACTCGATGCTCGGGTTATGCGGTACGAAGACGGGAGGAGTCTTGCTCACCATACAACCACTTAGGCTATCAACTCTCTACATTTAGTTTATCCTTATTTAACTAGTTCAGTTAGATTATTAACCTGTTTAGTTAACTTGTTAGTTAGCTTTAGTTAGTAATAACCCTAGTTAGTCTTCAACTGCCTCTGTAACAGTAATTAGTTAGAAGGGTAACTGAGAGTTACATATAGATGATGATTGAATAATGTAAGGGATTCTGATTCATTGAATGAAATTCATTTTACATAAAATGCTTTTCTCTCTCCACTATGACAGAATCAATATGGTATCAGAAGTAATAGCAGTGCTCGTCATCACCACCATCACTCTCCGCCTCTGATCTCGTTAGTCGCCGCTGTCGTTTCGTGGCTTCGACTCCTTCTCTTCTCACATCGTTCGTCCTTCTCTAGTTTGTCACTGTGATTTCACCATGACCACCACACCTCAGAACCACGATGATGTCTACTACCTCCATGCATCTGACAATCCTGGCCTCATTCTCGTCACTCAACTTCTCACAGAGAACAACTTCAGTTCCTGGAGACGTGCAATGCTCGTGGAATCGAAACAATAGTACCATCTCTTCTTGGATCCTAAACTCGGTTAGCAAAGAAATTGCAGCGAGCGTGATCTACTCCGGCGATGCTACCGCGATTTAGCAAGATCTCCACAATCGCTTCCAACAGCGCAACGGTCCTCGCATTTTTCAATTGAAGAAAGATTTGGTCAACTGCACTCAAGGATCTTCCCCTATCGGAACTTACTACACCAGATTCAAAGCAATGTGGGAAGAGTTGGCTGAATATCGTCCTCTTCTTGAACACCTCAAAGATGAGTGTGTCATGACATTTCTGATGGGACTCAACGAGCAATTCATCAACGTTCGTGGTCAGATCCTCCTCATGGAACCTCTTCCTTCCATCGACAAGGTATTCGCCATGGCGTCGCAGGATGAGAAGCACCGTCAAATCGGAACTCTTGCCGTCACAACCGATTCTCCAGTTGCTTGTGCCGTCGCTGCTCCTCAGAACAAATCCAACTGACGTGAACGCCCTACCAGCTCTCATTGTGGTCTTCTTGGTCATCTCAAGGAGAAATGTTACAAGATCCACGGGTATCCCCCTTCCTACAACAAAAAACCGGTCAACACCAAGCCTAATCCCACGGTGAACAATGTTGCGGACAGTGAATCCTCTGGCACCACTGCTGTTTCAAACCAGCAATATCAAATGATAATGCAATTCATTCAAGCACAGATGGCAAAGGCTTCTACTCGGGATGCAGATGCAACTAATGCTTCTTGCCTAGGTATGGTCCTTTCCTTACTACATTGCAATGAACCCCTCCCCTATAGCACATGGCTGTTTGACTCAGGCGCTTCTGCTCACATTTGTTGCCTTCTTGAATTGTTTCACAATTTCAAACTAGTTTCCAACAAATTTGTTACACTGCCTAACCTGACCAAAGTAGCTGTTACTGGTATAGGTTCAGTTACACTTTCACCCACTCTCACCCTACACAATGTGTTGTATGTTCCTTCTTTTGGTGTGAATTTAGTCTCTGTTAGTCAATTGTTGGATAAATCGGACATGTCCCTAACATTCTTTGCCAAATCCTTTCTACTCCAGGGAATTAACCTGCTGGAAGAACTTGGTAAAGGACAATTGGAAAATGGCCTATACACACTACATTCATCCACCACACATAGAAATACTTCATGTAATTCATTACATAATACATCTGAGGTCTGCAATTCATCCATAGTAAGCAATTGTAATTCTGTTTCAGTTTCAAACTCTAGTAATGATGCCACACTTTGGCACTCTAGGCTAGGTCATTTGTCTGATTCTGTGTTGAAAACTGTTAGTAATAAACTCTCTATTACTGTACCTAGCACCTTCAACACTAGTCAATGTCATATCTATCCATTATCCAAATTCAAACGTTTGCCTTTCCAATCAAATCCTCACATGTGCATAGAAATCTTTGATTTAATTCATTGTGATATATAGGGACCTTATGGCCAACATACCTATGATGGCAAGAATTATTTTCTCACCATTGTGGATGACCACAGCAGATTTACATGGATTTATCTTTTATCCTCTAAATCTGCTGCCACAGACAAGATCAAGCAGTTTTTTGCTCTTGTCAAAACTTAATTTTCTAAAACTATTAAATGCATTAGGACTGATAATGCAAAAGAGTTGGGCTCTAGTTGAATTTTTGCAGGAACAAGTTACACTACATCAATTTTCCTGCCCCCACAGACCAGAGCAGAATTCTGTTGTAGAACGCAAGCATCAACGCTTGCTGAATGTTGCCAGGGCAGTCATGTTCCAATCTGGCCTGCCCACAAAATTCTAGGGGGAAAGCATTTGCACTGCAGCTCACCTTATCAATAGGATACCCTCACCCCACCCTCAACAATACTACTCCTTATGATCTCCTATATGGCTGCTCACCCTCCTATTCCCACTTAAAAGTATTTGGATGTCTAGCCTATGCTGCTACCATTCCCCAAATGCGCACTAAATTCACTCCTAGAGCCTCACCTTGTATCCTCCTAGGTTCCCCCTTCGGATACAAGGGTTACAAATTCTATAACCTCTCAACCAGAAAATTTCTCATATCCAGGGATGTCATCTTTCATAAGACATCATTCCCTTTCAAAGACTTCCCTCCCTCTCTCACTTAACCTGAACCATTTCTTGACCTTGTACTTCCTGCTGCTTTACCCTCAATACCTGACATAGACACACCTACAGCACCTGTCCCTAAGCCTATCCAAGAGCCTCACCCTGACATTGCTCCCACTACACCTCCTACTACCACCCAACAACAAACTGCTCAACCAGATATGCATGAACCTACACCCATCGTTCGCAGATCAACTAGAACACACACTGCACTTGCTTACCTGCAACATTATGACTGCAATGCTGCCTTTGTTCCTGCTGAACCTTGCAGTGCACTGTCTCCAATATATCAAACATACATCATGCAGGTTTCAACCATCCCTGAGCCACTGTATTACCAGCAGGCATCCAAGTCTACTGAATGGTGCATAGCAATGCAAGAGGAGATTAATGCACTTGAAGCCAACCACACATGGACTGTGCAACCTCTCCCTGAAGGTAAAAAGGCCATAGGTTGTAAATGGCTGTCCAAAGTCAAATACAAGGCTGATGGAAGCCTTGATAGATACAAAGCACGCCTGGTTGCTCAAGGATTCACCCAGCAGCTTGGCTTAGACTTTGTAGACACTTTCTCCCCAGTGGCCACCATCACCACTGTGCGTGTGTTACTTGCCTTAGCTGCTCAAAAACACTGGCATCTAGTTCAGTTAGATGTAAACAACGCTTTCCTCAATGGGGATCTACATGAGGAAGTATACATGAAATTACCTTTGGGTTATCCTAGCCAGGGGGAGCACATGGTTTGCAAACTCAACAAGTCTTTATATGGCTTGAAACAGGCATCAAGACAATGGTTCCAGAAATTCTCCTCCACAATCCTCCAACATGATTTCCAATAATCCACTGCTAACCCTTCCCTATTTACCAAGGGCACTGGACAATTCTTTGTTGTGTTACTTCTTTATGTGGATGATATCATCCTTGGAGGACCAAGTTCCACAGAAATCACCCAAACTCAAGCTCTCTTACAGAGTCTCTTCAAACTCAAGCTACTTGGCCCTCTGAAATACTTCTTAGCAATGTTTTAAAACTCGGACCGGTGACCGACTCGGTGAAGGTACCGGGTCATTGGGTCAAGGGTCGGACCGAGGGGTCGACAGTTGAACCGCATGACCAAAGCCGGAAAAAACCGGAACCGCATGACTCGGACTCGGTCTCTACTTCGCGAATTTTCAAGACCTATATATAGTATATAACAAAAATTTCCAAACAACCATCTCATACAAATCCAACAACAAGAAACAACCATCATTGCATACAAATCTAAACATCATTCATTATATGATGGAATCAAAACATCATCATCATATATGATATCTTCATAAATAGGTTCCCCGGAAGCTCCATCTCCGCCATCATTGTTTTCATTCTCATTTTCCGTGGGATTATCTTGGGCATTATCATCTTCATCTTCATCCAAATGTAAATGATCTATGACAACATTTTAAAAGAGAAGTTAGCAAATAAAATCTAAAGTTATTAAACATGAAGCAATGAAACTTTATTCACATATAAATGATATAATAAAAACATACCAATATCACTTGAATTTGGTTGAATGGTCATACTTGCAAGATCACCATGCAATGAATCCAACTCTTCATTGCTTAAGAGGGGTGGTGACTCCTCCAATACCCAACTAGAATAGTCACCAATTGTTTCAAGATTGATAGGGTCATAACCATGATTCCTCTTTTTCCTAAACATATGTAACTTATAACTAAGCACGTGTGTTTGAGTATAGAAATATAAACAACCAAAGTAAAATATACATAAATAAATAGTAATACCTATTTTGGAGCCTTAAGTTGTAACGAACAAAAACTAAGTCATTAAGCTTTTGATGCTCCAACCTATTTCTTTTTTTGGAATGAATGTGCTCAAACACACTCCAATTCCGTTCACATCCTGAAGCACTGCAAGTTTGACTTAAAATTAGGATAGCCAAGATTTGCAAGTTCTTAGCACCAGTTCCATACATATCCCACCATACATCTACAACATGACATGTGATTAATGAAGAATCAATGAAAGTAATGAACTAAATAAAGATTATGAATAAAATAATAAGAAAGTTACCTGGTATAAATCGATCATCCACTGCACCATCTCTTCCAAAATCGCCAATGGCATCTTTATATTGGGCTACCTCAGTAGTTAACTTCCTTCGAAGTTCTTGATTTCCATGAGAATATTTTTCAATGACATCTAAAAGGCCTGATATTGTGTCCCGATGAGTATCAAATCGTGTCTCATTATACCGACAAGCCGGATTTAACCAGTAACCGGTAGCATGGAGATTTTTACAAAGTTGGGAATCCCAACGCTCATCCAAGATCTTCAAGTAAGGCTCCACTTTCTTCTTATTTATTTGAAACCTTTTCACCATCTCTGCTCGAGCCATATGTATAGCTTGGTAAAGAAAACCCATAGCAGGTTTTTCTTCACTATCAACCATCCGCAAAACACGTTCAAGTGGTTCTGTGACTTTCACTATTTCAACACAATTGTTCCAAAATGCAGAGTCTAAGACTTGCTCCACAAATTGTTTTGCCTTGGCTTCCCTGGCATAAGCTGAGGTTGTCCACTCTTTAGACGTTACCATAGCTCTCAGTGCATCTTTCTGAGCTAAAATACTTTGCAAAGCAATGAAATTAGTGGCAAATCGAGTAGGAGCGGGACGAAGAATTTCTCTACCACCGGTATATTTCTCACCAAATACAAAGCATAGCAATGGTTATAAATATATTTGGTAACACTTGAGGCATGTGACACAGCATCACTTACTTCCACTAATTTTCCAATGTCTTGCAACATCAAGTTAATGCAATGTGCTGCACATGGAGACCAAATCAAAGTAGGAAACTCTTTTTCTAATAGCTTTCCAGCAGCAACATAATTTGCAGCATTGTCTGTTACTATATGAACAACATTTTCAGGGCCAATGGACAATATTACTTCCTTGAAAAGCTTAAACAACATCTGTGCCGTTTTTGAAGCATCAGAAGCATCCACTGATTTCAGAAAAACCGTACCTTTGGGGCAACAAACCAGAAAGTTAATGAGAGTTCACCTCTTTCGATCCGTCCACCCGTCTGCCATAAGAGTACAACCAGTATACTTCCAGATATCACGATAATCATCTACTAACTTGTTCATCTCAACAACCCATTGATTTAACAACTTACCACGAAGCATATGCATAGTTGGAAGCTTATACCCCGGGCCCATACTACAAAGCACATCAGCCATAGGTTGATAATAGGCTGAATTAGATGCATTGAATGGGACACTTGCATCTACGAACCACTTTGCAACAGCGAGATCACACTTCCCTATCACTTCTTTGCTTTGCAAGACACTTTTTAGAGTAGGTTGTGCTCCAGGAGTTGTTCTTGGCAAGAAATAGCTACCAATGCGACCAGCACTCTTTCCCTTTTGTGCTCCAGCAACCATTTGCACTTCACCACTCTCTTCACTAGGTGGATGTTGATAACTCTCCTCAGTTTCTGCTTGAGTCTTTCTTTTCTTGTTCTTGACTTCATCAAGATTTTCTTTCATTTGATTCTGAACTTCTGGAGGCACCTTCTTGCACTTTTCAACTTGGCCTTTTGCTCCAGCCAAGTGACATTTAAACCTATTAATTTGACCTCCCCTGATAATTTTATCACAGTATGTACATAGCATAACATTTTTGCCATTCTCCAGAATACTTTTACAATGTCCCCAACCTATATCAGTTTTTCCTCTAATATTCGTTTGGGTTGCATTTTCGGTCAAAGCCTCTTGCGACATTGGTGTATCAGCCGTAGGAGTAGCAGAAATATTTGGTGCATCAGACATTTTCTTAGGATAATCAACAGGGTTTAAGTTACACAAATCAGAGTCACAACTCAACAGAATCACAAAACTGAAATTAAATCAACTACAATTTATAAAATCAAATCAACAGAATCACAAAAGTAAACTACTGAAAAATAGAACTTAAATCAACTACAAAAGTAAACTACTGAAATTAAACAGAGAATGAAGATACAGAACAGATCAGAACTTCAAGTTCAAGTTCAACTGCTTACCTGTTGTTGAAAAACGCAGAGAATTGAGAAGTGAGAACTGAAAACGCAGAGAACTGCTGCAGTGCGCGCGAGGTGAGGCGACGGCGAGGTGAGGCGACGGCGACGGCGAGGTGACGCCCAGAGAATAGGGTTTGAATGAAGACTCTTTCTCTCTGAGACTGTTTCTATCGTGAGTCTCTTCTCATCTCTTTCTCTGTGTTTGAGAAGTGTTTCTATTTTTGGTTTTTTTTAATCCAAAACGACGTCGTTTGTTTTTTTGTTTTTTTTTTTAAAAAAAAAGTGCAAAAACCGGTCCGGGTTATGAGAACCCACCGGGTCACCGAGTTTAATAAAACCCGGCCGGTTCAGGGCGAGTTCTTGCAAATCCGATCCAAGGGCTGGCTCGACTCGGTTACCCCCCCCCCCCCCCCCGGTTCCCGGTTAGACCGGTCCGACCGGCCGGGCCGAGTTTTAAAACACTGCTTCTTAGGCCTGGAAATTGCCTCCTCTACAAAGGGCATCTATCTCTGCTAGAGGAAATATGCCTTGCAACTGCTCAGTGATACTGGTTTTAGCAACTGCAAAGCATTTCCCACCCCTATGGATCCTAATCTACACTTGGCAGATGACACTTCTGAACCACTTTTTGATATATCTCAATACAGAAGACTCATAGGCAGACTTATGTATCTCACAATATCACGGCCAGACATTGCTTTTGCGGTCAATAAACACAGTCAATTCATGACTGCTCCTAGAACTGCTCATCTCCATGCAGTACACCACATACTGCAGTACATCAAAACTGCACCCAGCCAAGGTCTGCTCTTCTCCTCTGCACCTTCCTTGGCCATATCAGCTTATATATGCAGATGCTGACTGGGGTAGTTGTACTGCAACCAGAAAGTCTACTACAGGGTTTTGTATCTTCATTGGTGAATCCCTAGTCACATGGAAATCAAAAAAACAACCAACAGTCTCAAGATCTTCTGCTGAGGCTGAATATAGAGCATTGGCTCTACTCACCACTGAACTACTGTGGTTTAGACAACTCCTCAACACATTTCAGGTTGTTGTCCCCTCTTGCAAGGTCTTCTGTGACAGCAAATCAGCTATTCAGTTAGCTTCCAATCCCACCCTCAATGAGAGGTCTAAGCATATTGACATTGATTGTCACTTCATAAGGGAGCACATCAACTCAAAATTCATCAACTTGTTTCATGTAGCCTCAAAACATCAGCTGGCAGACACATTTACTAAGGCTCTACCCAGGAATCTCTTTTGTAACATCATATCCAAGTTGGGCATTGTTGATCTGTACATGCCAACTTGAGGGGGAGTATCAACTCTCTACATTTAGTTTATCCTTATTTAACTAGTTCAGTTAGATTATTAACCTGTTTAGTTTACTTGTTAGTTAGCTTTAGTTAGTAATAACCCTAGTTAGTCTTCAACTGCCTCTGTAACAGTAATTAGTTAGAAGGGTAACTGAGAGTTACATATAGATTATGATTGAATAATGTAAGGGATTCTGATTCATTGAATGAAATTCATTTTACATAAAATGCTTTTCTCTCTCCACTGTGACAGAATCAATATAGGCTTAAATTTTCTATGTCCTTTCAACATATTATACCTGTCGATTTCTCTGGTAACATATAATATGTTATATATAATGGTCTGTGGTAAAAAAATCATAAGGTAAATAATAACAAACAATTAAAAGCTTACGAATTAATTATGATCAATCTGAATTCTTTCGTTTGGTTTCGGTGCAACGAAAATCGAGACTACTTTATTCGCTGCAAGTAAAATGACAAACAATTGTCGATGATTACTGCAACATTGGGCAACAATAATATTATATCAGAAGAAAACAAAACAAAGCCCGTAACCACCAACTCGACTATGTGCTTAATTACCCAGTGCAATATGAAGACACATAACAAGTTTTCTTGAGCGTGTCCATCTTACTATGTAAGTATGTAAAAGTAAAATATTCTGAGGTTATCATCCCTCGCGTAAAAATCTTGTATAGACACAAAATCCATAAAAATCACTTATGTCTCATTCGATGCATTGACGAAGCCGATATCAAATATTCATAAAAACAAATTGCTCCACTACAAAAAACGGAACAGATTGCAGCGGTTTTTAAGTCGCTTAGCGGGGGTTTAACCGCAACGTAATCTGCAGGAGTTTTAAAAAACGCCGGAGAATCAAGTGCCGCAATCTATTTGCGGGGGTTTTAAGGAAACGCTGGTATCGTGTCTTTTAGCGGGGTTTTAACTGCAGGGGTTTTTAACCCCCACGATTAGTGGAGGTTTTGTTGAGCGGGTTATAAACCTCCCTAAACCGAATGATTTGTAGGAGTTATATTTTTCTAGAGATTTTTGATTGCCATATAGTTTATAGGACTTTTTTGTGAGGATTACAACCTCCTATAATAGAGACAATATTTCTTTTGCAATTTGAGAATTTTTTTCCTTATCTCATTACCATATTTTTATCACTAATAACTTACATACATCTTAATAACACTTCCTAAGCTTAATCAAAAAGCTGAAAATTTCATTAAAAATATAATTGTGATAACATAAATGTAATGTCAAATATCTAAAATATTTAATGTCATCCAACTCAGAAACATAAGAAAAAGAAACAATTGTAGCTCAAATATCTATTGTCAGACAGCCCAAAATGATGATAGCATAAAAGAAATCCTATACTAAAATATCCTAAAACTATTAAATATTGCTAGCACCGAATGATTCACTTGCATCCATTGGAGAATTAGGCTCACTTCCATGATCACTTTCCTGAAAAAACAAAACAAAAATTTGACTCATTTTAAATATCAAAAATCAAAGTAAATGTCTATAATCAGAGAGACATAAAGAGTTTGACAGAGATGCAAAATTGACATACACAAACACTCAATTAAGCGACATATCACACACATGGAGATGAAAGAGACAAATTCAGAAGTGGTATATTCCCCCTTAGTAAGTAAAATGCAGCAAAACCTTGACATGTGTGTAATAACTAAATCAAATAAATGCTTACAAAGAAAGGGGAAAAGGGGCTGCAAATATTATTGACCAGTAGGAACAAAAGTAAACCCAGCTAGGAGGCAAATTGGGTACAGGCAAAAGCCAACAACATCTCTGTTCACCTAACGTTTTAATGTAAAAAAAGGGTACATCTGTTAAAATCAAACACAGTTTATGATCCAGTTATCACTCTATTAAAATTTATTACATTATGCAACTTTCATAATGATTTTACAAGACCACAAGGTATAAGTAGCTGATACAACAGAAATATACCTCTGCAGAATAAGGTTTTGCCTTCTTAAAATATCATGACAGATTATGTTATAAGATTAGCAAAATAAGAAAATCTGTCATGACAGTTATGAGATTAGAAACATGACGGCGACAGCGATAAAAGACGACAACAATGATAAAAGACGGCAACAATAAGAGACGGCAACGATAATAAGAGACGGTGACGAAAATGAGCAACAGCGACAACAATAAGCCACACGACAACGAAACAAGGCAGATTTATACAAACAAATTATCAAACACCATAAAATCAAAAAAATCAATTAACTAAGGAAAACGGATGGATTTGGTTGAGGTCTCCCGAATGGATTCGGTTGAGGTCAACCGAATCGTGTGCAAATAGCTTTTTATGCTGAAATCCAATTATGCAATTTCATGTTTTACGACGCAATTTCATGTTTTGAAATCATTGAATAACGAGTTTATTGTCGATGTTACTCCCTGTGTCCTATTTTTTTGTTGTTTTAGCAATCAATTTATCCCAAATTGATTGTTGTTTTATATTTTCAATGAAACTTAATATTCTTTTTCACTTATACCCCTATTAATTATGACAACTTTTTACATCCAATAAATTATTCACGTTTTTCTATATATAGAGATAAAAAGTTAAATGGTAAATTAGACAACAACACTCTTTAAACAATTTAAACTCTTAATTATTTTTCGTAAAGAGTGTTCCAAAACCTTAAACTGCAAACAAAATGGGACGGAGGTAGTATTAAATACATCTCTCTTGATATATAAACCACTGCTCATTAGACAAGAATTCATCAATTCAAATTGAGAAGAAGATGCGAAGGATTAAGAAACCAAAGAAGATGGATATAAAGATTAAGAAAATGGTATACTACGTACTAGCTGCCACTCGTGCACACAATATTAAACGTTAAAATTTAAATAATCACTAATAGACCGTCATTCTTGAAATCAAAATAGCTTATCTAACTTAAATTATTGTGGATCTCAAATCTCTCCGATAACATTTTTTTAATCAGCTTTTGCAGTCCAAGCCCTTCATATGGAGACAACCCAAAGCATAGATACCAATTTTTTATATATAAAAATGAAGAGGGTAATGTGGCAGGCGAGGAAACAAACTAGGTGATGACTAAGGAAAATTTTTGTTTACCAATACACGGAGAGCAAGCCATGTATACACTTCAATGCTCAACCCCATTTAATAATCCTTGTGGCCTATATGATACATAACATATATAGTACAGCATAATGTTGGGCAAAGATATGACAAGTTAACCGAAATTGAAGGGAGCCCCATGCTGGTAGCACATGCACCACACGTTCAATCTTTGCTAGCTAGCTATCTCTATGATTGAATTTAAATGACCCCTATATAAAGAAAGAATCAAGGAATTAGTAAGGGCATTCCAAAGTTGAACATCCATATTGTAGAGAAACAAAAAATAAAAGAGAAACCATGGCAAGCAAAAAGTACAATGTTCGCTCTATTAGTTTGCCCTCAAGATCTCATCCTAGCACCATTAAAGTTGATGAGGAACTGAACAAGCTCAAGACATGGGAGCAAACATCCACATCAACATCAACCTCCATTCACACTGGTCTTTCTTTGCTTGAAGATTTGTATGTTTCCTTAGATGATCTTCTCAACATGGCATCAACCCAAAAGGTGATTTCTCACCATAGAGGTGAGAGATGCGTTGAAGAGGTGTTGGATGGTTCCTTGAGGATTTTGGATATATGTGGCATCACAAGGGACACCATATTGCAAATCAAGGAAAATGTTCAAGCTCTTCATTCTTCTCTCCGAAGAAGAAAAGGAGATTCAAGTGTTGAAAAAAGTGTGGCAGAATACAAGTTCTTCACAAAGATGATGAAGAAAAATGTCAAGAAGTTGATCACATCTTTAAAACATATGGATAGCAAATTTGGGGTGTCCCCAATTTTGGATCTTGATCATCACTTTGTTGCTGTGATTAGAGTGCTTAGGGAAGTTATTGCAATTAATTTGTCTGTATTCCAATTCATTTTGTCATTCATTACGGTGTCTTCATCAAATTCTAAGGCACCCAAATGGTTTTTTGTGGCGAAAATAGTGCACAAGGGTGTCATAACATGTGAAGAAACCTCTGAAAATTTCAATGAATTACAGTGTGTGGAAGCTACTTTAAGCACCCTTTTAAGTGAAGGCACTAATATTGGAGAGAAGGTTCGGGCAACACAAGAAAGTTTGGAAGGTTTGGAGAATGCCATTCAAAATGTTGAGAATGGTTTGGAGAACTTATATAGGCGCTTGATTAGAACTAGAGCCTCCCTCTTGAATATAGTCTCTCAATAGACCATTTTCAGTTGTAATTTTACACTCAATCCTGCAAGGGATCCAAATTTTAGGGATCTATTGTGCGATGCAACTTTTCCCCAATTTTAATTGTATATAAAAAATATAAATTCAATAGTAATACATTGGACCGTGAAGGCAAATTCTACACTCAATATAATTTGGTTTCATGTGTTCATTATTTTCTTCTCACACACTATCTATCTATAAACAAAATTACCAGCACTGCCTTGAAGAGTTGTATGTCTGCTGGGAGTGCTGATCAACCTGTTGGGGTGGGGGTGGATACATCTGCTGCTGAGGTGCATAGTACTGCTGAAGCTGGGGTGGGGGTATATACGTCTGCTGCTGAGGTGGATAGTGCTGCGGGTACTGAGACCATGGCTGAAAGGCACCGCCAAAGTGTTGCTGTGGCGGTGTGTAAGATGGTGCCATATGGGAAGATGATGGCCTGGAGTACTGCTGCTGAGACAGCTGACTCAATAAGTGATTATAGTGTTCCTCATTTAGCCTACAATCCTCCGCTGCTTGTCGTTCCTACTCCGCCCACGTGTGCTTCCTGCTCCACCACGCGTGCCTCAGCTAACTTTGTCCGCTCTCGAAGCTCCTGCAATTCTAGTGCACTTCGCTGCTGTCGCTCTTCATACTCACGATGAGCTTGGCTCAACTGCTGGGTCAACTCAGTTACAGCATTCAAATCTCCAGTGGTAGGAACATATGAGCGGGTAGTACTCCCAGCTGATCCAGAACTAGAAAGACTCGGAATAATACTTGCTCTGAAAGCAGCCGGTCCGATACCACCAGATCCTACTAAACGATTACTTTTTCTTGGACCAACTGCTCTCTCCCAAATTTCACGAGCTGCTCTAGCCTCCTCCACAGGATCAACTTTCGTGCTCCCACTGCTCTGCTGTTGAGTCTCCCGGTACTCATTAATTCCAGCCTCAAAGTTCTCTTGAAAAAATAATACAAACCAAAATAAAATGAATAACTATTAATGAAATAATAATAATTTAAAGATAATATTTATAATTGTATATACAATAACTTTTACCTGAACCTCCCTCGCCTGGTCAGTAACAAACTCACCAGTCTCCTCCCAGACATGGAGGTAGGTATACAATTCAGGCAACGTAACTGGCCTCTAGTTCATTGCCTCCTATATAAATAGTGTTATTAGCTAATCAATTAATTATAAATATTAATTAATAATTAATATGTAAGAAATTTACCAAACGCAAATGATGAGTTGCAGCATTAACACTGCCCCTTGTGTGTGCAGCGACCTTTGTCAGAAGCCCTGTTTTTCTTGGCTTTCTCACAAAGAAGTTTAAATTTCGGTGTCGCCCAATACTTTTTAAGGTCTTGCCAATTTGATTCTCCCATATAAGTCGGTTTCTTATCTTCTATTCGTGCATTCCTCAATAATTCAGAAAACCGATGAGAACACCTCTTATGGAAGACTCTCATAACTTCTTCTTGTTCCTCATGTAGCCACGTACATTTTTCCTATTTTAAAAATTATACAATTATGTTAATTACATAATATTATATATTATATAAAATAAAAACAAATTAATCAATAATAAAATAATTAAAAATTGTTTTTAGAATAAAAATTTACTAAAAATGAATTTAATATCTTTGCGCATTCGTCCTCATCTTTTCTCACTGCACCCCAATTCTTCCAGCCCTTGTTGAAATTCTCCATAATTGATGTTATGATTGCAGTTGCACTTTTCTTGTAAGGAAGAAAGCTGTAGAATATTTAAAGAGATGAATTTTGTTACACAAAATTTATATAATAAGAGTTATAAAAGAAAAATAAATTAATATAAATACTATACTTATGAGTCACCAGCAGTCTTCAAAATGACACGGTCATCAAGCGTATACCTCACCACCTCTTGGTCAATAAGATAAGTGCGTATACCTTCAGCATCAACATGTACTGGGGCTATGCCCTCAGTACCTTCAGGAATCACTGGCTCCTGTGGAGTAGTACTACTAGAAGCTCCATTTGTCCGAGGTCGAGGCACATATCTGTCACTATCAGGAACAACAACTCGACGGGGTTGCTGAGGACGTCTAAGGCGAGTAGAAGTCTTCGTCCTACGACTACTACCAACATCGTCCACCGGTGGAGGAACATCATGATCAGACCCAGATCCTGAGTGAGCCATATACTGTATATATCTAGAAATTTAGAAATATATATATATATATATATACATATATATATATATATATATATAGACGACTGATGTTTGGCTCATCACATAAACGACTGATGTGTTCAACTTGAATCACTTCAATTACATTAGTCATCTCATTGATATAGCACATGTTCCACTGTGTCATCATTTGTCTCAATGCGACCTCTTGGCTTTGTTTTAATTGCGACACACCAACCACGCCTATCAGTCCGTGTTGATGGATAAGGGACATAATACACTTGTCTCACATTTTGTGCAATGACGAACGGATCATACAGTGGATATCTACTACTCATTTTAATGTCCACTGTATTTGACTTTTGATTCAGCCTTGTTCCCCGAGAAGATGGATCAAACCAATTACAATAAAAAACCACTACCTTCTGACTAAAATCTAGATGGGGGTACGCAAGTTCGTATATGTGTTGAACAACTCAATAAAAATCATCTTCACCTCTTTCAGTGACACCCTTCATGCAAACACCACTATTGATAGTTTCTCTGCCCTGTGTCCATTCATTGGTGTGAAATTTGTAACCATTAACAAAGTATGTGTGCCATTCTCTAACAATTCTTCGAGGACCGTCGGATAAGTTCCTCAGGTGTTGGTTAGCAGGAGTTGGTGGGAGGGAATAAACATGTTGCCTAAACCACATTGGAAAATGTGCACTAATATGTGCAGATGATTGATCTTCACTGACTCCCTCTGATGACAAAAATTCCCTAATTGAAAAAAGATAATTAATCCTTACACAACTGTAATTATTAGTATCAAATATAAGATTGATATTAATTAAGGCACGTTGAGGAATACATACTCAATGAATGGTTTCACCTCATAACAGTTTATCAACACATGAAAATGTACTGAATTTAACTCTTCTTCAGTTAGCCAGTGAATTGACTCCTTCCCAGATGGACGACCAGGTAGGCAAAAGACAGACAAAGCCAAATGATGTCTAGGACAATCAATATCCATTTCATTTCAACTGATTCTTGGAGAAAATTCACTCTTGAAATAATATGAACAAAAATGAGTTGTTTCACGGTGCAAGTAAGAAGCACATATCGATCATTCAACTCTAGCTTTGTTTTTCACTGATCTTTTGGAATCACTCATGAACCTAAAGAAAACAATATGTTAATATATAGTAATAACATAAACTTCTTTCTTTTGGAATCAGCCAGGATCTTTAATTAATTAAATAACCTTTCAAACGGATACATCCATCGGTATTGGACAGGTCCACCAAGTTTAGCTTCATATGCGAGATGCACCGGAAGATGCTCCATAGAATCAAAGAAACCAGGTGGGAATACTCTCTCCAACTTGCATATGATAAATGGGATATCTTCTTCCATTTTTGTAAGATCATCAACTTTTAGCGTTGCAGAACACAAATTCTTAAAGTATTGACTAATTTCAATGAGCGGATTCAAAACATGTGTCGGCAATGAACTAAAAGCGATAGGAAGTAAACACTCCATGAATACATGACAATCATGGCTCTTCATCCCATGCAACCTCCCATGATCCACATCCGCACATCTAGATAAATTGGAAGAATAACCATCTGGCATTTTCAACTCTTTTATCCACCGATAAACTGCTTTTACTTGTTCGGTAGATAAAGTATAATTGGCTTTAGGTTTCAATGTCCTAGTACCTTGCTCAACCAACAACAAATCCTTCCGTTGACAATAATGATCTATGTCCCTCCTAGCTTTCTCATTATCTTTCGTTTTACCTTTAACATTCATGACAGTGTTAAATATATTGTCAAAAAAATTCTTCTCTATATGCATTACATCGAGATTGTGTCTCAATAGATTATCTTTCCAATAGGGAAGTTCCGAAAAAATACTTTTTTTTGTCCAATTGTGCCATTGTCCATAGCCTTCTGGACGAGACACAACACCCGCTACAACTTCCACAGGAGGAATATCCTTAACATTGTCCCAAACTTCTTCAGATGTCAAAATACGAGGAGGTCCATTTGTTTCAACATTTCCTTTGATAAATGCATACTTCTGCTTTCGAAATGGGTGATCCATAGGTAAGAACCTACGGTGCGAGTCAAACCACGAAGTCTTTCCTCCGTATTTAAGAGTAAAAGCCTTTGTGTCAACCATGCAAGTCGGACATGCCATTTTACCATGTGTCCCCCAGCCAGACAACATTCCATATGTAGGGAAGTCATTAATCGTCCACATGAAAGCCTCCCTCATCACAAAATTCTGTTTGTGTGCTGCGTCATAAGTTAAAACACCATTCCAAAGTCTTTTTAGATCATCAACCAACAGTTGCAAATATACATCAATTCCAGCTGTTGGATTAGTCGGCCCTGGAATAATTGCATTTAAAAACATGTATGGTTTAGACATACACATTTCTGGAGGAAGGTTGTACGGGGTAACAATAACCGGCCAACACGAGTACGGTGTTGCCGAGGCTTGAATATATGGTGTGAATCCATCAGAGCATAAACCAAGTCGAACATTCCGTGGATCACTGGCAAAATCTGGATGAACACGATCAAAATGCTTCCAAGCCTCACCGTCAGATGGGTGACGTAATTCACCAGAGTTACTTCTATTTTGATGGTGCCATGTCATTTTACCTGCGGTCTCCATTGAAGTAAACATACTCTGTAGCCTTGGTATGAGCGGCAAATAGAACATTACTTTTCGTGGAACCAATTTGCCTCCACTCATCCCTCTTCTGCTGGCACGATAGCGTGGCTCTCCACAAATCTTGCATTCTGACAACTCTCCATCATTTATACCAAACTCATTGTTGTAATAGAGCATGCAACCAGAGACACAGCAATCAATTCTTTTAGATTTCAAACCAAGTTTCGATACTAATCTTTTCGCATCATAATAACTCTGCGGCAAAAATCCTTTAACAGGAGTTGCATCCAACATCATTTTGGTCATATACTCCATGCATAACTCAGCAACATTAAACTGCGACTTAAGACCCAACAACCGAACACACATTGATAATTTAGAGTCTTTAGCTCCTTCAAATAATGGACTATTTGTTTCATTCAAGTACATGTAAAATCTTTGAGCTTCCTCATTTGGAACTTCTTCAGCATCATATTCCGGCTCTTCATAATCCAAGTTTACTCCAACCGCATCAGATATCATTCCCTGATAAACTTCTAAAGGTTGAATAATTTCGCCTCTAGATGTCGTAGCCGCTAGATAAGTATTTGCTGTGGGAGCTACTACATCAACCGAAACATTAACTGCACGAACAATCCCTGCTGCTAATTAGCCGTGACGACTCCATATAAAATAATTTGGCCTAAACCCATTATTATACAAATCCATTCTGATTTCATCATCATTTTTTATAAATTGAAATGAACATTTCAAGCACGGACATCTAATTCTGCCTTGTCGCGCAAATTCTTCGTGCTGCTTAGCACAAAATAGAAACTCTTCTACTCCTTGTACAAAACGCCGCTTTAAACCAGCTCTTCCAGGAAACAACCGATCGTACATCCAACTACGATCCATGTTTTCGAGAACTACGTACTATAGTTCAATAAAAATTAATGTTATATATTAGATTCCTATATATTTATTACATATTACATATACATGCACATATGTATACATATACACATATTTACATACACTAACAATGTTAACATTAAATAAATCACTAGTTACTAGGTTTTAAACATACACTAGCAATTATTCAAATATAACATTTTTTTATTGATATATTAAATACATGAATATCTAGTTTAACTATATATAGATATTAAAAAGCTAATTTAATTATAATAATAACATAATAACAACTATAATTAAATTACATGTTGTTTTATTCTTATATATACTATATATACTATTCTCTATATATTAATATTACTAATTTTAAATTCCTATCTTTTAAACAAAATATCAAACTTTGGGTTAATAATAAATTAAATGTAATTATTCAAAGTAAATGTAATTATATATTAGAGAATATATATATTGATATACAATTTAATAAAGTAAATATAATATTTAATATTTTTATCTAAAAATAAATAAAAAATAGAAATCAATAATATAATTCGCATTTATATCAATTATATCAACATAATATATTGTATTTATCTCAAAATCTCAAAATTAATCCTATTTATTTATATATAAAATTTATTTCTCATTTTATTTCGTATTAAATATAAAATAAATAAATTAAATATACAAACATAAATTAAAATTACAAAATATTACAAAATATATTACTTTAATTTCGTATAAACACAAATTAAAAAGTAAATTAATATAAACTTTAGTTATTAATTTTTTTTCGTATTTACTTAATGAAATTTATTAACCAAAAAAAAATATATTAAAAAAATATTAATTTAATTTCGTAATTATATATTAACTAATTTATATATATATATATATATATTAACTAATTTATATATTAACTATTATATTAACTAATTATTAAAAAAATTTATATTTAACTATTGAAGAAATTATAATCTAACTAATAATATATCAAATAACTATCTAATATAACTGTCTAATAATATATAAAATATTAAATTGGATATCTAACCGGTTGTGAAGAGAAGACTCTGGCTTGATGCTATTCCAAACTCCTTCAAAAAATAATCAAAACGAACCAAAACACGATCCAAACTCAACACCTAAACAAACAATACAACAAATAATAACTATACCGTTATCGAAAACACGAAAATAAAACTCAAACAAACAGAAAAAGAGAGAAATCTATGAAAGAGAGTTAGAAATCATACCTTAGATGGAAGAAATCTATCAAAGAAAGGAAGAGATTTTGTCAGAAAAGAAGAGAGAAATTTGAGATGTGAAGAAGAGAGAAATTTGAGATGTGAAGAAGTGAAGAAGATGTGAAAGTGAAGAGAAAATTCGTGAGAATATATAGAGGGACGGAGTGCAACGGTTGGAATTTTGAAATCCCTCAAAAAGAGGATTTCCGGCGGATTTGGGGATTTCCGGCGGATACAATTTTCGGCGGATTTGGGGATTTCCGGCGGATTTGGGCGGTAGAGGCAGGGAAACTCCTGGACAGTAAAACCAGTGTTTCTTGTAGTGACGGCTCGGCTGACCTTGAGGCAAAACCCTAACGTGATTAGGAACAACTCTCACACCTGATGTGGTGATGTAACCGAACTCTTTCCATAATGTACTCCTTCAGCTCCTTGTTCTCTAGTTTGTTGAAGCTCACAACAAGAAAATTAGTTATTAGCGAGGGAAAAATGGTCCCTCGCAAAAACCTGATTTAGCGACGAATTTGAAAGTTTTAGCGACGGAATTTGAATTTGTCTTTTTGGTCTGCCATTAGCGAAGGAAATGAAGGCATTAGCGACAGAAATTTCTGTCGCTAATTGTTTGGAGGGAAAATTCAGTCAAATTCACGCGAATCAAGGATATTAACGACGGAAATTAAAATCCCTCGCAAACTAAAGTGACAATTAGCGACGGAAATGTTTATCCCTCGCAATTTTTTTTTACTTTTTTGTACTCAAATCTGTGTGTACCCTTAGCAACAACTCACTCTTCTTTCTCACTCAAAACACCCTCATTATTCTTCTCTCCTCTTCACCTTTCCTCTTCCCTTCCTCTTCCTCTACTCTCCACCACCACCATCACCACCACCGCCACACAACCAACCTACTCTCCCTTCCTCTTCCTCTACTATCTACTTTCCCCTTCCTCTTCCTCTACTCTCTCTCTCACCTACAAACTCTAACCCACCACCACCCACACAACCACCACCACCACACAACAACCACCACGCATGACACCACCACCACCACTGGAGCTCCTTTTCCTCTCCTCTCTCTCTCTTGATTTCCCCTTTCCCTCTTCTTCTCTCCACCTTCTTCCACCACACCACCACCACCACAACCCACGACCACCACCACCACCTATGAATTTATTTCCTCTAACTCTCCACCTTCCACCACCACCACAACCACAAAATTAACAATATAATATATAAAAAATTAATAAATAAAAAAACAAGGCATTAGCGAAATTTAATATAATAATAAATATATAAATGGAGGGATTTCAAAAATTGCACAAATTTGAAAAACTGCACAAATTTTGAGGCAGTCATTAGCGAGGGAAATTTCCCTTGCTAATTAGCGAGCGATTCAAATTTCCTCGCTAATCCCATTAGCGATGAGGGATTTAGCGAGGGAACTGGTCACTCGCTAATTCCCTCGCAAATGACCATTAGCGAGGGATTTTGGTCATTTTGCGAGGGAAATTGATTTTTTTGTAGTGGCTCATTGTGCAACATAGGCTTAACAATATGTCATCCAAATACTGAGACACCTTATACATGATATCATGTATACCCATGTCAATTTGTCTTTGATGAAGGATGTGGTCATGACCACGGACTGCTGCCTCTCATCATCATTGGCAAGATTAGAGTGTTTAACCGGTTGTGGTGGTGGTACACTTTGAGAAGGGTCATTCATTCAACAGGAATCAATCTTTCTAACATTTGGAGAAGACTCCATGTCGCTAAACGTAGGTGCAAACACAAAAAGTGGTCTTATCTAGGCGAATCAAACTTTTCAATTTATTTTCCTGTAGTGATCGCATTGGGCATGCCAAATTTGTTGACTAACTTAAAAATTACCCGAGAAATTGGCTAGCCTCCAATAGTGATCATTTTATTTCTTCAAGCAATTACACTGAGAAATGAACTCTGTCTCTCAGTTATGGGATCCTTGACTACTCCAAGGAGTGTCGAGTGAGGCGATGAAAGGTTTGATTCTACTGAAATACGAAAAGCATAAAGAAAACAGTAAAGATAACTAAATTTGCTTGAAAATTACTTTGTGTATTGATTGATGTCTATTTAAAATAATTACAACTATACATATTTCTAGGTACAACAAGAGCCTAGTTTCTATTGGCCATTATCTTATATCTAACAACTAACAATGCTACTACCTATCAGTTACTCAGCTAGAAATGCCTACTAACAGGTCACATTCACATTTTCAATCACTAACTGCTTGCAACATCTCTTAAGCATATTTATTTTGCTTGATTTAAAGGAATGGATTCCTCATCCTTCGTGCACAACTCCAATGTGTGTATTTCCTTTATGAGTCTTCATCTTGGTTTCATTTTAATTTGCTAATGTGTTCCTCATTTAATCATCATCCCAGCGTTTAAAACGACTAACCTCTCCTCAACTGGAATGCTGCTCGACTCTCTTGTGCATTCAACTAGCCTCTCTCGTGCATTTTTTTTGGGGTGTAAACAATACAAAAATTGGCTTTTAAGGTCTCAATCAAATACTCCATCAGTTTCGGAAATTTGGTATTTTTGGCTTGTTACTTAATGTACCATTAATTTGTGTTTGTTTATGTTCCGGATTGGGCCAAACCCCATGAAACTTGGACCTGGTCCATTACCATACTCCATCGCGCCCGTGCGCCTGACCCACAATCTAACGGTCGGGACTTATCCACCCAATCCAACGGTGCGGGTACGGCGCTGAGGTCTATAAATATATGATCCATTCACCATTTCCAGGTACGCACTCACTTCTCTCTCGAATACCTCTTCTCTTTCCTTGCTGACTTAGGCATCGGAGTGCTTGCAGGTACCCCACCCGAGGCACGGGAGAAGACCACCTCGGCCAATCTGAGGTCCAAGTTCAACTATCCAAGGTCAATCTTCCACTCTCGTGGAGCACTCCATTTCATTACTCTACCCGTACTCCGGTACCGAACATTGGCGACCACAGTGGCTCGACCACTCTCATCTCACCGTCAAAATTACTTGCAGACAAAAATAAATAAATGACGAGATTGTTCGAAAAGAAATCAACCGTCATTGATATTGCGAAATATTACAAGAGGGGGGCCACTGGCCAATATCTACAAATCCAAAAGATTACAAGAAATCAGGAAAGGACGGTCATTCAGACACCTCCACCTCGGTGCCGAAATAGAGCACCTCAGCATCGTCCAGAGGGGCGCCGGGTATGGGTTTGACAAGATTCCCTTCGAAGACTTCGTGCTCATGAACCAACAGGTCTTGTGGCAAGTCTGGGCTTACCACGGCGAGAAGACTTCTTCATTTGTCGAAACCAAGTGTGGCCGAACTCGCTACCCTGCCTTCAATAGTAATGCACTCACCCTTGAGTTTGTCAACCTCGGCACGAAGGGGAGCAGCCTCAGCCTGGACCCAAACATCCTCTACCTTTGCCTCTGCTAGTTGTGTCTGACTCCTCCCTGCCTCTTTCGCCTCGCTTTGACCCAACAGCAACTGAGCGTCAAGGTCGGAAATTTGCTCCTCAACCGAGGCCAAAGAGCTGATAGTAGCCCGGAGAAGGCGGTTCTCTTCTATGAGCTCTGGGATTCTCACATCCCGACAATACTCCAGTTTATCAGCCTGGTCTTGGAGGTCCCCCTCTAGTTCACAGTTGATGGCTTCATCCTTCTCCAGTCTTCGTGACAGCTTCAAGACCTCTGGATCCGACTTCAACTCTTCAAGTTCCTTAAACAACCTGAGGGCGGTCTCAGCTACCCTGACGCAAGCTTCCAGGTCGGCATCGGAAGGGACCTCAGAAGGGACCTCGGCTTCGAGCTCAGCAGGCAAAGCGAATTCCTCGACACCAAGGGTTTTTGATTTTTTGAAAGGAGATAGGGCCTCTGTGTTTGCAATAGCCTGTTTCCTTCTTGAAGCATTTGTACTTGTCCTCCGCCTTGAAGAGCACGCTTTGAGCGGAACCCCGGCGTCGGGATCAGGAACAGGACAAGTAGCCAACGCATCTGGAAGAAAAAGACAAAAAGTGGCTAAGACACCAGGGTAAGGAAACCAGTAAACAGACTTACTACGAAATTCCACGTTACCTAAGGTTGACTTCAGATCGGCTGCGGACTCGGCTCCGGCCTTGATAATATCAGCACAACGAAACCTCAGTCCGGCCTTCAAAAGCTTGTCACCCCATTCCTGGAGAAACTTATAGCTATCAGCATCCTCCCCCCACAGGGACTTTGGATTCACAGAGAAGGCTTGGTTGTTGTGATCATAATGATCATCGTCCCAGAACAAAGAAAAATGGGGCTTCACCAGCTCCGACCCCTCATAATCAGCGATGGCCTGTTTTGCCTTCCTATTTGCAGCACAGGCAAAAAAGAAGAACTTCTTAAAACCCTTGTTTGAATCATTCACCGGATCAAAATAAGCCCGGTATCGAACCCCCCAGAGACAAACATGGCCGTGACGAGTGGGATCCTTCTTGTCGGGTTGACGAAACATATCGAAAACGGAAAAGAAAACCCGGACAGACGGAGTCTGCCCCAGGTATGCCATCACATCTTCAAAGGATTTTACATACCCCCAAGCGTTGGGGGCCAGTTGAGAAGGAGCCACCAGAAGATGATCTAGCACACCCTGCTGGAACTCGATAGAGGGATCCGAATCCCCATAGTATCCAGGCACCTTTTTGTAGAAGAATACCCGACCTCCTTCTTAGGTAGCTTGGTACAAGCGGGAAGCTGTCCCAGCTTTTCCAACCTCCATTTTTGGTCCAAATGCGCGACCACATACTTCTCTAGCTCGGCAAGGTCGTCATCGTTCAGCTTTGACCTGGCATATACGACTTTGGAAGAAACCCAGTTATACAAACCCGGGTTGAATTGATACTCTGCGGCATCGGGCTTAGGTGCGTTAGAATCCCGAACCTCGGGGTTGGAACCTTGTGGAGACTTTTCTAGGCTAGAGACCCTCTGACCTCTCGCGGGTGAGCCTGGAATTTCAACGTCTAACATCGGGAAGGATTTTTGATCTCGGTGTTAAACTCTCAGGTCGGAACAGCTGCCAGAAAAAATCAAGTGACCTCGCACAGAGAGAAATCTCAGCTCGCTCAAGATAACAAGTAGAGAATGAATAACTCCCGCTATGCTTAAATACAACACGGGCTCGGAAAACGAACCGACACGTCTAATCAATGCTCCTCTTCAAATCCTGACATTGGAAACTGAACCATAATTATGACTCCTGCCTCAGATTCCCCAAACGTCACCTGCTCGGCAAAGAACACGTGGCACTACAATCATTGCCCTACCTTTGAAGGAACTCACATCAAGCCGAGGCCGAACTCAACTGCTCTCCGACCTCGACTTGGGGTGCCACGATTCCGGACTGGGCCAAACCCCCATGAAACTTGGGCCCGGCCCATTACCGTACTCCATCGCGCCCGTATTCGCGCCTGACCCACAATCTAATGGTCGGGACTTATCCACCCAATCCAACGATGCGGGTTTGGCGCCGAGGTCTATAAATACATGATCCATTCACCATTTCCAGGTACGCACTCACTTCTCTCTCGAATACCTCTTCTCTTTCCTTGCTGACTTAGGCATCGGAGTGCTTGCAGGTACCCCACCCGAGGCACGGGAGAAGACCACCTTGGCCAATCCGAGGTCCAAGTTCAACTATCCAAGGTCAACCTTCCACTCTCGTGGAGCACTCCATTTCATTACTCTACCCGTACTCCGGTATCGAACAGTTTAGTACTAAGATATCCCCTTTGTAATTGTCTTAGGATAGATGAAGTTAGAATAAAAGAGTCTTGAGACAATTAATTGATACTTTATGACTTTAAATGACTCAATAAATATAAATGGTATATTTAGAAAAATATGCTGAACTATATATTGAGTTTTTAAAAGTACTATTGTTTTGTAACAAAAATAAAAGACAAAAATTATCAAAGACTAGCAACTTAGGGAGTATATATCCATTAACACCATGAGGGCATCACTCAATAGTAACATGCCAATAATGACCCAATGAGGGCCATATAATTTTCAAAAGATATGCCCATTAATTATATAAAGACCCCACACGCGTCACTCCACACGCGTCATTCCTACCAGCAGGGTACGCGGCTTTACACCTCAAGAAGATTGATTGCTCATGAAAGTCTAGGAAAAGAATATGTGAAAGATTCTCTGTGTGAACACAAGTTTACATTCAATGCAAGTATGGTTAAAAAGCAAAAATACGGTAAATTCTTGGTTACCTTTGAATAAATGTGGGTAATCTATATTACATAATGTGGCATCAATAAAATCAGCCACGTGTAATTCACTATCTCTATCTCACATATAATTATATTTTACAAACTATTATAGATATTTTTGTTATTTGCATACTAACCCATATACATTAATGTCAGTTTGTATTTCTAAGAGGTGTGCTGCAAGTTTCCAAGGTTAGAAACGAATTGATTA
This sequence comes from Astragalus glycyphyllos, assembly GCA_963573325.1. Classification (NCBI taxonomy): domain Eukaryota; kingdom Viridiplantae; phylum Streptophyta; class Magnoliopsida; order Fabales; family Fabaceae; genus Astragalus; species Astragalus glycyphyllos. Next base: position 40,618,373 of record OY754308.1, read on the forward strand.
TTTTAATTTTTCTCAAATTCTTTTAATTGAACAACAGATATAAAATCCGTAAATCTAATATACTCAATATTGAAGTTCAATGTTTTTTTTGTTACACAACGCTGAATTTAATTAAATACTTATAATGAGTAAATTTTTTAAATTTTCCCTAATTCTATTGTACTCAATAGTGGAGTAATTTTTAAACTCATGATGAAGTTTTCGTGTCAAGTGCATAGTTTGTATTGATAAATATTCTGTAGTGGTTTGGTCAAATATTATTAATCATATGAGTGTTACAGACAACATATATCAGAGAACTGACTGTTAAATCAAACTGACCTAGTTGTGTGAGTGTTTTAGACAACTTAGGTTGGATAACCGACTGTTGGGTTATCCTTAGAGCTGTCAATGGGCCAGGCTCGGCCCCGACCCATAGGGCCAAACAACATATTCCAGTTGGGTCAGACTAGCCCAATATTCTAATGGGCTGCAAATTTTATGGGACAGCCTAGCCCAACATCGGCCCATGGGCCACTGGCCTGCCCATAGACTGGGCCACAAATCTTTGACCTTTGTGAACTGCGAACATGTGTGTGTGTGTGTGTGTTTGTGGTTCTGTAAGTCAGTATAAGTGGGTTGGACCAAAACTGACAACTCTAGTTGTACTTGACTAGTCGTATATGAGTTGTACAAAACAAGTTGGATTAGATAACCAACCATCAATAGAACTTCATTTCTTGTATATGTTAACCGATAGATTAATTTTTTTTTGAGGTTTTGGTGTTTGAAAAATTTATATTTAATTCACTTTGTTAAAAAAATCTAATTTTTTTGAAAGAAATGTTTATAATTTTGTGCGTGGAAAAATACATTCAAAAATTAAAATGATCTACATTAGTTTACTCAGTATAAGAGACTAAGATTGATGACAAAGAAAATAAATTTTTTACTAACTAACTATATATATATATATGTATAGTTTTTTTTAACTATATATAGATATATATATATATATATATATATATATATATATATTAAAATGATACAAATCTTTATTACGGCGTTTTTGTCAACAGCAAACATAGTGGTTTGCTTGTCATATTAGTGGCTAGTGGCCACCTGCTTCTAGTCTAAACTCAACGAAGTGAATTAAATTTTAACAAAGTGATAACCCCAATTTTAGGCGTAGATTAATTTTTTTTGAGCTTTTGGTGTTTTCGAAAATTAAATTTCCACTCAATTTGTTTGTGATATTTAGTGCTAGAAACATGCAGATGAAGTTATCTTATCTCTCCTCTCCTCTTCTTCTTCGTGAAACATTGGGAAGATAAAGTAAAGACAAATGCATTAATTAAAATTGGGGCTAATTTGCAAATAATATAAATATATAGTAACAACTGTAAAATAAATAATATAAGTAAATTCATGTGAGAGATGTTAGTGGAATCCATGTGTCAGCTTTTAAATGGATAAGATAAATTACCCACATTTTATCCAATGGCAACCTAGTCCTCACCATTAAAAGAATACCCATATAAAGAGTAAAGAATACTACATCCCACTCGTGCATACAATATTAAACGTTAATTAAGTACTCATGACTAATAGACCCGTCATTTTTGAAAGTCGATATACCTTATTTAACTCAAATTATTATGGATCTCAAACCTCTCCAATAACATTTCTTTAATCCGCTTTTACAGGCCAAGCTTCTTCATTTGAGACAAACCAATATTGAACAACTTTTATTTAAAAACTAAAAGGGCAATGTGTTGGAAAATGAAAATGCTGCTGCTGATTTGGTGCACAATACAAATGTTACACAGCAACATTCTAATGCTGCTAGTGGCTAATGTTTTGGGCACGATTACATTGGTGTGTCATCATTTAATTTAGGAATATTCCTTGATTCTAATGATAGGCATAGGTCACCTTGTTTTTACTTTTTCACTCACACATATGGTGTGTGATTTGTAGTGGAATTCGGTTAGAATCAAATCTGCCAGCTATGCAGATATTTCTGATTTTTTCCTTAGTTTTTATTCGGTACAATGTGTAGTACTATACTGTATGGTGCTCCACTTCCTTTCCCTTTATATAGTTGTACCTTGTACTCTTTCAAATAATCAATGAAGGCTCAATTCCATTGATCAATTTCTAAGTTTCTGCTCTTATGAGCAATATGTTATCAGTGATGCAATTTCATTTTCTTAAGATGGTATCAGAGCTCTAGTAGCTCTGCATACCTTGCCTTCTTCATTTTCGTGTCATTCATCCATTAGAAAAGCTTCAGAATGCCTCCTAAGAACAATGCTGGTGGCTCTGCTCAACCACCACCAGATCCTGCAGCTGATCCAACTAGCATCTACTATGTTCATTCCAGTGATGGCCCTGGTTCTGTGACAGTGACACCCAAACTCAGTGCAAGTGGATCCAACTACCATAGCTGGGCTCGTTCCATGAGGAGAGCTCTTGGAGGTAAGAACAAATTTGATTTTGTTGATGGTTCTGTTGATGTTCCAGAAACATTTCATCCTAGTTTTAAAGCATGGAGTAGATGTAACATGCTTGTTCATTCATGGATAATGAATTCTGTTGCTGAATCAATTGGCCAAAGTATCGTTTTCCTTGAAAATGCAATTGATGTTTGGAAAGAACTTAGGGAACGTTTTTCACAAGGTGATCTTCTTAGAATTTCTGAATTGCAATGTGAGATTTATGCTTTAAAACAAGAATCACATTCTGTCACTGAATTTTATTCTGAATTAAAAATTCTTTGGGAAGAATTGGAAGCTTATATGCCTATTCCCACTTGTGGTTGCCCTAGGAAATGTGTCTGTAACACTGGTATTGAATTGGCTAGGAGTCATCATGAAATGAGTAAGATCATTAGATTTATAACTGGTTTGAATGAGAATTTTGCTATGGTTAAGTCTCAAATTCTGTTAATGGACCCTCTACCAAGTATTAACAAAGTTTTCTCCATGGTGATCCAACATGAGAGGCAATTTCCTAATAGTGAAGAACCAAAATTACTTGCGGCTAACATTGATACCAGGAAAGGATTTGGTAGGGGAAGAGGAGGATATAGCTCCACTTATGCAGGGAGAAACAGTGGCAAGGTATGCACTCACTGTGGTAAAACTGGGCACACGATTGACACATGCTATAAGAAGCATGGATTTCCACCAAATTGGGGACAGAGAAGTGCCTCAAACGCTGTTAACACTGGAAATGATGAAGGAGAACAGAGTGAGGAAGCCAAGATTGGCATCTCACAGGAGCAGTATGAGAAACTGCTGTCTCTGCTGCAACAAAGTTCAGTGACACAGCAGGCAGCAAACAGTTCTGCAAACATGGTAACTATTGACAGGCCAAAGACAGGTATAATCCCTATTGCTTGTACTTTAAATTCAAGACACCTTGGTTCATGGATAGTGGATAGTGGAGCCACTGATCATATATGTTCTTCACTTGAACATTTTAAATCCTATTTTCCCATCAAACCTGTTAACATTAGATTGCCAAATGGAGATTGTGCAGTTGCTAGATTTTGTGGCACAATTGAATTTTCTCCAAATTTTGTTATCACAAATGTCTTATGTGTTCCTGGTTTTTCACTCAACTTGCTGTCTGTACCTAAGTTGTTAATGGCCAATTTTAAAGTTGAATTCTGTGGTGAAAAATGTGAGATACAGGATTTGAAGAGCAAAAGGATGATTGGTTCGGGTGTGATGTTTGAAGGGCTCATATACTTAGAGATAGAGACCAAAGAAATCAACAATGCAGCTGTTGTCAAAGAAGGAAGCAGTGACAGACTTCCAGAGTTAGCCTTATGGCATTTTAGGCTAGGACATTTGTCAAATAGCAGAATGAAATTGATGCTATCAGATTTTCCTTTTGTAAATATAGATGAAGGATCAATATGTGATGTATGCCATTATGCTAGGCACAAGAGGTTACCATATAGCACTAGTCCTAGCAAAGCTTCAAAATGTTATGAGATGATACACTTTGATATATGGGGACCAGTTTCTGTTACTTCAATCCATGGTCACAAGTATTTTCTTACTGCATTAGATGACTATAGCAGATATACATGGGTTACTTTGTTGAAAACTAAGAGTGAAGTGAGCAACCAAGTTAAAAATTTCATTAATATGATAGAGACTCAACATGACACTAGAGTCAAAACAGTGAGAAGTGACAATGGTCCAGAATTTTTGATTCCTGAGTTCTACAAATTTAAGGGCATCATACACCAAACTAGTTGTGTAGAAACACCCCAACAAAATGGAAGAGTTGAGAGAAAACATCAACATATTTTGAACATAGCAAGAGCCTTATTGTTTCAATCCAAACTGCCTAAACAGTATTGGTGTTATGCTGTCACACATGCCACTTACATTATGAATAGAGTACCTAGCCCTCTCTTGCAGAATAAGTCACCTTATACCCTTCAGAAGGGAACCTTACCTGACTTAAACAACTTGAAAGTGTTTGGATGTCTCACATATGCATCAACACTTCAATCACATAGAACAAAGTTAGACTCTAGAGCCAGAAAATGTGTATTCTTAGGATACAAATCTGGTGTAAAGGGTGCTGTTTTACTAGATTTGAATAGCAGAGAAATATTCATATCTAGGAATGTTACATATCATGAAAATGTTTTACCCTACAAGGGATCAGAAACTGTTTCGAAATGGCATTATATTTCTTCAAGTGGCAATGATACTAGTGATGTCTTGGAGACACATGAACCTCAGAATGCAGAACCAGAGTCTGCTACTGATACAGATGTTCAACATGATGAGAATGATAGAGAACCTGAGAATGTTGAAGTGCCAAGAAGATCTTCAAGAGAAAGACAGTTACCAAGTTATCTATCTGAGTATATATGTAGCCTTTCAAAGTCATCACACCAGGCATCATCCTCAGGTACTTCCTATCCTATTTCTAATTTTCACTCTCTTTGTAATCTGTCTGCAACACAAAGAGATTATGCTGCTGCCTTGAGTGTTGCTATAGAGCCAAATTCCTATGAATCTGCTGTCACAGAGAAATGTTGGGTTGATGCTATGCAAAAGGAGCTTGAAGCTCTAGAAAGTAATGGTACATGGGAAATCATTGATATGCCACCTAATGTGAAGCCAATTGGCAACAAATGGGTGTATAAAGTCAAGCACAAAGCAGATGGTTCTATAGAGAGATATAAGGCTAGATTAGTAGCCAAAGGTTATAATCAAATTGAGGGTCTTGATTTCTTTGATACATTCAGTCCAGTAGCCAAACTCACAACTGTGAGACTTCTCCTTGCAGTAGCTGCTATGAAAGATTGGAATTTGCATCAATTAGATGTCAACAATGCCTTCTTGCACGGGGACCTAGAAGAAGATGTGTATATGGAAATTCCCAAAGGAATTCAATGCAGCAAACAGAACCAAGTGTGTAAACTCAAGAAATCTTTGTATGGTTTGAAACAAGCAAGCAGAAAATGGTATGAAAAACTCACTACACTGCTATTAGCTCAAGGTTACAAGCAATCTACTTCTGATTATTCATTATTTACTTGCAATCAAGGTGAGCAATTCACTGCCATTTTGGTTTATGTTGATGATATCATATTGGCAGGCAACTCTATGACTGAGTTTAACAGAATTAAGTTGATTCTAGACAATGCTTTCAAAATCAAGGACTTAGGTTCTCTCAAATACTTTCTTGGCTTAGAAGTGGCTCAATCTAAGAGTGGTATATCTATTTGTCAAAGAAAGTATTGTCTAGATTTGTTGCATGAATCTGGTTTCTTGGGCTCTAAACCAGTATCTACTCCACTAGACAGCAATGTTAAACTTCATCAGGATGAGGGAGAACTTTATAAAGATCCAGAATCATACAGAAGGTTAATTGGCAGGCTCTTGTATCTCAATAATACAAGACCTGATATCACATTTGCAGTGCAACAACTCAGTCAACATGTCAGATCACCTACAGTTGCACACTACAATGCTGCTTGCAGAGTATTGAGGTATCTCAAAGGAAGCCCTGGCAGAGGAGTGATGTTTCCTAGAAATTCAGTAATGCAACTTTCAGGATTTTCAGATGCAGATTGGGCGAACTGTTTGGATACCAGAAAGTCTATAACTGGTTATTGCTTCTTTATTGGTTCTTCTCTCATATCTTGGAAAACAAAGAAGCAACAAACAAAGATTTATGTGTGCAGTGTGAAAGACCTCCTGTGTTATATTGTGACAACCAAAGTGCTATCCACATTGCTGCAAATCCTGTGTTTCATGAAAGGACCAAGCACTTGGAGATTGATTGTCATTTTGAGAGGGAAAAACTGCAAGAAGGCTTGCTGAAGCTACTGCCTGTGTCATCAAAGGGCCAACTGGCTGATTTCTTTACTAAGGCTCTCACTCCCAGCATTTTCACACCTTTTATTTCCAAGCTTGGCATGATCAACATCTACCATGGTCAAGCTTGCGAGGGGCTGTTGGAAAATGAAAATGTTGCTGCTGATTTGGTGCACAATACAAATGTTACACAGCAACATTCTAATGCTGCTAGTGGCTAATGTTTTGGGCACGATTACATTGGTGTGTCATCATTTAATTTAGGAATATTCCTTGATTCTAATGATAGGCATAGGTCACCTTGTTTTTACTTTTTCACTCACACATATGGTGTGTGATTTGTAGTGGAATTCGGTTAGAATCAAATCTGCCAGCTATGCAGATATTTCTGATTTTTTCCTTAGTTTTTATTCGGTACAATGTGTAGTACTATACTGTATGGTGCTCCACTTCCTTTCCCTTTATATAGTTGTACCTTGTACTCTTTCAAATAATCAATGAAGGCTCAATTCCATTGATCAATTTCTAAGTTTCTGCTCTTATGAGCAATATGTTATCAGTGATGCAATTTCATTTTCTTAAGACAATGCAATGTGGCAGGAGAGGAAACAATCTAGGTGATGACTAACGAAGATTTTTCTTTTACCAATACACGGAGAAAAAGCCAGATCTACACCTCGCCCTCGAGCCTCAAATAATTCATTTTTATAATCTTTGTGACCCATATGATATATCACATATAATACCCCACAATGTTGGGCAAAGATGTGACAATTTAACCGTAGTTGAAGGGAACCCAGTGACATGGTACCACATGCACCACACGTTCAATCTTAGATAGCTAGCTAGCTCTATGATTGAATTTTAATGACCCTTGTATATAAAGAAAGATTGAAGGACCTTGTAAGAGCACCCAAAAGTTGAATTGGAGAGAAACAAAAAATAGAAGAGTAACCATGGCAAGCAAAAAGTACAATGTTCGCTCTATAAGTTTGCCTTCTAGATCTCACCCTAGCACCAATATTAGAGTTGATGAGGAGCTGAACAAGCTCAAGACATGGGAACAAACATCCACATCCACATCAAGCTCCATTCACAATGGTCTATCTTTACTTGATGATTTGTATATTTCTTTAGATGATCTTCTCAATATGGCATCAACCCAAAAGGCGATTTCTCACCATAGAGGTGAGAAATGCGTGGATGAGGTGTTGGATGGTTCGATGAGGCTTCTGGATATATGTGGGGTCACAAGAGATATCATGTTGCAAATCAAGGAAAATGTTCAAGCCCTTCATTCTTCTATCCGGAGAAGAAAAGGAGATTCAAGTGTTGAAACAAGTGTGGCAGAATATAAATTCTTCACAAAGACGATGAAGAAAAATGCCAACAAGTTGATCACATCTTTGAAACAGATGGATAGCAAATTTGGGGTGTCCCCCATTTTGGATCTTGATCACCATCTTGTTGCTGTGATTAGAGTTCTTAGGGAAGTCATTGCAATTAACTTGTCTGTCTTTCAATTCATTTTGTCATTTTTAACAATGTCTTCGTCAAAGTCAAAGGCAAACAAATGGTTTTTTGTGGCAAAAATGGTGCACAAAGGGGTCATAACATCTGAAGAGAACTCAGAAAACGTCAATGAATTGCAGTGTGTGGAAGTTGCTTTGAGCACCCTTGTAAGTAAAGGCACTGATACTGGAGAGAAGGTTCGGGCAGTGCAAGAAAGTTTGGAGGGTTTGGAGAATGTCATTCAAAGTGTTGAGAATGGTTTGGAAAACTTACATAGGCGCTTGATTAGAACTAGAGCCTCCCTCTTGAATATAATATCTCAATAGACCATTAGTTAATTGTATAAAGTTCAATTCAATAGTAATACATACAATGAAATGTGAAGACAAATTCTATACTCTATATTGTGTTCCTTATTTTCTTTTTACAAATTTTATATGTACTGTTATGGTGAGTTTTTGACCATATACAACCCCTTCTTTCACATCTATTCGCACCCCACAAGGGCCCAATCCAAACATCAAGGGCTCAGATCGAATAGCAAGATCAGACAGTTCTAATTCGTTGGGACAAACCCCACAACACTCTATAATTACAACATTCATTGCCTCATTAATGGTAAGCATTCTCACATTTATTACTTTGCTAAGACTACCTCACTGACTTAAGCGTCGGAGTGACTTTGCAGGTACAACACCAGCTAGGATCAGATACGGTCATTGACTAAGGACATCAACCACTAACTATCTCGGACCATCCTTCAAGGTCGGAAGTACTGTGCAGAACATTGGCGACCACAGTGGGAGATCTCAAACTCAAGATCCTCTCCCCTCACCTTGATCAATGACGACTCGAAATCTTCGTTCAAATGCTAATAGCCTCGTGGCGGGCATCCCCCACGAGCCGATTCTGAGACCGGTCATCCCTCTGCAGGCCGAACCTCAGCCAACCCCGGAAGGATTCGTGCAGACCTTCCGAACTCCACTCAAGCGCAGATTCAAAATCAAATCCCGAACTTCGTTTTGGTCACAGGAAGCTCCGCAAGGAACTGTATACCTCCTCAACCTCCACTTTCGGTCCCGGCCTATGCTGTTCAACAGCTCGTCCTACTGCTGAACCAACATGAAGCGGCAAACTAAGAAAGGAGTTACCGATTTACGGATCTTGAAGGACAGGTGGCGGAACTCTGGGCCCGAAATATTCGGGATCAGGTCTCACCCGACCCGGACTCCCCCAAAAGAAGAAATCCGGCCCAAAGACGCCACCGGTCTCCACCCAGAAGACGACACTACCATCGCTCTCCTCCTCATCGGCTTAGAGGGAATGGTTCCCGTTCACCTCCAGCCGGAGTATACGTCGGATGGGAAGAGGCTGATTACTCACCTCGAGTTCATTCTTCTCTGGCATCTTCTTCTCCTAGGCAACTGTTTACCATGGTTTTTGGTAAACACCACTAGTTTGAAATTGCTTCTGTTTGCAGGATCAACTAGTAAATCCTAAGACCATTTGTGTTAAAGTTTTTTCCAGAATTATGCGTGTTCTTGCGGTTTCAAAGAAAAGAATGAAGATAACTGCCAGTTTCACGGGAAACCGTCGAATTTCTTCAGATAGGGAAGAAGTGAAAACAAAGAAAAAATTGCAGAAAAGCAATAAAGAAAGTAAATTAAAATGCATTAATTGAAAAGAGAGTTGGTACACAGATCATACATTTTTCTCTGACCCGTTTTCTCTGTAATGTGTTGGAAGTTAGAGCGTGAGAATTCTGTAATGAGTTTGTGACCCGTTTTTCCTATGAGAAACTACTATTTATACAAGGAGGGAAAACACTAAAACTAACTAACTGTACAGAGAATTTAAAAAAGAAAACTGCTTCAGCTTTCGACTAGGGTAACTGCCAAAACTTCGACGGCGAGCACTTGGGTTTGACCTGCTATTGAATCCCAGCCTTCTTCTCGTTGAAATATCACCCTTCAATTCTTGTTAAGTCTAAGGCTTTGTCGAATTTGCCTTCTGATACAACTCTTCTGTGTCGAAACCAACACCTTCTTTTGAGAAAACCAAAGTGTTGTGTTAAAAACACACTTGAGAGCAAGTGTACTCTCTTGCAGAAGTAGTATAAAAAATATCGTCTCCACAGGGATTAATTAATAAGTACCAAACTATTTAAGATTAATTGTTATTTAGACGAACGAGTGTTGGTGATTGTAGAAACTACAATACGAAGAAATAAATCGCAGTAAATTAAATTGTAAAGTTCGATCAAAGGAGAAAAGCCTAGGGTCTCGGTTTCACTTGCTAGTTTTGATTCCTCTATGTCTAATTCTACCTGAATTCCCTTATTTTATTCAATTACCAATCCCTTTACTAAACCTATTAATCCGTTTGGTCATTCGTGATTAATATTCTTTTCCCTAAATTAATCCTAGTTTGGTCATGCTAGAATTTAAATTTAAGAAAAGCATGAAGTACAAAAAGGTTGAACGATTGGAAGACTAAATTAAAGTTTGGTCATTCTCTAATTATAGTCTCAATTATCCTATAGGTCCACCAACTAGTTGTAGTACGGTCGCTAATCAACTAATTGATTATAAACATGCAAAGGTTGTCAATCCTAATTATGTAATAAAGCAATAGGATAATATTAATTGAATAAATATTGGGAATTCAAAATATAAATTAAGACATTAAAAGGTCTCTAATCAAGCAAGATCCACCTAAGACCCTAGAAGAGGACTTAGGTGTCCATAATAATAAAGAACAATAAAAGAAAGTCTTAGTCTATGTCTTCAATCTCCTTCTTTTGCTCCAAAGCTCTTTCACGGTGCCAAATAACTCTTCTCTCCCTCCGTAGCGTTTCCGTAGCTCTCGTTTGTGTATGTGGTGTCTAGCCCCCTTTCACAAGTGAAGTTCTCCTTTTTTATTAGTTCATTTTCTTTCTCTCCAAGCAAAGGATCAAGTCAAGATTGCTTCCACTTTTAATTGCAAGATATTCCAATCCCTAAATATTAGGATTTAGATCCTTCCTAAATATGTGTTGCTTGCTCTCCACTCCATGCCTCTTTCTTTCTCTCCAAGTCACATGTGCATCACTTTTAATTGAAATCTCCAAGAGGATCTTCTTTTTATTACTGTGGGCCTTCTTGCATTAATGGGCTTGGGCTTGCGCTTGCTTTCTTTTATTCTAACATTTATTCTAATTTCAGCCCACATTTATATTATTTTCTTTTTCTACCTTCCTGCAAATATAGAGTAATTTAAGTCAGTTATTTATTTAATCAGTAATAATTACTCTAAAAACAACTCAAAATATCTCTAATAAATGCACTAAATTAGAGTTTATCACAAAGTCAAACCCCGTTTGCTGCATTTAATTTAGCGTGTCGAAATTACAGGCTAACAAATTGCCCCCCAAAAATGTCTTTTTCGACTGAAGCTTTATGTAAGGCAGAAAAAGTGACATTTTTTTGAAGATTCCTTTTTAACTGCTCCGATGACGTCATTAAAATCACGTTGCAGCATTGATGAGACGTTTTAGTGAAAAGTGCCTTTTGGCGCCACCGTTTCAGAGTTAGTGGGCCACGTCTTGCATTGGAACTTTTGTAATTTTATCTTTCACTTCCACATTCTGTACTTCGACAATAGCCTTTGTTGGCATTTAATCTTTTTGACACGCCAAATTCGAGGTTTCCTCATCTTTAATCTTGCGTTATTTTAACTTCCTGCAAAATTGGCCTATACTTCTTTAAATACTTGCCATTTATTTGCAAAATTCAACCATTAGCACCTAATTCTTCAACTTCGTAGGCACCGTTAGTATATACTTGTAGAATGCGAAATGGTCCTTCCCAATTTGGTGACCATTTACCCAAAACTCTATCTTTTTAAACTATGGCTAATATGACTTTCCACACTAAATCCCCAAGGCAAATGTTTTTGACTTAACCTTTTTATTATAAGCTCTAGCCACTCTTTCTTTTTGCCTTATAAGAACATCTAACGCATTTAGTCTTTCTTCGTCTAAACTCAATTAACATCATATCCCAATAAGAATCTGATGGAATTTCAAATTGCCTTTGAATTCTGGCTGATTGTAAACAAATTTCGACTGGCAAGACTGCGTCGTGTCCAAATGTGAGTCTATTAGGAGTAGTGTTAATTGATTCTCTAGGAGAATTTCGACATGCCCACAACACTTGATCAAGCGTTTTATGCCAATTTTTAGGCTCCTGCCCAATATGCCTTTTAATTAAATTAATAATGATTTTATTCGCTGCTTCAACTTGACCGTTGGCTTGAGCATAATATGGTGTCGAAGTCAGTAACTTGAAACCAGTTTCAGAGGCAAAATCCACCGTTTTTTGACCAATAAAAACTGTACCTTGGTCTGTAGTAATGGTTTCTGGAATTCCAAACCTATATAAAATATGATTTGGAATAAAATTGATTACTGCCTCTTGATTAACATTAATTAAAGGAATAGCATCTACCCACTTAGTAAAATAATCTATCCCAACTAACATAAAACGATGCCCTTTCGACGAAGTTGGTTTGATTTCACCAATCAAATCTAAAGCCCAACCTCTAAAAGGCCATGGTTTTACTATTGAATGCAATTCACTTGCAGGCACATGTTGTATTCCTGCGTGTTTTTGGCATTCTTGACAACCCTTGGCGAAATCTATGCAATCTTTCAACATAGTTGGCCAATATACTCCTTGTCGAAATAAAAGCCACTTCATTTTGTGACCTGCTTGATGAGATCTACAAGCTCCACTATGAGTATTGGAAATTGCTAAATATGCCTCACTTTCATTAAGACATTTCAATAACACTCCTTCAGGAGTCTTTTTAAATAACTCATTCCAAATAATAACATAGCTTAAAGCTCTATACTTGGTTTTTCTATCAGTCACTCCTGTTGGATTTTCCAAGTATTCGACAATTTGCCTTCGCCAATCATCATTCGACATATTGTCAATGGCAAAAATTTCAACTTCAAAATTTTCAAAAGTTTTAAAATTTTCCACCAGATTTAACATCTCTGCCCCCTCAAGTTTTGTCGTTGACAATTGGGCATTGGATGAATTTGTCAAAATCTGTTTGTGTTTGATTTCTATTAGCTCTAATAGCTTTTCTTTCGAAACTTTTTATCCTGATGCTATTTGTGCCAAATCGTTTGCCTCTTGATTTTCCATACGAGGCACGTGTTTTATGTGAACAGTGTCAAATCTCTTTAACAACGTATTAGCAATGGCAAAATACATTATTAAGTTCTCTTTGATGCATTTGTATTCTTTTGTTAATTGTTTCACAATTAGTTCTGAATCTCCTTTGATTTCGCATGTTTTGCCCCCAATTCTAACAAGATTTGAAGTCCTGCTATTAAGGCTTCGTATTCTACCTTGTTATTGGAGCATGTCTCTTCAATTTTAAACTTATATTTTGTTAGTACCTTTGTTGGTGAAATTATTAATACACCGATTCCAACACCATTTTTGTGGCTTGAACCGTCGAAGTATAACTTCCAAGGTTGGGTTTCCACTAAATTTATTGTATTTTCGACCACTGAATGGTCAACTATGAAGTCAGCCACTATTTGACCTTTTATTGCTTTTAATGGCTGATAAGTCAAAGAGAATTCAGAAAGAGCCAAAGCCCATTTACCTATTCTACTATGTAAAATTGGTTTCGACAGCATATGTTTAATAATATCAAAACGCGAATAAACATACACATCAACAGGCTTTATGTATTGCTTCAATTTTGTACAAGAGAAAGACGAACATAAACACAATTTTTCTATAGGATGATACCTAATAGGTGGTAACAAAATTGGTGGCTTCATCAGGTGCTTTAATCTCGTCGAAAGCTTGTTGGTGTTCTGCATCCCACCTAAACAAATCTTCCTTCTTCAGTCGAAGTAATGGCGAAAACGCTTGAGTCTTGCCACTTAGATTTGAAATAAATCTTCTAAGGAAATTGATTTTTTCCTAATAATGACTGCAATTCTTTTTTGGTCGAAGGAGCTTTCGTTTCCAAGATCGCTTTCGTCTTGTTTTGATTGATTTCAATGCCTTTTTTGTGTACAACGAAACCCAAAAAGTCACCTGCACGAACACAGAAGGCACATTTGAGTGGATTCATTTTCAATCCATATTTTCTCATTCTTTCAAATGATTGTCGAAGATGGTCTATATGACCAATTCTTGAGCAAGACTTAATTACGATATCATCTATGTACACTTGCATAAATTTTTCAATAAAATCATGGAACATAGAATTAATTGCCCTTTGGTACGTTGCACCAGCATTTTTTAGGCCAAATGGCATTACAACCCATTCATAGACACCTAATGCCCCCTGGGCATCGGAATGCTGTTTTCGACGTATCTTCTTTAGCAATATATATTTGATTATATCCAGAATAACCATCAAGCATACTTAGGTATTCGTAACCTGCTGCTGAATCCACTAGCATTTCTGCCACTGGCATGGCATATTCATCCTTAGGTGTAGCATTATTTAAATCTCTAAAATCTATACACACTCTAAGCGTGCCATTTTTCTTAATTACAGGAACTATATTAGCAACCCATTCGACATACATGGCAGTTCTGATGAACTTGCTCTTTAGTAACCTTTCTATTTCTGCTTTGATCTTCAACAGGATTTCTGGTGCAAATCTTCTTGGTGTCTGCTTCACTGGCTTCTTTCCTGGTCGAATTGGTAGTCTTATCTCAACAACGTCACGACTCAACCCCGGCATTCATTGTAATCCCATGCAAAGCAGTCTTTGTATTCCTTTAGCAATTCGACAATCTGTACCTTCAATGCTTGATCAATCTTAGCACTTATATATGTTGGCCTTTTCAAGGAGCCATCTCCCAAATCGATTTCTTCTAAGGGATCTTGTGCTTGGATCCTTTTGGTCGAACCCATTGGATCTTTTTCAAAACCTAAACGCTCGTCATCATAAACACAATCAAGCCTCTGGTTTTCGACAATATTGTCTCTATTTTTGTCCTCAACGGCTTCAGCAACTAATTGTTGTTGTAATTCAGCTTCTAAAACCGCTTTTTGCTTATTCTCGGCAACGTAGGCCGTAATTCTATCCCATGCAGTGGGCTTATCCATAAATAACTATTTATGGGCCTTCCCACCCTGTAGGCTTAACAGAGCCATGTGGGTAGTTATCTTCATCTATAACCTCTCTATCCCAAATGAATCCATAAATGGGATGAAGTATCACTGAAGATCTAACATTGTTCTGGTTTTCATAACCAAGTTCAGAAGAAATACATGGCGCAATGTTCGCCAATTGTTTATCAAAGGTTTTCTTGGTAATAGTGTTTACCTCAGCCTTGAAGTAACTCTGATCACCTTCAATATTTTTGACTAGACCATCTTCTCTCCAAATGATGAGCCTCTGGTGAACTGTCGAAGGTATTGCTCCCACACCATGGATCCATTCTCTTCCCAGCAGCATGTTGTAATTTGCCTTTGTTGAAATTACCATGAACATCGTTGGTCTCCTGATGCTTCCAACAGCAAAGTCAACTTCAATGGCTCCAAGTGAGTGCCCACTTTTGCCTTCATAGTTGGTAAGAATTACATTGTGTGTTTTCAAGTCAGTCTCACACTTTCCAATTCTTTTCAACATATGCTGTGGCATCAGGTTTACAGCAGCACCACCGTCAACTAGAATTTTATTGACACCAATATTGTTCACCTTTGCTTGAATATACAAAGGTTTGAGATGGTTCATCATTCCACAGTCTGGTTTTTCAAACACAGTGTGTTGCTCTTCAACGCAACCCTTTTTCAGCACATAGTAACAAATTGGTTTGTAAGTGGTTTCTACGTCGAAATCTTCTTCGACATCATTCACTTCGGAAACCACATCGTACTCAATTGGGAGAATTGAGACTACACCACAAAAGACGTCGAATTCTGACCCAGAATCAGCGAAATCTGAGCCCATATCTTCGTCTAAGTTGAGACCCTCTTTGATCACTGAAAGTGGTGGAAATATCCTTTCAGTAGTTGGCTTTCTAGCCATTTCAAGAGATTTTGAAGGTATTTGTTTACTTTTCTCTTTGTTGGAATTTTCCACCTTGCCTGCAACAGCAACCTTTTTCTAGCGTTGATATCTACGCCACTGAGTTCTCGTCATAGGGTTCTTCCCTTTGTAGTTATTTTTATAGGCATATTTATTAGACTCAAATGCCTTGTTTTGGCTAGTAGCACTAGTGCTGCCCTTAACCAATTTTGCTGGTTTCTGTTGATTTCCAACATTCTTTCCAGCATAATATACTGGATAATAACCAGTACTTTTTCCACCAGAGTACACCCATTTCTTGACAGGAGACTTTGCTGGAGGAACATAAGTTTTGATCTGTTCCTTTTGAGGATTTCTTGTCGAAGTGACTTTGTATTGAATACCTCTGTTGTTGTAGCTGAACTTTGGTCTTTTGTCGACCCACTTACGTTTCAGTTGAGGCTTAAATCCCTCCAGATTTTTGGCAGCCTCTTTGTCGAAAACAGAACTACACCTTGGACAAAGCATAACTTCAGAATTGTTGATTTTGCAGCGATTGAGAAAATCAATCAATTCTTCTTCAGCCCTTGGATACACTATCTTCATTTTTTCAGCGTACTGGTCTTCAGTGAACATTTCGACATCAACCTTGTCGACAGCCTTCTCTACCTTAGCATTTTCAGCAACAACCTATGTGACCTCAACTACATTGAGATCGACTTCAACAAGCAATGCATCAGTTGTTGGCAAAGGATCCGCATCAATCTTCATTGGTGGCTTAGATTTGTTACCAAATTTCAGCCTTCCCTCATTGATGGCGTTCTGCACCAAATCCCTGAAAATAACACAACGAGAAGTGTTATGGCCCAAGAAACCATGAAATTTACAAAAACCTCTTTTCTGTCGCTGTTCCAATGGTGGAATTTTCAGGCCTTTAGGCACTAAAATTTGACTATTAGCCACTAACAGATCAAATATTTTGTCACATTTAGAAACATCATAAGTATAAATTTTTGCAACAAATTTATCATTCTTAGGCTCAACAGGATTTTTCCCATTAGAAGGTTTCAACAATTTGCAAGTATAAGGAGGTCTTGGTTTTAGTTCTGCTATATTAACCTCCTATTCGTCATCTTCATAAGATATGTCGAACTCGTGGTCACTGTCATAAGTTTCGACATAAGCAACCTTTTCTTTCTTACTTTGGAATATACCAGTTCTGGCTTTTTCGGCTTTGAGTCTTTCGACTTGTCGAACTCTATCAACCCATTGTGCCATATCTCTTAAATGTAGTGAATCTAGTTTCTTTCTTATAGTGTAATCTAGACCACCAGCAGCCATTTCGACTAACTCGTGTTCAGGCACTTGAGTAAAGCACCTTGCTTTGAGAAGTCTAAATCTATTGAGATAATATCAATAGATTCTGCCCCCTTGCGTCGAAAACTAGCCAATTCTTTAAGACTAATTTTACATTGGCCCATACAGAATTGTTCGTGAAATGCCTTCTCTAACTGACTCCAATTAAATATGGAATTTGGAGGCAGGGTGGTGTCATACCCTAATTTTGTCCGCCTAGGTTTAAAATCCTAGTTTTCCGCAAAAAAATAAATAAATTGAGAAGTGTGGTTTTATTTTGAAGAGTGAAGAGCATTGTGCATGCATTTTTGGGTTTTAAAAGTCATTCTAGGGCTTTTAAATTCATTGTTAGAGTGGAAATGCATTTGTTGTTAAAAAACAAGGTTTTTAGGGCAAAAGGGTATTTTGGTCATTGTCAAAAATAAGATAATTTCTCATCAAGAATCATTGTGCAATTTTAGAGAAATTTATTTGAGGCAAAACATTTTTGGTCATGTATGTATGTATGCGCATGCATGCATACATTGTGCACAAAATTTCAAAAAGGATCAATAGGGAATATTCTACAAAAATTTCAAGATGAGGTTTTTATGATATTTTTGGTCATGGTGATCTCATAAAATGGCATATTCCTAAGATTCCTAGTATGTGGCCTAAATTGGGTGTATTTTTGTACAATTATCCTAAGAAGAATAATCAAAAATGAAGGGATAATAGAATGGTCATATAATAGTACAATAGTACAAGATGACAACTTGCAAAACTTGGGCACCACTCTCCCTTGCTATTTCGAATTCACCCCCCTTCATTTCCCTCTCATTTTGCATTTTTTTTGTCCCTCATCATGTGTGTTTCAATCCTCACCCTCCATTCAAATTTTAAATGCAATCCTAGAGTGAGATGAGATGCACAATGACCTAAATACCCTTAAACCTAGTTGCTCTCTATATATACCTTAGAAACCTCACACTTGTTTGCATATAATTGTTTTGATGTTGGTTGTTATGTACTTTGCTTGCAAATTATTCTATGTTGATGATTGGCAAGAGGACTCACACTTGTGCCTTAGGCATTTCACTTTAAGTGTTGAAGATTGCCTAAGATGATTCAACACAACCTTGTGTTTTTGATTGAAAATTTTGGTTTGCTTGTTAGTAACTTGTTTGCAAAATTACTCTATGTTGATGATTTGGTAAAAGGACTAGACACTTATGCACTTGTGCATTGTCTCAAGCGTCAAGGATTACTAAAAGGGATTCAACCTTGTGCTTTATCTTGTGTTGACACCTAATTGAATTGAACTTTTGTATGATCTCTTTGTGTGCCTATTGTTGATCTTACATATGCATGCCATTAGATGTTGATGACTAAGTGTCATTCTTGTGCTCAAATGTTGTAATTGGTAATGTTTATGCTTATGCTTACATTGTTGATTGCTTTGCTTGCAATTTGTTAAATGTTGCACTTTGGTTCTTGACTTGGAAATTGATTGAATGTTCTACTTTCTTTTCCTTTTGGATGCCACGCCATCCCAACAAACCTTTTGTGACCAATGTCACCCTCAAACTCCCTTCTCCTTTCTTCAAATGTATCATTTTCTAAAGCTTTTTCCAAACTCAATCTTTTCTCAAATTGTTTTCATAAGACAATCAAATTCTTTCTAAGATCAACAATAAACCTTTTTGAAAACTCATAAGGGGGCAAGTCAGACGTACGGCCGGTGTTGTCTAGCGTCCTAAGATCGGAGCTGTACAGCTCAAACATCTTGGGATACTTATGAGAATCAAAACAAGTAATTAACAACTTGAACCCTATTTCAAAAAATGAGTAAGGAATCGAGTCGGATGTACATCCGGTATTGGTTAGCGTCTTAGGGTTAGCGAGCTGTACAGTTCGGGCGAGCCTAAGATACTTGCCAAATAAAAGCAACCAACCTCACAACAAATCTTTTTCTTCCTTAATCAAAAAAACATTTTCAATAAGTAGGGGGCACGTCGTCTGTACAGGCGGGGTTGTCTTTGTTCTAGGTCTAGTGGACTGTACAGTCTAGGACCGAAAACCCCTACAATAAAAAAACACCAACACAAAGTTCCTCGACTAAGGAGAACTACGTAAGCTTTGAATTCTCCATCGCACCGGGAGATACGTAGGAGCGGGTCACATCCCGTCAAGCACACTTTTAAAAAACAATAAAAAGATTATTCTTTTACCCCGTTTTCAAAAACACTTTTCTCAAATAAAAAAGAAGTAGAACGAATTGTTTCAAATCAACTCTGTCAAAACCGCACATCAAGTTAAAGGTTCCCTTTCGGTAGAAAGGAGGTGTGGGGTGCTAATACCTTCCCCACACCTAACCGACCCCCGAACCTACATCTCTAGTTCTCAAAGGACCACCCGCCTTAAAAAAAAAGGACCCTTTTTCAATGTTTTGGTCCCTAAATAAAAAATGTTGATGGCGGCTTCACAAATTTTCACGTTGTACGATGAAAGGTCCAATCCGGATTTTTTTTCGGGGTGCAACAGGTGGTGAACCATGTAAACGGATTCTTAGTTAAAGAATTTGGAAAGTATTTCATTCTTAAATTCTCGTTATGCGCAATATCACCAGCCTCAGTCAAATAGCGAGCCACGTGTTCGACAATAGATTCACTGGTTTCTCCAGCAAATTTTGTAAACTTAGGGATTTTCCATCCCCTAGGCAACTCCGTTTGTAAGGTGTATTCCGACAAAGGCGACACAAAATTAGGCCTATGTAAACCTAAGTTAAGGCCATTCTGGGCTAGAATGATTTCGACCATTTTAGCCAGATTATTTTGTGCTTCAAAATTGTTTTGTTGCACTTGTTTGACCACTTCATCTGCATTTTGGTTTCTATTTACTAACACAACTTCAGGGATTGCCTCTACCCTCATAGGCTCTTCGACAACCTGTTGTTGTCCTTGGTTTCCCTGATTTATAGGTATTGGATTGTTAGGCCTTTCAACAGGTACTTCGACAGGCCTAACATTCTGAATTTGGGGAATTTGCTGGTTATGGACTGGTGGAGTACCAAAGAAATCAGCAATTCTGCACATTTGCATTGCTAACATTTGGTAACTGCTATTAGTGTTCTGTATCAAAGGATTAAACACTGTACCAATTTGTTGTGTTAACATATTGACCATATCATGATTGCTATCGTCCATTTGTTGCCTCAATGCCAACAAAGATGTTGTAGTCAAATTGGGTTGGGCATTTCGACTAAAAATGCCTTCTGATGAACTATGAGTAGGGGAATAGCCTGCGATTGCATTTTCTGCAAAAGTAGACGAAATTGTCTGAAGGCCCGCCATCAAAGCCGTTGGCATGCCATATGGGTAAGGTCTACCACTCATAGTAAATGGCAAGTTTCCAACCATTGGATTTGCCATCAAAGGACTCGTTGGTCTTACTATTGGTGGCATAGAAGCCATTGTATTAACACTCGTTAATGCTGCAGTGGTCATCATTGACACAGGGGCAATTATGGGAGAATTTATAGCAGTTACTCCCATTGTTGTCGAAGAAGGCATAGCAACGGTTATGCCTGCGGCATTTGCAGCGTTAACGTCACTAACTGTAGTTTGTTCTTGTGTACTTTGTGCATTTGATGCAGAAGCATTACTTGTACTAGAGCGTGCCATCTCTCTAAGATATTTACCACTCCTTAATTGCATGCACAGATAAACACAAAGTTTAAGAACTCAACGAAAAAAACTTTCAAATTAGCACAAACGTCCCACTGGGCGTGCCAATTTGTTTACCGTGGTTTTTGGTAAACACCGCTAGTTTGAAATTGCTTCTGTTTGCAGAATCAACTAGTAAATCCTAAGACCATTTGTGTTAAAGTTTTTTCCAGAATTATGTGTGTTCTTGCGGTTTCAAAGAAAAGAATGAAGATAACTGCCAGTTTCACGCGAAACCGTCGAATTTCTTCAGATAGGGACGAAGTGAAAACAAAGAAAAAATTGCAGAAAAGCAATAAAGAAAGCAAATTAAAATGCATTAATTGAAAAGAGAGTTGGTACACAGATCATACATTCTTCTCTGACTCGTTTTCTCCGTAATGTGTTGGAAGTTAGAGCGTGAGAATTCTGTAATGAGTTTGTGACAAGTTTTTCCTATGAGCAACTACTATTTATACAAGGAGGGAAAACACTAAAACTACCTAACTGTACAGAGAATTTATAAAAGAAAACTGCTTCAGCCTTCGACTAGGGTAACTGCCAGAACTTCAACGGCGAGCACTTGGGTTTGACTTGCTACTGAATCCCAGCCTTCTTCTCGTCGAAATATCACCCTTCAATTCTTGTTAAGTCTAAGGTTTTGTCGAATTTGCCTTCCGATACAACTCTTATGTGTCGAAACTAACACCTTCTTTTGAGAAAACTAAAGTCAAACCTCGTGGACTGCATTTAATTTAGCCTGTCGAAATTACAGGCTAACAGCAACGTTCAAGGAGTAGAGAATATTCACCTCGAGAATATCGCCCTCAGGACCGCAGGTACCCCGTGTGGATATCTTGTGTTGCAGGTTAAGTTTTGATGATGAAGTAATCTAAGAGAAAGTGACAAATGGAACCCCAAGGCACAACCAACCCAAGAAGTAAGTTCGTGTTAAGGGTAGTTGCTAGGAAGTCGGGTCGTGTCTTAGGAATGAATTGTAAACCGCTTTTGAGGATCGGCTCAAATCACTCGACACACTAGCACTCACACTTAACATTCTTGTGCGTGCTTTTCTGTTCTATATTCTAATTCGTTCATTTCATAAACCTGTGCGAAAATTAATCTAAGTCGTTAAAAAGGGGAAAAGTTTCTAGTTCAAATCCATCTGATGATAGTGATGATTCGGAAAATGAAGATAATGAAGACGAGGAGAATATGGAGCTAATGGTCAGAAGATTCAAAAAATTCATGAGAAGGAAAAGCTTCCCCAGGAAGAATTCTTCACCCAAAAGAGTCTCAAGCAAGGAAAACTTCTCAAGTCCACCAACTTGCTACGAATGTGGCAAATCCGGACACATGAAGATGGAGTGCCCGAACTTACAAAGAAAGCTGTCAAAGTTAAAGAAAAAGGAATCCAAAGGAAACAAGGGTAGAAAAGCCTACATAGCATGGGAAGACAATAACATGGACTCATCAGATGATTCAGAAAGTGAAGAAGCTCAAGTTGCTCTCATGGCCGACCACGACAGCGAAAATGAAACTGAGGTAGATTCTAACTCTGAAACTTCACAAAATGCATATGATGAATTACATGAAGCATTTCTTGAATTGCATAATGATTCTTTGAAACTAGCTAAAGCATTAACCCAACCTAAGAAAGCAGTTGCTCATCTTCAAAACGAAGTTATTGCTTTAACTAAGGAAAAATTAGAACTTAGAAATGAAAATCATAGTCTTGGTTGCTTTAAAGCAAATTATGTATGTGATAAGTGTGCTGAATATGAAAAGAAAATTCATGAGCTTGAATGGACAATAGGAAAAATGTCCAACATACAACATATGCATCCTAGGTCTCCAAGAAATAATTTCATAAAAAGACATGTGCATTATAGACCTAAGTTCACTACTAGTCCATATATTAGATCTTATTACTGTGCCAAATTAGGACATAATGCATCTGTTTGTATGGCTAGAAGCAGACAAGTTGTGAAAAAGGTGTGGGTTCCCAAAGGAACTCTACCAAGTACTAACCCACAAGGACCCAAAGAAATTTGGGTACCAAAACTTTCAACTTGATCTTATTGCAGGTATGCTTCAAGGTATGGGGAAAAATTAATACCTTGATAGCAAGTACTCAAAGCACATGACTGGAGATATGACAAAGCTCTTAACACTCACCCCTAGAAAAAGCCGTCATGTGACTTGTGATAACAACAATAGAGGAAGAATCCTCGGTGACAGTAAGATTGGTAAAAGTCTATCCACCTCTATTGATAATGTGCTTTATGTAGAATATCTTAAGCATAAGTTACTTAGCATTAGACAAATACGTGATTATCATTGTTTGATTTTGATTTATGCACCATTGAGGACAAAATCAGTAAGCAAGTTAGAACAATAGGAAATAGAGTAAACAATAACATATGGTGTCGATATAAATCACATTAATCTATAGATGGACCCCGTTCAACATTCTAGAACTAAGCATATAGAGATTGGACATTATTTTCTTAGAGATCGTGTTCAAAAAGGTGATTATGTGATTGTTTAGTTGAGCAGGCAAAACCGCTAGCTGATATTTTTTTTACAAAACCATTGCAAAAAGAAAATCTCTTTTTCATAAGAATAAAACTTGGAGTTATTAATTTATCACAGAACTGCTGATTGAATTTTGGTTAGGCTATATTGTGTTGAAACTCGACTATCATGTCATTTTGTGATTTAAGCTATCCTTTTTT
This sequence comes from Astragalus glycyphyllos, assembly GCA_963573325.1. Taxonomy (NCBI): domain Eukaryota; kingdom Viridiplantae; phylum Streptophyta; class Magnoliopsida; order Fabales; family Fabaceae; genus Astragalus; species Astragalus glycyphyllos. The sequence continues at coordinate 40,642,038 of OY754308.1, forward strand.
TTAAATGCAATGAACTCACTGTTACTATTAGCTGCGTTTTCGACTCACCAACTAAGTTTGGCATTAACCCTTTTGATCATGACAAAAAGGGGGAGAAATATTAGTGTATTGTATTGTCACTTTGCATTTAGATAGGGGGAGCATCAAGTAAGGGGGAGTCTAGATACATATCTTTAATATTAGCGTATTGTTTTGCTTGATGAACTATCCTCCCACTTGAGATGAATTAAAATTTTGTCATCATCAAAAAGGGGGAGAATGTGGATATCTTGTGTTGCAGGTTAAGTTTTGATGATGAAGTAATCTAAGAGAAAGTGACAAATGGAACTCCAAGGCACAACCAACCCAAGAAGTAAGTTCGTGTTAAGGGTAGTTGCTAGGAAGTCGGGTCGTGTCTTAGGAATGAATTGTAAACCGCTTTTGAGGATCGGCTCAAATCACTCGACACACTAGCACTCACACAAACAAAACTAACATATGTCTTCAATTGATATGTTAACTAGGTTAGGCACTTGTTGTTTTATAGAAATAGATTCATGGCTTAGTGTTTTAAAAGAAATTATTTTTGAAGTAAAGAATCGATTTTTGATTTGGCACTTTAAAGCCAGAAATCGATTTCCTTCTTATTTTAAAGCTAGAAATCGATTTCCTCCTTATTATTAAAGAAAGAAATCGATTTCCCTCCTTATGGTTAAAGCCACAAATCGATTTACATCTTGATTGTTTTGAAATAACTTGTTTTGGAAAGAAAACAATCGATTGATGACTTGGTTTTAAAAAGAAAAGAATCGATTCATTGCTCTCTATTGTAAAGAGAAGAAAATCGATTAGTAGCTTGTAGGTTTAAAGAGGCAAATCGATTTCCTTAAGTACAAAACCGATTGCTTTCCTATTTTACTCAAGCTCAAAACCGATTTGTCAACTACTTGTCTTTAAGCACATAATCGATTTCTTACTTGTATTTTTGAAGCATAAAATCGATTTCTATATTATGTTTTTCAAGCAAGTAATCGATTTGTCACTTATTACATTAGTGTTAAAAATTGTTTCAACGGTCATATTTTTACAAAGTCTATAAATAGGAGTTAGGTTTCACAAATAAAATAACAACCTACAATTCTAAAGAGAAGAACGCAAACTCTCTCACTGTCACACTCATTCTTCACGTTCTTCATCACTTTGAGCTGATCTCTCTCAAGGGTTAGGTTGGGATTCTTCAAGTTGTTGTATTCACCTTCTTAGAGGTATTTCTGTTTACTGTAATTTGTTCAATTACTTTTATTTGGTTTTACTAGAGAGTGGGGAATCTCTCTAGGGTTTTGACTGTAACAAGAGTGGGGTATCTCTTGTATGTCAATTGGTTGTACTAGAGAGTGGGGTATCTCTCTAGGGTTTTTGATTGTAACAAGGGTGGGGTATCTCTTGTTGTAATTGTTGTTTAGGGCTCTTGCACACGATGGGGTATCCTAGGTGAAGAGTGCCTGTGTCTGTAAGGGTTTTAAAGCACCCGGTTGAAAGCTTTGTTTTGATAGTGAAAATCTCACAAAGGGTTGTGAGGACTGGACATAGGTCACTGGGAGGTGACCGAACCAGTATAAATCTTGTGCGTGCTTTTCTGTTCTATATTCTAATTCGTTCATTTCATAAACCTGCGCAAAAATTAATCTAAGCAGTTAAAAAGGGGAAAAGTTTCTAAAGTCTCAATTCACCCCCCCCCCCCCCCCCCCCCCCTCATGAGACTGAAGCATCTTGGTAACACCCCGACCCTCACCATTGGCATCGATCTCCGCCTCGGGCTCAAACGACCAAGCACAAAGGCTTGAAGACCTATGACGGGACAGGCAACCCAGACAGACATTTAAGTTATTTTGACACAGTAATGCAGTATCGGAATGTTCCCGTAGAAATGAAATGCCGAATTTTCCCTCCAACGTTGGAGAAAATAGCCTCAGAATGGTTTGAGACCCTCAAATCAAACACAATCTCCTCCTGGGACCACCTAGCTAAATTATTCTCGGCTAATTTTTCCCATTCCAAAAGCAAACCAAAAAACAAAAATGTCTTAGCGTCTATCATCCAAGAAAATTCCGAATCTTTAAGAGAATATACAGAAAGATTTAACAAGGAAGCAGTTCAAGTCTGGAACCTCGACGATGCCTTCTGAGTTTACTTTAAGGGGATGGGGCTGCGCCTCGGAAGCCCGTTCAAAAAACACATCAACACTTGGGTACCAAAGAACCTCCAAGATTTCCTCCAGCTATCCCAATGCTTTATCAATGAAGAAGAAAGCGCCATGACCGGTAAACAGCCACCGCTGGCCGAACTATCTAGACCCCAAAATGAAAAAGATCAAAAGAACGACGGCCGAGGCAACAGGGACCCCCGACCTCGAAACCGTCATCAATTTTATACCGAGCTCAATGTCACTCAGGCTCAACCTTTGGGTGAATGCTGGAACACGGAATTTAGAGACGAAAAGTTCCCAAAACCACTCACCCACAGACCGGGCCAACGTTCCAATAAATATTGCCGATATCATCGGAGTAACGGTCACAACACCAACCACTGCAATGCCTTGAAAGATGACATTGAGGATATGATTAAAAGGGGAAAACTAGCCAGCTATGTAAACAAACCCGGGTGTCAAGGTGACGAGATCAAAGAAGAGCGGGAGCAGGAGCCCAAAGCAAGGGGAAAATCAAAGCCGAATTCGACGACGACGAGCTTGATTCGAGAAAATCAAAAGGACGGTCAGTAATGATGATGATCGCAGGAGGTTTTTCCCACGAAGAATCCGGGAAAACAATGAAACGAAAATGGAAGGAGTTACTCAATGTAGCCTCCACCTCGGTCACACCAACCCCTTCAAACTGACCTCCTTTGTCTTTTAGAGATGAAGACCTTCTATACCACTCCTTGTCACGGCTGTAATCGCCAATAAGGAGATTAGAAAGGATTTTGGTTGATCAGGGAAGTTCTTTCGACATTATCTTTCTCGACCTCGTGGAAAGAATGGGAATCGATAAGGAAGACATCGCTCCTTATCGAGGATCTGCACAGGATTCAATGGATCTCGGACTAAACCTCTTGGACACCTGGAACTGATGGTTTCCTATGGTGAAGAACCCTTGGTAAGGATCATCAAAACAAAAGTCCTCATCCTACCATGTGAATCAATCTACAACTGTATCATTGGGAGACCGACTTTGGGAAGGCTCGGAGCAGTAACCTCCACCACTCACTTAAAAATAAAATTCCACTCCCTCTACAACAAGGTGATTACCTTAAACTCAAATCTTGAATCCGCCTCAAGATGTTTCTTCTTGTGGACAAAAGCATAGAAAAAGGCTAAAGATAAGGAAGGGGTTCCCGCTGCGATAATCAAAAAAGAAGAAGTTGGAAAAAGATCCGCCGAAGTCAACTTAACTGATTTGGATGCGAGATACGACCCAGACAGCTCAGAAGAGGAAGATGATGATGACTTGGCAAAGAGCTCAAAAAGAAAATGAGGAGACCCGAGCCAGATGGGGAATCCATCGAAATACAGCTCGAAGACGACCCTACTAGAACAGTAAAAATTGGAGCGGACCTCTCGGAAGAGGTGAAAATCAAACTCACTCAGTGTTTAAAAGATCATGCTGACTTTTTGCTTGTTCGGCAGAAGACATGCCCGGAATCCCGCCGGAAGTCGCGTGTCAATAGCTCGCCGTTAACCCGGAAGCAAAATGGGTCGCCCAAAGGAGACGAGCGCAGAGTGGAGAAAAGGCTGTGGCCGCCGCAAAAGCTGTTGAAGATTTAATCAAAGCAAACTTCATAACAGAGGTCAAGTACATGACTTGGTTGTCAAACCCAGTACTAGTTAAAAAGAGCAACGGTAAATGGCGTATGTGCATCGATTATACCGACCTAAACAAAGCCTGTCCAAAAGACGCCTTTCCTGTCCCGAGTATTGATCGCCTCGTCGATAATGCCTCGGATTTCCGCCTACTTTCTTTTATGGACACATATTCCGGTTACAATCAGATCGCCATGTTCCCTCCCGATCAAGAAAAAACTGCTTTCATGACGGACCAAGGTAACTTCGCCTACCGAGTTATGCCCTTCGGCTTGAAAAACGCCGGCGCCACTTATCAGAGAATGAAGAACAAAGTATTCCAAAGACAGATAGGCAAGACCGTTGAAGTCTATCTTGATGACATGATTGCAAAAAGTGAACGGGAAAACACCCACGTAGAAGACATTCGAGAAATTTTCGCAGAAATCAGGAAAAACAACATGAGGCTAAAGCCGGGAAAATGCACTTTTGGTGTCCGAGCTGGAAAGTTCCTCGATTTCTACTTAACAGAAAGGGGGATTGAAGCAAACCCAGACAAATGTCGATCCTTGGCTGAAATACGAACTCCGACTTCCAAAAAGGAGGTCCAAAACTCAATGGCATGATCGCCGCTTTATCCCGATTCCTATCAAATGCAGCATTTAAATCTCTCCCATTATTCAAACTTTTGACGAAAGAAAAGGAGGAGGGAGCAGGAGAATTCAATTGGACAAACGAGCAAGACGAAGCCTTGCAACAGCTCAAAAAAGCAATTTCAGAACCCCCATCCTAACTCGCTCGTGCGAGGGAGAAACTTTATACTTATACCTATCAATCTCGGAGGAAGCTTTTGGCGCCGTCCTCATCCGGGAAACGCAAACTGGTCAAAGTCCTATTTACTTTGTAAGCAATGCTCTCCAGGGACCCGTAGCAGGTATCAGCAAATAGAAAAGATCGCCCTCGCCTTAGTCATCGCAGCTCGACGCCTCCGACCGTATTTTGTGGCTCACCAGATAGTCGTACGTACCAACTATCCAATAAGACAGATTCTACACCGGCCCGACCTTGCCGTAAGAATGATTAAATGGGCAGTAGAGCTTTCCGAGTTTGGAATCAAGTACGAGTCTCGTACGACAATGAAGGCCCAAGTTCTAGCAGATTTTGTAGCAGAAATGATTCCCGCAGATCCTGTTAACGACATCTGGACTTTACACGTTGACGGGTCTTCCAACCCCAAAGGAAGCGGCGCAGGTTTAATGTTGGAAAGCCCGGATAAAGTTGTCATTGAAGTCTCCCTTACCTTCGCTTTCCAAATAACTAACAATCAAGCAGAATACGAGGCTTGCATCGCAGGTCTACGATTGGCAATTGACCTACGAGTCACTCAGGTCAATCTCTACACAGATTCACTCTTGGTCGTTTCACAAATCAACAATCAATTTGAGACCAAGGATCCGACCCTACAGAAATACCAACTTCGAATACGAGAGTTACTCGCACAATTCAAAACAGCCGAGGTAAAACACGTCCCTAGAGCGGAGAATCAAAGGGCGGATATCCTATCAAAACTCGCCAGCACCAAGGTCCTCGGTAATCACCGACGGTCATCCAATAATTACTCAGAAGACCTAGTATCTCTCTTAATCCGGCTTATCTCACTACAATTTGTGTCATTGAGGAAAGCCAAAGTTCGATTACTCCAATATTGGAGTACATCGAAACAGGAACCGAGCCTCTAGACTCGGCTGAAGCGAAAATCGTCAGAAGAAAAGCCTCGACCTTCTCAGTCATAGATAATACGTTATACAGAAGGAGCCTCTCCTCACCATTATTAAAATGCATCGAAGGGGAGCAAGTGGATTTCGTTTTAGTCGAAATTCATGAAGGAGTGTGTGGACAACATCTTGGCGCCCGTTCCCTGGCTCGAAAGGCCCTACGTGCAGGATATTATTGGCCGACCATGGAAGGCGACGCTAAGAACTACGTAAAGAAGTGCAAAAAATGCCAAATCCAAGCCATTGTTTACATCACTCCACCAACCGAGCTCCGAAGTCTATTCTCGACATGGCCCTTTGCACCATGGGGGATAGATCTCCTAGGTCCATTCTCAACTGCTCCAGGCCAAAACAAATTTCTCATAGTAGCAATTGATTATTTTACCAAATGGATTGAAGCAGAACCCTTAGCCACCATCACTGCAAGGAACTCCATAAGATTTTTCAAAAGGAACATCATGAGTAGATTCGAGATCCCCGAAATAGTTATTACTGATAATGGAACTCAGTTCGCCGACAAAGGTTTCAGGAAAATAATGTCCGACTTTAAAATAAAGCATCATTTCACGTTGGTCGAGCTCCCGCAAACCAACGGTCAAGTAGAAGCAGCCAACAAGGTACTCCTTAATAGTTTGAGAAGACGACAGGACGATGCTAAAGGAAATTGGGTAGAAGAACTCCCATATGTTCTCTGGGCTTACAAGACCACCTCTCAAAGCTCTACGGGAGAAACGCCGTTCCGGCTCTCTTATGGCAGCGAGGCGGTCATCCAGTGGAAGTCGGCGAGTTAAGTTGGAGAGCAACGAATCCCAAAACTCCAACTGAAAACTACCAAGCTTTGAAAGAAGAGCTCGATCTCATCGACAAAGTTCGAGGACGAGCCACACTTCGAGAAGCCATCATCAAACAAAGGGTTGCAACCCGATACAATACCAAGGTCGTCCCCAGAGATTTTGAATCCGGCGACTTAGTACTTCGAAGAGCCGACGTAGGTTTGAAAAATGCTTCCCAGGGAAAGTTAGCACCTAATTGGGAAGGGCCTTACCGTGTTAAAAGTAAGACCGGTACAGGGGCTTTCAAATTGGAAACACTTGACAAAAAGGAGATCCTCCGAACTTGGACCGCCACAAAGTTGAAGAGCTATTACACTTAAGGACACGACTGTTTTACGTGTGCCAATTTTGTGTAATAGTACTTCCTACCATGCGACCAAAGCAGTCACAACCCTTAAGGGCCAGTTCAATCCTGTTGAACCAAGGTCAAACACTCTTTGTTTTGAATGATAACAAATTACAATCTGTTTACTAATGGTTATAGTTGAACCAAAGCACAGGGCTGAACCAAAGCAGGGCAATGAACCAAAGCGCTTGACATGATATTTAAAGTGTAGAAGCTCGAAGGAGAAGCTACTCAAGCGTTCAAGACTTATGTGTTATATTGTTTTGCATAGGACGCGTGTAAGATCCCGTCACTTCTGCTTTATAACTTTTGTAATTGAGAGATGATCTTTTAAAATTGAACTGTCTTGGAAAAATATTTTATATAAAACCATGTTTAATTAGGTTAGGCACAAAGTGTTTTTAAAGAAATAGTTTGAGTTTGTTTTTTTTTAAGAAAATAGATTCATGAGTTAGTGTTTTAAAAAGAATTTGTTTTTGAAGTAAAGAATCGATTCTTGATTTGGTACATAAAGCTAGAAATCGATTCCCACTTATTTCTAAAGCCAAGAATCGATTTCCCTCTTGCCTTGGAAGCAAGAAATCGATTTCCTCCTTCCTTTAAAAGCCAACAATCGATTTCCCACATCTAATTTGGTTTTTGAAAGAACTTGTTTTGGAAAGAAAACAATTGATTGATGACTTTGTGTATTTTAAGCAAGGAATCGATTTTATAACTTGTTTAGGAAGCCAAAAATCGATTTCCCTTCTATTCTTTTAAAGCCAATAATCGATTTCTATATTAGATTGGTTTTAGAAAAGAATTTGTTTTGGAAAGAAAACAATCGATTGATAACTTAGTTTGGGAAGCAAGGAATCGATTTTATAACTCATTTGGGAAGCTCAAAATCGATTTCCATCTTACTTCTTTTAAGTAAGGAATCGATTCTCCACTTATTTTTTTTGTAAGCACAACTTGTTTTTGAAGCTAGCAATCGATTTCTCTCTTACTTCTTTTAAGTAAGAAATCGATTTCCAACTTATATTTTAAAGAGTAAAATCGATTTTCAACTTACTTCTTTTAAGCAATCAATCGATTCTTCACTTATCATCAATTGTGTTAAAAAGTTCTTCAACGGTCATATTTTTACAATCCCTATAAATAGGATTGGGTTTTCACGATTAAAGACACACAATACAAAAATCAAAAAAAGAAAAGAACGCAAACACTCACCGTCACATTCTTTCTTCACGTTCTTCATCTAGGGTTTCAAATCTCTCATCTCTCTCAACTACATCTTGTTATACTGCTTGAGTGATTGGATCCTAGCTTTCATTTTGTAATCATCTAATACTTGGTTGTTGTGAAATCCTGGGAAGTTTTCTTGGGTAATTCAATCGGGGAGATTGAATTGTAGCGAAATCCTTAGCGGGGAGCTTGGGTTCTCAATTTGGGAAAATTGAGATCGGTGTGGTAGCTATATCGAAGTTGCTTGCTTGTAAGACGTTGAAGAAAGTATCTTCTCATATAGTGGTTATTATCAAGTCCAAAGGTTGCAAAGCCGGAGGCCGAGGACGTAGGGCTTTTATCCCGAACCTCGTAAAAATCACGGTGTACTCCTTTCCCTTATCTTTATATTGCTTATCTTTTATAATTGTTAACTGTCGTCGCATTTGCTATTATCACGCGCATATTTAATTATCGTTATAATAATAATTGTTTCTGCCATTGAATATTTGATTATCGTTATAATTATAATTACTTCTGCCATTGTCATAGTTTGCATAAGTTGTTGCATATAGTTTAAATCCCCTTTTCCGCATTTGATTTAAACTTGCATCGTTAACTTTTCGAAAATCCAAAAGAAGTCATTTTTAGCATATAACCTTATTCACCCCCCTCTAAGGTTATCATATAGTCCAACAATTGGTATCAGGAGCTAGAAATTGCATATAGAGCTTAACATCTCGCAATTTTTGATTATGGGTTCATTTATGAAAGAGGGGATGTCCTTCAATAGGCCACCCCTGTTCGATGGGACTAACTATGACTATTGGAGTAGTCGAATGAAATGTCATGTGCAGGCTATAGATTTCACTTTATGGAGGATCATTGTTGATGGACCACTCATTCCCATGAGAATCAAGATTACTAAACCTCGCGTTGCTGCTGACGGAGATACTACCAAATATCAAGCCACTGGTACAGCTGAGGAAGTACCTATTGAAGATATTTATGCCATTGACTTGAGTGAGCTGAGAAAGCCTGAGCTAGAAAAAATATCTCTCAATGCCAAAGCAATGAATATTCTTCACCTATCTCTATGTGAAGAAGAATATGGAAGGGTGAAAGGATGTCAGACAGCAAAGGAAATTTGGGACTGTCTGAAAGCGAAACATGTTGGTACGAGTCAAGTTAAGGATACAAAGATTAGAGTTCTCACTTCTGAGTATGAAGCTTTCAAGATGAAGGAAGGTGAATCTGTTGCAGCTATGCACCAGAGATTGAACTTTCTAGTGAATAACTTGAGAGCACTTGGGAAGAAGTATTCAACGAAGGATTTGAATGGGAAGATTCTTGCATCATTGACTAGTGAGTTCTTTCCCAAGACTTGTGCTATCACTGAAGCCAAAGATATTGGCACTTTACCTCAAGAAGACTTGATTGGGTCACTTCTTGCATTTGAGGTGGTGTTGGCCGCTAAGAAGACTCAAGAAAAAGAAGCGATCAAAGAAAGGAAGTCTCTTGCTCTTGCTGCTGCCAAGACTCCTAAGATGGCAAGGAAAGAGGTTGAGTCTGATGAAGAATCTGATGATGAAGACATGGCTATGTTTGCCAAGAAATTCAAAAAATTCATGAAATTGAAAAAGTTTGGGAAGGGTGGCTATTCAAAGAAATCTGGGCACAACAAAGGAGATAGTTATGAGAGAAGAGATGATCAACCAAAATGTTTTGAATGCAACAAACCGGGTCATCTCAAAGTGAATTGTCCGAAGCTAAAATCCAAGTACCCACAGAAGAAAGCCATGAAGGCTACATGGGACGATATTGACACTGAGGGTGAAACAGATGAAGAAGAGGAAGTTGCAAATGTTGTTTGTCTTATGGCAAACGACACTCCTGAGGCTACATGGGACGATCTTGATACTGATAGTGAAACAGATGAAGAAGAGAAGGCTACCAAGGTTGCCTGTCTTATGGCAAATGACACCCCTAAGGTAATCCTTGCTAATCTTAGTTTTTCTGATTCACTTGAACATGATGCCTTATTTGATGATGCGTGTAGTAGTCAAGATTTGAGTGAGGCTTTTGAAGCTCTTTATAATGAACATGAAACTCTTTTGATAAAATCTAAGGATTTGAGAAAGAGCAACAAAAGCATGCTCACTCAAATTGAGACTCTTGAGAAGGAAGTAGCTAAGTTGAAGAATGAGCTACATAAAACTAAACCTTTCAACCTTGAGCTTCTTGAGCTTAAACAAAATTTTGAAAAAGTCAAGGTTGAAAATGAAAATTTGAAAGAATCCTTAAAAAAGTTTGAGGTTGGTGAAAAGACCTTAACCAAGTTACTTCACTCTCAACATGAATATGTTGATAGGAGAGGTATTGGGTATGAAGGTAATTCCACCTCCTCTGACTTGAAAAAGAAAATGATTTTTGTAGCTGCCACTTCAAGTAAGACACCTACTGTTTTCTCCTGCACTTATTGTCAAAAAGGGAATCATAGCTCTCATAGATGCCCTATTCGTAGATTGTGTGAGCTTGGTACCCTTATACCTGCTTGTAAGAAACCAAGGTGGATTGTGAAAACAAACCCCTTGAGGACTAACCCCCATGGACCCAATCAAATTTGGGTACCTCGTACTAGTTGTTGATGTTCCTTTTGCAGGTTGGTCAGTCATCCAAGAAGAAAAATGTGTGGATGGTTGACAGTGGGTGCTCGAGGCATATGACTGGTGATGCCTCACTATTCTTGAAGCTGAGCAACAAAGCAAGTGGATCTGTGAAGTTTGCCAACAATGAATCTGCACAAGTAATAGGTAAAGGTTGTGTGGGTAAGGAAAACACAATCAAAATTAAAAATGCTTTACTAGTTGATGGTGTGAAATTTAACTTGCTAAGTGTCAGTCAATTATGTGATAGTGATTTTGATGTGTATTTTTCTGTTGATAAATGTGTTATTGTTCATAGGACTTCTAAACTTTATATTACTGGCTTTCGAGAAAATAATGTGTATTATGTTGATTTTGACAATGTGAGTGATGATATTGTATGCATGCCTTCCTTGGTCGATGATGTGAATTTGTGGCATAGACGTTTAGGACATGCTAGTATTGAACTTTTATCTAAGTTGTGTAAGAATGAGCATGTTAGAGGTCTACCCAAGCTAAAGTATGAAAAGGGTCAATTATGTGATGCATGTCAGCTAGGTAAGTTGCATAAAACTTCCTTCAATTCAAAACCTGTTATTTCCACTAACAATGTGCTTGAATTGCTCCATCTTGATTTATTTGGTGAGATTGATGTTGTAAGTCTAGGAGGGGCCAAGTATGTCTTCGTGATTGTAGATGATTATTCTAGGTATACTTGGGTCATTCTACTTGCAAATAAAAGTGATGCTTTTAATGAGTTTGCTAAGTTGTGTAGAAAGTTACAAAATGAGAAAAGCTTAGCCATCAAGGAAATTAGAAGTGATCATGCAGGAGAGTACGAAAATTCATCATTCAAGACTTGGTGTGAAAAGTTTGGTGTTCATCACAACTTTTCAGCTCCAAGGACTCCTCAACAAAACGGTGTGGTGGAAAGAAAGAACAGAACCATACAAGAGATGAGCAGAACAATGCTGAACGAGCACAACCTTCCCAAGTATTTTTGGGGACATGCAGTTGATACAGCATGTCATGTGATCAACCGGGTGTACCTGAGGCCATCTCTTAACAAGACGCCATACGAGCTGTGGAATGGTAGAGCTCCAAATATTTCATACTTCAAGGTTTTTGGAAGTAAGTGCTTCATTCTCAACACAAAGGACAAGTTGGGTAAGTTTGATGCAAAATCAACTGAAGGTATCTTCATGGGTTATTCAAGTCATAGTAGAGCATATATTGTTTACAATAAAATTGATAAATGTATGCAAGAATCAATACATGTTTCTTTTGATGAGACTAACCCATTTGCTAAGAAAGTTGATGATGAGGATGAAGTGGTTGAAGTGATCAAAGACAGAATGCCTGAATCAACCAGTGAAAGTGTGGAAGAAGCCGAGGTGAAAGAGGAACCTCATGAAGAAACTGAAGTGGAACGAGAGCCCCAAGACATCGATGACCATCTCCATGGAAGAACACATGATGATTTGCCCAGAACTCGGAAATCAGTTCGAGATCATCCCATGGAGCAAATTATTGGTAGTCCATCAAAGGGGGTAACCACTCGTTCTTCTCTTAATCATTTATGCTTTCATAGTGCTTTTGTCTCTCAAATAGTTCCTAATAATATTAAGGAAGCTTTATGTGATCCTGAATGGGTTTTGTCAATGCAAAAGGAACTTGAACAATTTGAACGGAATAAAGTTTGGCATTTAGTTGAAAAACCTGTTGATAGAACCATCATTGGTACTAAATGGGTTTTTCGCAACAAACTTGATGAAAATGGTGTTATTTTATTAAATAAAAGTCGTTTAGTTGTTCAAGGTTTTAACCAAATCGAAGGGGTGGATTTTGAAGAAACTTTTTCTCCGGTGGCTAGGTTGGAGTCCATTCGTATAATTCTAGCCTTTGCTAGTTACATGGACTTCAAACTACACCAAATGGATGTCAAGAGTGCCTTCCTAAATGGATTTTTAGAAGAGGAAGTATATGTAAAACAACCCCCTGGTTTTGAAGATTTTAAGAAACCAAACCATGTTTTCAAACTTGACAAAGCACTTTATGGATTAAAACAAGCTCCTAGAGCTTGGTATGAGAGACTGAGCAAACATTTACTTGCAAATGGTTTCAAAAAGGGTAAGATTGATTCTACCTTATTCCTTAAAACCAAGGGCAAACATATCATAGTAGTTCAAATATATGTCGATGATATTATTTTTGGGTCTACTAATGATGATCTGTGCAAGGAGTTTTCTGACATGATGACTAGCGAGTTTGAGATGAGCTTGATGGGGGAGCTGAATTTCTTTTTGGGACTTCAAGTGAAGCAAATGAAGGAAGGAATCTTCATTAGTCAAAACAAGTTCTCAAAGGAGCTGCTAAAGAAGTTTGACATGAGTGATGCAAAGGAGATTGGTACTCCCATGGCAACTGCAACAAAGTTGGATAAGGACGAGCAAGGTAAACCAGTAAACGAAACGATGTATCGAGGTATGATCGGTAGTCTCTTGTATTTAACTGCTTCTCGACCTGATATTATGTTTGCTGTGTGCTTGTGTGCTCGATTTCAAGCATGTCCCAAAGAATCACATTTAAAAGCTGTAAAACGGATTCTTAGATATGTTAAGGGAACCATAGATTTTGGGCTATGGTACCCGAAATCGAGTCAGTTTGCTTTGGTCGGTTTTTGTGATGCTGATTTTGCTGGATGTACATTAGATAGGAAGAGTACTAGTGGAACCTGTCATTTCTTAGGGCCTTGTTTGACTTCCTGGTCTAGTAAAAAGCAGAACAGTGTTGCTTTGTCCACCGCTGAAGCTGAATACGTGGCGGTTGGCAATTGCGTAGCACAAGTTCTGTGGATGAAACAGACTTTGGAGGATTTTGGTTTGATATATGAAAATGTGCCAGTTCTATGTGATAACACTAGTGCCATTAACATTGCTAAGAACCCCATCCAACACTCTAGAACTAAGCATATAGACATAAGGCATCATTTCATTAGAGACCATGTTTCTAGGGGGAGCATAGCATTAAACTTTGTAGGCACCGATGACCAACTAGCGGACATCTTCACGAAACCACTAGCCGAAGCTCAATTTTGTAAGATCCGGAGAGAGCTCGGTATGCTTGATTTTGCCAGCCTGTGATTATGTGATGTATTTTTGAGGTGCTATGTGCTTGTTATATTATATGCTATGTGATTATGTGCTTGTATTCCCTCCTTTTTGATGAAAACAAAGGGGGAGAAAGTCTTGATGTTTTCTTGATGTTTGTTTATTTAACTCACTATGTTTGGTTCTCTTGCGTGTAAGTTGTTTATTTTCTTGATGCTTATGCTTAGGGGGAGCTTAAGCCGTTATTTCTTGTTTATCGCCTCCCTATGCATAAGGTAATTTGTTATCATCAAAAAGGGGGAGTTTGTTGAACCAAGGTCAAACACTCTTTGTTTTGAATGATAACAAATTACAATCTGTTTACTAATGGTTATAGTTGAACCAAAGCACAGGGCTGAACCAAAGCAGGGCAATGAACCAAAGCGCTTGACATGATATTTAAAGTGTAGAAGCTCGAAGGAGAAGCTACTCAAGCGTTCAAGACTTATGTGTTATATTGTTTTGCATAGGACGCGTGTAAGATCCCGTCACTTCTGCTTTATAACTTTTGTAATTGAGAGATGATCTTTTAAAATTGAACTGTCTTGGAAAAATATTTTATATAAAACCATGTTTAATTAGGTTAGGCACAAAGTGTTTTTAAAGAAATAGTTTGAGTTTGTTTTTTTTAAGAAAATAGATTCATGAGTTAGTGTTTTAAAAAGAATTTGTTTTTGAAGTAAAGAATCGATTCTTGATTTGGTACATAAAGCTAGAAATCGATTCCCACTTATTTCTAAAGCCAAGAATCGATTTCCCTCTTGCCTTGGAAGCAAGAAATCGATTTCCTCCTTCCTTTAAAAGCCAACAATCGATTTCCCACATCTAATTTGGTTTTTGAAAGAACTTGTTTTGGAAAGAAAACAATTGATTGATGACTTTGTGTATTTTAAGCAAGGAATCGATTTTATAACTTGTTTAGGAAGCCAAAAATCGATTTCCCTTCTATTCTTTTAAAGCCAATAATCGATTTCTATATTAGATTGGTTTTAGAAAAGAATTTGTTTTGGAAAGAAAACAATCGATTGATAACTTAGTTTGGGAAGCAAGGAATCGATTTTATAACTCATTTGGGAAGCTCAAAATCGATTTCCATCTTACTTCTTTTAAGTAAGGAATCGATTCTCCACTTATTTTTTTTGTAAGCACAACTTGTTTTTGAAGCTAGCAATCGATTTCTCTCTTACTTCTTTTAAGTAAGAAATCGATTTCCAACTTATATTTTAAAGAGTAAAATCGATTTTCAACTTACTTCTTTTAAGCAATCAATCGATTCTTCACTTATCATCAATTGTGTTAAAAAGTTCTTCAACGGTCATATTTTTACAATCCCTATAAATAGGATTGGGTTTTCACGATTAAAGACACACAATACAAAAATCAAAAAAAGAAAAGAACGCAAACACTCACCGTCACATTCTTTCTTCACGTTCTTCATCTAGGGTTTCAAATCTCTCATCTCTCTCAACTACATCTTGTTATACTGCTTGAGTGATTGGATCCTAGCTTTCATTTTGTAATCATCTAATACTTGGTTGTTGTGAAATCCTGGGAAGTTTTCTTGGGTAATTCAATCGGGGAGATTGAATTGTAGCGAAATCCTTAGCGGGGAGCTTGGGTTCTCAATTTGGGAAAATTGAGATCGGTGTGGTAGCTATATCGAAGTTGCTTGCTTGTAAGACGTTGAAGAAAGTATCTTCTCATATAGTGGTTATTATCAAGTCCAAAGGTTGCAAAGCCGGAGGCCGAGGACGTAGGGCTTTTATCCCGAACCTCGTAAAAATCACGGTGTACTCCTTTCCCTTATCTTTATATTGCTTATCTTTTATAATTGTTAACTGTCGTCGCATTTGCTATTATCACGCGCATATTTAATTATCGTTATAATAATAATTGTTTCTGCCATTGAATATTTGATTATCGTTATAATTATAATTGCTTCTGCCATTGTCATAGTTTGCATAAGTTGTTGCATATAGTTTAAATCCCCTTTTCCGCATTTGATTTAAACTTGCATCGTTAACTTTTCGAAAATCCAAAAGAAGTCATTTTTAGCATATAACCTTATTCACCCCCCCTCTAAGGTTATCATATAGTCCAACAAATCCGGGCTGAGTCCTGGTAAACTGCCCCAAAGGTTCGAAAGGTCCTTTAAGGATTTTTCCTTAAATCGATCATTGGCCTTAGTTGCCAAGAACCCTAATGGACGAGTTAAATCTAGGCCGAGTTAAATCTGGTAAACTGTCCTTCGGTCCAATCTTACAAGATCTCCATACACGACCAAAGCAGTCACAACCCTTATGGGCGAGTTCAATCCGGGCCGAGTCCTGGTAAACTGCCCCAAAGGTTCGAAAGGTCCTTTAAGGATTTTTCCTTAAATCGATCATTGGCCTTAGTAGCCAAGAACCCTAATGGCCGAGTTAAATCTGGGCCGAGTCTTGATAAACTATCCTTAGGTCCGATCTTACGAGATTTCCCAACAGGTCCAAAGGTTTGAAAGGTCTTCTCAAACCTTTTCAATGCCTGCGTTCCACACTTATCTTTTTGATCCTATCAAAATTATAATGTACGAACTAAAAACGACAATTACGGCAACAAGAATATAAAAGTCATTCAAGGAATCAAGTTTCCATAAAGAAAATTAAATTCATTACAACCATCTCGGATACGGCCGAGGCCTCAAGTCTGGTAAATAAAGCTAGACTATTACAACTCAACAAAGTTCCGAGTTTATGCATGATTCTCTGTATAAACACGGAACTCTTTCAAAAGAGAAAATCTGGAAACAAATCAGGCGGACTTTGGGTAAATCACGGATCTCACATTGGTTTTGATATCGACCTTTAAAATCCGATCGCCCTCAATCTCATGATCCACGTTCAGAACGGCTTTGTCATGATCGAGGGAAGGATAGACAAGTGCGATCTGACTAAGTGCAAGATCAAAACCATCCCCCGCCATTATCGGCTGCTGTCTGCGCTTCCTTCTTAGACTTTGCCAGTTCAGCACTGGTTTGAGCGAGCTCTCTCTCCAACGCCGCATGACGATCTTCCGGAGTGGAACTAATCTCAGTCTTGTTCTCCTCAAATTTCTGCAATGATATTTTCAGCTCTTGAATCCGACCCTCCAACCTTCGAATTGTTTCCTCATCATTCTTCTTCTCACCATCAAGCTCTCTGATCTGATCATTCAGCTGTTTAATACGAGCAGTATTATCCTCGACTTGCATTTTAGCAGAATTATGGGACTTTTCAAGATCGTCCGCATAAGCCTTCAACGTCTTCAAGTCACTGAGGGTATTGCCAAGAACTTTGTTCTTTTCTGCCAGTTCTTTCAGAGCATTAAACAACTTGCTATGCTCGGTGGTTACCAACTCTGAAACAAGTAAAATTTAAAGTCAATAATGTAGGTGACAATGCAACAAACAGATTTTCGAAAACTACCTTACCTTCTTCTCGGCGTTCCAACTCCTCCCTCTGCAGCTTGGTAACATCCGCCAAATGAACAAAGAGATTCGCGGCCGCACTGACAGGATCGGTTAGGTATTCCTCCAGATTTTTCTCCATAAAAGTCGCATCCACAGGAACAGGGGTTACTTTCTTAGAAGATTTGTGCTTCCTGGAAGACTTAGGATCACCTTGTAGCACCCCTTTCTTCTTCTTATCCTCGATTTGCCGAGCTATTTTTGGCTGCTTGGTAGAGGCTCCCTCATCAGCTGGTTTTCTCTTACGAAATTGAAGATCGCCCCCGGGATTCTCCAGCTCTTCCTCATGGGCGGTCCTAATGGGGGAAACATGGATGGCAGCACTAAGGTAGGGAACGCCTTGTGGAATCCCTTGATTTACAGGCTCGCCTACCACAGCATCCAGGTTCTGCAGCGCCATTCTTTTCAGCATAGCAATCCTATTCCCTGTCATCGTATCTAAAAACTAAAAGCGACAAGACGAGTCAATATACTTGACAAAAAAATAAAGTGAAGAAAAACAAATCATAAATTAAACTATTCAAAGACGACCCTACCTAGAACTCTCATAACCTTTGTTTTGGTGGCACACTTAACCATGCGATCGGCAAGAATACCTCGGTATTTATGTTTGGTATACGGAACTTGGGCGGAGATAAACAACAATATATCTCTGGTCAGAATGTCGGCACGACACAGATGAGACTCACCGACATGGTAGGATCCTGGAGTTCGGTTATAATGTCCAAGACCCCAGCCTATATCCGCCAGTCCGGACCGAACTTCCCCACATGGTCAATTGCTTCACCATTTACCGGCTCCACGAAATAGAATAGCTCTCTCCATCTCCCCTTCAGCGAATCTGAGTAAACCCGGAAAACCTTAGCACCTCTTCTAGACCAAAGGCTCACATGCTCCGGAGCATTCCCTTCGTCACCTTTTTCATAATTCCTGTTTACCTCGAACAAATGAAAGAACAGGTCAGCTGACACTGGACGATCAAGCGCAAGGCACATCAATTCGAATGCTCGAAGAAATGCCCAACCGTTGGGATGAAGTTGTGATGGTGCCAAATCAAACCTCGCCAAGACAGTTTGTTGAAGCTTAGTAAAAGGAGGTCGGATATGCATATCCGACACCAGATCATCGTACATGACAAATTTCAAAGACCCTGGCCAGGTCGCACCATGCTCGTCCGATTTCATACCTTCGACATTCCAAAGTCGACCCCGAATGGATAACTTATTTACAATAGCACTCATATCCTCATCAGCTTCGTAAAGATACTTGGTTTCAGTAACGGAAGATGCAACCCAGTTGAGAATACGAGGAATGTTCACATCATAAGGCATAGGAAGATCGATTCTTCCCGGGCCGGTACTGGAGTAACCATCGATCAAAGCAATAGAACGATCACCATGATCGGCGTCTTCGTCCTCACCAACCTCATCATTCATTTCTTGCGAATAGTCCTGCCGATCCTCAACTTCTTCGGCGGGTCTTTGCCTTTATCAACCTCGATCTCTGTATGGCTTTCTTCCCCTGTCTCGGTAATTGACTCGGAATCCGACTCTGAACCTTCCACCTCCTGAGTATTTGACAATCCTTGTTCATCATCGGATTGAGTTTTTTCAAAAGAGTCTGACTCCACCATAACCACATCGGCCTGGTTATCTTTTACGCCAACAATTACCACGTCCTCAGAAGATTGCTCTCCACCATCAGGTTCGTTAGTGGTATCCTTAGGGGAATGACGATCGACCTCAAGATCGTCCTCCACTTGTTCACTGGTTGGAGCAAAATCAGGACGGTCTTGAACTTCGGGAATAACGGGGGCGCCTTCAGAGCGACGACCTTCAACACTCTCTCCTCCAGAAGCCATCACCTTTGCTAATTGCGGGGGCTGCTGCGAAATTTGCCTACGGGTTTGTTTGGTAACCGCCAGTTTAGTACCTGCAGAAATGGGGGCATAGGGAAGTCAGGACTAACGACCTGACGGGTCCATGCCGAGTTTGAAACCCAACTGACAACCCCCACCCTGGGACGAATAAACAAATAGGGGCCGAGTACGACTTAAAAAGAGACGGGGGCGAGACTAGATTAAGAAAAAAAAAAAGAACAGCAAACAGTTAAAGAGGAATAAAACTAACCTCGCCCAAAAGAAGCTTTTGCCAATATTTTCTTGCGAAACTCAAGCACTTGAACCCACTGGAACGAAGAAACTCTAGCCACTATCTCCCAAATCAACGAACTCAAGATCGGAAATAAAGATCGGTATGTAGAGCAAATTGAAAATCAGGAGTAAATGAAGGGAGCTGAACCCCTATTTATAGTGGGCCTCATAGAACTGGATAGGGCCTAAGTCGAATCGACGCATCCCATCAATAGTCTTCAAAGCACGCGCACGCTGTTGCTTGAAAACGTGAACGTTCTTTTGTGCAAGTGTACACAATCGTAACAAGTAATATAATGAAAGTAGAGATCGTTCCCACGAGGATTAATTTGCCAAACAAGAGTTTAATCAAAGTAACAATTAGTGATTTTAGTAACAAAAGTAAATGACACACAATTTGTTGGGTAACAAGTAACAAACAACTAAAAAGGTATTAGGGTAGTGGAACTCAGATTTGGGACAAGTTGAGATGCACTATGTCAATAAATCCATTACAATGATCAGAATGCTGTGTTAAGTGCTGCAGCACTAGATGCTGTCGCAATGCGCATAATTCCTTAATGCAATACACTATGCTTTAGTCACTCTGACGTATTCCTAACTAACAGAGAATGATTATTACCCTAGGCTACTGAAGAACAAGCAGCGTTACACCTAAGTGTTGTATCTCATGGCTTATGCCTCTTCTATTCCTAGAACTCAAGCAAGGAGCACATGTATTCCTAATAGTGCAACATACCATGCTATCTTGTGAAGATCTAAATACAAACCATTCCTGAGAGTGTATTTCTACCTAGATTAGACGGCCAATCCTAATCTAAGATGGATAAATTAAAACACACAAGATAAAGTGCTCAACACAATAACACAAGCATTAAAATCAAAGTGACTTCATTAAATTCATAAAAGCATCCCAACTACAGAGGTTTAGCTCATATTGATCTTACACAACATTACAACTAAACTAAACATCAAGGGAAGTAGAAATTTCATACTAAAACCCGAGAAGAAACCCTAAATGGAGGCACCAAATCAAAAGGCTATTCCTATACCTCTGAAATTTGGCTTAACCTAATTTTGGGGGGTGAGTGCCTTTATATAGGGAAGGCCTTGGGATGAGAGAAACCCTAAATGGTGGAGGCACATTTTGTCCTTTTCAAGGCACAATGTCCTTTTTGCCCAAAACCCTAGGTCATTCACGCATCACCAATGATTGGCACGCACACACACGCATGACACACGCTTACAGCTGTCCTTGCCTTGATTTCCGTGTTTCTTGCTACATTCTCTCTCATGTTGTGTAAAATGGCAATGCTGCCACAACAGGTGCTGCAGCAATTAAACAAACACATTAAACCACAATTGGGCACCAAAGTGCCCATTAATAACATAATTCAGCTTGCACCTTTAATTATTCTAAACTAACCTATTTACAACATTAATCACTAAATTGCTTGAGAATTAACAATGATTTAAGCTTGAAATAAGAGGTAATAACAATCATATTTGATTGTTATCACACGCCTACTAAAGCGTCACCATCATTAGCCACCATTGGGAAACATGTTCTGACAGGTGCAATAAATGCAATAGCGCAAAAAACGAAACGTCACCTTTAAAAATGTTACAACGGTCGAATCACTGTTACAAATCAAGCTCAACTTCGGTATATCTTTCATTGGTGAATCCCTTGTTCATCAAACATCAGACAGTTAAGATCGCCTTCCCATCTCATCGCAACATCTGAAGAGTTATAGTTCGTCCAGAGATGGGTAAAAACACATCGTAAGCTCGTCAACAAGTCAAGATCGCCTCTAAGACGACCAGACTTGAGGGGCAACTGTTATGCCATATACACCCCCTTCTTTCACATCTATTCGCACCCCACAAGGGCCCAATATCAAAGGGCCCAATCCAAACATCAAGGGCTCAGATCGAATCGCAAGATCGGACGGTTCTAATTCGTTAGGACAAACCCCACCACACTCTATAAATACAACATTCATTGCCTCATTAATGGTAAGCATTCTCACATTTATTACTTTGCTAAGACTACCTCACTGACTTAAGCGTCGGAGTGACTTTGCAGGTACAACACCAGCTAGGATCGGATACGGTCATTAACTAAGGACATCAACCACTAACTACCTTGGACCATCCTTCAAGGTTGGAAGTACTGTGCAGAACATATACCTATACACTAAATTGCCAACACTGTCATGGCACACTAAACGATTAATTGTTTTATATTTACGGTTTCAATGGAATCCTCTGGAAAGATTTGAAGTTCAAGTCCACAATTCTGCGCCTGTCCAACATAACCAAAATACTCCCTCCGTCCCATATTTTAAGACTTTCTAGCCAAAAAAAATTGTCCCATATTACATGACTTTTTAGAATACCAATGCAACATAAATTTTCTTTTCCAGTCATACCTTTCATTATTTAATATATCTCTTCTTACGATTCTACTTTTTATGTTTCCAATGTCATTAATTAGGGACAATTTGATAAACTAACTCACCCTCTTTTCTATACAAAATTAACTACTTTTCTTAATTCATGTGCCACAACCTTAAACGACTTATAATATCTGTCAAAAGATATGATTTCGAAAGTTATGATTTCTTTGTCATAGTAAATTTAGCTTCCTTTTGTAGTTGCGCAATCAAGAATTCAGAATTGAGACCACATTGACTTATATATGATGCCGCATGTCGTGACTGGGATCCCGACATAGACGACTCAAAAATGGTAATTTTAGGAGTCACCACCCAATTTAGTTAATAGGAAAAATTGAGAAAAACCTACCTTGAAAGTTGTTTGGTCTGCGTAAACTAGATTGAATTCGGGAGTCGATTATGCATAGGGAAGGGCGGAAACTTAATCCCACTGCACCCCTAGTACATCTGTCCTAAGACAGTTACCTTAAATTTGATTGTGCAACATATCAGTAAGTTTAGAAAATTCGTTTACCCCAAAAATAAATAAAATAATTTTTAGTTTGCAAATAAATAAGGGACAAAATTAGAAAATTTAGTTTTTTGACTTGACGGGGAAGCCCCGCTCCTACGTATCCTCTGATGCAATGAGGAACTCAAAAGTCACGTAGTTCTTCCTGAAAAAGTTTGTTGGTTGGTTGATTTTAAGTTTTTGAAGGGGAATAAGATCACCAAGTTGTACAACTCAGGCGTCTTAAACTGTGATTTGACAATATGTACATCTCAATCAAATGCATTGTTTAGTCTAACTTATTGGATAAATAAATAAAAAGATTAACTTGAGCTTGACGGGGAGGCCCCGCTCCTACGCATCTCCGTGTGCGGAGAATCAAAGGCTACGTAGTTCTTGTAAAAAATATTTGTGTGTTGATTGATTTTAATTTTTTTTGGAACAATGAGTTTTAAGATCACCAAGTCATACAATTCAAATTTCTTAAAGAAGTTACAGGTTTGATAAGGTGTAACCTCTATCAAAAATAAAAATGGTCAGATTACCCACTTTGCTATAAAAGAACAATGGTTAATTTTAAAATAATAAATAATAAAAATATAGTAGTAAAGAGTACAAAACAGAGATGAGAGGAACGTGAGCACAGCAATGTGCTCAGATGAGAGGGACGTGAGAGAGAGAGAGTAGGTGGGTAAATTTAACAGCTCCTACCTATTTGTTTACTCATTGTTTATTGTTTGTTTTTTTTTTTTATAATAGATAAACAAAGGGAACTATAAAATGAAACAAACACTCAACAGAATCCCAGTATTCTAACTCTTTATTACCAGCGCTGATTTCATCATCTTTAGAAAGAGAGAGAGAGAAATTCGGGGAGAGAAAAGAGAAAGAATGGGTGAGTTTCGTTTTTTTTCTTTCTAACTCATCTCTTCCTCTACTAATTCTAAACATAAACAAGAAACAATACATAATTACGGATCTAAAAAAACGAAAAATACATGTTTTCTGCATTTTTAGATTCGCAGTATTCTTGGAAGCCAACCTGTTTGTCCAGGTTCTGAAAAAAAAGATTTATGCTCTGCTGCCTGAAACTCCTTCCTCCTCTTTGAATCTTCTTCTCCCTTTTTAAAACTGAGCAGAAACCTCTAATCTCTTTTTTTTCCCAATTTTTTTTCCTATATCAGAACTCCCCCCCCCCCCCCCCCCCCCTTCAATTCAAGCCCATTTATAGTGTGAAAAGGGCAACAACTTGCACCTCAACTTTCTAAAAAAAATGATAAAAAACATCAACTTGGGAGACAGAGTTTGCAGAAGGATAAGATTTGATGAAGCTAACATAGCCCCACTCTGATTTATTGTGTTTTTTTATGTATTTTCGTTTTTTATATATTTTTTTGTGTAATTATAAGAATAATAATAATAAATAAAATATTTAATGTTAAAACAGATTTTTTCTTATAAAGTTTTCTTTTAAAAAAAAAACTCTACTAATAATAGTAATAATGATAAAAATACCAAAATCACTAATAAGTTCAAAAAGACATGGAAAATCGATTAAATTACAAAATGCATAAAAAAATGCTATTTTTGGGTTTTCTTCATGAAAAGGAGAAAAATACTTGTCAAAATAGGGTGTTCACAGTTGCCCCTCTATAGTTATTTTTTATTAGATAACACATTAAATCAAAGTTATTGTGTTATCAAGTAAGAAATAAGTACAGATATGAACCTCAATTTTGACTAGTGACATATTTGAATGCAATGTGATGAAAAGGATCGATAGTAATAAATAAAGAAGAGTGAAATGCCAGGGCGGGCAGGACCGATAGGATGAAAGAAAAAATGCCAGGGCGAGACCGATAGCATTAAAGTATAACAGTGCCAGAGCTGAATCGTTAGCACAAAATTAAAGACAATGCCATGGCGAGACCGATAGCACGAAATTTAAAAGACAGTGCCAGAGCTGAATCGGTAGCACGAAAATAAAAACAGTGCCAGAGCTGAATCGGTAGCACGAAATTAAATACAATGCCAATGCGAGACCGATAGCATGAAATAAAGATAGTGCCAGAGCTGAATCGGTAGCACGAAATTTAAAAGACAGTGCTAGAGCTGAATTGGTAGCACGAAAGTAAAAACAGTGCCAGAGCTGAATCAGTAGCACAAAATTAAAGACAATACCAGGGCGTGACCGATAGCATGAAATAAAGACAGAAATGCAATGGATGCTTCATTTTGAAATGACTGTTTTTCTTTTCGATTACTTTATTCACTAACAGATTGAAAATAAACACATGCTTCTAGTCATGAAGTGGAATACATGTTGTGATGCGAAATGTATGAGACAAATAGACACAATGGTGTGGTTACCATGTCATGTAAGCAATGCATGAGTATGCATGAGTCTTGAGTCTGAATATGAGATGCATGAGTCCTGAAAGTTATCATTGCTTAAAACTTTTTCTTTTTGTGCGTGCTTTATTTGAAACCAATCAAACTCATCCTCATTGGGAGGCTACCCTCATCCTGACTAGCTTTCTACGATCTTCTTGGTTTATGATCACTTCTCACCTTTCAAAACAAAACACCTTCAAATTTGACTTTCTCTTTTCTCATGTATTGTCGTTAACTTTCTAAATGATATCGTTGATTCCAAGTTGACTATTGTTGAAGAATTATTGATGGCGATATTGGCAAGTGTACCAAATTGTCGCAAGTAATAATAAAACGGTAAGAACCGGATGTCGAACTCAAGGATTGAACGTACTTATCAAATTAAAAGTCTAGTTACTAAATTGAACAAGGGACTAAATTTAGTTGTGTTGACAATAATATAAAGAATAACAATAAAATGTTTTTGAGAGTTTTAGAAAATAAACCGAAGAACGCAAAGTTTACGATATGATAAAATAAGTTAGGGATGAACTTCTATTGACTTCACACTATTGCAAATTGATTTAACAAGGAAAATAACTCCCTCTTCTACTTTGTTATCAAACCCACAACATTAATTAATCCCTAATTCCTTAGGTGAATAACCCTTTGTGAAAAACTAAAACCCTAATTCCTTAGGTGAATATAGTTGTCAACAAGCATTAAAATCAAGGATTAGCAAGATACAACAACTCCAAGGCTATTCCTAGACTAAGAATTGAAGGCATTCAATCTAAAGTATTCAAATATAAAACTTCCATTCCATAGATGAACCATAAATCATTCCATGGGTGATCAAATCATGAAAAGCATTAAGAACATAGATTAAACACACAAAGCAATAGGGAATATGACATTTAAAACAATCAAAACCAGATACAATAGTGATTCATCAATGTTCATTCATCCCTAACCCTAAAGGGTTTAGCTAGACATAGATAAAAAAGAAGGAGAGTAGAAAATCAAACTCAATGGAGAGAATGACCACATGGAAGCTCCAAAATCTTGTTCCCAAGCCTTGAATCTTCAATGGAGATGAAGGGTGTTGATCCTTGGTCACAGCTCCTGCCCTCTCTCTCAAAACTAGGTTAAAAAATGGCAAAAGATCCCCTAAGTTGGATGAAAATCGCAACTTAAACCAATTCGCAAAGGAAAAGCGCCCAAGCGCACGACAGAAGCGCTTGAGCGCATGGCAAACAGAAACACCAGATAAGAAAGTGCCCCAAGCGCACGACAGAAGCGCTTGGGCGTTGACAAACTGAAGCATCAGATACAGAAGCGCCCCAGACGCATGCAGAAGCGCTTGGGCGCATGACAGACAGAATCAACAGATGCAGAAGCGCCCCAAACGCATGCAGAAGCGCTTGGGCGCTTTGTAGCAGATCTTTGAAGTAGTAAGCGCTCCAAATGCTCGACAGACGCATCCTTGGGCGCACGGTGGAACTCTTAGCAACTCAACTCATTCTTTCAAGCTTCAACAAGATCCAAAACATCAATTTGCACCTGAAAATCATGGTTATGAGCAATGTGGCAATTTGTGGTCCAAAATCAATGTAGTTTCATAAATTCAATATAAAAACACTTAGTTTTAGATCATCAAATCTATATGCAATGCAGACTTATCACAACCCCAAACTTGAAGTTTTGCTTGTCCTCAAGCAATTAACCCAATTTAGGCAAAAGAAGAGTTGCACACCAAAAAAATTTCCTTAGAACTCCATTCAACTTTGACAACACTTTGAACAATCTACCAAATTTGCAACAATCAATCCATGATCAATTCACTTATTCTTTGAGTTCATTCTAACAAGTGAAAGTAACTCAAAGTAACCCAAATTTTTGATCCACTAGAGGCAACATTCAAATCCTCACTTTCACTCACTCACTCACTCTCTCTCTATAATATGTGTTTCTCTCACACTCAAGTGTTTCAGGGTATAATTTCCACTCAATTCACATCACTTGCAATCATCTACCATAGGCTTGACAAAATTCTAAAAAAAACAATCACACACAAATACCACACATATCATGAGGACTTTTTGAAGGTTGTTAAGGGGCTTAGGTTAGGGTGGATAATTTTTGGAATCTAGGCTTTCTTGATTGGAATTGAGAAATGCATTCTTCACTCTAGATCCTATCCTTACTCACCAAACCTCTTCAAGAGAATTGCCCACAGTGAAAAATTGTCCTTGTTCACTCTAAATCTGATCATAACTTACCAAACCTCTTGAAAAGAATAAGGGAAAATTGTCCTTGTTCTTTTCTTCTTTTTCTTCTCTTTTTTTTTTGTACTTTTTTTTTCCTTCTTGTTTTTTTTTTCTTTTCTTTTTGATGTACTTGACTTTGACTTGACTTCTCTTCTTTTCTTTACAACCTACTTTTTGGTATACCCACCCCAAACTTAGAAAAATTGTTTGTCCTCAAACAACCCCAAACTTAATTTATAGCCAAGGATCCATAATGACAATACATTCCTCAATTCCAAACAAGTGGGACACTTGGTTTTTCAGTTAATGGCTTGTAATGAGGCTAGTAACTAGAAAAAAAAAGGATTTAAGGCTCAAATGGGCTGTTCAAAGGTCAATATTTAAGGGTAGGCATTTTAAGGCTCTAGCTATCAAGAAAAAGAAAGTCCTCATTCATGTATGTGTGTGTAAATGCAATGCAAAAGCAATCAAGATCTAAGTCAAGTTCTGAAGAATCTTGAAAAGTGATGGAGCACTCAAGAATAAAGACTCTGTTTAGGCACAACACTCACAGGTTTGGGTTAGAGAGGAAAGATATGTTGCTCCCAGATTCACGAGATTCAGGTTACAAGGAGTTACCTACACTAACAGAAGAATCATCAAAGAATTTCAGCTCATTGATCAAGAAATTGATGCACAAATTCAATGTCAAGTTCAGAAAAAGAATTTAAGAATGAAGTTTAAAGTGCACATTAATTCAAGTTCAACACACCCACCATCATGATAGTCATCAAGAAATTCAAAAATATGCATGATTAGCTAATCTACTCCCTAGACAACGTCAAAAATTGTTAAAGACAAAATATAAGATAAGAAATAAAATAAGATGAGGGAGAAGAGAATGGGTTGCCTCCCAAAAAGCGCTTCTTTATCATCACTAGCTTTACGTTGAGGTGATTCTTTAATTTGGCTCAGGTGGAGGACTTTGCTTCTCAGGTGCCTCCTTCAGTGCTCCTTGGGTACCTTTTCTTTGAAGCTTAAGTTTCATTTTCCTAAAAGTTGCATGAGGGGAATAGAACGGAGGATCCACTAACATAGCCACAACTTCTTTTTCCCAAGTGTCAATCCCTTCTTCAAAATCTTTTGATACTACAAGTGAATTCTCAAGAGATAAGTGGGGGGCTTGATCATGAAGTCTTTTTTCAATTATGGGGTCAAACACCCCAATGGAATAACACTTTTCATTTCCCTTCTTACGGTCCATGGCCTTGAGCACATTGAAAGTCACAACTTCATCATGGACTTTCAATGTCAAAGTTCCATTTGCCACATCAATTACAACTCTAGTTGTAGCTAAGAAAGGTCTACCCAAAATCAATGGGATGTCATTGTCTTCTTCCATGTCAAAAACCACAAAATCCATCGGAAAAATGAATTTGTCAATTTTCACAAGGACATCTTCGACTACACCATATGGATGCTTCACTGAACGATCAGCTAGATGCAAAGTCATCTTGGTGTTCTTTATCTGACCAATCCCCAACTTTTTGAAAATGGAGAGTGGCATTAAACTGATACTCACCCCAAGATCACACAGTGCTTTCCCAAAAGTTATATCCCCAATAGTGCAAGGAATAGAGAAGCTTCCAGGATCTTTGAGTTTTTGTGGAAGCTTCCTTTGCAAAATTGCACTGCACTCCTGGGTTAGCATGACTGTCTCCTCATCCACGATCCTCCTCTTCTTTGAAAGGACATCTTTCATAAATTTTGCATATTTGGGCATCTGTTCAAGAGCTTCTGCAAAAGGAATGTTAATTTGTAACTTTTTGAAAACATCTAGAAACTTACCAAATTGCTTTTCATCTGGCTCCTTCTTCAATCTTTGAGGGTAGGGTAGCTTGATGATTGGCTTTGGAAGCTTAGACTTCTCTAGCACAAAAGTACTATCCTCTTGAACCTTAGAAGGTTCATCAACACCTGCAATCTGCTTTTCATTTTTCTCCTTCTTTAGTCTTTGGGGAAAAGGTAGCTTAATAATTGGTTTTGGAAGCTTTGGCTTCTCTTTTACATTAGAATTCTCATCAACACCCACAGAAGCGTTGTCACTAGGCTCAATCACTTCTTCTGGACTCTTCTTTGCTACAACTTCAATTGTTTTGCCACTTCGTGTGGTTATAGCGTTCATTGTTTCACCACCCCTTGGATTAGGAATAGTATCACTTGGAAGAGATCCTGAAGGTCTTTGTGCAACTTGTTTGGCCAGTTGGCCCACTTGAGTCTCTAGATTTCTTATGGAAGCCTCTTGATTTTTAGAACTAGCTTGTAGACTTTTGAAACCTGCTCTTGTTTCCTCCATGAATGAAGAAGTTTGGGCAGCCAGTCCCTCAACTACTATCTCCCAATCTGCTTTCTTTTGAGGAGCATTTTGGCTTTGCCCTTGATCCTTCCAAGAGAAATTCGGATGATTCCCCCAGCCCGGATTGTAGGTGTTTGAATATGGATTATTTTTAACAAAAAATATATTCTCTTGGATTGATAGGGGAAGTTCACAGTCCTGATTAGAATGTGGACCTTCACAGTAATCAGACTTCAAACTTGTCATAGCATTTACCTGAGCAGAATGGTGTTGAACAGAATTTAACTTTAGAGCTTCCATTCCCTTTTTCAGTTCTTCCAACTATTGAGCCAACCCGGCAGTCTGAGCATCTAAGTCAAAGAGACCTCTTTTAGATGTACCTCCTCTATCATGAGCCGCCAAGTAGTCATTTGAAACCATAGCTTCAATTGTTTGTCTTGCTTCTACCGTGGTCTTGAAATTCAAAGAACCATCTGCTGAGGCATCAAGCATCATCCTAGCATTCGGTCTCAACCCAGTACAAAATATTTGCATTTGCTGATGGTCATCAAAACCATGATTCGGGCAAGCCTTCAATGTGATCTTGAATCTTTTGTAAGTCTCATAGAGAGACTCACCCACTTTTTGCTCAAAACTATTGATTTCTCCCCTCTTCTTAATGAACATGGAAGGAGGGAAAAATTGTTCAAGAAATTTGTCTTCAAGATCATTCCATGTAGTGATGCTACCTTTGGATTGTGAGTCAAACCACTCTTTGGCTTCATCCTTTAGAGAGAATGGAAAAAGCCTCAGTTTTTATCTTCATCAGTATTACCATCCACTTTCACTGTTTCACATAGTTGTGCAAAACGGGTGAGATGCTTGTTTGCATCTTCACATGGTCTCCCACCAAATTGCATCTCCCTCAATTCACGAAACAGTCCTGGATTGATCTCAAACCTATTTACGGTTACCGGTTGATGAGCAATTGGTAACCTTTGTCTGTTTGTGTCACGATTCCCATAGTCTCCAAGAAGGCATCTAACTGGTGAGTCGGCCATATCTTCAATCACAGGAATCTCAGACACAATCTCTACTTCTCTTCCTGCTTCTTTTTCTTGGAGTTTCCTTTCTCTTGTCACCTTTCGATTAGCCTTTGCAGTCTTTTCAATTTCTGGATCAAAGAGAAGGTCAGCTGAGGCAGTGCCTCGCATAAACAAAGTTAGAGAAAAAGTTAGTGATTAAGAGACAAAAATAAAATAAAATAACTGAAAATAAAATTCAATCAAGTAATCGAAGATTAAACTGATAAAATTTTTGCAATCCCCGGCAACGGCACCAAAAACTTGATGGCGATATTGGCAATTGTACCAAATCGTCGCAAGTAATAATAAAACGGTAAGAACCGGATGTCGAACTCAATGATTGCACGTACTTATCAAATTAAAAGTCTAGTTACTAAATTGAACAAGGGACTGACTTTAGTTGTGTTGACAATAATATAAAGAATAACAATAAAATGTTTTTGAGAGTTTTAGAAAATAAACCGAAGAACGCAAAGTTTACGATATGATAAAATAAGTTAGGCATGAACTTCTATTGACTTCACACTATTGCAAATTGATTTAACAAGGAAAATAACTCCCTCTTCTACTTTGTTATCAAACCCACAACATTAATTAATCCCTAATTCCTTAGGTGAATAACCCTTTGTGAAAAACTAAAACCCTAATTCCTTAGGTGAATATAGTTGTCAACAAGCATTAAAATCAAGGATTTGCAAGATACAACAACTCTAAGGCTATTCCTAGACTAAGAATTGAAGGCATTCAATCTAAATTATTCAAATATAAAACTTCTATTCCATAGATGAACCATAAATCATTCCATGGGTGATCAAATCATGAAAAGCATTAAGAACATAGATTAAACACACAAAGCAAGCGGGAATATGACATTTAAAACAATCAAAACCAGATACAATAGTGATTCATCAATGTTCATTCATCCCTAACCCTAAAGGGTTTAGCTAGACATAGATAAAGAAGAAGGAGAGTAGAAAATCAAACTCAATGGAGAGAATGATCACATTGAAGCTCCAAAATCTTGTTCCCAAGCCTTGAATCTTCAATGGAGATGAAGGGTGCTGATCCTTGGTCGCAGCTCCTGCCCTCTCTCTCAAAACTAGGTTAAAAAAATGGCAAAAGATCCCCTAAGTTGGATGAAAATCGCAATTTAAACCAATTCGTAGAGGAAAAGCGCCCAAGCGCACGACAGAAGCACTTGAGCGCATGGTAGACAGAAACACCAGATAAGAAAGCGCCCCAAGCGCACAACAGAAGCGCTTGGGCGCATAACAGACTGAAGCATCAGATACAGAAGCGCCCCAGACACATGCAGAAGCGCTTGGGCGCATGAAAGACAGAATCAACAGATGCAGAAGCGCCCCAAATGCATGCAGAAGCGCTTGGGCGCTTTGTAGCAGATCTTTAAAGTAGTAAGCGCTCCAAATGCTCGACAGACGCATCCTTGGGCGCGCGGTGGAACTCTTAGCAACTCAACTCATTCTTTCAAGCTTCAACAAGATCCAAAACATCAATTTGCACCTGAAAATCATGGTTATGACAAATGTGGCAATTTGTGGTCCAAAATCAATGTAGTTTCATAAATTCAATATAAAAACACTTAGTTTTAGATCATCAAATCTATATGCAATGCAGACTTATCAATTATTTAATGAGCATGCATGGATTCATGGGTATTGACAAGCTGGACTTTTTTTGTGTTTCTTGGTTTTCATGTTTTTTGGATTTTTGTGTTTTGATTTTTTGAAGGTTCCGAAGTGAAATGGTAGGGAAGACAAAGGTGGCACAGGATGGTAGTGAAATGGGATTATAGAAACCTCGAACAATTGAGAATTTCTTTTATTTGAGGTAGCATACTTGTTGGATTTCGGCTGGGAATTTGTAAAAGGTTGTAGCAGGCAAAATCTGACTTATCAAGGATCATGCAAAGATTTTTGCCCCAATATTGGTAAAAGGAATTTCCCCAAGGGTAGGATGCACTAGTGTACTATACAAGTTTGACTCATGAAGGGTCTTGCAACTTTTTTTTTCAAGGATTTGTGGAAGGTGTTACTCACAAAGAGCGCACTAGTGTGGCAGACAAAGTTTGATCAATGTAAAATTTTGTAAGATTTCTGCCTCAACCTAGTGAAGACATTCCCCTAGAGAATAATATACTGATGTAGCAAGAAACTTTTGACTCCAAGAGGGTCTTGTAAAAATTTTGCCCAGTGTGGGGGTTTCTCGAGCTCAAGCTTATTTTCCACAAAATTGCCCCAATACGCAGTTGATGTTAGGCCTAAGTAGGAGAAGTCCAGTGAACTACATAAAAATGAACAATTGTAAGTCTCACTCCCCTTTTGTACCCTAATTTTTTGCCTAGACCGCCTTTGCAGGTTTTCAGTCTAGCGGGCCTCATTCTTTTTTCATTTTTTAGAGCAAAGGAAAGTTTTTAGAAGAAGTAAATGTTTTATTTTAAAATTAATACTATGAAAATGAAAACAATCATTCATCAATCAGAGTGGACTTTTAGAGGCTTGTAACGTTGAGTGATGGGTTATGGATGAAAAAAAGGATTAGAAGGCTCAAAGGAATGTTTTACAGGTAGGAGTTATGGGTCATGGGAGAAAAATGATTAAAAGGCTCAAAGAAATGTTTTATGGGTATGAGTTATGGGTTATGAAAGAAAAGTGATTAGAAGGCTTAAAGAAAGGTTTTACAGGTTAAATGGATCAAGGATCTTTGGTGCATTCAGCTTTCTATGTGCTTTGATGACAACACCCTTTTCTTGTGAAACTTCTCCATTTGATTTTTTTTCATTTCTCTTTTCTCCTCTTTTTTTCTTTTTTTTTCTTCATTTTTTCTTCTCCTCCGATTTTGCTTTACCTCATTTCAGCCTTTGCGTCTACATAACATATGGCTGACTCTCTCTCTCTATATTTTATTTTCTTTCACCATTATTTGTTTTTTTCAACATCTCTTTTTTTCTTTTCCTCCATTGCCCCTGATTTGTATCTTATCAATTATCTACCTTTGGAAATCACCTGATAATTCATTCAAATGCACCAAACTCTGATGTAGCGTTGATCCTTGTCCGGGGTTTAATGAAAGAAACTTACAGGCTCAAAAGGGGGGTATCAAGGGATATATTTTGGATAAGGAAAAATAACCACTCTTCATTTTAAATCATGATTCCTCATTTGCAAAATTTTAATTTCGAAAAACCACTCTTTTGACACATTATTTGCTCTTTTTTTAGTTTATATTTTGTTCTTTTTTTTGTGGGAAATGGACCTTCGAAAACTGATATTGGTTCACTGGTTCATCCTTGAATGACACAACCAAAAGGGCTTTTGGAAAAATTGTTTGAGGCAAGAACTCAGAAAAGGTCAAAGATCTAAAAGGGACATGAATTAAAAAGGATTGAAATGGTAATCCATGCAAATTTATTAACATAAAGCTTCAGCTAAGCCAACTTGGTTTCAAGCTTACATGAGTAAAGAAGTGCTAACGACAATCATGTTTCCTCCCATCCCTTTTCTACTTTGAGCTTTTTTTTAAGCACTATTGTCAACCTTATGTCTCCCTTTGGGGAATTTCCGGATATATGTTAATTGGGTGTATATCCGGAACGCATTTTGACTTCCGGATATACACCTTTTTGCCGCATATCCGGAAAATTTACAAAATTTTTTGTTCCGAATTTACGTGTATATCCGAAAAATTTAATGATTTTTCCCGAATTTACGCACGTATTTCCGGAATTTTTTGATTTTTTTTTTAAATTTCATTTTTTTTTTTGCTTTTTCAGTGGCAACCAGATCAGGAAACTTTGAGCGAGGTGAGTCGTCTGGAGCAATACCACGAGATGATCAGAGTCCTCCTCCCCCTGGCACTAGGACAAGGTTTAGGTTGACGACCAGACTGGCTTGTCACGCCTCTGAGCGTCAGAGGCGTGTCCGAGAGCGAGAGAACACAGGCGGGGCTGATCTGGTCCAGCAGGAGCAGCCTAAGCAACATTATTACGAGCCTGCTCAGCAGGACAAACTTGATGCAGGACGCTCAGCAGATAGAGGATGTGGAGGCTGTGGCTGAGGATGCTCCTCAGCATGACGCTCAGTCTGCTGAGTTGGTTTTGTTGCCCCATGTAGATCTGCACTGCGTCAGTAAGCTACTGATTGGGGAGGTAATAATAATTTATTTATTTATTTTTTACCAATAATTAATTAATTTGTTTTAATAATTTATTAATTACTTTTATTTTTTTACAGAACCGAGGTAAGATAAAGGTGGCATCTAAAGGGGGCAAGATATTGAAGATTCGACCGGAGCAACACCACCCACATATAGCGGCATGGTTGCAGCAGGCCAACCTATTTCAGCTGGACACCACACCTCTCAACAACATCAACCATGAGCTCATATCTGCTTTTGTTGAGAGGTGGCATCGTGAGACCAGCTCATTCCACATGCCGTGGGGGGAGATGACGGTGACGTTGGACGACGTGTCCGCGTTGCTCCACTTGCCGCTCACCAGCAATCCTTTGGCGCAGCGGCTGCATTTTGACATTGCTGATGTCATTCGGGCTGGAGAGGATTATTTGGGTATAGACGGGACAGGGTGCTGGAAGGAGTGTCAGTTCGTTAGGGGACCAGCATTCAGATTTAACTTTTTGCAGGATGCATACAAAGAGAACACGCGCATTGGCCATTATGATCAGGCGACACAGTGCAATTTGCTACAGCTGTTGGGCGCCACCATGTTCTCCGACAAGAGTCACACCTATGTGCCCGTGAAATGGGTGACTCTTATTCAGGATTTTGACCATTGTGGCCAGTGGGCTTGGGGTCAGGCTGCTCTGGCCATTCTTAACGAGCACCTGAACTACGCTCTTTCTGGGAGACATCGCAGATTGGCGGATACGCTTCTCTGCTACAGGTAATTAATTAATTAATCACTTTTATTCTTTTAATTGCTTTTATTTATATAATTACTTATTTACTCATATAATTATTTTATTTTAGTGTTGGATCTACGAGTATTTTCCCACCATCGTGGTGCGGAAAACCTACCGTCATACTCTGTTTCCACGTTGCAGCAGGTGGGGGAACTTTAAGTGTGACCATATCAAGCTTAAAGATTTTCGGGAGCGGCTGGATAACTTACAGCGGGATCAGGTCGTTTGGAGCCCTTGGGATGACCACAGACAGCACGCTCCTTTCCACAGCATTTTTCTATTTCAAAGGTTGGCTGCTCTGGGGCGATGTCGTTGTGCCATATATGGCAGACAGGGTCCGCTGGAAGTTTGGGTACGTCCAGCAGATCCCTCTTGCACCCATTTCGGGTCCACGTCCATCTACGGACTCCATTGTACAGAGGTTGGCGTTGTATCCAGGCCCAGCGCGGAATTTTGGTCGTACTGGTAGACAGACATGCGTGGCGGGTGAGTGCAGTGATGATTACCTACCATGGTATGAGTCAGTGTCCATTCTCCGTCTGACTCAAGCTCCGCCTCCGCCTCCAGAGCATGATGTACCAGATGAGGAGCCAGCAGCTGAGGTTGTTGGTTCACACACCATGGAGGAGAGGCTTGATTCTGCCGTTGGACATATCCTTTAT
This sequence comes from Astragalus glycyphyllos, assembly GCA_963573325.1. Taxonomy (NCBI): domain Eukaryota; kingdom Viridiplantae; phylum Streptophyta; class Magnoliopsida; order Fabales; family Fabaceae; genus Astragalus; species Astragalus glycyphyllos. The sequence goes on from OY754308.1 coordinate 40,678,035, forward strand.
GTCATGGGACTGGAGGGCCTTCCAGCTGGTGCATATGACAGCCTTCTTCAGGCTTTGGGAGATTTAGACATTGACAGATAGTTGTATTTTTTTCCGTATTTTTTGTGTGTATTTGTACTCGTATTTTTTTGTCGTATTTTTTTCTTATATTATGATTACCGTATTTTTTTAGTCGTATTTGTTCTCTCGTTTGTTATCGTTATCGCAATTTAACGAGTTTAATTATTTATCGTTATTTCTCGTAATAATTCTAACTTTAGAAAAAAAAAACTGCTTTTTTTTTAAAAAAAATGTTTTTTAAAAATTTCCGGATTTATGCGTAAATTTGGAATATAAGAATTAGAAATTTAAAAATTTCCGGAAATACGTCAAATTGAGGTATTGCCGGAAGTCAAAATGGGTTCCGGAAATACCTCTATTTGATGTATTTCCGGAAATCCAAATATCTTCTATTCTGAATTTAGGTATAAATCCGGAAATTTTTAAAAAACAGTTTTTTTTTTAAAATCAGGGGCATTTTGGGGTTTTTGGGTAAAATGGGGGTATGAGGTATAAGGAAGGGTATGAAAAAAACCCTTAGACTTTATCAATCTTTGGGTGATAACATACATATACTAAAATGATACTTATGATCAATTAATTACTTCATATGGGAAGAGATATGTAACCTGGGTAGGCCCAAAATGTGGAGAGCATACATCAAAAAATGGAATAGTTTATGAATACATATCATTCATGATTTTTTCCGAAATTTTGATTCAAAAAATCATGGAAAAAAGACTCCAGACACCAAAAGCTGTGAATCTATCTTCATAGATCACGAAACTATAAGTCTCTATTCATGAATTTGAATCAAACATTCCCAAAAATCAAAGAAAGGGAAGAAAATGAAGTAGAATTAAGATGAAAAAGAGAAGTGAGGATCGCCACAATTTTCATAGAAAATTTATAAGATGAAACAAATCTCCATAATTTTCGTATGAAATTGATAAGATCAATCGAATCGCCACAATCTTGAAAGAATTGATAAGATTCTTGAAAAAAAGGAGTCATGATCGCCACAATTGCCATGTAAAAATGATAAAATCAACTGATTCGCCACAAACTTCAAAGCACTGATAAAATCAACTGAATCGCCACAATTTCCATGAGAAATTGATAAGATCAATCGAATCACCACAATCTTGACAGGTTTGATAAGATTATTGAAAAGTTCTATAAAGAACCTAGCTAGAGGAGCACCATGCTCTATTCATTTTACAAATGATTTAATCTTTATGTTCCTAAAGTACTACAAGATCACCTATATATAGGGTGTGACAAATTTACCTAAAAGGATAAAATGGACCAAGCTCAAGCCCAATTAACCCATGACTAAAATTAAAAAATGGAGAGCACAATACAAGTTCCAAAACCAACTTACTAAACAACATAAATTTATTAAATATAAACAAGAATTACAAGATAACTCCTAAATGTATTCAAATGTCAATGACTTGAAACTTTTCTTACATCTTAGAAGAAATTCGACCTTGAATTGAGCTCTCCATCCATCATAGGCTTAAATTTCAAAATGGTGAGGATGACTTTTTTTTTATTTTGCTTCAAGAATAGGCATTTTCCAATGTCAAGAATTCTAGCCAATGTGAAGAAAAAAAAAGGAAAAAATTAACAAGGAGGGGAATAATTCTTTCGAGTTTAATAAGCACAAATTCAAAAGAAGATTAAAGCAAGAAACAAAAAGAATCAGTAGGTAGGAAAATATTACTAGCAAGAAATTATCAAGGAGAAGAACCAATATATCGGGGTATGAAAGGCACAAATTCAAAGGAAGGTTAAATGAAGAAACACAAAGGGTCAATAGGTAAGAAAGTTGAAAGAAACATAGATGGAATAGTTTACGAACACATATCGTTCATGATTTTTTCGGAAATTTTTATTCAAGAATCGTGGAAGAAAGGCTCATGATACTATTTGATGTGAGTTTATTTTCATAGATCATGAAACTATAAGGATCTATCCATAAATTTGAATCGAACATTCACAAAAATCAAAGAAGGGAAGAAGATGAAGTAGGACTAAAATGAAAACAAAAAGTGAGGATCGCCATAATTTCTATAGAAAAATGATAAAACCAAACAAATCGCCACAGTTTTCATATGAAGTTATAAGATCAATCGAATCACCACAATCTTGAAAGGATTGATAAGATTCTTGAAAAAATGAGACAAGGTAAACACAATTCCCATGAAAAAATGATAAGGTCAAATAATTTATTGAGAAAAATATGTGCGATGACTAAACCAATAGTGAATCTAGTGTAGTTATCGACTTTGTGATTTACTTAGTGACAGGACTAAAAGTGGGTTCAACTCGGTTACCACTAACCTTTATTTAAATGAATTTCGTAGATATTTTGGGTTAAGAAAAATGGGATTTTAAAAAAATAAAGAGAAGAAATATAAACATAAATTGATTATTTTAAAGTGGTGAAAATAGTAAAAGAAGCGGGTTAAAGCGCATAACCCAAGTGGAGACCATAAGTAAAAAAAATGTTAATAGTAAGGATTAAATATATTTTTGGTCCCTATAAAATTTGAGTTTTTTGGTTTTTGTCCCTCCAAGTTTTTTTCCAGCACTTTAAGTCCCCCATTACTTTTAATAGCGGTTTTTGGATCTTTTATATTGCTTTGACGTGCTATGAAAAGTTATGAGAGGCAAATGTTGATGAAAAAACTTGGGGGATCAATAGGAAAACATAAAGTGCCACTAAAGGTCATGAGAGACTAAAATTGATGGAAAAAACTTGTGGGGCCAATAGGTGAACAAATTTAGAGGAATCCAAATTAATAAATAAATAAAACTCATTATTTATAAGTATCAAAAATATATTTAATCCTAATAGTAGTATAGTAATTACAAAAGTAAAAAAAAACTTGAAAAAACAGAGGTCAAAATTTTATTTTTGGTCTTTTATCTTTGACCAAAGTTTCAATTTGGTCCTTTAACTTTTCTTCCACTTTGGTCATGTATCTTTCATATTCATGTTTGTTTGGTCTTTTATCATATTTGTTTCCGTTTGGTCATTTAAAACAAAAACACAAGAAAAATGAAGAACATTTTGAGTGTCTTTAAGAACACTAAGAACACTTCGATTTCTTTTTATTTTTTAATAAATCATGCAATATGCGACCAAATTGAATGAAACTGGACTCTAACTTAAATTAAATTTTGCAAGAAATTCAATGGAACCAAAATTAAGCTCCGAAAAGTGTTTGTGTGCATAATAACTTCTCTAACTGAAATATTGAGTTTGAAGTTCACAAAACTTTCAATCTCAACAATGGTGATTTTGCTATAGAGCACCAAGTTGAACGATTCTTGTTCCTAAGAGCACCAAATTGAACGATTCTTGTTCCTAAGAGTTCACCAAATTGGTTGGGTCATGCACCATTTTATATGGTGTTTTCTAATCTATTTGCAGCTTGTAAAGCCCAACAAGTGAAGATTTGAGAAGTTGGTGAATGGATTCAGAATGTTTGCCATTGACGATTGCCCTTGGCCGAATTTTTTCAGATCTAACATGTGCTGAAGAAGCTAATTTATTGAGGGTTATATTATGGGATGTGAAGCTGGACCATGGAAGGGAGGATATGTGTCATCTAGAAGCTTCTAAAATCTTCTCAGTGAGGTCTTGTTACAATCATTTGTTGGAGTTATCTTTCGTGGCTGATGTTGATAACGAGGATGATGTGCGGCATTTACGGATCTTTGAAAAACTGCTTTTCCTTCCAAAGTCTTAATTTTTGAATGGAGTTTGTTGAGCAACTCCCTACCTGGTTTCTTATTCTACATCAGCATGTTATATCCAATGAGGAGGGAGCTTTTTTAACTTTGTGCCTGGAACATAAGGATGAGGCGGATCATCTGTTTTTCACGTGCAAGTTCGCTAATGAAATATGGACTCATATCTTGGCCTGGATGCAACAACCACTTTGTGATTTCAATCACATTTTTGATCATTTCAAGTTGGCTGGAAAGGTTTGTGTAGATAAGAAGGCTAGGAATTTAACATTTATCATATGGTTAATTACTTGTTGGAGTATTTGGTTGTCTCGTAACGGCTGCATTTTAGGAATGAGGAAGCTAGAATTTCATCCGTTGTTACTGGTGTTTGGAAAAGTAATGTGCAAGTGTACACAGTCTACAACAAGTAGTATAAGAAAGATGAGATCGTACCCACATGGATTGGATTAATTTTTATGGTTTGCATACATTGAGAGATTAATGTTATGTGACCAAGTAACAAACAATATGTGAAGGTGTGGAAACAGAAAGTAAACAAGCTATGTAAGATGAGTATGTAATCAAGTGGGAATGATAGTTGGGATGCTCTTTACCAAATAAATTACTTTCAATAGTATTGTGTTATATGTGATGCAGGTGCACTGGATGTTGTTGCATTAGAATTGTGCTTTTCAGTCACTGTCTTCAGGGTTTCATTACAAGTTCTTATGTCTAAGATTCTAAATAAGTTCACTCTTGGATTTTAAGTACCCGCAGTATCACCCTATGGACTATGCTATCCTATGTCAAGGTTTTAACATGGAATTAACAAAGTTTCCTTTATTAAACACTTACCCATATTAGTTCTTGAGTTCTAATTATAAACCATGTCTGTATTTAAAACTCTACTTATTCTAAGTGATCAACCTCAAAATAAGTTTGAAAGAAGTATAATACAAGAACTAAAATGCACACATCAACGTATAAACACAATAACTTAATCAAAAGATCATTATAAGGTTAAAGCATCCCAATCAAATGAGTTTAGTTCATGCTAGACATTACAAGGCATATATAAACAGAATAGATCATATTCATATATTTGATATCACAAAAGGAAAACAACAAGGTAAGAATTACACCGTTTGGAGTTCCTTTGCATGAAATTGCCAAGCAATGCAGGTGCATATTCACTTCACTGCATTCAGCTAGCACTACGTGAGTGTGTGGAAGTAAAGAAAGAAGTTGTCACTTCCTTTCTTGCCTTCTTACAAGAGAATGAAAAACTAATTCTAAAACTATCTATCTTGGAGAATGGTATGATTTGCAAATGAGAAGTGAAGGTCTTTATATAGGCCTCAAGTTGAGCTTTCCTTCATGAGAGGGTTTGCTTGGGGGTGAAGTTAGGTTTAGCTTTATCATCTCAGCCCATAAAGTAATTTGAATTCAACACTCAACCAAGAGGAGAGGTCCTCTAATGAACGGCTAAGTGTCCCTATGAACTATACTTCTTTGGTAGGTGCCGCATTTCGCCACTTGCATGTGCCTTTATGACTAAGCATAATGTCATCATTTGAGTGCTGGAGCATTTTGATGGTCTAAGATTTCTTCAAGCATTGTAGTCTGTTTCCTGTGCATGTGCATTGCTGAGTACTAATTCAGGGGCATCACATGCAGGTGCATTGAACAAACACATCAAAAATACCAAATTATATACAAGATGCTAAGTTATAAGCATAACCCTCTTTTTAACTTTGAAGGTTGTTATTTCATTTATATAACTATATTTACTATTTTTTCTTACGTAGAAACGAACAATTATTTAGGTTTAGATGCATAAAAAACTCTATATAAAATAGAGTTATCAGTTACACACATCAAATGTCTTTCATGAAGCTAGTTTATATATAAGGTGAATAGTCAAACTAGCTTTTCTTTTGCTAATTGGTGAGACGATCCAATTTTGTGCCTAAACAATCAATATATGAACATTTTTGTTGTTTAGGTTTTGACCACTGGTAGTGCTCCTCCATCTATAAATCATTGCTCATCTAAATGAAGGCAGGATTTTTTATAATAAAAAAAGACATGTTAAAAATATGATGAGCCTGTTTAAAATCCAATTTTAAAAAAAAAATTAATTTTCTAAAATTTTAAAATTGATTTATTTATTCTTTTATTAAATATTATAAAACAGACTCCACAACTCTGTCGTTCGTTACGTGTTTTCGTGACAAAGCCGATAGAAATTGACGTGGGAGACTTAAGTAGCTTTATCAAAACAAACACGTGTAGACCTGTCAATGAATTAAATAAAGACCGTGACCAGCAAGTAAGATAAAGTCAAAAAAAGGTTTTGAAAGAATGAAAGCATAAATAAATGTGTATTCTACGGTCGCTCAGTCCAAAAAGGATTTCCTTGATCAATGATGTGATCATCGCATGCCTTCTATATACTTTTCTTTCTAGCAAAGCAAACAATCAAACAATATTTCATGCCTTAACATTAACCTCATTTATCTTTTACCTCATTCTAAAGGATTCATTCAATCCCTTTGGCTCAAAGTGTGTTCTCATAATATCTTCAATTTTAAAATAAAATCAGTAGTCCTATGTTGTTAATGTACTCGTATGTCCAACTAACTAAATGATATTAACATAATTATAAATGACATTGTTGTGCAAGTCCATCTCTATGAGCTTGAAGATTCTACGCTAAAATACAGTTTTGGTCTTTTGTCTTTCACATTTTTTTCCGTTTACGTCCTTTATCTTTTAAATCTCATTATTGTGCAAGTCTGTATATTTATATGCTTCAAGATTAGTTAGGTATGCGCAATTATTTCCACCTCATCATCCTCTTCTATTCCCCGAGTTCAATATCTTAAACACAAAGCTCTGTATATTGAACGAAAAGGAGATGGCAAAAGCTATAAATACAAGACTATTCCTGGAGTTCAATATCTTAAACTACTCTGTATATTCATGTGTTATTATTGCTTGATAATTGTGGTTGATGGGACGTTTTCTCACCTTTTTTTTATAAGCACGTTTTCTCACTTTTTAACTATTTGACATTGACCACATCACCTCTGTTTTTTCTCCCTTTGAATGGCGTTTCTTCTATGTTTTTTCTTCGTCTTTGGGAATGCTCAGAAAAATTCAACGTTCTTCGTTTGGTTAGCATGGCTTGGGCCGTTCTTGAGAATGTTGACTTTGTCATCCATCCCGGGTCCATTGTCTTCCCTTGGTTGTGGGTGACACCTTTGTGGTGGTGGCCGAATGAAGATGGCGCCACTCAGTCCTTCATTCTTGGTTAGTTCAGGTGGTCTCACAAAGGATATTCTTGCCAATCTTTTCATACTGGGGTTACTAACTCTGCTTGATCTCTAAGCCGTGCCCTCTTTTGCTTGAGCCCTTCCATCTCATATTACTTGACATTTTATCCCAAAAATTGTCCCATATTATTTGACGTTTTACAATACCAATGAAGCATTAATGACTTTTTTTACCGGTTATACCTAGAGCTATCAATTCGAGTTGACCCGGCTCATTTGGGCCAAACTTAATTTCAGGCTGGGCTAGACCAAAATTATTTCGAGCCACTATTTATTAGCTCAGTCCAACTCTACGCGGGTTGCAGGTCAAATGAATTTGCCCATAGGCCAAAAACTTGTGCTCGGCAGATTTCATTTTGTAACATATTAAATTATGTTGCATAAAATAATATTATGATAAATATATTTAACATTTGGGGTGAATTGGTATTTAAAATATAGTATTAAAGGAGATATGTAAAAACTCATCACAAAAAATAAAGGATCTCATCGCAAAGCTAATAACTAATTAAAAAACAAGTCTTTTAATATAAAGTTCTTTTTTTATCCCATTACAAAATAACACTATAACTACTTATATCAGAAAATATTCTCATTGCATAAACTTAAAAATCCAAGATTCTCTTTTGAACAATCAAGCCAAATCAAATATGTATTTTTAATTTTATTAAACTTTTAATGCAATCATGTGTGAATGTGCAAGCAAAATGTGTTGTCAAATACAAATTTAAAATTCAAAGTGAAACTTATAAGTTATATGGATTGAAAGTAAAACGAGCTAATTTTAAACAATTGAAAAATACTAAAGCATATTTTTTAAAATATCGGGCTATCGGATTGGTCCAATCCACGGCGGGCCAATAAATTTATTAGGCCAAGTTGGACTTGACAAAAAAGTATTATGGGCTTATATTTACTGGCCCAACCAACCTTTTACCGAGTGGGTTGGGTCGCCCCATCGGACTTGGCTCATTTGGATGACTCTAATTTTACCCTTTAAGTATTAACGTAGTTTTCTTTTTTCAATACTTATCATGAATTGTGAGTTATTAATTATTTTTTAGTTTATATGTCGTACCCTTAAACGTCAAATAAAATACTAGTACGATGAAGGAGGTAGTACTTTGCAAACTATAATTACAGTAATATTCTGTTGATCCATTGTGTAGATGTATTTTTTTGGTTATCGTGTGGTTCTCATCTTTCAATAGAGTTTTTGCGATACTCAAGATTTAAATCCAAGATCTTAAGGTGGGATCCGAACTCATTATCACTCGGACCAACCCTTCTTGGTCCATCATATATATAGATGTATATGCTCGTGTGTGTTTGGAAATCTTGTTTTTTTTTTTTGACGCAGTTTGGAAATCTTGTTGCCACGTCAAATTCAATAGAAATAAATATTGAGGCCGCCGGCAGGCGGCAGAGTTTGCACAATTGGAGATTGTCAGCTTACTTGTAGCTTACTAAAATATAATTTATTTTTCTCATATGGAATAAAACTTTACTATTAAATATGTGGTTAGTAGTTGATTTAATATTGATTCATACACGAGATATATTGCGTAGGATCTTTTGAAGAAGACTAATCCTAATAATAACATCGATATACAGAGAATATTGTCGAAAATGCTAAAATACTTCGTATATAATTCATACTTTTGTCAAAAAAAAATTCATACTTTTGCAAGGAACATGACATTGTAACAACTAACAAGGTAAGCACGCAAGAAATGTTTTCTGCGGTCCACGTTTTAGAGAGAGAGGCTCTGCCTTCTTTCTACCGTGCCGTTATCCTCCTACCGTACCTTTAGAGAGAGTGGGGAGTTCCAATGCAAGACGTGGCCCACTAACTCTGAAACGGTGGCGCCAAAAGGCACTTTTCACTGAAACGTCTCATCAATGCTGCAACGTGATGTTAATGACGTCATCGAAGCAGTTAAAAAGGAATCTTCAAAAATGTCACTTTTTCTGCCTTACATAAAGCTCAGTCGAAAAAGACATTTTTGGGGGGCAATTTGTTAGCCTGTAATTTCGACAGGCTAAATTAAATGCAGTCAACGGGATTTGACTTTGGTTTTCTCAGAAGAATGTGTTGGTTTCGACACAGAAGAGTTGTATCAGAAGACAAATTCGAAGTAGTTAAAAAGGAATCTTCAAAAATGTCACTTTTTCTGCCTTACATAAAGCTTCAGTCGAAAAAGACATTTTTGGGGGGCAATTTGTTAGCCTGTAATTTCGACAGGCTAAATTAAATGCAGTCAACGGGGTTTGACTTTGGTTTTCTCAGAAGAAGGTGTTGGTTTCGACACAGAAGAGTTGTATCAGAAGGCAAATTCGACAAAGCCTTAGACTTAACAAGAATTGAATGGTGATATTTCGACGAGAAGAAGGTTGGGATTCAATAACAGGTCAAACCCAAGTGCTTGCCGTTGAAGTTCTGGCAGTTACCCTAGTCGAAGGCTGAAGCAGTTTTCTTTTTTAAATTCTCTGTACAGTTAGTTTTAGTGTTTTCCCTCCTTGTATAAATAGTAGTTTCTCATAGGAAAAACGGTTCACAAAATCATTACAGAATTCTCACGCTCTAACTTCCAACACATTACAAAGAAAACGAGTCAGAGAAGAATGTATGATCTGTGTACCAACTCTCTTTTCAATTAATGCATTTTAATTTGCTTTCTTTATTGCTTTTCTGCAATTTTTTCTTTGTTTTCACTTCGTCCCTATCTGAAGAAATTTGACGGTTTCGCGTGAAACTGGCAGTTATCTTCATTCTTTTCTTTGAAACCGCAAGAACACGCATAATTCTGGAAAAAACTTTTAACACAAATGGTCTTAGGATTTACTAGTTGATCCTACAAACAGAAGCAATTTCAAACTAGCGGTGTTTACCAAAAACCACGGTAAACAACTAGTCAAAGATTTCATCTGTAACTGGATTGGGAGAAAGACCGCGGAGTCTCATTCTATGATTACCTCTACTTGGGTGTTGAAGCTATTGTTAATTTGGATGTTAGGTTGTTGTGTTTGGGTTAGTTATGCCTCTAGGGCCTCTAAATTGTCTAGATGTAATGGATCCAATACTTATATTCCAAGTGTAGTAGTTTCTTTTAAAGACGTTGATCCTAGCTTTCGGTTTGGTAATGTCCAACCTCTCTTGCTTCATGTATCTTGTAATGATGATCTCATTATCAATTAAAAGAAGTATGTTTACATAAAAAAAAAACAACTAACAACGTATACCATACAAAATCTGTAATTGAAAATGAAATTATCTAGTTTTCAACCTCACAAGTAATATCTTTCTGGGGAAGGTAAGGTTAGAACATTTACAAAATTCTTTTGGGCATAGTAAAATTTACAAGAATAAATAAAATTATGATAAAAATACTACCAATTATAATGATGATGATGATCTGACCGCGCGCCTTGTAATGTTTGGTATAATGGCATAATTGCCATATGGTGGTATCAATCTCTTTGTGCTGCAAAACTGATCTTAAGGATTCGGTATAATTGCCATATAGTGAGGTATCAAAAACAAGCTTGTTGAATCAGACTAATCATATTTGGACACAAATTTCTATATGTAAATTTGACACAAACTACTTTACAACATTAATTAATCAAATTTTTAGACAATAACCTAATAAACAGTGAAAATGCAGATCGATTAATAACCTAAAAAATTTGACAAATTAGTGTTGTAAAATGGTTTGTGTCAATTTGGGTCAGGAAATTTGTGTCCAAATATCATTGCCCTAATTTATTTATATGCATCTGAGTACTCAATAATTGTTTTGTATCTCTTGTTGGTTGAATAAAAAAGTAAGTTAAGGCGTAACACCTTCCTTGTATATATTTTTTTATAAATCAATGTATCCCATATGCGCAACTAGAAAGATTAATCCCTGAAGTATTGAGATCTATTTAAGGGGTTGATCTTTCCCACCAAGTATTTTTCCATACGCACATGCTAATGATCAAACTCGTGACTAAATGGTTAATATATATCTCTTATGTTAATTCCCCAGCATAATCTAGAAAGTAGTTACTACTTCCCGTATGCTACCTACTTCCCCTCTACCTCCTAATCTTTATATATATATAGGGAGTGAGTCTGATTTAGAGTACTAAGGAATTTCTTAATTAGTAGTTGTTACTAAATGGGCATAATAGTCATTTATCCAGCAATGAAAAATTTTGGTGACCACACAAACACTAAATTGTGGTTAGTATGTACTAACCATTGAATTGTTGTATAATGGTCACCGAAATTTTTTGTAATTGTTAGTAAAGAATTCCTTAGTATCATAAGTCTTTGCCATAGAGAGTGTATTAAGCGAGAACTAATTCTTACTGTGCTAAATGAAAATTTTTAATTATAACTATTACATTAAAATTAACGATTATATCATTAATTACAACATCTTGTGTGATGATAAACTAATAAGGAAATAATCATACAGACGCTAAATAAATATTGTCTGGAAAGACGTGAGAACATAACAACGTTTGCAGAAATGCCAACACTGCCTAGCAACATCACATATTCAACTACCAAATGACATCATAAATAAATGACTAAATAGTCGTAACTTGTAACAGCATTTTGTTTTTTGTTTTTTGTTTTTTGTCTCACAACATTTTGTTTTTCTTTTGTCAAAAACAACATTTTGTTAAGGAACAATAATCGTGACAAGTTGATAATACAAGATTTTTTTCAATATATTTTCTATCTTTTTTGTTTTATTTTGGTATTTATTATGTTTCTTATCTAGACAGACTTTATGATGTACTTAAATTTTAAGATAAGGATAATGTTAGTCATGCCTACCTTTTTTTTTTGACGTGAGCCATGCCTATTTATTTAATATAATGAGAATAACTCAAATTCTGTGCTTCAATCTTATGTTATACTCTTAACTCTTAAATTCTCCTTGTTCCACACACTTCAGCACTTTATATTATATTCTTTGAAAATCAATAGATGCTTCTACACTTCTGTCCCAAGCTTTACCTAATATTTTTAGCTATAAATAAGAGACATTATAACATTGAGTTATATTTGTACCAAAAAAAACATTGAGTTATATCAGAATTAGGCACCCTTGAAGATGAAAAAGGCAACCATAGCAACCTCTTCCCCAAACCAAAAACATTCTAACAAATATGGT